>CANTUZ010000024.1:2811790-3504290 GCA_947846985.1 Fratercula arctica
GTGTGCAAGGCGTGCAGTGGGGTGTACAGGGTGCACGTGGGGTGTGGGGGGGGTCTGCTGCGCAATGGGGTGCATGATGGGGTGTGCAATGGGGTCTACGGGGTGCATATGGGGTCTGGAGTGCAGTGGGGTGCATGGTGGGGCATGTGTGGGGTGTACAGGGTGTGTACTGGGCAATGGGGTGCATGACGGGGTGTGTGTGGGGTGTGCAAGGTGTGCAGTGGGGTCTGTGGGGTGTGTGTGGGGTGTGCGTGGGGTGTGCTGCACAATGGGGTGTGCAATGGGGTCTAGGGGTGCATGTGGGGTGTCCGCTGTGCAATGGGGTGCATGACGGGGTGTGCAATGGGGTCTACAGGGTGCATATGGGGTCTGGAGTGCAATGGGGTGCATGATGGGGTGTGCGTGGGGTGTGGGGCGTGCGAGGTGTGCATGATGGGGTGCGCGTGGGGCATGCTCAGGGTGCATGACGGGGCGCGCATGGGGTGTGCTGTGCAGTGGGGTGCATGACGGAGCGTGCATGGGGTGCGCAATGGGGTCTGTGGGGTGTGCATGGAGCACGCTGTGCAATGGGGTGCATGATGGGGTGTGCAATGGGTCGATGGGGTGTGCAGGGGGTCTGCAGTGCAACGGGGTGCCCATCGGGGCGTGCAAGGCGTGCAATGGGTGTCTATAGGGCGCGCATGGGGTGTGCCCTGCAATGGGGTGCCCGTCGGGGTGCGTGCGGGGTGCACATGGCGCGTGTGCTGCACGATGGGGTGTGCCCGCATCCAGCCAAGGCGCCAACCCCGTACTCTGCACGACTGTCGCACGCAGCAGCGGCGTTTTGCCGTGGCTGAGGGGGCCGAGGGCCACCCCCTGCCCTGCTCCCGCATCGCCCCAGCATCACCCCTGCACCTCCTCGCACTCCCTCTCCCACCCGGCCCCAGCACCCGCTGCCCTCTCCCCTCGTGCTCCCCGGTACGAGCGCGGGGGGCTTATCGCCAGGGTCACGCCGCGCCCGCGGGGCAGCAGCCCTGACCGCTCCATTATTTCCCTGCTTGCTGCTCTGTCTGCCAGGATGAAAATAAGCTGCACGAACCTTGGTGGAGGAGCCGCCTGACAGCCGCACCCCAGACGGGTCTCCCGGGGCAGGGGAACGCAGGAGGACGGATGGGGATGTTCCCACTGGGACCGCCAGGAAAGCGGGAGCAGGGCAGGACCGAACACCCTGGCACCGCAAGAGCTGCCCAACGCAGAGACCCTTCCCGCAGCGGCGTGGGGAGCGCAGGAGGCTTCTCCTCCATCCACGGACACCCCGGGCTCCCGAACAGGAGATCGGGGTTGAGCTGGGGCTCAGACCCATGGCTGGCACCCAGGGGGGGGGACGGGACATGGGGCACAATCATTGTCCTTTGTGTCACTGCTGCAAGCCAAGGGCTGTTCTCTGGCACCCTGCACCCTCTCCCAGTGCACCCAGCGGGTTCCGCGGGTGACGCAGCCCCTCGTGCACCCACGGGCGCATCCGCCAGCCCCAACCCAACCCTGCACAGGGCCAGGCAGGGGCAGGCACACACCCGGGGGGGGACAGGAGGTGCCCAAACGCCCCCCGTCTCCCTTTCTCTCTCCCCAGGGCAGCTCCGGCGAGGCTCTCCATCCGCCCCTCGGCCGCCCGCGTGTCCTTCAGCCCCGGGGCAGGCTGGAAGACTTGTGATTTTGTCGTTTCCAATGTCAAGGGGAGCAAACAACAAATCCCAGTCTCCGGCCTGCCCCGGGCACGGGCTCCCCGCCGGCGGGTGCTGCCAACCCGGCACGCTGGGAACGCGGCGCCCGCTGCGAACCCTGGGGAGACACGGCCAGGACGGGGCAGGGAGCTGCAGGGAACGAGGTTATCGACGTGCCAGAGAAGTTACAAATAAACCAAATCGGAGGAAGGTGAATTCGGAGCCGAGCGTGACGCGGTCAGGGCCCGCCGGCGGGCAGCCGAGCGAGCTGGCGCCATCCCAACCCCTCTCTAAATCATGGGGTTTCTGCCCTGAAACGCCGCGGGATTGAGCAGAGAGGCCGAGGAGCATCATGCAGCCGGCTCCGCTGCTCGCCCGCCCTCAGGGCTCCCCTGGCCGAGCAAAGATGCAGCAGCAGCTCAGTGCACATACGTATATATCCATTTTTCCAAGTTATCCCACTCCCCGACCTCCGAACCCTGCGATCTTTCCCTGCTGACCCCCCCTCTTGCAGCACGTTCATTAACAGGGTCAGTCTGAGCTCGCACCCCCATAATCAGGGCTGCAGCCGCAGGTAACGCCGTGGCCCAGGGACCTTCGTGAGAAAAACCAGGTTTTTTCAAAGAAATGTAGATGTTGGTTTCCTGCCCTGTCTTCCCCCCTCCACATTTAAGAGGTCGGGTTTCCAAGTTGAAAGTGTTATTGGGGAAAAAAGCTGCAGTTCTTCTCCAGGGAGGGGGGAGGAATGAAGTGAAAATAAGTCCTTGACAGCAGAAATCTCTCCAAATCCATCAGCCGGATTCAGCACTACCTGCTGGGGAAATTGCTCCTTCCATGCCACGTTAATTCTATTTATCAGAGAAAAAGGAGAGGAAACAGTCAGCGAAGAACACCCTGGGGCAATTCCTCGGGGAAGGAAAGAGACAGCGAGAAAGTGCAATTGTTCCTTTCAAAGGAGGTTTCTGACCAGCACATCACCGGGATCAGGGAAAGCTCTCTGGGAGGGATTCATGTCTCACTAAAAACCTCTCTCCTCGCCGCTCTCCAAAGCCACCTTTTCCTCCCCAGCCTGGGCAGAGGTGGGACGCGCTGGGGAGCGTGGCTGGAGAGTCCATCCCAGCTCCGTCCGTCCCGTCCCCACCGCGTCCCACCCCGCAGCCCCCTCCTCCTGCCACGCTGCTGGGGAAGCCCCAAGCCCTCCGCTCCCCGTTTTGAGACGGGGGGGACACACGCTGCTGGTCCCACGTCCCTGCCCAGAGCCGAGGCCAGCGGCTCCGAGCTCAGCACTTCGTCCCAGCGCGTGGGACTGGTGCTGTGTAACGTCTTTGTGGGCAACGTGATCCCATGAATCACGTGGGATTGAACGAAACCCATGTGGAATCCCACGAACAGTGGGATCAAGGGCACCCTCAGCAAGTTTGGCAACGACACCAAGCTGTGTGGAGCGGTGACACGCTCGAGGGACGGGATGTCATCCAGAGGGCCTGGGACAGGCTGGAGAAGTGGGTCCCTGTGACCCTCATGGGGTTCAACAAGGCCAAGTGCAGGGTCCTGCCCTGGGGTGGGGGCAGCCCCCGGCGCCAGCCCAGGCTGGGGATAGAGGGATGGGGAGCAGCCCTGAGAGAAGGGCTTGGGGGTGCTGGGGGGGGAAAGCTGGCCATGGGCCGGCACCGTGTGCTGGCAGCCCAGAACCCCCCCGCAGCCCGGGCTGCATCCCCAGCAGCGTGGGCAGGGGGGCGAGGGGGGGGATTCTGCCCCTCTGCTCCGCTCGGGGGAGACCCCCCTGCAGCGCTGCCTCCAGCTCTGGGGCCTCAGCACAGGAGAGACACGGAGCTGTTGGAGCGGGGCCGGAGGAGGCCCCGGAGCTGCTGGGAGGGCTGGAGCCCCTCTGCTGTGGGGACAGGCTGAGAGAGCTGGGGGGGGTCAGCCTGGAGAAGAGAAGGCTCCGGGGAGACCTTCCAGCCCCTGCCAGGCCCTAAAGGGGCTCCGGGAAAGCTGGGGAGGGACTCTGGAGCAGGGAGGGGAGCCATGGGACGAGGGGAAGGGTTTTAACCTAAAAGAGGGAGATTTAGATGAGATATGGGGAAGAAATTCCTTATTCCGAGGGGGGTGAGCCCCTGGCCCAGGTTGCCCCGAGAAGCTGTGGCTGCCCCATCCCTGGAGGGGTTCAAGGCCAGGTTGGACGGGGCTTGGAGCACCCTGGGCTGGTGGGAGGTGTCCCTGCCCAGGGCAGGGGGTGGCACTGGGTGGTCTTCAAGGTCCCTTCCCACCCAAACCATTCTGTGGTTCTGTGAAAGCCCCTCGGGAGCAGGAAGGAGGAGAGGGGGGAGGGTGGCAGCTTTGCCAAATTGCCCGGGGGAAGGTGGAGAGCTGGCAGATGAACATCAGATGCAACCAGAGGCTGCACGCTGGGATAGCAGCCTGCCCCGTTATCTTTATTTTAGCACCTTGGCTGGTGGGCTGGCAGCAGGTGAGGAATGATCTCAAACTGACATAAGAGTGGATGCTGCGACGTGGAGAGACAGGAGAAATATGTTTCCCTGCTTAAACGAGCAGCGAGACACTGAGGACTGAACGGCCTGGGAAGACTCAGCATTTCCCCCTCCTCGCTTCTCCCCCAGACAGATGACAATCGTTACCCTCCCTCTACGGGAAGCACTGGGGAATGGCTTCCACCCGCTTGCCACAGTTCAGAGCCCCCTCTAGAAAAGCAAGACCTCAGCTCAAGAAACATACCCTAGCAAGAACTTCTACAAGAAGCAGATTAATTCTCCTCGGTGGCTGCCAGCAGCCTGCCTACGCTGCCAGCAGGAGCCCCGCGCCACGCAGGTATTGCCAGCCAGCTTCGCTCGCAGGCACCCAGCAGCTCAGCGCCAGCATCACCCCAGCCCTGCCGAAGCGTCACCGCCTGCTCCAGCCTGGCAGGAGCCCTCCCTCTCCCTGCGGTCACTGCTTTGGACCCACCGGACCCTCCAAAGTCCCTCCCAGCATCCGAAGCTGCCCGCAAGCAGCACGCCAGCTCCCCCCCCCCGACGCAGGCAGATCCTTGGCGTTGGTGTGATTTACACCACATCAGCACATCTCGCTAACGCTGAGGAGGGAGCTGGAAGGGCCACGGCTCACCACAAACAGGGTTCGGGACTAGTTCTGCTTTTCAAAGAGGTTCAAAGGCAGAGCACAACCTTATAGCAGAGATGGGGGGGGATGTCTCTGCTCCCCGCGACCCAGCAGCACCAGCTGCCAGCTCTGCTCCCCCTCACCTACCCGATCACCCGGTCCTCCCCAGCGCGTTCTCTGCAGGAGCTGGCTCACGTGGGGACAGAGCCTTTGCAGAGATAAAGAGACCTCAGCGCAGGCAAAGGACATCCGCCAAACCTAAGAGATCACGAAGGACGGTACAGGCCTTTTTATAAGCCCATTTTTAGCTGCAAAGGGGCCGATTAACAACATCAGGAAAGAGCTCTGAGCCTGGCGGGGCGATGAGGAACCTCAGCGCCCATCCTTACACAACGCTTTGCAAATTCTTTTTAGGTTTGGGGAGGAGGTTGCAGAAAGAAATCCACGTGTATGCGCACAGCCTCCAGGAGGAGAGATTAAAGCGAGGCTTTCCGAATCCTCCTCTAAACCACCCCAGTCTCGTTGCGATGTGCACACACAAAGGCAGGCGCACACTCCTGTGTTTTCTCAAGCAACCACTGCTCCACCTACGCTCTCTGACAAGACGGGGTATTACTGATAGATCCCATCTCCCACTCAGAAGCAAGCTGGGTGCAGCAGGTTTTACAGGTACACAAGAAAGCAGCGCGGGGATTCCTCCCATTCCCTCGCGCTGCCCAATCCTCCCTCCAAAAAGAAGCTTTAAAACCAAAATAAAACCACAACACTAACACTCAGCTATCAGCAAACACTGGTGGCTACAGAAAAGCAGGGGTAAAATCCATCATGGACAGAGCGGCCCTGGGCATCGGCACTGACCAGCTGCCAGCAAATGCCTCGGGTTCAGCAGAAGAACCCGCTGGGTTCTCATATACCGTGCATCAGGTCATCCAAATACCGCAGAACTACCAAGTCGCTGTCGGTTTGTCCTACACGTGCTCGAGCATCCCTAATTCAAAGGAAGCTTTTTCAAACGGGCATGTTTTAGGGCCAGATTTTGAGCAAACCTTCAGCATTTCCCAAGTACTTCAGCATCCAAAAGGTTTCCTGCCACAAGAGGGAAGCGAGCCCGGCTAGGTGGGGAAGGGCACCCCACGCCGTCTGCACGGGGTAAGGATGGGGGACAAGACAGATTAATCACAAGTAACTAGGGGAAATCAGTCAGCGTAAATGTGGCAATCAAGGAAGATACATGGAGTGCAGGGAGACAGATGGTTGTGCGCATTTATTTTTCTTTGATAAAAATGGTATGCAAATTACACAGCCATGGAGGCTCTTGGGAAAATATCACCCTGCTGGTCCTTGGGGAGTTTCTTGGAGAGTCGTAACATTCAAACACACCAAAATGGAGGGGGGGGGGGGGGGGTGCTGGAACGGAGGATGGATCTAAACCAGGAATAACACGAACTTCAACATTTTCCAGTGAAGCGAAAAGATTGTTAACTTATTTTTTCAATTTCCTTTTTTGTTTTTACACTTTCAGGAACAAGCCTACTGAGCACACCAGTCAACAAACCCCTGCCACCACTGCGCAAGAACCAAATCGCTTGGGCAAAAGCACACCTTTCGAACACGTTCTTCTACATGGCACTTTCAACTCAAGTTCAAGAACAGCAAGCCTGATCCCCGAAGGCATCGAGGCTCCTTTACACCATCCCAAGAGCGTAAAGAGGCCATACTTCAACAGTCATTTTCATGCACGTTAGCCCTCTACCAGGAGATCAGAGGCACCTGTATGCAAGGGACACAGGCTCAGTTCATCCAATGGAACATTAAGACAAATGACATCAGAAATTTCCAGGTCATTTCAATTTTTCTTTTGATCCATTCCCAATAAGATGCTGGGAGAAATAACCAAAAACCAAACTTGGCTCAAGTTTTAAATATTTGCCTGAAAGGAGGGCTAGGGGAGGGAATCATGTACAGTTAAAATCAAGCTACTCAAAACACAATCATTCAGGTAAGTAACTAGAAGTATCGCCTCTACCACCTAGAGAGAGAGAGAAGAGTGTCTGAGACAGAGGGCATATTTAGGAAAAAATACACATCTGAAGTCTCTGTGGCCACGATGAGAACTGGAATCCACATACAAGCCAGTTAAAGAGCATTTCAACATGAAATCTTAACTTATTAGGAAGGTCAGGGGTTAAGCTGTATCTTTTTGTTTTAAATACATGGACAGCTGTCAGATATGAAAATGATGGTGGGCTTTCCGGAAAGATCCCCCTGTGCATGTGTATGGATGCATGTGCTGACATCTGTGGGGCAGCATGACAAGAGTTTAGGAAGGCTGGGAGCCCAGCAGTCTCTCAATAGCTGCATTGATGTCTCCACCAGTGGCTATAAGCGCCTGGAGGTTGGCCTCACGATTAATGAAGCCCATGGCGTTCAGCTGCTCCAGCTGCTGTTGGAATCGCACTTCAGGACTCTGCGCCTGCAGAGGGAAAGGACAAAGACCTTAGAGTCAGGCAGCAGAGAGCAACATCAACACGGGCAGCTGAGCGGGACCCTGAGTGCAGGTTTAGGGGTACTGAAATACTCCAGGCTCCCCACATCACTGAAATACTCCCCACGGGCTTTGGCACAGCAGCCACACTGCACACGGTTAGTCCAAGTTCTGTACCTACGGTGACAGACAGCAGCACTGCGAGGAGAATCCCTGCCACTCTTAGCTTCAAACCTGCGCGCAAAGGGTTACCACACCCCAAAGAACCAGCCAGCCCGAGACACCAAACTCAGCATAAAGCACCACAGCCAAGAGAAACCTGTAGGGGACCACTTCCCTAGAGTTGTGGGGGGGAGGATTGGAACATCCTCTAGCTCACCCTGGAGACGTCCCTCCCCAGAAACCTATCAGCATGCAGCTGGGCATTACATACTTGAGAGCTTCCTCCGGCCAGCAGCTGGATCATCTGCTGCATGAGCTGCTGTTGGGGGTTACCACCCCCAGCTGGAGAGGCACTGGCCGGCGTTGAAGCGGAGGGAACGGGGTTCTCCGGGATTGTGCTTCCTCCTGTGGAGGACGGGGGCATTCGAGGCATGCCGAAGGAGCCGAGGCTGCAGAGGAAGGCAGGGCACGCTCAGAGGCAAGCTGGCACTTCTGGGTGTCCCCTGAGTGCCAGGCAGCACGGTAACCAGCAGGCTCTGCCAGGCTGGCCCTCCCTGAGGCCCGTACTACCGGACAGCTTTATAAATTAAACTGGCTGCATTTGTACCCTGGTCACACACAGCGCTGGGAGTACGCAATCCTAACAGAGGCGCAGGCCTGAAAGGGACTGCAGAGACTGAATGTGACCCACGCTGCCAGAGAAGAGAAAGCCTGAGGGCTGCCGGCAGACCAGTCCGCCCCAACGCACCCACCCAACCTTGTGGCTGTGCATCTCAGACTGCTCTCCAGAGATAAAATTCTTGAGTTCAGCCAATACCGAATACAGCAAACAAAAGACGAAGGAGGGACCAAGTGATTTCCAAACCTTGTCTCCAAAAAGAAAAGGTCAAGGACTTCCCCGCATGAAGTACAAAGCAGAAAGTGCTAATTAGCTGGAACTCAGAGAGGCCTGCAGGCGCACACATACACAGAGAAGCCCCACGACAGAGTGCCCTAAGCAGATCTCCTCGATGAATCAACAGCTAGTTTGCCTGCTGCTATCAAGCATGTCATCTCTGCCTGCAGAAACCCACTCTGAAGCGCTCATTACCTTGGCACTAGTCCTGGGGCCTCCGTTTGCAGCGTCTGGAGTCCCTGCTGGATTTGGAGGAGCGCCTGCATGGCGCGGGGGTTGGTGAGAATGGAGAGGGAGTCTGGGTTCTGCATCTGGGAACAAAGGCAAAAAAAGACACAGCGGTACCAAACAGCGAGAGCTTCGGCAGCCAGAGATCCACCAGCTTTAAATCCGAACAACAATTAGCACAGAGCTTCGCCTCTCGCCCTGCAGCCAGAGCAAACCTGCAAGTCTGGTTCCTCCTTCAAGTCTCCAGACTGCAGGGCTCATCATCTACAGAGATACTCAGAGAGTTCAGATCAAATTTCCTAAATGAACTAGGTGAATCAGATTAGAACTGGGGGCCCATGCCTTTGGAATTAAAGTGATTTTATTTGATTTACCTGAGTGAACCAGCTGCTCTAGCACAATTAGCTAGTTTAATTTTTGTAAACTCATTACAGTGAGAGACTGTCCACACAGGGGTTTCGTGTAGCTTAACTAGTCTAATTTGAAGCCCACCTTTAGGTAGATTACTTAATTTAGATTGCCTTGTCTAAATAAGCTCTTCCTTTCTCTCCCCCCTGTGCAAACCCCTTTCTTTCACAGCCCAAACCACCCAAGCCCACATGCTTCCTCATCCACTTGACTAAGCAGTCGAGCTACTCCCTCTCCTACAGAGGATGGAAAAGCTCTGGAGCCTGGGGGCCGAGAGCAGCACAGGGCCAGACAGGGGCCTTTACCTGCTGCAGGAAGACAGGGAGCTGAAGGCGGAGCTGTTCTTGAAGCTGTGGATTCCCAGCAAAGAGGGGGACATTTACCATGATCTAGCAAGAGACAGCACACGTAGGTAGGGTCAGAGGGTTGCTGCCACTGGCTGTTAAGCCCTACATAACTAAGCCATGAAGAACAAGTCAGTCATGCCCCTGTCTCCCTCCCTGGGCTTTTCAACACGTTCCCCTAATGCTAATGGGAACTGAAACAGGACAGCTCAATTCCTCGCAACTGTATTGAACAGGGACCACTTGGCCAGAGGAAAAAGAAGGGTCATTCCCATGTCCCTTTGAGAGCCACTTTTTTTGTTAGGGGCTCTGCTAAGACAGAGGGTTCAGTACTGTGACTACCTTCAAGCTATCAGAAAATACAACAAAACTGTCTACATTCACTCAGCTCTGGTTTTTGCAAGAGGAAGCACTCCAACTACAGAAGCAGATCACAAGCATTGTGCTCACGGCCAGTCTGACAATAGAAGACAACTGTAACACTTTTACCTGTGCTGCAAAGTCCGGGTTCTGAGCAAGAGTTTGCATCATGCTCCGCATATAAGGGGCAGAGATCATGTTCTGCATCAGCTGAGGGTTTTCAGAAATTTGCTGCAGAAGGCCTTGCATCTCTGGGCTGCTAAACATGCCTGCAAGGGGAAAGGGAAGAGAAGAGAAAGGAAAACCTGAGCGCTGCCTGAAATACAACACGACATGTAACACCAATGCCTTTACTTCATCCCCTGGCCAACAGGGAATATCGCTGTGGACAGCAATGGTAGTGCTTTGCTTGCCGCTCCCCCATGCCCTCGAGGTGCTGCAGGGACCTCAGGGTAACCCACCGACAGGCACACATTTATGCTTGCAACTGGGCTAGATTCATTCATTTGGAGAGCAGCCACGGGCAGGCACTCAAATGCCAGAGGAAACCACCCTCCAAGGAAGCCTGGGTGACCTCTTCAGTCAGCAGCACCCTCTGGTTCCTCTCTTGCTTACGTACCAGCCCCAATGCTAGCAGCATTCAGCCCAAAGGGGTTGGATACAGTCGGCGTGCTTTGGGTGGTTGCTGAGCCAGTGCTCCCTTCGCTGCTGGGCGCCTGGCTCTGGGAAGCAGGGGGCGTGGGGCTCCAGGGGTTCGGTAATGGCTCCCTGTTCTCCGTCCGCAAAGGCTGAGAGCTTGAGCTATCAGAATTCCCCGTCAAGGAAGAGAAAGGATTGTTGCCAAACTAGGGAAAAAGAAAAAAGGAATAGCCATAATCAGTCAGCCCCAGTAGAGAATGTCAGACTAACCCCACCGCTGTATGAGCTAGGGGACAGCCGATCATATTCATCCAGGTCCAGAATTTGCTAAACACATGCCATAATTTGCCTCCTGAGAAATCTGTAATCCACAACACACCTCGCTCAGAAAAATACCAAGCTCAAGAAGTGGCCACAGCCCTAGATTTGGCTCCCAAATGCAGGGCTTCAAAACATCCACGTAAAATCAGCACCCGGACATACCAGTAGGTAATGCTAGACTGGAGTATGTCTGCACGGCCTTTTGCAGACAGACCTGTGCTCACTCCTCCTGCGCTTCAAGCCAGCTGGATCTCAGCCAAAGGCGTCAGGCTCCAGCTAATACAGTAAGCTGGACTGAGAGCAGAGGGCTGTGCTAACGAAGCTATGAGGCCTTCGCATCGCTGATGGCTGGCATCCAGCCTGCTTGGAGACCAAAGGAGCGAGGGCAGGTCTCTGCTCAGATATACCAAACCGCCTAATAAAAGTGGATGACGGGCACTGCCCAACGTTCTCATTCATCATCTACAGCGGGAGGGGTTAACAGCCATGCCTGGGGAAGGTTACCCCGTTATCACGGGGGTCAGGGAAAGAGCCCTTTCCCGTGCTTAGCACACTACACCCCATTAAGGGGATTTCAGTCCATACCTGCTCCCTGGCTGCACTAAACATGGGCTCCTGGATGTCCGTGTACATCCGGCGCAGGGCGTTGTATCCTCCTGGAATGCTCTCGAGGTTACTCAAAGCACGGTCCTGGTTCCGCATCATCTCCTGCATCATGGCAGGGTTACGAGCCAATTCCATTGTCTGGGAGAAGGAGGAAAACATGGAAAGTTCAGGCCCACGTGCACCACGGAAGGCCGGAGTGGATCAGAATTAGCAGCTCAGCGGTATTCTACTGATCTACCAGCCAAGCACCGAAAGAGTTAAATCTCAGCTCCCAGAAGAAAGAGTATAATTAAACCCGTTTCACAGCCAGAGAGCAGAGAGATCATTTATCCAAGCAAAGAGAGCCCAGGGATCCTGGCTCCTCCCATCCTTGCTCAGCTCTCTTCCTTCTCAACCTCAATTCAGCTGGATGAGATTGTTTTGTTTCTAAGCAGTATCAGGACATCCAAACATTTAACACCCATATGTTCCCACTCAAAGTAGATGGACTGCATTCAAAAACTGAGAAGGTGGAAGAGATTGGATCCTTCCCATTTCAAGAAAACCCAAAAATTCACCCTCTCCAGACTTCTGATGGGTCTCCCTGCACAAAGCACATCCAGATCTCGTTTAAGTACGGACCATTCACAATTTAGTCCTGCACCTCTGGAATTTCATGTATGGCTGACACAGTTGAAAGAAAGATAACCAAGAAGTAGATGGAAAGTAGGCTCGTTCAGCAACAAGCCAGAAAGACCTCCTGACAAGTCTTCCTGGGGGAACAGCAGAGTCCTGTCAAAGGCTATTTAGCACTCAGGCTCTCACTCATCCCTTATGCTTCCCTTCCGATGAACCTTCGGTCTTCCAGATAGCCAGTCCTCTAGGGCGTGGGTCCTCTCTGTTCTGGGACTGAACAGAAAATCGAGACCTCTAGGATTCCGGCCTACAACTAGTGCTCTCCACTGAGACAGGCAGTAAAATACCAACTGTACAGCTCTGTATTCTATACTTAATCTATCAAGAGAAAGAGAGAGAAACAAGCTTTCGTGGTAGCTTCGCTTCTCCATGACTGCTTTTACTGCCTTTCCTGAATTAGAACACAGTAGCCTCGTATACAGCATGCTAGGATGATCCCAGCATCCTTTTTTTGCCCAACACCTGATGGATTCAATAGCCCTGAAAGGGAAATAAGAGTTGCAAGTATATGGGTTGAGTAATGAGTATTCACATAACTCCAGACCACCATCTGTTTGTGGGGGGCTTACAGCAGGAAGGAAGAGATGTCTAAAAATCACTGATCTGGCATTCACACACTCCCTTTGGAGAGCAGACACTGGAGCTGGTCCACAAAGATGCTCTTGAACACGCTTTAAACAGGCCCTGGCGTGCGACTCACCTGCCTCATGAGCTCCGGGTTATTCAGCATGTGGCTTATCTCTGGATTTCGCTCCATGAGCTGCTGCATCTGGGGATTGGCCATGATCATCTGTCTCATGAGGTCAGGGTTAGACATCATGTTCTGCACCAAGGGATTCTCCATGATCTGAGAAAGCATCTCTGGGTTGGACATCAGCTGCCGCTGCATCTGCTGCTGGAGCTCCATGAAGTTGGCAGAGCCCATCCCAAGGTTGCCCAGCCCAGTGATGCCACCAAAGCCAGCTGGAGAGGGAACAACACACGGGGAGAGAGGCGTGAGTCAGTAACTGTTGGCAGCTGCAAAAAGAGGACAAGCACATTAGCTGAACTGCACCCACACGAATCTAGGGGTATCCTATATTCCTACGGCAGCCAACTCTGAGGGAGGACACCCCCTACACATGCTTCAACAAGGGCCTTGGCATTATCCTGAGCAGGGAAACTGAGGCACGCTGGTGGAAGCGACTCATGCAAAGCCTACAGCAAGCAGAGAAAACTGCAGGGGTCAAAAACTCCTTGGTCTAATCCTAGGAAATTCTTCTCTCGTGTCACACCTTCTCACAGCCGTCACTTACACAGGATGGATGTAGCACTATTAGGGCCTCCGTCTCCAGGACCTCCCATGGTCCCTGACCCACTGCTCCGTCTGCTGCCAATCCCTGGGTCAGAACTGGCACTGCTGGATGTGGAAGGCTGAGACGGGGCAGCAGGAGAAGAAGGGTTTGCAGTGGGGGCAGAAGCAGCATTGGGGGCAGAAGCAGCAGATGTTGAATCTTGGACCCTGCAAAGAAACAAAAGAAGGCATTAAACTCGTGAGATTCAGGAATGGTGAGCAGAGGCCTCTGTGGGGGACACAGGACAGTGCACCCCACACTGACTGAGCCTCCCTTCGCGCCTCTTGTCCCCACAGCAGCCAGCCCCGGCTGCTTCCATTCCTGCCTGGACGGATGCACAGCTGTGCTCCCAGATGCCTTCCATCTGCTGGAATCTGCCTCCCAGCCTGATGCATAACAGCCCCGGACATTTTATGCTGGCCCACACAAAGTGGCTTGACTGGTCTTACCCTGAGTTGTATCTAGCTCTTCCTTGAATCGCACTGAACTATTTACCTCCTTGAGCAATGAGTTTGCTCCAAACAGGAAAATCCTCCTGCTGCTCCCACAGAAACCACAGGAGGTTACAGCAGGGCTAGAGCATGGGGTAAACAAGAATCTGCTTTTCTGCAAATCCTCCCGTGCACTGAATATTCCTATCAGTGCTCCTGGGGGCAAAAATAAGTATCAGCATTGCTCTACAGATAGGGAAACTGAGGCACGAGGCAGCTAGCATCTGCCCCATGAAGCCACAGAACGTTTCTAGCTGGCTGGGCTATGAATTCACATCTCTGCCACTCGCCATACCTTGCACACAAGGCTTCTCCATCCAACACAAGTTGACTAGAGCTTCTTTTAATACACACGGGCAGACACTGCGCCATAAGCCACAGCGGAGCAGATGCTGGACATGGGCTTTGTTGAATAAACCAACCCAAGCTAATACCTTGTAATCACAGTTCCTCCTTAGGATTTTTACCGGCATTTGAAAGAGAACATTTAAAGATTCTCTGAAGCACCTGCAGTCATGACAGTGAGTCCTGGACTAGTGCTGAAGAGCTTTCACGTTAAATTAGACCACAAAACTCACTTTACTTGCCTCAAATAATGCTATTATGCCACTGACAAGTAAAAAAGAACAATCATTTCTTGATTATTTTTTTTCCAAACCAAGAAAAATTCCTTTCTCTAACTTGTTTTCCTTTTTCACTCTTATTCTAGGACTTTAAAAATCAAACCTGAAGGTCCCTGTCCACTTGCCAGACTCACCTGACTGCTACTGCTGAAAAGCAGCAGCCACTGAGAGGGAGGCAGAGAGTGGGGAAACAAAGCAAAAAGGAAGCTGAACAAAAAAGGAAGAAGGAAGCTGGAGAAAGGTCACTTGGTTTCTCTCAGCACAGGAAGAGGCTGTAATGTCTTCAGTAAGCACTTATCTATGACTATTAGCAGGAGAAAAAAAAACGAGCAACCCAGGACAGCTCTCTTGTTTACCCTTTGAAATGGTTCACAAGTACCGCAGTTTGCTGTGGAGACAGTGGTAAACAGCATCAGACTATCAGGCTACCTGGAGATGCACAATCCAGAGAGAGGCCTCCTGCAGAAGCTGACAATACACTTGCTTGTCTTTGCAAAAAAAGAGAGGGGGGAAAAAAAAGCAGTAATCTTGACTAAGCCAGTAAGGCAGCTCTCCCAGGGGACAGCAGAACTGCACAAAGAGACAAAGCCCCGTTAGCTCACCGGGAGTCCCATCAGACTGCAGCAGGGAGCCCAAGAAACAGTTGCAAAGGGGGTTTCAAGATCAACGAGACATGGCTGCACGTGAAGTATACCAACTGTTCCCAAGAGCCTTCCGTGCCCACTACTCCATCAGACAGCACTGGGAAAAGCCGGCAGGACCTTGCGGTCAATCCTGCGTCCCTTTCTCAGGCCAAGCTACACGGTGTAGACGGATATAAGTGAGCCGTGTCCAAACTGGGAGCTACCCTAGGGTGTGCCTGCAGTACTGTACTTGAGCTAACAACCACACCGCTGCATGCACGTGGTCATACATCCCGAGCCTCCGCACACTCCCACTGAGGTGGAGCACCCACCTGTCTGCACCTGCCCGTGCAGACATACTATAGGTACCACACAGAAACACAACTCTGCCCTACAGTTAGTGCTCTGCACATGCAGCATGCCTCCCGTGGCACCCAAGAGAGCGTGAGCCCAGGCTCAGAGCAGAGAATATGACAGGAAGCAAAAGAAAAACTGGGTATTGGTTTCAACACGAATTCATTGTGAAAGTAATTTCAGTTAACAGCACCTTATCTTCGTTAGAACTAGTATCAAGTTCCAATAGGTTCTTTCACGATTACTAAATTATAAAGGCTCAAAATACACAAAGCCACATACACGAGTTGTGTTAAAGAAGAGTCAACTCCCTCAAGTACTTGCTACAAACTTATAGCGCTGTGTAACCTAGGGAAAAGACAGGGCAAGCCATAAACCCCACAGCTGCACAGCAAAGCTGTGGCAGGGAGAGCGCCTGGGAGAGTTCTCCTGCCAGATCACCGCTGCCAGACTCACACACACCCCAAAACCAGCACTCATGCCTCACACAAGTACTCTGCTTCAGTTGCCAACCACACAGAAGTGCTCCACCATTGTTTATTCGCATCATCCATTTATCCTCAGCCCCCCCAAGACGAAACAGCTTCTTACTTCTGTGGAGTCTTAATGACCAAGTGTACAGTCAGCCCATCTTTGATCCCATGTTGATTCAACGTGTCTCCATCCTTCAGGATCTTCCCAGCAAAGATCAGAACCAGCTGATCCTGTTTGGCTTTAAACCGCCTGGAAATCTCTTCTTTGAACTGAAAAACAAACAAAGCATTTTTCAGGCAAAGGACCGAGACCAGAAATTTAAAGCTAATACTCCAGATATCATATCCACTATGCAAACAGCATAAGGAACTGACAGTCCTCCAGTACCTCACCCAAAAGGAGCCCATGCAGGTACCAATTCAGTCACCAGTTGCTGAGGATGTCTGAGGCGTTAAGAAAAAAAAAAACAACACAAAGACAAGCTCTGCACTTACAAAATGTGGAGTAAATTTCAGAAAGAATAGAGCAATTACCTCGAAGAGCTGAAGGCTTCCAAAGTCAGATCAAGTGTGTCTCTTAGGTCTAATCCAAATACACCATTTATCCTCTGAATGACTGAACTTTTTTTTTTTTGTCTCTGCTCAATTGATTTTTTTCCTAAGGAAAGCCCAACTCTGATTTAATACAGGACAGAGCTCTATGGAAAAGGGAACAATCCTTTATCAGCCAATGGAAATAAACTAGGTCTTCTCCAATTCCTATTTCTGCAACTGAATTCCCTATGAGCATGCCACGCCACGTAACACGGACACCTCTTCTTTACTCTGTGATGGGGTGGGATTAACACCTGCCAATACGATTGCCATTGCTAGCCCAGCTGGGACATTTCCAACCTGATCTGTGAGGAAAAAGCCTTGCATTTGGAAGCCACAAACTAGAGGAAATCAGAGGGAAAGGCCAGGATGGAAAGAGAAGCGCACACCTGTCCCAGAGGAGCTCACAGCCTTTGCACCAGAAACCTCAAAAGCAAGGCCTGGGAGAGCGCAGCCCTGACCCCAGGTCATCCTGGTCACAAAGCTTCGTGCCCTCCTCTGCACAAAGCCTGTCACTTAACATCCCACTTATACCGACAGGCTCTCAGAAACCAACCGGGAAGGAGCAGGAGGGCCACATGTCCTACAGCCCCTGCCTACCCCACAACTCTGCTCCCCACAGGTCTCCGTCAGGTCCTTCACACCGCAACCTTGTGCCCTACACCCCAGATCAAAGAGCGCAGCAAGCCAAGAAGCCGAAAGCCGTGCTGATGACACCTTGTCCCAGTGGGCACAGCCCCTTCCAGCAGCGCTTGAGCCAGGCCTTGCGAATTCCAGCCCCCTCCGGCTTGCCCCATGCCACCATGCCCTGTGAAGCTCCCTCGCAGGAAGGGCTGATGTTCCCTTTCCTCCACTCCATCCAACCTTCGACCCAAAAGACTTGCCCAGCCCCCCTCCTCTCGCCCGAGGGATCTGCCTCCCAGTGTCCAGACCCACACCACCAGCTGCTTCCCCACAGGCAGCCTCATACACACTCCTCCGGCTCTGCCCCCAAAGCCGCTTCTCCCCATCGCGGCACCCTTCCCAGACCAACCGCTCAAGGAACACCTTCCCGTCAGCACTCCACACAGCCCAGCCCGCAGGCCGAGCCCCCAGACCCCCACCCCAATCCTCCACAGCTGTCTCCCCACAGCCACCATCCACCCCAAAGCTCCCTTCCCCACACAGCCACTCTCCAAGCCCCTCACCCACCACCCCATCCACGAACCCTCCCACAGATTACCCCAGCACCATCCTCCCCCCTCCCCACCGGGACTGTCCCCATCCCAAGTGTCACCTCCCCACTCAAAGGTCCCCGCCAAGCCCCTGCCCTCACCCAAGTCTCCCAGCTCCCCCCAAGCCTGGCTCCCACAAGGGCCCAAAGGCCAGGGGTGCCCCCCACACCTCCCCAGCTCCCCTGCCAACCCGAATCCAGGTCTACAAAAGTCCTCCAAGTCCCTCTAGCCCTCATCTCCAACCCAAAGCTGTGTTCCCCCAATTCCCAGGGTCCCCCGGCGCCCTCAGTTCCCGTCGAAAGTCCTTCCGCCTGCCTAAAGCCAGGTCCCTCCCCAAAAAGCCCCTGCATTCAGCTCCCTAGTCCTTCACTCCCCACAAACGCAGGCCTCCCTGGGTCCCCTCACCCCACCAAAACCAGGCCTCTCCAAGTCCCCTCAGCCCCTCACCCCACAGCCAGGTCCCCCCAGGTCCCCTCACTCCCGGGCCAGGCCCCCCTCGTCCCTCCACACCCCCCTAGGCCCGCCCCCGCCCCCACCTCGCGCACGGAGGCGCCGTCCGCGATGACGATCTCCTCCTTGTCCTTAGGAGTCTTCACCGTGACGCGGATGAGAGCCCCGCCGGGGCCGCCCGGCCCCGCCTCGCCCTCCCCGCCGGGCCCGGGCCCGGGCCCGCCGCCGCCGCCGCCGCCGCTCGGCTCCGCCATCTTCGCCGCCCGCCCCGCCAGCCCGGGCCGCCACCAGAGAGAGGCGGCGCGCGCCGCCGCGCGAGAGAGCGGCGCCTCAGCCCCCCCCCCCCGCCCCGCGCCGCCGCTAGCGCCCCCTGGCGGCCCGGCGGGGAGCTGCTGCAGCGCCCCCGGGGGGTGTTAAAGGGGCAGGGAGGGGGCAGCTGCCTGCCGTGCTGCCGCCCGAGCAGCATCCCCAGGGGCTCCCCCGGGAGACGGATCCGTCCTGCACCCTCTCCTAGTAGCTGGCTTCAGCCTGGACCCCCCTGGGTTAGCTGGATCTGTCCCGCACCACCCACCACCACCCCCCTTATTAGCTGGCTCTAGCCTGGATCCCCCTCATTAGCGGAGTCCATCCTGCACTCCGCTCATTAGCTGGGTCCATCTTGCATCCCCCTCATTAGCTGGCTGCAGCCTGGATCCTCTTGGTTAGCTGGATTCATCCTTTCCCCCCGGCCTCATTAGCTGGGTCCATGTTGCGCCCCCCCCATCCTTATTAGCTGGCTCCAGGCTGGATCCCCTTGGTCAGCTGGATCCATCCTGCATCCCCCCCAACCCCCCCTTATCAGCTGGCTCTACCCTGGATCCCCCTCATCAGCAGGGTCCATCCTGCACCACCACCCCCATTAGCTGGATCCATCCTGACCCCCCCTCCCATTAGCTGGCTCCAGACTGGATCCCCCCCAGTTAGCTAGATCCATCCTGCCCCACTCCCCCTCATTAGCTGGATCCATCTTGCACCCCTCTTATTAAGCAGTCTGAATCCTCTTGGTCATTTGGATCCATCCTGCCCGCCCCCTGCCCTGCCCCCATTACCTGGATCTGTCCTGCACCCCCACCCCTCATTAAGTGGATCCATCTTGCACCTCCCTCATTAGCCGAATCTATCCTGCAAACCCTTCCCTTGTTAGCCAGATCCATGCTGCACCCCCCGGTTAGCGGGATCCATCCCGCACCACCCCCGTACCCCGGCCCCCCATCTGTGCCCCCTCCCTCTGCTGAAGCCGCTCTAACGGTTCCATTTTTGACAGACCCCCCCCTTCACTTGGGCTGGCGGTGGGGACCAGGCCCCCTGCCACCATGCCACGGCCTTTCCTCGGGGCTGATCCAGGCCCTGGTGACACCAGGGTGGCCAAGGGGTCGGTTTGGGGGTGTCCGGCTGAGAGCTCAGTTTGGGGGTGTCTGGCCAATCCCCCCCCTCTGGCCGGGCTTCCCTTCACCTCATCCCTCTGGGCGCGGGGGCTGCACCCCGGGGTGTCCCGGGGGCACAGGCCACCGTCAGCGGGAGGCATGGCGTCCCCGGCACAGGGACTACATGTCCCAGCGTGCTCCGGGCAGAGCATGGCCTCACTGACGGAGGAGGCCTGCTCCGGCCTTCCCCGCCATCGCAGGGCCAGGAGCGGGGCGGCGGCGGCCATGCTGCGCCCCAAGGCCCTGACGCAGGTGCTGAGCCAGGCCAACACCGGCGGGGTCCAGAGCACCCTGTGAGTAGGGGCCGGGGTGAGGGGCGCTGGGGGCGGTGGCCGGCTCGCTCCCGCTCCCCGCAGCGACACGCGCCTGCCAGGACACGCTGCCTTCCCCCCCCACACCTCCAGCCCTGGAAATGGGCCCCCGGGGTGCTGAGGGGCCCGGCCAGGGCTGTGCAGGGTGCTGGGCCCTGCGCGGCGCGTGGTGCAGGGCGCTGGGGCCATGCACAGTGCTGGGCCATGCACAATGCTGGGCCACGCACAGTGCACGATGGATGGTGCTGGGGCTGTGCATGGCGCACGGTGCACAGTGCCGGGACGATGCACGGTGCCGGCTCTATACATGGTGCTGTGCTTCGCACAGTACCGGGACCATGCACGGTGCTGGGACCACGCTGGGTGCTGTTATACATGGTGCTGGGGCCATGCAGGGTGCACAGTGCGGTGCATGGTGCTGTGCACAGTGCCAGGGCTGTGCACGGTGCACGATGGATGGTGCTGGGATCGTGCATGGTGCTGGGCTGTGAACGGTGCCGGGGCTACAAACGGTGCTGGGACCGTGCACGGTGCGCAATGCATGGTGCTGTGGCCATGCATGATGCGTAGTGCCAGGGCCATGCATGGTGCATACTGCACGGTGCTGGGGCCATGCGGGGTGCATGGTGCTGAGCACAGTGCCAGGGTCATGCATGGCACAGTGTGGACGGTGCTGGGGCCGTGCACGGCACACAATGCACGGTGCTGTGGCCGTGCGTGATGCACGGTGCGGGGGCCGTGCACAGTGCTGGGGCCACGCGCTCTGGGTAGTGCATGGTGCTAGGGCCACACACGGTGCACGATGGATGGTGCTGGGGCCACGCACGGTGCACGATGGACGGTGCTGGGGCCACGCACGGTGCTGGGGTCGTGCGCAGTGCACAATGGGCAGTGCTAGCCTGCGCACGGTGCGTGGTGCTGGGGCCACGCGTGGTGTCAGGACTTGTGCGTGGTGTCGGGGCTGTGCAGGGGTGCCAGCGCCATGCACGGTGCTGGGGCTGTGCATGGTGCTGGGGCCATGCATGGCACACTGTGGACGGTGCTAGGGCCACGCACGGTGTACGATGGACGGTGCTGCGGCCACGCACGGTGCATGATGGACGGTGCTGGGGCCATGCACGGTGCTGGGGTCGTGCGCAGTGCACAATGGGCAGTGCTAGCCTGCGCACGGTGCGTGGTGCTGGGGCCACGCGTGGTGTCAGGACTTGTGCGTGGTGTCGGGGCTGTGCAGGGGTGCCAGCGCCATGCACGGTGCTGGGGCTGTGCGTGGTGCTGGGGCCATGCGTGGTGCTGGGGCCATGCCGGTGCGTGGTGCTGGTCGGTGTGCGCTGCATGGGGCTGCGAGGTGCCAGGACTGTGCACAGTACCCGGTGCCGGAGCCATGCACGCTGGTTGCCCACCAGGCTCGTGCCCGGGCTGCAGCCGGCACCGCAGGCCTACGCTGCCCTGCTCGGGGTGGGAGCACCCCAAAGCTTCCCGGCTTTGAAGCCCCCCCACCCCCTGCCAAAATCCCCTTCAGACCTGGGGTGTCCTGGGTGGGGGACTGGGCTGGGGATTTTGCTCTGCCCCCAGCTTGCAGCGGGGTCTGGTGCCCCACTGGGTTTAGAGGCACCAATTCACGCACCCCACCCCCCACCCCCCATCTCGTTTCCAGGCTCCTGAACAACGAGGGGTCCTTGCTCGCCTACTCGGGCTACGGGGACACTGATGCCAGGGTCACCGCGGCCATCGCCAGCAACATCTGGGTGGCCTATGACAAGAATGGGCACCAGGCGTTCAATGAGGACAACCTCAAATTCATCCTCATGGACTGCATGGTACGTGGGGCTGGGGGCTGCCCACCCCTCCCTGGGCACCCGGGCACCGCCGTGGCCCTGGGGGTCCCCCGGGACCCTGCGGGCCGTCCCTGCCAAGGTGGGCATGCGACGGGTGCTGTTTCTCCCTGGGCAGGAGGGGCGAGTGGCCATCACGCGGGTGGCAAACCTGCTGCTCTGCATGTACGCCAAGGAGACGGTGGGATTTGGGATGCTGAAGGCCAAGGTAATGCTGGTGGGGAGGGGGCGGGGGGGGGGGGCACAGGGCTGCGTCCCCGCTGTGGGGTGGGAAAGAGCTGTTGAGGAGGATGAGGATGGGAGTGGTGGAGGAAGCTGCCATGCTTGGGACACCCCTGGGACAGAGTGCTCCTTGCAGAGGCTCCTCTGTCCCCTGTGCCAGCCCAGGCGCCGCACCACACCTTTTTAGGCTCTAAAAGGAAATATAAATGAAAATGAGCGCACGGGCGGTGTGCGCGCGGGTGGCACCGTCCACCCGGGCCCCGCTCACGCCGCTCTCCGCTCGCAGGCGCAGGCGCTGGTCCAGTACCTGGAGGAGCCGCTCACGCAGGTGGCCGCATCCTGAGCGGGGCAGCGGAGGGGCTCGCACCTGCCGCCACGCAAACGCCGTTTGCTTCGACGCCATCACGACGGTGCTGAGGGTGGGGTGGGGGGGGTGGGGGGTTGAGCAGCCCCCCGGGCATCCTGGAGCTCAATCCTGCTTTGGTGTGGCCTTTAAAAATAAGGTGGGGGGAGCGAAAAAATGGGTGGGGAATAAAAGTGTGTCTGATTCTTGTGTCCTTTTGTGTCTCATGTGAATAAAAGGAGGAGCTGGAGGGGGTCATGCCGGGCTTGGGTGGTGCTTTGGGGGTGCCCGTAGATCCACGATGGGGAAAAACAGGGCAGGGGGCGTGTGGGGCTCATGTCAAGTGGGGACAACAAAGCCCCAGCACCCCTGTCTGGCTGCGCTGGGGTAGCGGGGGGCAGCGGGGGCTCCTTTCCTTCCCCGGTTTCCCCAGCTTTCACACGATGGCAGCAGAGGTGAGGGAACGCGTTCTCAGCCGGTGTCAGCCGGGCTGGGCTGGGGGTTCTGGCCCCGCAGCCCCCCGCTGCCCCAGCCTGCCCCGCGCCGGCCTTGGCACCCAGGATCGGGCCCCGGCTCCTCCTCCCGTGACGGTCCCAGGGGTGACACTACCTGCCCAACCTGCGCTGCGACACCCGGTCCCACCCCTTGAGTCAACCCGCCGTGCCACACCGCCAACCGCGCCGGCCTCGCCGTCGCTCCCCCACACCCCGCTCGCTCCCCCGCTCCCCGCTCGCTCCCCACCGGAGAGGAAACTTTGTCCCCTCCGTCTGCTCCCTGGGTGCCCCTGGGCGCCCGTCCCGCCCTGCACCGTCCGCTCGGTGGGAAGGAGGAAACCCAGCGGCGGCGGCCGCGGCGACATGGGCAGCGCCGAGGAGGATTATAACTTTGTCTTCAAGGGTGAGTCCTGGGCTCAACGTCGATCCCCCTCCCCAAACGGGATGGAGCTGGAGGCCGGGGGCTGCGGGGAGGGGGCTGGGGTGCCTTCCCCCCGCCCAGGGCTGCCGTGTCCCAAACTGGGATGTTGTTGACCATCGGCGCAGCTCTGATGTGTGCCGGGAGCTGCGAAGGGTCGGGGGACGGGGGAGCAGGCACCGGCCTCAGCCGTGTCCCCGGCTGATGGCGGCGAGGTCAGGGCTAGTGAATGGCATGGGGGGCCACCCATGCCCACCCCAATGCCACATGCGTGGGACACTGGGCGAACGGTGTGTGGTGGGGGCTGAGACAGCTGGGGTTGAACATGTGAGACGTAAATACCCTGCGAGCCCATTAACCCCTGAGAGCAGCGGGCGTTTAAAAGTCATTCTGCTGCGGTGACCTGGGCGGTGGCACACGCAGAGGACGCGGGGGTCAAACCGGGGCTGGAGAAACAGGGACACGGCCTCGTGCCCCCCCCAGCTTGAGCTCTGCAGGTCCTGCCTCAGCCGGGCGCTACCAGCCGGACCCCGCTGGACCTTGGTGCTCCCCTTGGGCAAGCGGAGATGGACGGGCTCCGGTGTGCCACCAGTCCCAGGTGCCCACCGCGGTGGGGTGACCCGTGACCAGGGCAAGCATGGTAGCCGTGACCCCCCTGGACAGCAAATGGGGAGCATGGCTGGGCTCAGCCATGAGCCGAGAGCTCATGACGGAGGGACGGGACCCCCGTTTGCTGAAGGAGTGATGGTGCCAGATCCTGCCTGGCCTCGGTGCCCGGGTTGGGGGCCGTCAGGCAACGCGGGACCCCCGTGCACCCCGTGCCAGCAACTGGGGCGGTCCAGCTGCCACACAGCCAAGGCAAGGAGCTGCTGGCTGGTCCGGCTCAGGTCGGAAGAGGTTGTTTGAATTATTGTGAAGCGTTTTGGAGCCGCCCTCTCCCCTCCCTGACATCTCCAACGGGCTTTCTCCCTTCCTTCCGTAGTGGTCCTGATCGGGGAGTCCGGGGTGGGCAAAACCAACCTGCTCTCCCGCTTCACCCGCAACGAGTTCAACCACGACAGCCGCACCACCATCGGCGTGGAGTTCTCCACCCGCACCATCCTGGTGGGAGACGCCGTGGTGAAGGCTCAGATCTGGGACACGGCCGGGCTGGAGCGGTACCGCGCCATCACCTCTGCGTAAGGACGGGATGCCCAAAATCGGGGACCCCCCCTGGCACCTGGGTGGTGATGCCCTCGTAGTTGAGCCCCACGGGTGAGGACACCGTGGGAGGTGTCTGCAGCGTGGGATGATGGTGGGGTTCTCCCATAGGTATTACCGGGGGGCCGTGGGTGCCTTGGTTGTCTTTGACATCACCAAGCACCAGACGTACGATGTGGTGGACCGCTGGCTGAAGGAGCTGTACGACCACGCCGAGGCCAGCATCGTCGTCATGCTGGTGGGGAACAAGACCGACCTCGCACAGGCTCGGGAGGTGCCCATGGAGGAGGCAAAAATGTTTGCAGGTACGGGCTGGCACCCTGCCCCGGGGCTGGGGGCCTGGCAACCTCCCTGAGAGCGGGGAGCCGCACCACGGCGGGCACCCCCACACCTCTAAAGGGGCTCGGAAATGGAGCCGTGCCCTCGCCGGGGTCCGCATTGTCTCGGGGGACCCCTCTCATTGCAGACAACAACGGGCTGCTGTTCGTCGAGACCTCGGCGCTGGACTCCACCAACGTCGAGCAGGCGTTTGAGACCATCCTGAAGGGTATGTGCACCGACGCCGTGCTGCAGCGGGCTGCCGGGGGCCGGGGCATCGCGGGGTCCCTTACCGGGGATGCAGGGCTGGGCAGAGGACGTGCAGCGCGTCTCTCCTCTGCCCTGCTCCACATGAGCTCTTTGGGGCAGGTTTCGGCGTCGTCTTTCTGGCTGGTTTGGTTTCCGGCCTTTTGTGCTGGGCGTTTCGCTCTCCGCGCCCCATGGCTTTGTTCCCACGGCCCCTGGGCATCCCCGAAGCCCCGGGGGCTCCTTCTCCCCCTGTAATCCCCGGTCCCCTTCCTGTTGTCCCGGGCTCCTGACTCAATGTCTCCAGCACCCTGCCCGACCGGCCGGGGGCACCTGGGGGCACGGGGATGGCGAGGGGTGATGCTCGGCCAGGAGCACCTCTCCAGGAATGGCAGCCGGCACCACCCGGGCAGGAGCGTGGCGAGCTGTGCCATGCCATGCCATGCCATGCTGTGCCATGCCATGTTATCCCATGCCGAGCTGTGCCATGCCACGCCGTGCCATGCCATGCTATCCCGTGCCGAGCTGTGCCGTGCCATGGCATGCCGTGCCGTGCTATCCCATGCTGAGTTGTGCTGTGCTGTGCCGTGCCATGCCATGCCATGCTATCCCGTGCTGAGCTGTGCCGTGCCGTGCCATGCCATGCCGTGCTATCCCATGCCAAGCTGTGCTGTGCCATGCCATGCCATGCCGTGCTATCCCATGCTGAGCCATGCTGTGCTGTGCCATGCCATGCCATGCTATCCCATGCCAAGCTGTGCTGTGCCATGCCATGCCGTGCCATGCCGTGCCATGCTGTGCTATCCCATGCCAAGTCACACTGTGCCGTGCCATGCTGTCCCATGCTGTGCCATGCCGTGCCGTGCCATGCCATGCTGTCCCATGCCATGCCGTGCTGTGCCATGCTGTCCCATGCCGAGCCAGCCCAGCCCGGCACGCTGCCAGCCCCGTTCTGGGGTGAAGCACTAATCCCAGGTTGGGCAAGAGGAAATTGCCCAAGCGCAGGGTGTTCCCCGGGCACCGCGGGGATGCAACCGGGGGGAGCTGCTCCCCTGTCACCCTCAACTCGTCCCCTCTGCTGCATAAAGGGGAAGGAGGGCCACTAACGTGCCCAGCCACAGGCCAGCGGGCGAGCAACAGGGGCCAAGCCATGGGCTAGCGGGTGAGCAGCGGGGACTGTGGGCTCAAGGCTGTCCCTGCTTCCCGGGGGGGCCCTTGGGTGACACACAGACACCTCCCCCCCCCGGCACCTCTTGTTTTGCAGAGATCTTCCACAAAGTGCAGAAGCAGAAGCAGAGGAGCAGCCAAAGCAACACGGTGTCCCTTGGCAGCGAGAGCCCGGAGAGCACGGCCCCGGCGCAGACGGAGAAGCGCCCGTGCTGCGTGGCCCTCTGAGCTGGCCGGGCACCCCGGGGACCCCCGGGGACCGCCGCAGCCCCGGGACACACCAGTGGCGCCCAGCTGGGTCTGCCTCCGCACAGACTCATCTGGCCACCGGCACGGGCTGGTGTCACCCAGCCTGCGGTGCCACCCCCGTCCTGGGGCAGTGGGGACCAGCAGCCCGGGCAGTGGCCAAATTCTGCCATAAACGGTGAGAAGCGCCAGTGCCGGGAGCTCTGCTCTGTCTGCTTCGTTTTTGCCGGGCCTTGATTAGCATCACCACCGTCCCGCATGGACCCCCCAGCCCCTCCGGATCCCCGGTGCAGAGGACTGAGATACTCCCCAGGCACCGCTGGGGAAGGAGCCAGGAGGTTCTGGCCACCATCATGCCAGCAATGGTAGCCACTCTGTGTCTGGCCCTGGGGTTGCTCCCCTGCGGCCACCCTGTGCCACGCGCTGGGGATGTGGCGGTCCCCACAGGTCTCCGTCCCCACTGGGGACTGCTCTGGGGTCACCCCAACCCCCAAGGAGCGAAGCGGCAGCGCTCAGCCCTTGGCACATCTCTGTCCCCATGCCAGACGTGGGACAAACGTGACGGCGGGACCCAGTGAAGGTCGCTCCCGTCTGCAGGGTGGGATGGGGCCGGTGCCCGGGGGCCCCGGAGCAGCTCCGTGCCCAGTGCAGCGGTGACGCAACCATTAAAGGACTTGCGAAATGCGGGTTTGCTGAGCTGGAATTCCTGCGTGTTTGTGGTCCCGTCCCCTGGTCCCCACCTCTGCGACGCGCTGGAGATCGCAGTCACCCAAGCAGCCCAGCCCGATGCCACCTACGACCCCTCCCAGCCCAACGCCCCAGTCCCCCTACACTCCCCCCCAGCCTGATACCATGGGCCCCCCATGCCCCCTCCCAGCCTGGTGCCACAGTCCCCCTACGCTCCCCCCCAGCCTGATGCCATGGTCCCCCCATGCCCCCTCCCAGCCTGGTGCTGTGGTCACCCCATGCCCCCTCCCAGCCCAATGCCACGGTCCCCCCCATGTCCCCTCCCAGCCTGATGCCACAGTCCTCCTGCACCCCCCCCCAGTCTGATACCATGGTCCCCCCGTGCCCCCTCCCAGCCTGATGCTGGGGTGACCCTGTGCCCCCTCCCAGCCCAATGCCACAGTCCCCCTACGCTCCCCCCCAGCCTGATGCCATGGGCCCCCCGTGCCCCCTCCCAGCCTGATGCTGTGATCACCTCATGCCCCCTCCCAGCCCAATGCCATGGGCCCCCCATGTCCCCTCCCAGCCCGATGCCGGGGTGATCCTGTGCCCCCTCCCAGCCTGATGCCATGGGCCCCCCGTGTCCCCTCCCAGCCTGATGCTGGGGTGACCCCATGCCCCCTCCCAGCCCAATGCCATGGGCCCCCCATGTCCCCTCCCAGCCCGATGCCACAGTCCCCCTGCGCCCCCTCCCCACGCAGCCTGTCCCAGCCCGTGTCCCCACACCCTCGCTGGTTTATAGGGGACAGCTGGCAGTTTATCAGCCCGAGCCCTGACATGGCCTCAGCCAGTTCCCAAAACCCCTCGGCAATGGGAGAATCGCTCTGGATTCTCCGCATCTTCCTCTAGTTCCGGGCACTCGCTTTCCCTTTGCCCCGTGCAGGACGTGTCAGCCCAGCTCCTGTCCCGTCCCTGTCCCCACGGCAGTGGCCATGGCTGTCCCCATGGCTGGCACAGGCCGTGGCCTCTCCCCGCTGCGCTGGTTGCCCCATGCCCTGGGGAAGGCACGGCGGGGCTGAGCGGGGAGCGGGGCCCACGTACCTGCCCCCCCCCGCCCTTACCTGGCCCAGGTGAGCGCACCTGGGCGGTGACGGGCAGCCCCGGCCACCAATGGGCGCGGAGGAGGAAGGGCTGTGGCCACCAATGTGTGTGCAGGGGACAGCCCCCGGCAGGGCTGGAGAGGGCCCGGAAATCCCAGTTGTCCCAGTGGGAGCGGGGCTGCGGTGCTGGGCGAGATGCGGGGCAAGGACGATGAGTACGACTACCTCTTCAAAGGTGGGTCCCCTGCCCTGCCAGTGCCACTCTGGCCATGCCTGCGATGAGCTGTGCTGGGTCTCAGCCTGTGCCGCTCTGGCCATGCCTATGATAAGCTGTGCTGGGTCTCAGCCTGTGCCGCTCTGGCCATGCCTGCGGTGAGCTGTGCTGGGTCTCAGCCTGTGCCGCTCTGGCCATGCCTGCGGTGAGCTGTGCTGGGTCTCAGACTGTGCTGCTCTGGCCATGCCTGTGATGAGCTGTGCTGTGCCTCAGCCTGCTGCGGGAGGGTTCTATCTCCATGCAGCACCCTCGGGATGGAGCTGGAAGCCAGGGCTTTGGCTTGTACTGGGATATAAACACAGCTCCCAGTGCTGGGGATCTGGGAGGGGGGGGGTGTTGGGGGGGCTCCTCTGTGCTGGGCAGAGGGGGGTGGGTATCGGTGGTGCCGGGGCTTCAAGGTAGAGGCTGAACTGCTGCCATGGTCCAAGGGTTTGCAAAGAGCTGGTCCGTGGCTGTTTGTGGCCCTAGTGCTAATTAAAGCAGCTCGTTACTGCTGGGGGGGGGGGGGGGAGTCTGGAGCCCTCACCTGGGTGCAGCATCCGGGGGAGCAGTGGCCGTGCCCGGGGCAGGGTGGGGGGAGGCAGGGGCAGGGGGGAAGGCTGGTCCCTGCGGGTGCTGTGCCAGACCCTGAGCCCCTCGGAGCGGGGTTTGGGGGCTCCCCTCTGCATGACTGGGGCGGGGGGAGCCGTTCTGGGGCCTGAGGGAGCATTCCCGAGAGGAAAAGCTGCTGCTCGCCCGGCTGCAGCGAAGGGAGAGGATCCAGAGCTCTGGAGTTGTCGCGGTGTGACATCTCCGGTGTGCGAGAGGGGACGGGGCTGGGCCCTTGGAGACACAGCGCTGGTTTTCCCGGCTGTGGGAGCCCAGCATCCCTGTTGGAACCACCATCCCGGCCGTATGCTGGCTTTCCCTGCCTTTAGCAGCTCTGCCGGTGCCCCGGGTGGCTGGGGGAAGCCAGGGGACAATGTCACAACCTCCTGAGCCATAAAAGCCGGGGAGTGAGATCAGCCGGCAGCGGCCGTGAGTCAGCCTCCCCGGGCAGCCCTGCCCGAAAGGCCCCCAGTAATTCCAGCCACCGACACGCCGGTGGCCCCCGGCTCCTCGCGCACCTCCGCTGGCCCCTGCCCAGGAAAATCCTCCTCTCCGGAGTTATTCTGGGACCCGGTGAGGGGGAAACTCTGATGCAGCCAGAGCTGGGTCGTGCCTCCGGCTGCTGTGTCCTTCCCTTCCCCAGCAGCGTGGCTCTGAGGTGTCCCTGGCGCGTTGTCCTCCTGCGGTCCCCGTCCCTTCCCTGTGATCCGGCTGGGAGCAGCTCCGCGCTGGGCTCTGTGTTCCCCTCCTTGGTCTCGCGGTGATCTCTGGAGTCCTTAAAACAATAAGAGAACTCAGTTTTGAACGGAAGGTCTGCTCATCCCTGCTGAAGCAGGAGCAAAGTCCAAGGGAGACGCGGTGTTTAGGGGCCCGGGGCTGGGCCAGCGCTCTCGGGGGTCCCGTGGCTCTGCTGAGCCCAGCTGCTCTCCAGGGAAATGGGAGATGGTCACCGCTTGCAGTGGCGTTATCCTGATTTAGTGACGATTTTGTCAGAGTTATGTTGATGATTGGACTTGATGATCAGAAAGATCCCTTCCAATCCAGCCTATTCTATGATTTCCACCGAGCCAGGAGTGTCAGCTGCCTTCTGCGGATGCAAAGCATGGTGCAAATTCCAGCTGCGCTCACGGGAAAGGCTTGGGATAGATGAGAAATGGCCCTGGGCATGGTTGCTCCTTGGACCCTTCCCTCAGGCCCCTGTGCGGAGCTCCAGGCTGTTTCCATCCCCGCCGCTGCGGTGGGACGTGACGCGGCAAGGACGTTTCACCAGGATTCACAGGATGCTTTAAAACCGGGTGCTCGGAGGCAGCGAGGACCCAGAGCGCTTCTGTGCGCGGGGTGGAGGGTGCTGCTCGAGTTCCTCTTGCCCTCCAAGCTCAGAGGGATGGGGCTGAGCACGTCCCCCCTCTGCATCGCGGTGCCGGCTCCATCCATCCCCCTCCCTGCATCCCTGGCGTGGCGCGAAGCCCGCAGGAGCGTGCCGTGGCCGGGGGGGCTGTGCGAGGTGTGCCCGGCACGGGCTGGCTCCGCTCCTCCCTCCCTCCCCCAGCCCGCTTTCCTAAGGCATTCCCCTGCCGATATGGGTTTTGCTGGCCACGGGGGTGCCGCAGCGTGGCGCGCTCCTGCCTCAGTTTCCCCTGGCCGTGCTTGGTGCTGGCTCCTGGCAGGCAGGGCGCTCGCAGGCTGCGCTGCCCTCCCGTCCCCGGGCCACGGGGGGGCTGGGGGCCGCAGGCAGCAGGAGCAGGGCACTGCCAGCGTGGGGGATGCGGCAGTTGAGCCGGGGGAAGTGGCAACTTCCCGTTGTTCAAACGCCGAGCCCGGATCAAAGCGGTGAGGCTTGGTAAGCGTTAACGAACCCGGCTCATCACCGGCCTGCATCTTTCTTTTGGTTTGTCCAGGGTAGCCCCGGCTGTCGTGGTCCTCCTGGGCCTCCACGTGGCACGCGATGGCTTTCAGCGCTGCACAGAGGAGCTACCGTTCCTCTGTTGCCGGCTGCCCCGACATGGGGGTGGCCATTGAGGCTCCGGTGCCTTCCAGCCACCCTCGGTGATCACCGGGAGCTGCTCCGCATGGTGTCGGGCTTCGTGGAGCGATGCTATGTGCTGCCTGTCCTGCACCGAGGCTTTTGGAAGGGGGTGGCTGCGCTGTTGGAGGCTTCGCATCCCAGCCCGCGCAAGGGAACCGAGTCCCTGGGAGCGGGAGCTGCTGGGGAAGGGGTTATCCAGGACACGGAGCAGCATCCCTGGGGGACGGCGGCTGCTGGGCCTGCAATGAGCGCAGATGCTTCTTGCCACAAAATTGCAGCCCTGGGGACGTGCGGCGGTGTGGCTGTGGCGTACCCGGGGGTCCCTCACTGCTGTGGCAGCTCCGGTGCAATCCCAGCGCCGTCGCTGGAAGGTTGCGAGCTCAGCCCTGCTGTTTGGTCCCGGGGGGGAGAGGGGGGTGTGTGGGTGTGTGGGTGTGGGTGTGGGTGTGTGGGTGTCCCCTCCCCAAGGCTTGGTGCCATGAGGGTGGGCGAAGAGAAGCCGGGCTGCATTATACAGCGCACCTGGAGAACGAACAGAACCGGCAGCGGGGGAATAAAACAGTAATAGTATTAATTAAAAAAAAAAAAAAAAAAATCCAAACCTGTTGAGTCATAAACTCAACAAACTCGATAGGGGAGCCACGTGATAACGCCTGCCCGGAGCCTGTTGCGCCAGGTTTTATGGGAACCAGCCAGATCTGGGACAGGCAGAAAATGCACTTAAGGAACACACACCCAGGGACTTCCCGGCTCTCGGGCTGGACCAGTGGCAGTGGAGGAGGAGGAGGAGGAGGATGATGCTTCCTTTCAGACCATGTCCTTAAGTCCTCTTGTGTGCCCTCAGGGTTGGAGCTGGGGCTGGAAATAGGAGACTCAGCTCTGCTTGGCCTCTCTGGCCCGGCTGGTTTCCACACAGGCTCTGGTTTTCTGCCCATCGCAGACTTCCAGGTGCAAGAAACCATCGCAATTTCCAGGCGATGGCAGGAATTTTCTTGCGGGGTGTTCACAGGCAGCTGCGGTGCCACTGGGATGAGTGGAGGCTGCTGGTCCCCCTCCCCGAGGGCAGCGTCGCAGCCCCCTCACCCCGCAGCTTCTCCCTTGGGGGTGGGAGCGGATGGGGAGATGCCCGCCCCGGCCAGTCTGGGCTGTGGGGTTTACTGGGATGGTCGGTGCTGTGGGATGCAAATGCCTTTGCTGGGTCTGGGGTGACACTGTGCTTGTCCCCCCCCAGTTGTGCTCATCGGGGACTCCGGGGTGGGGAAGAGCAACCTGCTCTCGCGCTTCACCCGCAATGAGTTCAACCTGGAGAGCAAGAGCACCATCGGGGTGGAGTTCGCCACAAGGAGCATCCAGGTGGACAACAAGACCGTGAAGGCTCAGATCTGGGACACGGCCGGGCAGGAGCGGTACCGGGCCATCACCTCAGCGTGAGTTTCCTTGTCCCCCACCCACGTCCCTCACCCGGGGCCCCGCTGTGACCCTGTCCCCTTGCTGTCCCCCCCAGGTACTACCGGGGGGCGGTGGGAGCTCTGCTCGTCTACGACATCGCCAAGTATTTGACGTACGAGAACGCCGAGCGCTGGCTGAAGGAGCTGCAGGACCACGCTGACGCCAACATCGTCATCATGCTGGTGGGCAACAAGAGCGACCTGCGGCACCTGCGGGCCGTGCCCACCGATGAGGCCAAGAGCTTTGCAGGTATCGCCCCCGTCCCACCCTGTCCCCTCCCACCCCAGGGCGGCTGCGGCTCACGGCGCCCACCTGAGCTCGCCCTGTCCTTGCAGAGAAGAACGGGCTCTCCTTCCTCGAGACGTCTGCTCTGGACTCCACCAACGTGGAGACGGCTTTCCACAACATCCTCTCGGGTGAGGGGCAACCGGGGAAGGGGGAGGGATGACGGATGGAGATGGTTTTGGACATTGTGTCCTCCCAGGACCCTGCTGGGGGGACGCTCTGCGGTGGGATCCTGCTCCCCTGGTTGGGGAGATGTGGGCCTCGGCACCCCTGGAGCTGTGTGTTTTGGGAGGGGGCAGGTCCCGCACTGAAATATAAACTTAAAGAATTTTTTTTTTTTTTTTTTTTTGCGTTCTCTTCTCTCTCTGTGCTGGCAGAGATCTACCGCATCGTGTCGCAGAGGCAGATCGCTGGGCAGCCGGAGTCCGAGTTCGGCCCCGCCACGTCCATCGAGCCCATCCGGGTGCTGCCCACGCAGCAGGAGGGCAGGCAGGCGCCCTGCTGCCAGAACATCTGAGCCCCTGGGGGTGCCCCTGCCCTGACACCCCCCGCCACCCCCCTGGCACATGGTGGCATCACGTTTCTCACCCTCTACCTCTGCTCGCTGCAGCCCCCCTGGAACAGGGCAGGCTGGCGGCTGCTTCTGCACGACTGCTCCTGTGTGCGCCATCACGCTGCCCCTGTGCTGCGCACCCCGTGTTTATGTAGGACCTACACAAATTGGGGGGCGGGGAAAAGCATCAGGGTCTCTCCGCTCTCTCCCCATGGCTTGGGACATGCCATCCCCTCGTGTCCCTGCTTCCTCCAGCCCTGAAGGCACGTCACCGGGTGACTCAGGGTGGCCCTGAACAAGCCCGAACACTGTGACTCCCTTGTTCAGTGCCACATTCCTGCGGCACCCCTGGGTGCAGCACCTTCGGGGCGGGGTGCGGGGGGGGACACGGGGTGCACCCTTCTCTTTCCCGGTGAAGCGAGTGCTTGTGCCCAGCCTTGTCCCCGCGGCACCCGGGGCTGGCTGCGCCTCTGGGTGCCACGGGGGCAGCTCTGGGACACCCAGTGTGGGGTGCGGGGGGTGACGCCCCTGCTCCTGCCCCTCCTGCCATCAGCCCCTCCAGGCACAGCCCCGGCAAAGGGAGACGCTGCACCTCTGCCACTGCTGTCCCAGCGCAGGGGGATGTGGGGGGGCATGTCCTTTAGGGGAGCCCCCAGGAGGGGACGAGGGGGTCCCGGGGCTTTGGTGGGGTGAGGATGGGGATGGGGCACTGAGGGGGGGTACCTGGTCCCTCCGCACGCCCCCCCCCGTGTGGTGGCCGGGGCCAGCACATGGATCCCCTCAGCTGTAAAGAGCCCCCCCCCCCCCCAGCCTCCATGACCTGCACCCGCTCCACTCGTGTATTTTGCCACTGGTGACAGCGTGGCCCGGCCGGGGGACACGGCTGCCACTAGATGGAGCGGCTGCTGCACCTACAGGGTGACAGTGGCCCCGTTCCCCCGCCCGGGGGACAGCGGGTAACCCCCAGCGTGGACGTGGGGACAAGGTGCTGGGACAGACTGGGCTGAGCCCAGTGCCTGTGTTGGGGGGTGACTGGGGGGGGTCAATCAAGAGGGGTGCGGGCGCGGCGGTGGCCTTCCTGGGAGACCCCGTCCCCAATAGCCCCGGTGCTGGGAGCACGTCCCCCATCCCAGCGTGGGCTTTGGGGGGGGTCTCTGTCTCTGCGTGGCTGCCCCCGCTCACCCCACCCCACTTGGCCTGTGCCGGGGTCTTGCCTTGGGGAGCCATTTATTGGTGAAACAGGAATTTGGGCAAAATCCCCAAATAAAGTTGCTGCTGGATGTTCTTTCTCTCTCTGCCGGGGTCTGTCCCGAAGGCCAGGAACTGTCCCAGCTCCGGCCCCGCGCCTCTGCCCGCTTGGGCACGGGGCAGCATCCCCCCGCGACGAAGGGCGAGGAGGAAGAGGGGTGGGGAGGAAGGTGGGACCTGGGCAAGGGGGTGACTTGTTGGGAGGCTGGAGGGGAAGAGCTTGAAATTCAGGCTCGGAGGGGCGGGTTGGATCCTGCTGCCGTGGCATCGGGGGGGGATGTGCATGAACCAGGCGCAGAAATGGCCACGCCGTGCGGGTGCCACCCCCTTTTGGGTTGAGATTGTCCCTTTTTGTCCAACTGCTACCGTAGCCCCGGCAGCATCGTGACCTTGGCTCGAGCCACCCCGCTGCAGCCTGTCCCCGCTGTCCCAGAGGCAGCCCCGTCACCCCTCAGCTGGCCAGACCCATCCGTGGCCACGTCCTCTTTGTGCCTGACCGTGGCCGGAGGCTGTCCCCAGGTTGGTGACAGTTCCTACCCCACCCGGCCGGACTCTGCCCCGTGCTGCGAGCGGCAAGGCTCTATGCAGAGCATCCGGAGCGCTGCCAAGCATCCCCCCCACCCCCACCACCATCTGCCCGCACCAAATGCGGTGCCAAGAGGTGATGTCAGCCCCCAAAGGTGGGTGCGGGGGGAAGGGCGCTGCCCCCAGCGCCGCAAAGGGACAGGGCTTGAGCCAAGCGTCCCTTGGGGCTCGCTGCCACCAGACGTGCCACCCAGCCAGGCGCTGGCACGGGCACCCGGGGTGATGAGCTCATTTGGGCTCACGGAGATGCTTTCAGGCTCGGCAGCTCCGTTTTGTTCCAGGTTTTCCAGCTTTTATAAGATTTCTGCCGGAATGAAGCTGTGGGAAGGGTGCAACAAGGCGCAGGGCTGGACACAAGGCTCGGGGACGCGGGACATTGCTGTCACCGGGACTGGGACCAGCAGCCGGTGCAGGGGAGCTGCCAGACTCGCAAATGAAACTCCTTTGCTCTAACGAACCCCGAGAATTGTCGCCAACGGCGTGAAACTCCGTGGGGGACCCGTGAGGGGTGGGAGAAGGAGGTTACGGCCCCACTGACCCCCCCGGGCTCAGCCCCGCCGGGGGCCCCTTCCCAACCACCCCCTCCCCAAGCGGGGACAGAAACCGAGCAGACACCAAGTTTCTTAAGTAATAATACTTTAATAAAATTAAGTTCTTAATGTAATTTAGCACATTTAATACATTAACCCTTTCCCTTCTTTGTTTTCTACAAGTTGTGCAACATCATTATTTTAATTTTTTATTTTATTTTAATTTTTTTTTCCTTCTCCCCTTATACTATATGCCTCAAAACTCAGACAACGAGCCTAACTCTACTTCTATGTTCGGTTATATCTCTCTCTCAGGCCTTTATTTTTGCGTAACGCCGGAGAGATGAAAATACCTGGATGGAACATGTGATCGGTTTCCAATAGTAACAATCCCGACTACAGGTTTCCTATGACGTTAAAAGAAAAGAGAGAGAAAAAGAAAAAAAAAAAAAACCAAACCAAAAAGCAAACACAACGTAAGAGGGAATGGACTTTAAATGGAAGGGCCACACAGTCAGGACAGCCGGGCTAGCACCGGGCAACTCTGTGGCTAGCTGGCTCAGCGCGAGGTTGGTGGCACCGTGGAGTAGGACCGTGTGCTTGCACCCGGATCCGGGGAAAGCGGATACACCCGAACTTGTACAGCGATTGTTTTGAGCGAGGACGAGAGAAAGCTGAAACGCTACTTGGTCAAGCAAAAGCCATGAAGGGCTGGCGCAGGGCTGCGCTCCCCTGGAAGCCGCCGCTGCCGCGCGGGTATCGCCGAGATCGGCTGCCGAGGGTCCCCGGTGGCTTTGGTTTAGCTCACGTCTCCCATGGGAAATCCCACCGGAGTCCCAGCGGCAGCAAGCCGGAGCCCAAATCACTTTGATAGCGGGGCAGAGCCGGAGGAAACCCTCTGCAGCCCCGCAGGCTCCCGGCCACGCCGCCGGGCACCCGGGGGCTGCTCCGGGCATCCCTGGGGATTCCCCTGGCTGGGATCGGAGGCGGCTCCACGGCACGGCAGTGTGAGCGGGTCCTGCAGCGCCCAGGGCTCCGACAGACCTGTCGGCTTGGAACTCCTGCCCGCTGCCTTTCATGTTTGCTTAACGCTGCTTCTAATCCAGGAGCAAATCCTCAATGGCAAAACAGGATCTGGCCCCTGATTTATTTATTTTTTTCCCCCCTTTTTTTATGATTATCTTGAACAGAATTCATACGGAAAAAGGGGGAAAAAAAGAAAAGTGCTGATCGTTTCACAGCCGAGCGAAGCAGCCTGCGACCGTGTCTCTCCGTCCTGGCTCCTGGGAGCCCAGAGAAGATCCCCGCGGCCACGAAGCGCTGCTCTGTCTCACCGCTCCGTTTCTCTGCAAGTTGTTTGAGAAGCACCATTGCAAGACCGAAGAAAACACATTCTGCCGTCAGCTGCCCGGTAAACCGGTGCCACCCTCGGAAGGCGACTTCATTTTTTTCATGCCTGCGCAGACACCGGTGGACCCACTCCAGGTTTGACATCAGTGTCGCTTTCCTGGGGGTGACTTTCGGTTTGCTCCATTAGCAGCCCCGGAGCGACACTGGAGTGGAGCCAGCGGTAACGCAGAGCTGCCAGGGCTGAAGCGGCTTCCGATTCCAGTAGAGTAACCCCATTGAAACGGGGGCGTTACGCGGGAGGGAAGGCAGGAGCTGCCCCACCTCCGCCATCTCGAGCCGGCACAGCACGGGCCAAGCCCAGCGTAATTATGGCTGAATTTTCCACCGGGTCAACTGACAGCAGAATGTGACTTCTGAGTTTCTACAGTATGTGAAAATCCACAGTCAAATACAGAGATTGCTCCCTAATATCCTAGAAAGGTTTTTTGGAAGAACCAGCCCCGTCCTGGCTCTGCTCCTGCCGGTGCTGACACCGAGGGATCCTCGCCGCGGGCTCGGCAGAGGCGGGACGGGACTCCGCTGTCAGTATACAAGTTACTATAAAGTGCATCCACTCTCCAGTCCAGGGCGTCACTGTACAATGTCAACCACTGACTCTTCTTCAAGTATTCAAACCAAAAAAAATGAGGTAAAACAAAAATGAAAGAGCGAACAGGCCGCCTCGCCGCCCCTGCCAGGGAAGGACCAGGCGCTTGATGCCACCAAGCACGAAGCCCTCCCAAAGCGCGGGGGACGTCATGCCCTGCTTTCCGACCCCCCCCCTCCCCGCCCCGGGCCTGGCAGGGAGCGTCCCATGGGGTGAGCTCCGATTCACAGTGCTATCCGCAGAAACCGACTGAGAACTGTCTTCGCTTTCCTGTCCTAACCTAATTGCATGGCTTTGCTGAATGAATGCTGGTTGAGCGGCCGCCTCGGCCCCCCCCGCCCCCCCTCCCCCCCCAACCCCGGCCAGACGCAAGCGCGGCGCCAGAGAGGGAGCGAGGGGCAGCCGCCGCGTTTCTCAAAGGCTTTGGGATCCTTGTGGATGCTCCCAAACTGCAGGACATCCCTGGCTTTGCTATGGCTGAGCCACGTCGCAGAGGACAGGAGCAAAAGCTAAACCCAGAGGCAACCACCTTTCAAGAGTGTTTTCTTTGCAACGCTCCGCTTCCCTAATAATGATGGAGTTGACACTAAGTCATTTATTTTCGAGTTATATTGTGTAAACGGTGATTTTGGCACAGGGAAAAGCAGTCGCCAACACTCCGGAGAAAAGTGCTGGCCTGGCTCTGAAACGTTAAGGACCAGGGTTTCACTGGGGGGCGAATCCTGCCCCGCCGCCGGTGCCGGGGCCGCGCTCCCCTGCCCCGAACCGCCCAAAGCCTATTTGCCGGCAGTGGAAAAGCTCCGTGCGAACGGACCCGCCGTCCGGCCTCTGCACCCGAAGGCTGCTCCGCCAGCCTGGGCAGCCGGTCCCTCGGCACCGCAGGGACGCAGAGCCCGACGCGCGGCACCGGCCAAGGACAGCCACCTCCTTGGCTTTCACAGCCAAAAAACCAAGCGCTCGCCATGAAATGTCACCGTCCCAAGAGGTGACGGCGTGGGACCAGCCATCGGGAAGCAGAGCGGTGGGATCAGGGACGCCATGGCCCGGCATGGCCACAGGAAGGACCTCCCAGGCCAGCAGAGCCTTTTGCCAACATTTGACCCGCGGCTCCGGCGCTCGCACCCGATGATTTGAGGCTGAACAAAAGCATCCGGCACAGAAAACCCACCCAACGAGGCAAATCCGGCATCCCGAAAGACGCCGGTTGCTAAACAACTTGGTCATCCCAAGGCGCACATCGTCTCCCTGGTGCAATGATTCAGCGGGTGGAGATATAACCAAAAAAAAAAAAAAAGAAAAGAAAAAAAAAAAAAAGGAAAACAAAAAGGGAACAAACCAACCCTAATGTCCTATGTCTACCGCCCGGCTCCGGGGGCAGAAAGCCTAATTCCCGGCCACGCCGGAGGAGCCCCGCGCCTTCGCGCCAGCACCTCGCTGCCTTCCAGCTCTGTCCGTCACGTCACAGAGGGGAGTTCATCCAATTTTCCTTTCCTTCACCTTCCCACCCAGGAAGGGTCCCACCGCGGGGACCTTCCCGCCCCCGCGGTGTTCAAAAAGCGAGAACGGCACCAGAAAAGCAACTTTTTAACATGTCTTTTTCTGAAATTTCACGCTCCGAGCCCGAGGCTGGAGGTCAGAATAAGGCAAAACCAATGGCCTAAAACTTTCTTATTTTGTTCAGTGACTAGCCAAATCTTTATATTTTTATTAAAAAAGCAACATAAAAACCCAAACGTATCTTTTTAAAAAAATACATATTATTAGATCCCTTTTTTTTTTTTTTCTTTTTTTTTTCCCCTCTATAAAAATAACTTCGGGACTTTGATTGACAGAAGGTACCAGTCGGTGGTCTGTTATTTTGTTAGGCTTTCGTTCGTTTATTTGTTTGCTTCAGAAAAATAGTACCAAAAAAAGATGGAATTTCTGGGGAAGTTAAAAATGATAGCTGATCTTGTTTACAAGTTTATTTATTTTACATTCTGCTCTGTCTGGGATCACTTGGATCTACTATAGATTAAACAATATGGATAGCATCTACTATTTGAACTAGTTAATTTTATTTTAATCTTTACTCTAGGATTATATGAAATAAATTTGAATGTTTATTATTATTATTAACTTTTTTTTAATACCCATCAACTCAAACTTTTTTCTTTCTTTTTTTTTTTTTTTTTTTTTTTTACTTCTCCTTTTTGGTTAAAAACAAACAAACAAACAAAAAAAAATTTTTTTTTTTTTTTTCCCTCTTCTTTTAAAATGCTTCTTTGAAAGGCAACAGAGCAGAAGCTTCCCCCCCCCCCGCCTCGCCCGCTGCTCTGGGGAGGGGAACGGGCCGCGGGCTGGCTCCAGGGTGGGGGTCCGGGTCCCCCAGCCCATGGGGGGATGTGGGGGTGGCTCAGCCTGGCTGCGAAGCAGCTCCTTGGGCCGAGATGCTGCCAAAGGCTCGGGGATGCGGCTGAAGCTACGCACACGCTTAAGTGCTTTCCTGGATTAAAGCACGGGCTTTGCAAGCTCAGAGCCTCCTGGGCTACAAAGGGGGGCAACTCCGCTCGCTCCAGGCTCTCCTTCCATCAGTTGTCTTGCACAAGCCATGCCCGTTGCTGGCTTGGGGGGAGCGGAAAGGGGAACACGTACCGATCTCGGAGGGGTGGAAGCTGGCCAGGTCTCACCCCCTGGCTGCTCAGAGCACCAGGAACCAGCCCAAAGCAGCTGCAGGAGGACACGGGTCCTGCACAAGCCCTTCGGTCCAAAAGGACGATGGTGGATGTTCGCAAGAGCAGGCCTGGCCTGAACGCTGGGACAAAATACTCCTGTCCCTGCAGCCCGCTCAGCCACGGAAAGAGATGGAGCCCAAAGGGAAGCAATGGACGGTAACCACCACCCTCGGCCGCGGAGCCGCCCTGCGACCGCGCTCCCATCCCTCAGCTGCGGAGCCGCCCTGCGACCGCGCTCCCATCCCGGGTACATCCGGGCTGGCGGTGGCTGGCGGTCCCTCCCGTCAAGGCTGCGGGAAGGACCACAAACCCTCTCGCCTCCCACAAGAAGCGGTTTTACACAGGGCTCTGCGAAACCCTGCCGCCAACCGAAGCGATGGCAGGACTCGGACGACTCGCTGGGACAGGGTAGGGCTGGGAGGAAAACGAGGAGGCTGAAGAGGGGAGGAAGGCAAAGCTTGGCTTTCCGAGAGCGCCCGGACACCTCCCAAGGCCCCGCGCTCCCCACCGAAACCACAGCCAGAGCGAACTGCCCCGAGACCCCCGGGAGCGCCGGGATGTGCCGAAGCGCCCGGTGGCAGCGGGGTCGGCGCTGGGCGACGCTGCCCAAAGACCCCCCCAGCCCCGGCCCAGGGGGTCGCTGCAGCCGGGGCCGCATCCTGCAAAGATGTTTTGGCGCACCTAGAGCCCGACCCCTCGCACAGGGATTCACTAGCCAAGGGCAACCACAGGACGGGGGCTTCGAAACGACCGCACGGGCTTCGATTCATAGTGGTTTTTCTCTTCTACTTCTCTGGTTTTTAATTAACCTTTTTTTTTTTTTAAATTTTTTTTTTTAAATACATCCAACTGTGTTAATTTCTTATTTCTGGAAAGGGCTATCTGCACCATAACTATCACCTTTTACATACACACACGCACACACAAAAAAGGAAACATATATTAAAAACACTTTTTAAGCAATACTCTGGATACAAATGTATTTTTTAACCTACATATATTCTAAACCTTCTAAACTTTTAAGGATCACTTTATCATAAAATAAAATATCCTTTTTTCTTATAATAAATTACCTAATAAAAAGTATTTTTATTAGCCCAGTTCCTTGCTACATTTACATGTAATAAATGCATTTATTAAAATAGAATATTAAATTATAAAGAAATGTTCTAATTTTAAAATCTTAGTCTTTTTTTCCCTCCTCTCTCTCTCTTTAAAAAACACCAGTAAATGCATCAAAATAAACCCTTCAAATACCAAATAAACAGGTTGGAGCGTTTTGATTTAAGAGGTTCACAATATTAACAGTCTGAGCCTTTGTGTGTGTGGAGATTATTATTATTTTTTTTTTTTTAAGAAAGAAAGAAAAGAGAAAAAAATAATAGATATCCCTCCAGCTGAAAAATACTTTTGCAAATGGGAGCTAGGACAAGATATTTTTATAGTATCTCCTCATTAAATATAAATCCAATTTTCATTTTTTTTTCTTTTGTTATGTATTATAATACACACTATTCTCTATATAATTTATGTCGATGAGGATGACATCACAGCATGGTATTACTTTCTCCCTCCGTTTCCCTTTGTTATGTTTCGTCACCCTCTCCCCCGCATCGTCCCTTCTCCAGGCGTCCCTGTCCCTGCCGCGGCAGATGGCGAACACTGAAGACGCAGCGGGTTTTGGGGGACGGAGCAGAGCAGCGCCGGCATCACCCCGAAACCCCCCTGCCCGGCACCCCGCTGCCACCCCTGTCACATCCCTGTGCCAGGACCGGGAGCCCCGGCTCCCGCAGCCCCGACGCCGTCTCGGCTCTGCCCGGGAAGCCACGTCCACGCGGAAAGATTGCAGGATGAGTCCCAAATCCAGCAAAGCACCGGAGCCCTCGCTCCTTGGTTCCAACAAGCACCGAAATCGGCTGCAGTTTGGCAAAGCACACGCGGAAATCCCAGCGGCGCTGAACTGGGGCGTCTGGCACCAAGTCACTCCACTCTGTCCCCCCGCGGCTCTGACCCTGCCTGCACCTGGGAGCCTCCCGAGAACAGCTCAGCACCTTCCAAACGCAGCGATGCTCCGAGTCCCCCAGCTTTTTGAGGACCTGCCCTCCGTCCCACTGCCTTGCAAAAGCGCCCCGACGCAGCAGGATGAGTGCCCAGGGGAGACGGCCACCGCCATTCACCTGGCCACAGCAAGTCACAGTCGGGTCCTCAGCCGCGTCCCCACCCTGGCTCCACCATCCGGATGGAAACACTCAGGGACAACCCGCTCCTGGAAACCAGCAGCGCCCTTTTGCCTCGGACCGCCACTCACGGTCCCATCCTGCCGGTGCTTTGCTTTGCCACTACCAGGAGCCAGCCCGATTTTGGTGGCCCGCTGGCTAGCCGTAAAGTGAAGCCCCCATTGGATTTGCAGGATGGGGGGGGTCTTGAGGAACAAGCTCCTTGCGAGGGTTTTGCTGCTCCTAAACCACCTAAACCAGAGGGAGGGAGAGCCGGGTGGCTCGGCGAGACGCGGCTCCGTGTGCCGGGTCCCGGCACCGCGTGCCACCCTCCTTCCCCCGGCGCAAGTAGGGTGCCCCGTCTCAATCCAGCACCCCGAAGGGTTATGCCGCTGCGTCCTGGGAGGGATGCTGAGGGCAGCTGAGGTTTAGGGGCTCCTATCACAAGGGGGGGTCCCCAAAGGCAGCCCCGTGGGGACGGGGGAAAGCAGAGGAAGCCCCGCCGGGACCCCGCGGTGGAGCCAGGCAGGGTGCAGGGAGGAGGGGTCTGTCTTTAGTTAACGTTATTGCTGGTGAATTAGACCAACAAGCCATTTTTAGTCACCTATCAAGGAAGATACAAGTCAGAGCAAATAGTTAAGGTCATGGGCATTTTTCTTGTTTTTTGTTTTTATTTTATTTTTTTTTTTTTTAAGATTTTTATATATATACATATATTTAAAAAGAGAGAGAAAAAAAAAAAAAAAGTTACGCAAAATTTGTTGTTGAAGCCCCCGCAACCGGGCTCCCCATGGATACTACCGGGGACTGCCCTGCTCCGGGTGGGGAGCGGCGGGGGGGCCGCGGCTCTCCCGCACTGCCCGAGCCCCCCCTGCCCCCGTGCAGCCCCCTCTCGAGGGCCAGAGGTAGCTCTCGGTGGGTTTACAGCGCCTGTTTTTCTTTCTTCCAAAGTTGCTACATCAAAATATGGAGTTGGGGGGTGGGGGGGGCGGTACGGGGGGAAAGCAGGGGAAAAGGAGAAACCAAAATAAAACAGGGGCCGAAATACTTCTATTCGTTTTAAACTAGAACTGCTACATCAAGCTTTCTTTTAATATATATGTATATGTATATATATATGTATATATATATATATATAAAGGTTATTGGAACTGAAGATTTTATTAAAGGCCAACTTGGAGACTCGAGTAGGAACCTCGTCTGCGGAGAGGGACAGCCGTGCCGCTGCCTGGACAGCCCCCGCCGGTTCCCATCAGCAAGCATGGACGTTTGTTTGGGTCATTATTCCTTTTTTTGTTTTGTTTTGTTTTGTTTTTCAAATTTTTTTCCTGTCTTTTTTTTTTTTTTTTTTAAAAGAAAGGTGGATTTTTTTTTTTCTTTTTTTTTTTTTTTCTCTAAACATTTTTTCAGCATGCAGGAGGCTTTTACATCGTTTTCGCTTGTTCAGGTAAGGGAGGAGATAAAAGGAGCAGAGAAGAGCCCCCCCGTACCGTCCCCCCTCCCCACTCCCTAGGGTCAGTGCTAGAATAGGTCCCCCCCCACCCCAGGTCCCTGACACGGGTGTCTCCTTCCCCCCTCCCCGCTCCCACCCACCTCTTCACAACCTGGCATCAAATAGACACTGATCAAAAACTTGCTCACATTACCACGAACAGACTTCACTCAGCCAAGAACGACTAGTCACTCAACTAACATATCGGCCCCCGGGGGACTCAGTCGGGGGAAGCATTTTGCCATTTCATTTTCCAGCTAAATCCCCTCCGTTACCAACACGAACATTTCCGAACGCCCCTTCGAAGGGTGGTTGGACCCTCCCCGCACCCGCTCCCCCCCCCACCACCACCCCACCCCCCCCAGCTCTTGCCCCAACCACTCTCTCGACATCAGCGGGAGAATTTTGCACAACGGTTAAAAATCCAGCCCTGGGGTGGGGGGGACGGGACGGAGGAGGAGGTGGCGGAGGGGAGAGGTTACTGCCCGCTGAACAGAAATGTTCCCCCTCTCCCTTCCCCTTCTTTTACTGGGACCAAACGGAAGCCAGATTTTGAACGAGAACTGGGCCAGTTTGAGAAAGGACGTGGCCAGGGCTGGCCGGGGCTCTGAAGCCTTTGCCGAGGCCACGCTTCCACGAGGGGATGGCTGTCACTGTGCTCAGGGACACCCTGGGCCAGGGGGGCTTTGGGAGTCCGGCTGCAGCACCCCCAGCCCGCCCTCACGCCGCGACACCCCCGCAGCACCCACACCGGCGGGTCCACAACACGGCGCCTTCCCCCGGGAAGCGCCCGCATCCCGACCCGCTCCCGGGGCCAACGGCTGCGACCGCCCCAGGGCCGGGGGAACCAAGCGGCCGGAGGTTTCTTAAAGCTTTGGGGAGGAGGTGAGTACCAATTCCACCTGACAGCGTCCCTTTAGCACAGCATTATTTCTTTTTTAACTTTTTCCAAAACATCAGCATCCACTACAGAGCCTAGGAACGTCGTCCACCCCTCCGTCTACCTCTTGCCCCTACATAATATTTTACCGTTGATGCAAAACGGTGGAGGCACCATCGTTTCACGCCCCTCCACCCACTATCTGAAGATGGAAAAGCGGATCTTTATCGACGCAGAGCACCGGAGCAGCCCGCCCCGAGCGCGGCAAGCTCAGCCTCTCCTCCGGTGGCCGAGGATGGCTCGAGCAGACCATGCTGGGGCGGAGGCGGCAACCGGGAGCAAGCGGCAGCAAAACGAGCAGAAGAGGGGATGTTCCCAGAAATATTATTACGATGAAAATAAAGTCTCCTGTAACTGAAGGGAAAAAAAAAAAAAATCTCAGGCGATTTTTTTTTTTTCGCGTGTGTGTGGTTTTGTGTGTGTGTGTGTGTGTGTGTGTGTGTGTGTGTTTGCTGTAGAACTGTCTCTGCCAAGTTGTGAAACTTGTTGGTTCAGTTCTAAACCAGGGTCCAGGATCTGCGAGAAGTCGAGGGGCAGGAGAACGGGGAAGCGGTGGCGGTGGGAGAAAAATTATATATATATAATTTTATATACACATATATATATATAGGTGCTTGATGAGTTAAGTGCCCATATATATATACACATATATTTATAGATAGGTATACTGGTACTCGACAGGTTAACTCAACACACATCTTTACCATCACAGCATTTTGGCATCCAGAGACTGGTTGAACAAACCTGACGATGTTAAGATGCTGCCTGGCATCTTGTGTGCGTTGGCACAGAAGCCAGACTCGAAGCCCATCCTCTCCCACTTCCCAATGGTTTAAAAAGTATCTGACTTAACAAAACCAGGAGTCTTGAAATGAGTAAAGGATGTTCGACAAGGCAATTTTTTTTTTTGTTTTGTTCCGTTCTGAAAAAAATATAATATATAAAAGTGGCCAACCTCAGGAAGATCCAGGTAAAGGACAGCTGAAGAGGTTTTGGTCCATAAAGAAATACTTTTTCTTCTTTTTTTTTTTTCCCCCACTCGGTTTTGGGTAACAAAAGTTTTGGTCCAGTTTAAAAACGACGACAACAAAATTATATATATAAACTCGGGGGTTTTTTTTTGCTTTCTGTTGGGATGCATGTTGGTTTCGTATGGGCTCATTGCCTGTATTGCATGATCGTCTTTCTTAGGTTTTGGTGCGATATATATTTTTTTTTTTCTAAGAAAAGAAAAGCACAATGTTACGTGTGTGCGTGCGTGCGTGTTGTGTGTAGCTGCAGCTGGCATCACTTGGAAAAAAGGATGAAGAGTGAACTACGGAAACGCGGAAGTCGGTACACTCCCCCCATGGATGGGAACTCAGGACCGCTTTTGAAATACCCTGTTAGTGACTCCTGATTCGTCTGATGAACAAATCCCTGCTCGGATAAGGAAAAAAGAACAAAGTTCCAGACTCCACGGTGGCTCAGAATAATAAAATAAATGCTAATCGCCCAGTGTGATTCCAATAGGTTCTTCCAAACCTGCTTCAGTTTCACCGGCGCCATTTTTATTTCTTCATCTTCTTCTTTTGATTTTCTTTTTTTTTGTGTTTTTTTTTTGTTTGTTTTTTTTTAGAAAAAAAGGAAAACAATAAAAGTTCTTTAGCTGCTGTGGTTTTTTTTTTTTGTTTGTTTAAATCTTTGAGGTAATACAGTTGTGCCCTCGTTCTAACAGGTTCCCAGAGGTTGATGGTTTCTTTCTTGTTTTTTTCTAAATCCCCGACATCCGTTTTCCTTTCTTCCTGTTTGTTTCTTTCTGAGCTCCCAGTTGGGCTGCCATCCCTGGGGGGGAGGAGAGTAGGGGCTTCAGACCAAGACGAAGATTGAACGTGGCTGGAGAAGAAAGGCTGGCAGGGCCCTCCCCACGTCCCTGCTCCCTTCCCCGTCCGATCGCGATGGCCTGGCTTGGTCAATGCAGCGAAGTCCCAATCTCACCACCAAAAAAAACTGAACTAAACCGCTTTGCTTGCGAGATCCGAGTGTGCGTTCAGAGTACTTGTTTTAAAAAAGACATTGCAGGCTGGAGCATCGTTCGCCCTTCAAAATTTCTGGCTTTGCTATTCATTTTAATTTTATTATTCACTTTTTTTTTTTTAAAAAATAACATACATTGCTTGTAAAATAATTTCTTTTTTTTTCTTCTTCTTCTTCTTTAAATTAATTTATTCTTTCATTCGTTTGTTCTTCAGATGTCATTATTATTATTATTATTATTATTATCATTATCATTATTATTATTATTATTATTATCATCATCATTTTTCTTTCCTGGCCCCCCCCCACGCTCCCTTCCTACCCCCACCCCCCCACCCCAATGCCCTGCTCTGTCTCTTTAGGAAAATATTCTAATGGCCTGAGTGGCTGCAGCGTGGCAAACCGGGCACTCCGGATCAGTCCTCTCACAGATCCTCACGGCACACTCCATGCAGAAGAGGTTGTGGCCGCATGGCACCAGAGCTGCCGTAACTTCACTTTCGAAACACACCATGCACTCCCGGCTGCTGGAGACAGACGTCCGGGCAGCGGTGGTCGTCCCCAGCTTGGAAAACCCTTGGAGCGGTTCCCCCTGCGACCGCCGGGGGAGACCGGAGAGATTGGGCTCTTGGATGGAGGAGGACGGGGAGCGATGTGAATTTGGGTGGATGGCGCCTGTACTGCTGGACCGCTGCTGCTTCGAGAAGAGCACCGAGACGGGGTTGGTGTTCTCCTGCCCAGCCCACATCGGGGCACCCGACTCCGGCACCCCGTAATACAGATCTTGCTTGTTCACACCATAGTTGGGGAAGAGGTAACCGTAATTGAAGTCGTTTTGGTCGTTCAGCCGGGGGGTCTCGTAGACGGGGTCGACGGAGCAGTCGCCGATGCACCCCAGGCTGTTCTGCCGGAAGGTGGAGAGGGGCTTGCAGCCCGGTGCCGGCGTGTGGACCCGCCAGGCCTCCGAGTAGCGGTTCTCCATGCCGGAGTCGGGGCTGCTGGAGAGGAAGTCATTCTCATTGTTGTACTCCAGGATCTTGCCCGTCCTCACCGCGATGTGGGTCTCGATCTCCTCCCGGGCGCGCTCAACGTTGCCCGGCGCGCCGGTGATTTCGAAGACGGGGTCCCGGTCCCGGCTGGGCGTGATGATGTAGGTGTTGGTCTGCTGCTGGATCCGCTTGATGGTGGCTCCTTTGGGACCCACCACCAAGCCCACTACGCGGTAGGGCACGCGCACCCGGATGGTGACTTGCCCCGGCAAGGTGGGAGCGCTGCCAAAAGTGGTGCCAGCCTTGTTGCGGGAGGCCCTGATCATGGAGAAGTGCTCGGCCGCGGAGATGATCTCCCGCCGGGCCATGGCCACGTCCTCCCGCCGTCCCGTCACCATGAAGACCGGCTCCTCACCCCGCACTGGAGTCTTGATGTAGGTGTTGGTCTTTGCCCGCAGGGCTTTGATCTTGCAGCCTTGGGGAAGAGAGAGAAAACAAGGCAGGGAGGTTAGAGAGGCTGTCCCACCGCCCTCCCCTCTCCTCAGGAAACCAGGCTGCGGTGCCATGCTTGCAGCAGGGCCTGCACCACGCAGCAGCCACTGCCCGGCAACCTAAAATGAGGGAAAGGCCCCTTCTTCCCCGCTAACCCTGACAGGAGACATGCCAGAGGAAGGTTTCCCCCCTCACCATCCCAACAGAGCTCTTCCCTCAGGAGCTCCCAATCCCTCACCCTCATGAGGGTGTCGCCATTTTGTGTGCTGCCCCCCACCACACAATCCCTCTCAGCCGCCTCCCCTCAGAAACCAGCCACCCCTCAGCAATCACCCCTCAGAGATCTCCCCTTCTCACACCCCCAGGCACCAGGGAGCCGGGGTGGAGGGGATTCAAGCCCTCTGGTCCCTGTGAGGAAGCCTGTCCCCACTGATGACCAGGTCCTGCCATGTTGCCCCTCAGAGAAGATGGCTGCCCTGGCTCCCCTCTCCTCAAAGGGGACAGGATGGATTCAGCTGACACATGGGGCCACCAGAGAGGCTGGAGATGACAGGAGAAAGCAGGGGGACGCTGAGGCCACAGCCAGGCGTGGCTGACGCAGAGCCCCTTCGCCACCCCGCGCCAGCTCATGGGGAGCACGAGGGGAGTCTCCCATAACTCCAGAGAGTGGAGCCTTCCATGGGGACTTCTGCCCCGCTGTGGAGCTTTTGGGGTGAATCGGGTGTGACTCGGCCACTTCTGGGTGGTGAAGTTTGGGCGGGGTTAGCAGAGATGCAGCAATTCGGGCTCCCCACCTCAGATACAGCGGGACCCCAAAGGTCGGCACTGCCAGGAGGCTGGGGGGGTCGCAGGATGCCAGTATTTGCTTTGGGGTCAAACCAGCAGGAAATGGGGCAGGGTTGCCCTCCCACGTCCACGCGAGCCCCGCCGCAGGCTGTGAGGGGGCCTGGCTCCTGGCGCTCACCGGGAGCTGCAGCCACGGCACGGCCATGGCTGCCCGGGGCGGGGAGGCCATGCGGGCGAGGGCTGCGTTTTGGCCTCGACTCTCCCTCCGGTGTGTCAATCAGCAATGGCCACAGGCCTCCCCACCACCGCGGGCACCCGAGTGGGCGCTCGGGCCCTTTCCTGAGGTCACTTGCCGTACCAGTGCTTTCGTGTATCGGTATCCACCTCCCTGGGGCCCACCAAGCCTATTCCCCCTGCTCCGTACGGCTCAGAAAACATCTTTCTGCTTTTCCAAAAAAGGCAAGAGACTTTTCAGTGTGTTTTGGCTTCCAAATCCCTTTTTAGAGGGGTTTAGAGCCAGCTGTGTGACTCCAGGTTTCTAGATGACACTAGGATGCCACCAAGCAACTAAATATTTGTACAGATGTGGCACGGTTTCCTAAACTACTTCTGGCAACCCTCCCTGCTGCTGTCCCTCTGACCCCTCTCTCCAAAAGCCTTCCTCGGTGCCTGAAGGCATTTTCAAAGCCTGGCACCAAGTTTCCCTGCAGACTGTGGCTTCCTCTGCGGGGAAGTTTGCTCCAAGTTCAGGTCTCTAAGAAAAATCAAAACCTGTGATGCTCCACAACATCGCATTTCTACTTGTGCGGATGGCGTATGGCGAGCGTTTTGCCCTGGTTTCCCAAGGATTCAGGTGTCTGACTCCGTGCTCATGGAAGAAGAGGATGAGGATATGAGGATATGAACACTCTGTGAGATCCCCCACCTCCTCCCCGTCCCCAAAGGAGCCCATCTCTTGTCCTCTCCTCTGACCATCTGTTTCCCTCAACTTACTACTACACTGCCATCATACTTTAACACAAGATGACCTGCAAATGATGCTTCTGCAACCCAGAAATTAAGATTCCTCAGCTGGTGGGCTGGAGCATTAATATTTATACAGATCCTAATAAATAACAACACCTCTCCCAGCTGCGAGTTCAGGACTGCCACTCACTTCGTGCTGCCACTTATCTGCAGCTCATCTCATGAGACACCGACTTGTGACACCGAGGTGTTTACAGGAACGTAACGATCCCACCACCACGTATCATTAGCAAGAATCGAACCCCGCACCTTTAGTGATAAAAACAGAGCCTCGCGCCACGACAGCTGACAAGAATAATTCCCCGCGCTCACAGCGGTGGCAGGCGCCGCGCACGGTACGACCAATAGTCAGAGCGGCGCAAAGCACGCTCAGCCTGACGGGTCGCAACTCGCATCTCGCGACGTCGCGTGGGCACCGGGGTGCAGCCTCCTCAAACTGCGGGAGACGGCGCCAACGCGAAACCTGCCGGCAGCGCTTCGAAACCCCACCACCCGTCGGAGGGTCTTGGCGTTGGTGTAGGACACGTGCTGGTAAATCCTGACTTCGCTCTCGACTCCCAGTGCGACTTTTAACTCCTCGGCTCTCTGAGCCGCAGTCCCCCATTCGTGGAATGGGAAGAATTGCTGTCTCTTGCTCTGTGCTACTGCAAAACTTCCTGTAATACTTAGCATTGCGATGCTGCTGCATTAGACCCATCTCTAAGCCACTAATTTCATGTTCCTGCAGAATGGAAATGCTAGATGCGACCCAGAGAAGGAGCTGGGCAAACCCCCAAAATCCAAACCAAATCCACCCCCTGCCAAGTCCAACGTAGCTCACGTGGTACTCCCCACCGAGTTTGCACCCTGGAGTATATTTGCAACGCTTTGTTCAGTAAAGTTTCTAAACAGTTGATGTGGACGGGTGGTCACCTACAGTGTTCTATTATTAGGACTTAGGAAACTCAATGAATAAGACTTTGTGGTGCTGGGCACGACACAACTGTAGAATAAAACCAGGCAGACACAACCCCAGAATAAAGCTTCATCCCAAGGAGGTCGTGATAAAAGCGTGAAGGGGTCACCTCTGCCCTCCCGCAGCCCCAGGGCAGGGCTGCCTCTCCCTGACCCGTCCCTGGCAGACATTTCCCTGCTCCGCTCCTATGCCGCTCGCTCCAAAGATGGAGATTCCATCTTAGGAAGATTAACCGAGATGCCACCATTTCCCCAGGGATATCACCGGAGCGTCGCATGGAAAGAAAAGGGGTGTTAGCGGCAAGCATCTGCGCTGAAAATGACTCCTGTGCATCACCCCAGACCCAAGTAGCGGTCGCCGAATTCCTCGGTGAGCCACGTTCTGCCTCCCAAGGGCGCGAGGCTTGCTCTCCTTTGCAAAAGGACCTCAGGTAGGCGTTCGTCAGGGCTGGGGCTGGGGTTCGGCGTTTTTCTAAGCCATGGGACAATGACTGCGCGTGGGGGGAGAGGGATCTGAGCCCAGCACGACAGGGAACAATCAAGGAGGCAACACGGAGGGTCAGGCAAGCAGAGCAGTGACAAAGGACGGGGGCTCCATGCTGGGGACAGATGGAAGGAAACGGTGGCAAGGAATACACATGAATGAGGGCAAACGTAAGCGCGTTACACGAGAGGGTGGGAGGGAGTTAGGGATGGAGGAAAGGTGATGGAAATTGAGGGAGAGGCACGCTGGGATCCCTCGGAGGCAGGAGGAGAATTAGGGGTGTGGAGGCAAAGGAGAGACACCCCAAAACGGCGAAAGGGAGACGGGCAAGGAGAGAGCATGGCGAGAGGGGGAGGGAGGATCTAGAAACGGACAAAAGGACGCATGGTGCAGTCGATGGTGTGAGAAGCAGGGGGAGGAGGAGGAGGAGGGAGGGTCTCCGTGCAGGCCTGCAGACAGGAAAGCCAGCTTTGCAGAGACAGACAGATGGGGGATCCTGTGCTTAAAAACTGGAGAAAATAACCCCACAGGAAATTAGACCAACTCCATCAAGACCAGCAGCCCAGCAGGTCCAGTGGCCCAGATCTCTAGCAGCTCTAAACTGGTGCAGACAACAGGCCAAGCCATCAGCAGCACAAATCCAGGTAACTCCGCCAACTTCCGAGAGAGCTGCGCTGATTTACATCAGCTAAAATCAGGCTGGGCTTAAATGTGATTTACCCACCTCGTGCAGAGGTTCCCAGCTCATCTCAGCCCCATCCCTGACCTCGCTGCGCACAGCTAAATAGGGGCTGAGCCTTCTTCGACATCGCTCTGCTTCTGACAGAGCACAGCCAGATCAGGATGCGGCCCCTTACACCCCGGCCAGATGAGCAGCACAGTCCTATGTGCTTTTTCCAAATGAATTTTGTCCTGTACGGTTTTGGGGTTTTTTTTTAAATGAAAGGCTTGCTCCGTGTGTAACTGAAATTGGAAAACAACATGCAACAAACCGCTTTACTCAGTGGATTATTAAAAGGGGAGAGAACTGCTTAGTAGGTGGTGTGAAAAATGTAAAACTAAGAGGAGAAAAGGACCTGTAGAAACTATAATAATATCTAACTTTGCTGTTGTGTTCTACTCTTTAAAAGGCAGCGTGCAGACATCAGCTAATTGATCCCTGGCAGACTCCTGCCAGTTAGATTTTTATATTAGAGAGAGAATTAAGCCCTTTCTTGTCGTGTTTCCACTACCTAGCTTCTATTATTCTGGTTTTTGCCAATAACACAGATCCCAAAGCATTCTGCAAAGGAGGCTTGTATGATTATTTCCTCCCCCCACCCCTTTTGCTTTTTAACTTCAGTTAACTGATTGCCAATTGACTCAAAGTAAATGTGTTTGCAAATTACCCTAGTAAGCCACAAATGTTAACATACAGGAACAAACCCTTGAGGACTGCCGAGCCTCCGGCACCCAGACCAGTTATCTAACTGGAATTAATCGGCAGAGCAGCTAGCTCTGGCTAAAAACAAATAAATAAATCGAGTCTAGACATTGTCAAACTGGGGAGGGGTAGGGGAGGAATCAGGGCAAGATTTGGATGCACAGCCACATTCTCCTCCCCGCTTACCCCCGCATCAGGGAGAAACAAATCCATCACAACCAACGGAGAAGGCTTCAAGAGCATGGTCCAGCTAAGGCTCACAAGGGCAACAAGGGTGTAAGACGCATCTGATCTGGCTGCTTTTTACTTCGCACGAACCCATCCCAAACCTTTTCTCACTTCAGAGCAGTGTAAAACCACCGTGCTTCCACAGGACCTCCCTGTGGTTTGCACCCCGGCTCCGGAGCGCTGCTCCAGCAGCAGGAAAAGGCCGGAGAAGCGCACGGGATGGCTGTGCACCGGACGCGCCCACCTCACCCCACACGGTGTAAATGCCAGCAGAAGGACAGCGCGATGGAAGACGCAGCCATGCCTACAGAGTACTTCCATCGGATATTTTACTCTAGTGTAAATTCGGAGTTAAACCCACTGACGATCTTCTCCTTAGTGCTGCTGGAAGGCCAGATCCTGCCCAGGGACATACTGGTGCAGTCCAGAGGGTCCTACCTGGCACACACCGGCACACCTCCACCACGTGCCAGTTTATGCCCAGCAGCGCAGGCTTCCCCGGAAAGCATCGGAGGTGCCATACCAGCTCCCAGCAAAGAGCTAAGGACCCAGCCCCGAGGTGGGGTTGTTTTTTTTTTGTTTGGCTGGGGTTTTGGTTTTGTTTTTTGGTTTTTAAAAAAAAAAACAAAAAAAAAAAACCCCAAAAAAAACCCCAAAAAAACCAAAACCAAAACCAACACACCACACAAATCACTCCAGGTCCTTGTATTTCTTGTTTTCATCAGATACAAAATTATCTTTACAGACAAAAGATTTTTTAGCCCTCTTCTCATTCATGCTAACGCACCTTTACACTGCACGGGTATAAATTACACCTGTAAATACCCCACTGAAGACATTTTGACATTGCTGGTGTGGTGTAAGAGAGCCTGAGGGCAAATTAGGACCTGGTCTTTTTTCTGTTATAGTCATAAAATTAAAGAGGACCATAAAATAAATAACCCTCAAATATCTCTGGTAAGGTGGAGCATTCTTTTCCCATTTAAGATGAAAGCCATGTTAAAAGACAAGAACACAAAGAACATCACAAATAAACCCTCCTGAATATCTGTGGGGTGAGATTTTTGCTGCATTGAAAAATCTGATGAAAGTGGTGTCAAAAAAAAAAAAAACAAAAAAACACAAATGCACACAAAAGGACCACAAACAAACAACTAAATCCCTTTGCATTGAGGTTTTATTGTACTGATGATGCAAGTTGTGTTTACAAGGGGGGGGAAACCCCAAACCCAACACACCGCCACGCCACGAAAATAACCAACCACCTCATTTCAGCACAGCGATTTTAAGCGTTTTCATGCAGCGATGAAAGTTGTTTATTAATTTTAAAAAAAAAAAAAAAAAAAGGAAAAAAAAAAAAGAAAAAAGCAACCGACCCAAAAGCAACAACCCAGATGCCACAGACAATCGTCGCCTTGTTGTGCGGCTGGCGGGGGCCGGGGGGGGGGAAGTTGGGAAGTGGGGCTGGAAGCCCCCCGGTGCTGAGCAGCCGCTCTCCGGCAGCGATGCATCACACCGGGGTGGGTGTGACCGCGGACCCCTGCATGGCACAATCCTGCGCGGCACACGCTGGGAGCCGGACGGCGCGGGGGGAACGCGGGGCCGGCGAGCTGGCGGGGAGGAGGGGGGGGGATGCAGGAGGAGGGGGGGGCTGCCAGACAAAGACAGGAACGGGGTGGGGGGCGGGGGCCCCCACCCAACGCCAGCGCGCTTTCCCACTGCCCTAGATTCCGGCCGGCTGCTCTGCGACGCGGTTCACTCGGTCAGCGCGGCATCCAGCAGCCGGATCCGATGCGCGGGGCGTGCGTGTCTCCCTAGAAAATTCCCTTTGTCTCTCTCCCAGACCCATTTTCTCCTCCCACCTCTAGTTCAAACCGCACAAAGTCGATCCCGTTCCGCACTTTTCCCTGGTGTAAATTCAGATGGATTCTCATTAACACTTTATAACAATCTGACACCGACTGCAATTTCTCTCTCCCTTCAAGGCCCGTCTCGAGCTGCTTGAGCGGCGGACGGAGGTTGGTTTTCAGGCCCCACCGGACCGGGTGCCTTTAGCTCCAAGATTTACGCGAAGCCAGCAGACAACAGGATCTGACCCCCTCGCTGCTTCTCGGATGCTGTGCATCCACCTCCACATGGTGGGTGGGGGAGCTGCAATCATCAGACTTCCTCAATGAAAAAGGCTTCCTTGGACTATTTTTAAATGCTGAAAGCGTTAGAGCATGTTTGGAGCCACACAAAGAGCCCAATCACCTGGGGTTAGTGGGGCCTCTTGTTATTTGACTTCACCTTGCCAAGAAAAGAGCAATTTATATTAAGCTCCTCTCCCACATAATCTCATTCCTGGTGACAACAGGCTAGTTGGAGCAGGCTGGGAGATGCTTCATCAAAGGGTGTCTCTGGGTACAGGTGACAATGGCTGCTACTATTGATGATAAGAGCAAAAATACTCTTACTGGTGCCTGCTGGGAGCGGGCGGCTCACACTGTTGTGGTCCGCGCAGCAGGAAACCAAACTGACCCGCTACCTTCTCCCCATGGCCAAGGCACACAAAGAACCGGGACCGTTGTCTCCCTAACCCTGTCTCCAGCCTTAAACGTGCCCCGCTTAGAACCCAGCAGCCTCTTCCCTGGCTCCACTGACAGCAGCCCAGTTTGGCACTGGGAGCAGACTGATCACTGGCAGAAAAGTCTGATACACATCTTCACCAGGCTGGTCTACACCCGCCACAGGTGGCTTCTAGGGAAGAACCCGGACATCTCGGTGGCTGAGGATTTCTGCCCCTTTTTCTGAATTCACAGTCTGAATGGCCGAAGCACAACACCTTGAGACGCTCTCCCAGCATCTCCCCCATCTCAGCCCACACCCTTGGGTTGCAAGAACCTTCTCCTTTGCAGCTCTCTTGGTGCCCCACCATCTCCTCAAAAATCACCTGCCAACCACTTCCGTGCTTTGCCTTTACACCCTGGCAAATTTATCTGCACGGCCCTGAGAACGCACGCAGTCACGGAAAGGGTGTTGCAGGGAAGATGCCCACAAGAGTTGGCAGGTGAAATACAAGAGCCACCAAGCACCCCAAAGCACCACGCAGGTCCGGAGCGGCTCCAGAAGAACCAGGGAGCACCGTGCTCGCCATGCCACGTGCCAGGAGGTTCAGCCACCCAAACTCAGCACGGCTGGAGTTCACACACTAAGGGAAAGGGGAACGATCAGCAGGAGTCGTGACAGAGGTGGAGACATCCGCGCCCCTCACCCTTGCAGCAACAGGAGGGCGTGCATGGAGGTCATGGCTCCACTTCCAGCCGGGAAAGGGAAGTCATTGCCAACCATGGCCAGGGGCAGAGTGGAAGAGGTCACAAATGTCAGTCAAAGGGACTGTTAGGACTTCATCCCCTCATCCTTCCTTTTCCAGTCTCCTCTCCTTCAATTTGCAAAGCAGTCCTTGGCGCATCCCACCAGCCACCCCGCTCTCACCACGGAGGGCATCCCAGTGGAGGAGCAGCTCCCAGCCAATTCCTGCAAAGTCCCCGATCTCATTCCAGCGAGTCCCCCCATCCCGCCCGGCTAGCGGTGGTCGCGCCGCTGAAGAAGCGTCGCTCGAATCCAGCGCACAAACCGGCACCAGTGCAAACTCGAGCCGGGTTTCCAGCACGCGATTGGCTCCATCCGCGAGGGCACGGTCCCAGCTCCCGGGGAAAGCGGGGAGCCACTGCGCACAGGTTTCGCTCCTGCAGCATCTCTCCTTCCAAGCGGAGCCACCCCCTCCACCACAATTAAACCTCTTCGCAAATCACACTTACAAACGTTCCAATAAAAATATATGGGGCTTGAGCCTTATTTATACTCAAGTGCCTTTACGCTCTTCCGTCAAAGTAAAGGGCAGGTGGAAATCCCATCGCCGGATGCACATAAAAGGGCCCCCATGCCCAAATCCAGGCCTTTTACACACATCCATGACAGTAAGGTACACTTTCAAAGATGGTAGATAGTCTTTTAAAACCATATGAAGGAACAGTGTGGTGCATCAGATCAGAAAACACGAAGCTGAAGAAAAAGCTCAACCCTGTTACCCATTAAAGCCCTGAAATAATTTTTATTTCACTATTACATCTTTTTTTTCACTCTCTTTTCCAAGATGTTCATCACCCTCTTCACAAGTACCCATAAAACACTCCTTTCCTTAGAAAGCCATCAGCCCCATGAGCGGTATTACCAAGGTGGGGGGGGACAATCTGCAGCTCCTGGGTCCCCCCCCCCGGGATTCCAGCTCAGGCACTCACGAGCACGCAGGATTCGGCCCTTCAGGGTGCCCTGCACCCAGCTCCACCCTCGTAATCCGGCCTTCCGCCCAAAACCAGGACCCAGGAGACATTCCTATAGGCCTTTAAAAATAAGGAGTGTGGGCCATAACCTCTGCTGGAGTAAAGAGCTGGGGCTGCTCTGCTCAAGCCCCCTCGGTTGCCACCGGCGCAGGATCCGGCCCGCCCGCCTCTTCCAAGGGGCACAGCTCATACCATCCGACCCACCAACTGATGGAGCCGGGGCTCCGGCCCACTGACATTTCCCAGTTTGCCCCGATGTGGGAAAAACCCTCACACAACGCTAAAAATGGTGGGGAAAAAAAAAAAAAAAAAAAGAAAAATAATCCAGGTCTCTGCGTTCCTCTCCATCATTCCGGCCACGCCGCTGCGTACCGAGCACATCGAAACACACCCCCTTCTCGGGAGTTTGGGGCAGCAGCCAGAGCCAGGGAGAAAATCGCCTGAGCGCCTCCCGCATCGTCTAACGTTTCCCCTCGATTCCGCCTGCCGAATCCTCTCTCTTTTCTAACTTTATTAAACAAAGGGGGCCTGATTCTCCATGGCCTCGCACCCGCCAGTGCCGGGTTGGTGCAGGCCCCGCCGTTTCTGGCCACACTCAGCCCGCAGCGGTGTAAAAGCGTCACGGGGAGGATCAGGCCCTTCACCCCACTGTGTCCCCAACATCCCTGGCGTGGGGGCCACCATCCCAGCGTGGTGGGGGGGAAACCAGAGCAAGAGCCGTTCCCTCCACTGCAGACACCGCGAGTTTTGGGGGAGGACAGGCCCCCCCCACGCACTCTCCATCCCAGCATGGGGACCGGTGGGAGAGAGCCGAGCCACCAGCTCCATTGTTCCCATCACACGCTCCAGCGGAAGGATGCAGAGCCACGAGCCACTCGTGTCCCCCTCCCCGAGGCCTCCCCTTGCCCACCTCGGCCTCCCTGCTGGGAGCACTGGTCCCCAGGAGCCCCCGCTCCCCCCCACCACGATGTCAAACTGCACACCCCCTGCTTGGGCGATTTCAATTCCCAAGCCAAGAGGAAGCATCTGGCTTTGGAGCCGCAGTCTCTGCCCGTCACACTTCCAGAGCGTCAAGTTACTTGCTTAGAGAAAGAAAAGAAAAAAAAAAAAGAAAAAAAAAAAAAGAAAGAAAAAAAAAATCCCACTTAGCCACACTATTATTATTTTTTTCTTTTCTTTTTTTTTTTTTTCCCCCCCCTCTCCGCTGTAAGCGACACAAAACTTCTCTCGGCAGCCCCACGCCCGAGCCCCGCCACGGCTCCCGCAATACCCGCGGAGCTGCCCGCACCGCGCCCCCCCCGCTCCTCCCCGCACACCCGGGAGCCCGGAGCGGTGGGGGTGGGCGAGGGGTGACTTAAGAGTGGGTGTGGTGGAGAAAGAGAGAGAGAGAGATATAATTTTTTTTTTTTTTTTTTTTTCTAAAGCCCTCCTCCATTCCACCTCGCTCCGAACGGAGCCGTAAGGAGAACAAAAGCATCCCTGTGGCGGAGCGCGGGCAGCGGCGGGGCCGGGGTGCGTGGGGACCCACGCGGGACACCCGTGTGGCCGCTGCGGGGGTCCCCGCCGGTCACATGGCGGCAGGAGGAGTTCAACTCCCATTAATCGCCCGCTTGGACCCGCGCTAGGCCCGGCAGCTCGCCCGGTAGCCCCGGCACAACCACACCCCCTCGCTCCGCCGAACCCAACAAAGGGGATTTTTCTCCCCACGCCGGGAGCCGGGATCCGCCGGCGGCCAGCCCCGCTCTCCTCCTTCCCTCCCCCCGCGCTTTATTTTCTTTTTTCCTCCTCTTTTGCCTTTTTTTTTTTTTTTTTTTTTTTTTCCTTAAAGGAGGAGGGCGGGGAGCGCGGTTCTCTTTCGCGGAACCGGCGGAGCGACGGGCTCGGTGCTCCGCTGCAGCCCGCCGGACCAGCCCACGCAAACATTCCTATAGATTCCCCCCCCCACCCTCCCAAAAAAAAGCCCCCCCCCCTCCGCGACCCGTCCGCAGCCCCGGGGGGCCCCGCCCGGCCCGGGGAAGGCGGGGGGGGGGGGGGGGGGAGAGGCGGGGTGTCCCCTCCGCTTTGTCCCCGGTAGGGCTGAGCCGAGCGGGGCGCGGGTGCCCGCCCGGCCCCGGCCCGGCCCCGAACAATGGGAGGGAGGGAACGGCGGGGGGCGAAGCGGCGGGGGGAAGTTGGCGGGGCGGTCCCCGACCCCGCCGGGATGCCGCGGGGGAAGTTTCCCGAGGAAGAAGCCCGAGGAAGGATGGGGGGGGACGGGGACAGGGACACACCGGCGGCCGGGGAGGGGGTCACGGTTGCCCCGGCGCTCACCTTGCCGGCCCACGATCTCGGCCACGTGCTCGGAGCTGGGCACCGGGACGCACTCGGTGGTGTTGGAGCTGCTCTTCAGCCTCAGCTCGGCCTCCTTGTACAAAGCGCACAACTTGGGTTCCGCCGCCCCGGCGCTGGGAGCCGACGAACCCTTCGGGGCCGGGGGCGGCGGCGGCGGCGGCGGCTGCTGCTGCGGCGGCGGCGGCGGCGGCGGCGGCGGGGGCTGCTGCGGCGGCGGCGGCGGCGGGTTATTGTTGTTGTTGTTGCTGTCCTCCACCAGCACCACGGCGGAGGAGGAGGAGGAGGAGGAAGGCTCGCCTAGCCCCAGCAGGCAGAGCTGGTCCAGGGCGAGCTGCAGCGCCCGGTCATCCTCCAGCAGCGCTCTGTCTTTGCCGCTCCCACCGAAACAGCCTAAATCGCCGAAACCCCCGTTCCTTTCCATTATCCCTGGTACTACCAGGCTAGGCATGGCTAACAAAGACTTGAGAGGGGGTTGGGTGGTGGTGGTTGGTTGGGGAGGGGGGGGGGGGGTGTGAGAGCGAGAGGAGGGGAGTGTGGGGGGGGGGACACAAAGAGCTCGGGAGGGAGAAGGGAAAAAAAAAAAAAAAAAAGGCAGAGGGAGAGAAACAGAGAGAGAAAAGGACCCTCCGCCCACCTCCCCTCCGCCTGGCCAAGCCCCTTTCTCTCTGTAACCCGAGCTCCCTCGCCCAGGCACTTCCAGCCCGCCGGGGTCCCCCCGCCGCCGCCTCCGCCCCCGGCTCCCGGCCGCCGGCGGGGTGTGCGGGGGGCCGGCGGGGCGCGGGGCGGCGCGGAGCCCCGCGGGGGGAAAACTCTTTTGTTTGAAGGCGGCTGGGCGCAGCGGGAGGCTGCCCCGGCCCGCGGGCTGCTGGGGGATGTAGTCCCCGGCCGCCGTCACACCCCCGCCGGCAGCGACCGCGGGGCGCGGGGGGAGCGGCGGGACGCGGGTGGGGGGGTGCGGGGGGACCCGCTGTGACACGGGTGGGGGGGTGCGGGGGGACCCGCTGTGACACGGTGGAGGGAACTGCAGTGGACCCAATGTGACACGGGTGGGGGCTGCAGGGGAACCCAGTGTGACACGGGTGGGGGGGTGCGGGGGGACCCGCTGTGACACGGGTGGGGGCTGCAGGGGAACCCAGTGTGACAGGGGGCTGCAATGGGACCCACTGTGACATGGGTGGAGGGGTGTGGGGGGACCCACTGTGACACGGGTGGAAGGAGCTGCAATGGACCCAATGTGACACGGGTGGGGGCTGCAGGGGAACCCAGTGTGACAGGGGGCTGCAATGGGACCCAGTGTGACACGGGTGGAGGGGTGTGGGGGGACCCACTGCCACACGGGTGGAGGGGTGTGGGGGGACCCACTGTGACACGGGTGGAGGGGGCTGCAATGGACCCACTGTGACACGGGTGGGGGCTGCAGGGGAACCCAGTGTGACAGGGGGCTGCAATGGGACCCAGTGTGACACGGGTGGAGGGGTGTGGGGGGACCCACTGTGACACGGGTGGAGGGGACTGCAATGGGACCCACTGTGACACGGGTCGAGGGGACTGCAATGGGACCTGTTGTGACATGGGTGGGGGGGACTGTGGAGGGACCCGCTGTGACAGGGGTGGACAGAGCTGCAATGGGACCCAGTGTGACACCAGTGGAGGGGCTGCAATGGGACCCAGTGTGACATGGATGGGGGCTGCAGGGGAATCCAGTGTGACACGGGTGGAGGGATGCGGGGGGACCCAGTGTGACATGGGTGGAGGGGTGCGGGGGGACCCACTGTGACACGGTGGAGGGGGCTGCAATGGGACCTGCTGTAACGTGCATGGAGGGGACTGTGGGGGGACCCACTGTGACACGGGTGGAGGGGGTGCGGGGGGACCTGCTGTGACACACATGGGGGGGTGCTGCATGGGGACCTTCCACGCCATGGGTGGAGGGGGCTGCGTGGACGCTTGCTGCGCATGCCCCGGGCATGGAGGGGACTCAAGGGGAGGAGGAGCATGTGGGGACCCAGCAGCACCCACCCTGTACGGAGGAGCCGTGGGTGGAAGGGGTCTGCCAGGGGACCCACCACGTGCAGCCCAGCATGGGGGGGTCACGGGTGGAGGGGCAGCTGCCTGGGGACCTGTAAACATGCACCCCACCAAGGAGGGTCTGTGTGGGGACCACTGCCCACCCGGGGGGTGCTGTGGAGAGGTCAAGGGTTGGGATTGCGGGGACCCTTGGGAGAAGGGGTGGCTCGGCAGGGACACCTCAGGGTGGAACTGCTCGGGCCACAGGCTGCCACCGGCTCCAGAGTCGTGGGGTGAACGGTGGGGAGAAGGGGGGTGGGCGCGATGGGGCAGGTCCTGAAGGGACGAGCCCACCTCTCGTGGGACGGGTGCCTCCATCCTCGTGTGAAGGGGCACAGGGCCTTCAAAGAGGTGCTGGGCACCCCCCAAACGTGGGCTCTCCAGCCTTGTGATGGGAAGACCCCCCCCAACCAAAATCACAAGCGTTTGAGGGGCTGAAACGGCGTGTCCAGCAGCTCTGGGAATCATGGAACGAGGGGAGAAGGGGGAACCCCCCGGCTCCCCAAGGCCTCGCGGTGGCTCCAGGAGCAGCCGGGCTCCATGGGGCTGCTGGGGCTCGCCCCCCCCCCCCCCCAACAAACCTTGGCTCCCTGCCCCAGCAAAACTGGGGATGCTGGGGGCGAGCCATGGGACAGCCCTGCTCCCTCGCCTGGCTTTTCTCATTGAAATGAGGAGCGCTTTAACGCAGAGGGAAGCATTGAAAATAGCTTCCCCGCTCCCCGCCAGCGAGGCCAGGCCCTGCGTGTGTGTGTGAGCGTGCGAGCGCGCCTTTCTCCCCTCTTCCCCTTTCTTCCCTCTGAATCAAACCAGATGTCTCTCCCATGAAATGAGATTGCCGGAGCTTACACTGGAGAGAGACAATGCAGAAAGATGCGAGAGGCTCCCAGCGAGCCACATCGCGCCGCAGCTCTGGCAGAGGCGATGGCTGCGGCGCTGGCTGGGGACGGAGCCAGGGGGATGGTGGCCCTGATGCCTCGTCACCGAGGCAGGAATTTTCTAAACCCCCCCCCAACGCCAACACGCTGTATTTTCTATGATTTCCTCTCTCTGGCTCTCAGATCCTTTGCAGCGAGGTTTCTCCCCCCCGCCACCACCACCCTCTCCCTCCCCTTTCTGGGTCTCCAAGCAGAAGATCTCAGCTTGCAGATGAACTAAGCAGATGGGGCACCCAGCACAAGGAAATGTCTCATCCACTGACTCAGACGGTAAGGTGTTGCTGTACAGCTTTCCCCGCAAGTTTGCCCAGGCGCTTGGGGAACGGGAATTCTGCTTCCGTTTGGTTTCGGCACCCAGGTTTCCCCATCCCTAGGGCAAAGTCAGGGAGATGCTGGGAGAGGGGCCGGGGGTGGCAGGTCCCGCTGCGGGACCCGGTGCGGGGACGCTGTGGGGTTGGAGGTTTGGGCGTTTGTCTTGTGAAAAAAGAAAAAAAAAAAAGTCTAGCTAAGAAGAGCAGAACCCGCCTCACGCTGTTGCGTTTCACGTGGCTCGTTTTGGTCATGATTGTAGAACAGCATCCTGAATTACTCGATTTTTTGTCGGGTTTTTTTGTGGTTTTTTTTTTTTAACCTTGGCGTGGTGATGGCACTTGTGAAAGTCTGACAGTTTGAGGGGTTGTTTTTCCTTCGTCGAAGGGGTGGCGTCTGGTTGTGTTGCGATGTGATGGATGGTGGCTCTGCACGAACACAGGCATCGCGCGGAGGGTTTGCTTGATACGGACACACTGGTGCTGCATGCCACGCGGAGATCATCCGGACAAAAATGTGCGTTATTTCCCACACGGGGATGTTCACGCACACGCTGCCTGTGACTACGGCTCGCTCCCGCGCTTCAAACCGTGTAAAAAGATTGCGCGTGTCCGTGGAAGCGTGTGTTAGGGGCAGGTGTGTGCAAAATGCGAGCACACGCAGGGAGCGTGCGGGTGGCGAGTGTTGCCTTGAAATACATACGTAAACTGCAAATATATTTTTAGATAAAGCGTTTTGCGGGCACAGGCGTCTCTGTGCAGGCGTGTCCATAACGCGGGCGTCTATCCGTGTGCGTGAACACGTGTGCGCACACCGTATGGCGCGGGATCGCTGGGAGCCGTCGTGTTTTGTCCTGTAAATTTACAGAGCAGCGTTTTCATCTGTCAAAAGTTTAATCTCGCTTGTGAAGCCAAGAAAGATGCCTGGGCTCGGGCAGCGTGTCATTTCAGGGCCACAGTTTTGCTTCCAACCTCCATTTTAAATCCTGGCCTGGAGCTTTCAGGAGGAGAAAAGCGCCCCTCGAAATCCTAAAGTGAAAAGAAAAGAGAAAAAGACAGCACCAAGCTTGCAAACGGCGCAAGTCAGGCCCAGAAATCATAAAACTGACTAAAAAAGTTTGCGTGACTCCACAAAAATAACGAACGCGGGGCTTCTTTTCATTTCCCTTCTCCCGGGGCTTTCGGATTTCACTGGAGTTACATCACCTCACTTTTCCGCACAGCCACAAGGGCTAGAAACTTAACTTTAAAAAAAAAAAACAACACCTGAAAATTCCTCCTCGCACATATTCACATGACTCACGGAGCTGGGAATTTCGGGCAAACGTGAACGCTCCTAGAAAAAACTGCAAGAATTGGCAACACGGGCAATGACTAATCCTGATGGGTCCCTGATAGCGCCGTTTCTCAGTTCATACAATATTTTTGGGGGCGTAGCTGGACTCCAACCAAGGCTTTGATCCTCCTCAGGGCGATAGCAACTGCTGAGGAATGATCTTACCTACCGTCTGGCACTGGTGCCCTCTGGGGAAGCTGTATTTCAATAGTAATTCAGGTTAAAGTTAGCGCTGCCAGGTGGCTTGAATTGACTTGATGAGCTGGAATAGGTCGCCGGGGCTCCTATCACGGGACTCTCGGAAGTTTGAACGTTCACAGTTCCCCGGAGGTGGGAGTAAAAGGTTATTTTTCGGTTCCAGGTCGTGGTGCGGGACTGGGAGCCGAGCCCTTTGCTGCGGGTGTAGATTCTTGCACAGCTCCATCCACCTCTCCAAACGGCCCGACCGAGGTTTTGGCAGAGACAGGGTGTTTCTAGTTAAAAAGTTGGTGTTTCCGAACGGTTTCAAATCCACATCCCTGAATTACTGTCAGGGCCAGGAAAAAAAAAAAAAAAAAAAAAAAAAAGTATTAATTAAAACCAGGGGTGACGGAAGACCGCGCCAGGCGGAGAGGTTGGGATCGTGTAGCAGCGTCACGTGCTCCTCACCCCCTTCCTCGGCAATCGGTGGCAGAATGATCAAAGAAAAGGGAGAAACTGCAAACTGCAACCGCTGTCGATGCCAGAGCCATCGGGGAGGGGAGCGCGGGCACCGCGGCTTGTAATAGAAAGCCCTTTCGAAGGCCAGAATAAAGCTGACATTGACTGAGGTGGTGCCAGCAGACTGTCTTTAGGCAAAACAGTAACTTGCATTCATCATCAAGAGCAAACAGAGGAAAGAAACTTTCTAGGTTAATTTGTGTCATCAATGCCAAGTTTGGCACTTCCCAGTGCTGCGTCCCTCCTCCCCCCGAAAGTACCTGAGTCCGGGGGAAAGAGGTATTTGAAAGACGGCAGCTGCTCGAAAAGCTCGAACTCTGGGTGAGGATCCCCATTCCCGCAAAGTGCTGTGAAAAGCCAGGGTGGTTTGGGCAGCGGGGAGGCAAAAACGCTGCTTGTGATCAGGACACCTTCTTTAGGCTTTTCTTCATTTTCATTTCACGTGAAGGTGGAGTGGGATAACAGCCACCGCGAGAGCCCTGGGACATCACCTCCCCATCCCGGGGCAGCTCGTTTCAATCACTGCTCAGCCGCAAGCGAAACAGGACTATCCCAAACCCTGGAAAGGTGGAAGGGATCATAGAACCATAGAATGGTTTGGGCTGGAAGGGACATGGAACACCACCCAGTGCCACCCCCTGCCCTGGGCAGGGACACCTCCCACCAGCCCAGGTTGCTCCAAGCCCCGTCCAACCTGGCCTTGAACCCCTCCAGGGATGGGGCAGCCACAGCTTCTCTGGGCAACCTGGGCCAGGGGCTCACCCCCCTCACAGCCAACAATTTCTGCCTCACAGCTCATCTCAATCTCCCTCTTTCAGGGTAAAACCCTTCCCCCTCGTCCCATGGCTCCCTCCCTGCTCCAGAGTCCCTCCCCAGCTTTCCTGGAGCCCCTTTAGGGACTGGAAAGGGGCTCAAAGGTCTCCCCAGAGACCTTCATCCCACTTCACAGAAGATGGATGATCTCAAAGCGCTGAGTGAAGGATATGGTGTGAGCCGGACCAGAGAAGACAGAGACTAACTTTAAACACGACTCGGTGTTTATACCTCATCTGCAAGGCCAGGAGGAAGCAGCAGCCAAGAATTTCTGCCTCACATCTCATCTAAATCTCCCTCTTTTGGTTTAAACCCATTCCCAACATCCCACGGCTCCCCTCGCTGCTCCAGAGTCCCTCCCCAGCTTTCCCGGAACCCCTTTAGGGCCTGGCAGGGGCTGGAAGGTCTCCCCGGAGCCTTCTCTTCTCCAGGCTGACCCCCCCCAGCTCTCTCAGCCTGTCCCCACAGCAGAGGGGCTCCAGCCCTCCCAGCAGCTCCGGGGCCTCCTCCGGCCCCGCTCCAACAGCTCTGTGTCTCTCCTGTGCTGAGGCCCCGGAGCTGGAGGCAGCGCTGCAGGAGGGTCTCATGAGAGCAGAGTAGACATGGAGCTTTGATGAGCCCCTGGTCTCATCTGGCAGCTGCTGGATCAGCAGCATCCCCATGCGCTGGCCCTTTGCCGTGGATCAAGGTTCAGAAATGAATCTCCCCTCCGTGGTGGCCGATCCACCCCAGGGAACGTCCCAGCTGCAACTGTCTTTACGATTCATTTGCTGCCCCTTGATTTTAAACCTCTTTGCTTTGTAGACGGGACCAATAGCAAGAGGTATCTCACTTCTCCGTGTGGGGATCCTGAAGTGCTTTGCAAACATTTGTTAATTAAGCTCTTCTATGAGATAAGGAAATTACCGCAAAGCTTTGATCCAAAGCTTCTGGAAGTCCATTGGTTTTGATGAGTCCAGGTCCATGGGATCAGGCCCAGCAGACCAGATTTAGAAACCTCTCAATTTTGTTAAGAGCTCGGCATATTGGCTGCAGATGGAGCGCTAAGCTACGGGGACAATCTGGCGCTGGGGCCAGCGGTGCTGAGCCACTTGCAGACTTGGTCGTGATTGTAAGAGTGGAGGTTTCGGACTTCTGGTCATGGGGGTTTTTTTGAAAAACTGCCCTAAGGTTGTTGAAGAAATTCCTTCAACTTGTAATTTGGATGATTTTAGGTCCGGGATTGAAAGGGGGTTTCAGTTTCAGGGTCATGCTCTCCCCTTGTTCGTGATGCTTATACCTGTGGTTCATTTTCCAAGGAATACGTTTTTTTCCCATTGAAATCCCATCTTCTGCAAGCAGGTAATTCCCGATTTCAGTCTGCAGAATGTCAGGATCACCATACGTTTCCTTGGACATGCCCTCTTCTAAATCTTGTCTGGGTATGTGTATGTGTGTGTGTGTTAAGGTTTTGGCCACTTCTCTGGCATTTCTGAATCTACACCAGCCTAGAAATCCTGCCATAGCAGATCCACATATACGGATGGGCTCTTTGGGCATCGCACCGTCCTCTGCTGGGATGCCACGGGGCACATTTCCCGCCTGCACTCCCACCCTGGCGCGTCCGCAATAAGTCGAGACGCTTCCTGGCCGTGTCAAACCCCCGGAGCCCATGTGCTGGCCAGATGGTCCGCGTGTGCCCAGCAAATCCAACGCCTCCAGGATGTGTTGGATTCACGGCACGTTCCTGGTCGAGCTGTGCAGCGCATGTGCACGTTATTTCCATCCAGGAAATCTCATACGGAAACACGGCAGCCCCATCCAAGGGACTTACCTGCCTCCTGTTACCCTAACAAACGAGCACTGTCTTTACCGGCCCCCGGGAGAGGGGGATGTGCTGTATTTCCAGTTTCGGGATGAGAATCTGAGTGGTGGAGCCAAACCAACTTGCATCAGGGTTCAACCAGAGCGGCACATCTATTTTCCTGAGCTTTCTCGGCACAATAACATCTTCCTGCTTGGAGGCTCGGTGTACCCACGGCTTTAATGCTTTCTCCAATAATAGGTGATTTTAACTGAAAACCGGAGTAACCTGGTCTAGTGGGAGGTGGCTCTGCCCATGACGGGGGGTTGGAGCTCAATGGTCTTCAAGGTTCCTTCCAACTCGAACCATTCTATGAAAACAGGGAAGGTTCATAGCCGGGGTGAGGTCCAGTGACATCCCATTGTCTTTCAGGAACGTGGACGTGGGCGATGGGGCTGGCTGCAGTCATGGGGTTTTTTTTGCCAAACAAGGCCAACCAAGAGCTCAAAAGCGCGGCTGTGGATATCCTTGCATGGAGTGAAAGATCGATGCCTCATCCCCACTGACTGTGCTGGAAATGGTGACACTGATTATTCACAAAGCGCTCTCAACACACAACGTTAAATAGATGTGAAAGAGATTTTCTTTTCCCTTTAATCTAGGTGTTTACTTGTAACCAAAGCAGTTTATAAATCTCAGGCGGCGGTAGCGTGTGTGATCCTTAAGTTTTTTGCGTCTTTGTTAGCAATTTAACCAAAATCATACTGTGTGCCCATGGCACAGCCCAGCAGAGCCAAGGTCCTGTTTTTCTCCTCTGGACAAGCGCTATGGCTCCCATTTTGCGTAGGAGCACCTTTCTCTTTCTCCCTTCCTTACCTTTCCCCATCGCATTCCACAACGGTTGTTGCACGTTGTGCCAGAGATGAGGAAAGTCATTACGTTGCACGTGATGCCTCCTTTCCAGGGATGCTTTAATCACCCCGGCGTACTCCGGAGCTCTTCCTGTTGCTACTAATTTTAGTCTCGCGGGGGAAGTCGCAGCGCGGTGTTTCGGGCCGGCATGGGGGCTATGCCACGCAGGTGTGTTGCGATCACTGCGACACACCTCCTTGCTGTCCATGCTGCTCCGCCATCCTGGATATCAGACCTCCTGCAGCTTTTTGTAGGTGCTTTGAAGGTGCTTGTGCAAGGCCAGGGATGGACGATGCCCTTCCAGAGGCTCAGCCCTGACAGTGGGGACCTACTTTTCCAAACAGCTCGGTTCTCATGCAGGCACCTAAATCAGGGCCAGGGTTTCCCGGAGCGTTCGCCTCCCGACTCTGCCTGTCTACATGGACTCCTGTGGGAGCCCTGAGCAATTTTGAGTGAGCTGGTCCTCACTACTGCTGTGCAAAGAAGACCTCGTCAGCTGGCTGCAGTCAGCAAAGGGACTTTTGGCACAAACAAGCAGGTGACACTGTCAGGACTTTGCATTTATTTGCTCTCTGTAATTCCAGATCCTTTTGGAAGCATCTCACAGCTTGAAGAGGGCTCAGAGGTATTAAATTCATAGAATCACAGAATGGTTTGGGTGGGAAGGGACCTGGAAGCTCATCCCGTGCCACCCCCTGCCCTGGGCAGGGACACCTCCCACCAGCCCAGGTTGCTCCAAGCCCCGTCCAACCTGGCCTTGAACCCCTCCAGGGATGGGGCAGCCACAGCTTCTCTGGGCAACCTGGGCCAGGGGCTCACCCCCCTCACAGCCAACAATTTCTGCCTCACATCTCATCTCAATCTCCCTCTTTCAGTGTAAAACCCATTCCCCCTCGTCCCATGGCTCCCCTCGCTGCTCCAGAGTCCCTCCCCAGCTTTCCCGGAGCCCCTTTAGGGCCTGGCAGGGGCTGGAAGGTCTCCCCGGAGCCTTCTCTTCTCCAGGCTGACCCCCCCCAGCTCTCTCAGCCTGTCCCCACAGCAGAGGGGCTCCAGCCCTCCCAGCAGCTCCGGGGCCTCCTCCGGCCCCGCTCCAACAGCTCCGTGTCTCTCCTGTGCTGAGGCCCCGGAGCTGGAGGCAGCGCTGCAGGGGGGTCTCCCCCGAGCGGAGCAGAGAGGCCAATGGTGTGAGGCTCAACAAGGCCAAGAGCCAGATCCTGCCCTTGGGTCACACCAACCCCATGAACGCGACAGGCTGGGGGCAGAGTGGCTGGAGAGCTGCCCGGTGGAAAAGGACCTGGGGGTGTTGGTCGACAGCCACCTGAACATGAGCCAGCAGTGTGCCCAGGTGGCCAAGAAGGCCAACAGCACCCTGGCCTGTATCAGGGACAGCGTGGCCAGCAGGACTGGGGCAGTGACCGTCCCCCTGTGCTGGGCACTGGTGAGGCCCCGCCTCAGGTGCTGTGTCCAGTTTTGGGCCCCTCACTCCAGGAAGGACATTGAGGGGCTGGAGCGTGTCCAGAGAAGGGCAACGGAGCTGGTGAGGGGTCTGGAGCACAAGCCTGGTGAGGAGCGGCTGAGGGAGCTGGGGGTGTTCAGCCTGGAGAGAAGGAGGCTGAGGGGAGACCTTCTCGCTCTCTGCAGCTCCCTGAAAGGAGGGGGCAGCCAGGGGGGGGTCGGGCTCTTCTCCCAAGGAACAGGCCATGGGACAAGAGGAAACGGCCTCAAGTTGCTCCAGGGGAGGTTTAGGATGGATATTAGGAAAAATTTCTTCACGGAAAGGGTTGTCAAGCATTGGAAGAGGCTGCCCAGGGCAGTGGTGGAGTCGCCATCCCTGGAGGTGTTTAAAAGCCGGGCAGACGCGGTGCTGAGGGACGTGGGTCAGTGGGGGTTTGGGCAGGGTTGGGGTGACGGTTGGACTCGATGATCTGAAAGGTCCCTTCCAACCTCCACCATTCTGTGATTCCATGGTTCTAAAATGGTCTTTGCCTTCCCTGCGGGGGCAGGCTGCGGGATGGTGTCGCAGGTGGCTGTGCCCCAGTCTGTGGGGTTTGCTCCGTGGAGAGCGGGGAGACAGCGAGGGCATGGCCAAGGCAGAAAACTAAGCGCTCAGAAAAGCTAATTTGAGCATGTTGAAGGTTTCTGAGAGTTCTCCTCGCCTCTGCCTTCCAGGGGTTAAGGATCCTGACAATACCTCTGATGGCCAGCTTCAAAAAGCGGGAAGAAGAAGGGCTGTGTCCAGCCTGGCTGGGGACGCGCGGCCTCGACCTGTCTTGGTTCTGCCCACAGAGATGCTCCCGCGGGCGCGGGCCGTGCCAGGCTGCGCCCACCGCGCGGTGAAGCAGAATCAGGCCCTGAGCCAATTTAACCCTTCTTCTTATCAGTCTAGACATCCTCATTATCCAGATAAATGTCTGATCCCCCGCTGAATCCCGCTAAGCTCCCGCCTTTACGGCGCGGAAGGCAGAGGGCACTCGGCCTCAGCCGGGACTCCCCTCGGGTGGGAGATCCTGCCCCCGGCCCCGGTCCCTGTGCCGGGAGCAGGCCCTGTATTATTAGGAGCACTTTACCAATTACAAGTCATTTACGAATGCCTTCATTACTATTATTTAATAGATCGTGCTAATTATTATTATCCATTTGCTTTAAAAGAAGCGTTTCCATGGCAACGGGGAGATGTGCGCTGCTTTTCAGGCGCGTCAAGTGGACATGTTCCCGGCCTCCTCCCAAACGGGCTGCCAGCCCACCGCGGGGTAGGGTGGCCCGGGAGGGAGCCGGGATTCCCGTGAGGTCCCCGTGCGGACCAGGACCCACAGGGCCATCCGGAGGAGGTGACGGCAACGTCTCTGTCACTGAAAGGTCCCTTGTGCCATTCAAAAGTTCCTGCTGGCTGCAGGTGTTGCGCTGAAATGTTGAGGTTTCTCTAAGAGAGCAGAGCTGGTGCGATAACCTTCGCGCGCGCGCGCACGTGTGTGTGTGTGACCCAGGAACGGAGGCACCCGCTGTTAATTACGGCATTGCTGAGTGCCCCGGGCTCCAAGGCTCCCTGAGAAAGTGCCTTGTCTCCTTTTGTATTTTCCAGTCAGCTGCAGAAGGACCAGGACTTGGAAGTCAGGTGGAAATCCAGCAGATCCGGCCTTACCCGGCTGCGGGATGCCAAATCCCCAGGCTGGTCCTGAAGAGGTCTGCAGTGAGACGGGAATCTGCTGCCGGGACATGGAGGAGGCTCCAAGCCTCTGCCTGTTGCTGGGGATGAAGGGCCGTCCATGCAGCAGCTGCTCAGATGCCACCTCCCTGCTCCCACGTGGTGGCCGGGCTCTGGTACAGGTAAGCCTGTGGTGAAAGGGCAGCATGGGGGCCCGGCTCTTCGAGGGTGTTTTCAAGGCACCACACATTTGCCAAGGCTGGAGGGGGAACCCAGGCATGCTGCTTCCTCCTGGCCTTGCAGATGAGGTATAAACACCGAGTCGTGTTTAAAGTTAGTCTCTGTCTTCTCTGGTCCGGCTCACACCATATCCTTCACTCAGCGCTTTGAGATCATCCATCTTCTGTGAAGTGGGATGAAGGTCTCTGGGGAGACCTTTGAGCCCCTTTCCAGTCCCTAAAGGGGCTCCAGGAAAGCTGGGGAGGGACTCTGGAGCAGGGAGGGGAGCCATGGGACGAGGGGGAAGGGTTTTACCCTGAAAGAGGGAGATTGAGATGAGCTGTGAGGCAGAAATTGTTGGCTGTGAGGGGGGTGAGCCCCTGGCCCAGGTTGCCCAGAGAAGCTGTGGCTGCCCCATCCCTGGAGGGGTTCAAGGCCAGGTTGGACGGGGCTTGGAGCAACCTGGGCTGGTGGGAGGTGTCCCTGCCCAGGGCACGGGGTGGCATGGGATGGTCTTCCAGGTCCCTCCCCACCCAAACCGTTCTATGATTTTATAAGCAAGACCATCCCACGAAGATTGTGCCTCCCCCCGCCATGGAGGGCCGAGGGGCTGGAGGTGTGAGCAGGCCCAGAGTGGGGTCACCCTGTAGTTCGCTGGGGACCACGTCCACCAGCAGTGATGGAGATAACGGCGTGTCGGGGCTGTAAGCTGTGTCGTCTGGAGAGGAGTTTGCAGCAGAGGAGACACAGGTGGGCACGGTGAGGCTCAGCTGGGAGCGGTAGGGCTGGGGCATGTCCCAAGCCCCCGGCGTGACCAGCCATAGCTCCGAAATGAGCTGGTGCACTAATTGGCACCTTTGCTGGCAGCCTGAACCCCGGGCCCGGGGCTGGGGAGCCCGTGGGGACCATGGCTCCCATCTGCCCGACCTCGAGGGTTTACCTGTGGGGCTGGAGCGAGACACGCTGTCGCCTCATCCCGGCTGGGTGACGGTGGCTGCTGGCCCCAAGGGTGGCACCGGGAGCGCGCGTGCCACCGACTGGGTCCCCGGCCTCCGCATCGTGCTGGCAGCTCATCAGCAATTGCCTTTCCCCACATTTTCTGTGTTTTCAGAGCAGTGGGAATCAGTTTGTCTTCATGGAGGGTTTGGCCAGAGGCGGTTGCTCAATCCAGCGACTCCTAAACAGGGGTCTGAAAGCTGCAGCCTGAAGGGAAACCAGCAGTGACGGCCCAGGCGAGCAGCCACGCTTAAAAGCACTTGCTGTAACGCTTAAAAGCAGTTGTTCGGTGGCAGCATGTCCTGCATCGCGCTGATTTACCCCGGTGCCTGCCTCCGCTCTGCAGGGACGGTGGGTTGCCCGGGGGCTGGGGACGCTGCTCAGCCCTGCGTGTCCCCTGGGGAACGCGGCTCCCGCCAGCGCTGCGGTTCTGGCAGCTCCGGGTCAGAAATGGGAATGGCAGGTGGCTGGGGACAAAGCACCGTGTCACCCCCCTTGCCGGCCCGCGGCGTCCCCAGGGTTTGGGGGGCTGCCCCGTGCGTGGGTAAATCAGGTGCAGGCAATTATGTCTAGACGGGACCCGTCGGGAGCGCGGTGGCATAATGGTCCCACGGGGACACCCGTGCAGCTCCGTGCTGCACAAAAGCAGCCTTAAGAGCCCGCGCCTCCCCCTGCTCCTCCGAGAAGTGGAGAAACACAAAAGAGAGAGGCAGGAGGGGCTGGGAGCGGGTGGGAGCGAGGGAAGGAGGGAGGGAGAATCCCCCCATGCCCGGCAGCTAATCCCGGCTCCGCTCCGAGAGGGATCTCGAATAACAAACGTCCGTGGTTGAGGCCAGATGGATTTGATTTAATAACAAAGCAGGGGGGCTTGGGATCATTTCAGAGCCTGCCAAGGGGCCTGATCCTCTGCAAGCAGCAAAGGGCCACCTGGTGTAAATCCGAGCAGACGGCTCGGGTGCTCCCCGAAACGCTGGGATTGCCACGGCTGTGGGAACATCCTGCCACCCCTTGGGAGCCCCCGGGGTCCCGGCCACCCGTGGGGCACAGGGCCCTGCTGAAGGCACAAGGGCTGCGGGTTTCTCACACGGACGAGGCCAGGAGGGAGAAGGCGAAGGCGAGCGGGAGGCAATGCCTGAGGTTTGCGCAGCCCCCGGCTGGGACGTCTCGCCTCGGGCAGGGCCCAGCACTGCCTTGGGCTCAGACCCCTCTGTGGGGTGGCAGCGAGAGGAGCAAGGGCAGCGCTTGGCCCTGCTTTTGCAAAGCTCGAGAGACCCCCTCCACATCCCATGGTGTCTGAAGCCTCCCACGCCTTGGTTTCAGCATCTCAGAGGCAAGGAGGTGGCTCAGGGCAGCGCCATCCCGTCCCCGCGACATGCCAAAGGAGGAGGCAGCGGGTCAGGTGAGGGAGAAGCACCCGGCGCAGCGCTGCTGATGCTGCGTTTTACCCGGCTCCTGCCTCAAATCCCGCCCTGCCTTTGCCTTGGCGAGGGTGGGTGGCCAGGGTTGGCCTCCCTGCCTGGTGGGGGGGGCTGCAGGGAGGTGTTTCTTGCACATGGCACAATTCAGCGCTTTGGCAAAGAGCCACCCAGGTGGCCGAGCCCCCCTAGGACATGTAGGGCCCCATCCTAGATGCCGGTGTCAGGAGATGCCGTGGGCTCCTTGCGCCATGCCTGACCCATCACCTTGCTCAGAGGAGCTGGAAGGTCAGTGTCAGCGGGACGGATGCTCGGGGCAGCGTTGAGGTGCGGGGCTGGGGACCGGGCTGGCTGTGGGCAGCACTAAAACGTTCTTTACCGGGCAACGCTCCCGCGGCAGGCAGGGTCCCGGGGCAGCAGAGCGGCACCTCGCTGCCCGGCCGTCCCCACCGCGGCGTTCGCCACGTCTGCCAGTTGGTGCCTGGGCCAGGCAGCCTCCCCGGAGATCTTGTTTCTGGAAACCGGAGAAGCCTTGGCGCTGCCCCCGCCACCTCCCCGTGCTGCTGTCAGCCCAACACCTGCAGCTCAGCCCGGCTGTCAGCCTGCTAACTATTCCCGGCCAGATCGCTTGGCGCTCTGCCTCGGGAGCAACGAGATCCCGGCGCCAGCGATGTGCCAGCAAGAGCAGAGGAGGGGGTTGTTCTCGGGGGGAGGACAGACGCCGGGGCCGCGCAGCTGGGCTGGAAGGGCGCTGGGAGGCAGGAAGGACCCTGGGTCCATCCCAGGAGCAGGGAGCCGAGCTCGGTGTCCGGCATGCTCTGTGCAGAGAGGCGGGGATGCAGGACCATCGCTCGCATCCTGAGTCTCCAAAGGGCCGTGCTGTCTTTTTGGTCCAACGCCATGAGTTTTTACCTGCGCAGGGTACTGTGTTCATCTTCATCCCCGTCCCACCCGGGCTGTGGTGGCACCACCGTAGCTTGCTCCATATGGGAGCCGCAGCTGGTTTCCCATTCCTGCTGTCACCCAGCAGCCTTGTTGGCAGCGTGTCCCATCTCCTGGCTGGCTCACCGGGACTATCTGCTGTCCGGGAGCCTTTTGCCCCTCTCTTCTCCCTCCACAGCATGCCGTTGGCAAAGGGCCTGGAGAGAGAAACGAGTGGCGTGGGGTGGTCAGTGCTCAGGGAGAGGGAGGTGAGCTGCTGTGCCACCGTTGGGGGTCAGGACATGGTTGTGTGTCCCCACACCAGCATCAGGTGAAGAGAAGGGGTTGCTCCCCACAACCCAGGGCTGCATTGGGCGCACAGGGACAAGCGCCGCAGGCAGCGCAGAGCCCCATGAGGGATGTTTCCCCTCCCCGTCCCCTCTGCATCCCTTGGTAGGACGCCAGCCCGTTATGGGAGCTCGGCACCATTTATTACCAGGCTCTGCTCGTCTAATGAGAAGCAGTTTCTCGGCCCTGGCGCCGTGCCTGTAAAAATGAATCTGTGCCTGTGCTGCCGGTGCCATGTGCTGTGCCGCGAGAGCAGGGATCTGCGGAGCCGGGTGGCATAGGGCAGCGAGGGGGTGGCATCCACGGGGGTGAGCACCCCCAGAGTGCTGGGAACCTGAAAGCTCTGGACGGCAGGCGGGTGATCCCCATGCCACCCTGGGTCTCCAGGCTGGGGACTTCTCAGAGACGAGTGACATCTCTGTCATAAATCCCAGCCTTCTCCAGAAGGCACCGGGTGAGGGTGGCTGTGGCGCTGGCAGCTCCCAGAGCCCACCCCACTCGGGGGCCCTGGGAGATGAAGAGAGGACCCGCCATGGACAGTGTTGTCCCAGAACTGGACTCATCTCTTCTGGACTAACAGGCTGGGGAACTGGGTGGAGAGGGACCCAGTGAAGTTCAACAAGGGCAAGTGCAGGGTCCTGCACCTGGGGAGGAACAACCCCCTGCACCAGGACAGGTTGGGGATGACCTGCTGGGGAGCAGCTCTGCAGAAAGAGACCTGGGAGTCCTGGTGGGCAACAAGTTGCCCATGAGCCAGCGATGGGCCCTCGTGGCCAAGAAGGCCAATGGTAGCCTGGGGTGTGTTAAAAAGAGTGTGGCCAGCAGGTGGAGGAAGGTCATCCTCCCCCTCTGCTCGGCCCTGGGGGGGCCACAGCTGCAGCACTGGGGCCAGTTCTGGGCTCCCCAGTTCCAGAAGGACGGGGAACTGCTGGAGAGAGTCCAGGGGGGGCCACAAGGATGATGAGGGACTGGAGCATCTCTGTGCTGGGGAAAGGCCGGAGCCCTGGGGCTGTTCAGCTGGAGAAGAGCAGGCTGAGAGGGATCTCATCGATGCTCAGCAAGAGCTAAAGGGCGGGGGGCAAGAGGATGGGGCCGGGCTCCTTCCAGTGGTGCCCGGGGACAGGAGAAGGGGCAGCGGGCACAAAGTGGGACAGGGGACATTACTCTGAGGGTGGCAGAGCCCTGGCCCAGGCTGCCCAGAGAGGCTGTGGAGTCTCCTTCTCTGGGGACATTCCGAACCCGCCTGGACGCGACCCTGTGCCACCTGCTCTGGGTGACCCTGCTCCGGCAGGGGGTGGCACGAGGTGATGTCTGCTTTGCCCCTCTGCTCCGCTCGGGGGAGACCCCCCTGCAGCGCTGCCTCCAGCTCTGGGGCCTCAGCACAGGAGAGACACGGAGCTGTTGGAGCAGGGCCGGAGGAGGCCCCGGAGCTGCTGGGAGGGCTGGAGCCCCTCTGCTGTGGGGACAGGCTGAGAGAGCTGGGGGGGTTCAGCCTGGAGAAGAGAAGGCTCCGGGGAGACCTTGGAGCCCCTTCCACAGAATCACAGAATGGTTTGGGTGGGAAGGGACCTTGAAGATCACCCAGTGCCACCCCCTGCCCTGGGCAGGGACACCTCCCACCAGCCCAGGTCGCTCCAAGCCCCGTCCAACCTGGCCTTGAACCCCTCCAGGGATGGGGCAGCCACAGCTTCTCTGGGCAACCTGGGCCAGGGGCTCACCCCCCTCACAGCCAAGAATTTCTTCCCGATATCCGGTCTAAATCTACCCTCTTTCAGTTTGAGGCCATAACCCTCATCCTATCGTAACACTCCCTGCTCCAGAGTCTCTCCCCAGCTTTCCTGGAGCCCCTTTAGGTACTGGAAGGCCGCTATAAGGTCTCCCCGGAGCCTTCTCTTCTCCAGGCTGACCCCCCCCAGCTCTCTCAGCCTGTCCCCACAGCAGAGGGGCTCCAGCCCTCCCAGCAGCTCCGGGGCCTCCTCTGGCCCCGCTCCAACAGCTCTGTGTCCTTCTTGTATTGAGGACTCCAGAGCTGGACACAGTGCTCCAGGTGGGGTCTCACCAGAGCAGAGTAGAGGGGCAGAATCACCTCTCTGGATCTGCTGGCCATGGTTCTTTTGATGCAGCCCAGGATCCGGTTGGCTTTCGGGACTGCAAGGGCGCATTGCCTGCTCATGTTGAGCTTCTCATCTACCAGCACCCCCAAGTCCTTCTCCTTGGGGCTGCTCTCAAGCCATTCCAGTCCCTAAAGGGGCTCCGGGAAAGCTGGGGAGGGACTCTGGAGCAGGGAGGGGAGCTGTGGGACGAGGGGGAAGGGTTTTACACTGAAAGAGGGAGATTTAGATGAGATGTGAGGCAGAAATTGTTGGCTGTGAGGGGGGTGAGCCCCTGGCCCGGGTTGCCCAGAGAAGCTGTGGCTGCCCCATCCCTGGAGGGGTTCAAGGCCAGGTTGGACGGGGCTTGGAGCAACCTGGGCTGGTGGGAGGTGTCCCTGCCCAGGGCAGGGGGTGGCACTGGGTGGTGTTCCATGTCCCTTCCAGCCCAAACCATTCTAAGGTTCTATGATCCCTTCCACCTTTCCAGGGTTTGGGATAGTCCTGTTTCGCTTGGGGCTGAGCAGTGATTGAAACGAGCTGCCCCGGGATGGGGAGGTGATGTCCCGGAGCTCTCGCCCAGGGCAGGGGGGTGGAACGGGATGGTCTTTAAGGTCCCTTCCAACCCGAACCATTCTGTGATTCCATGAATCTACGGTCTCCAGAGGTCCCTCCCAGCCCCTGCCACCCGGCGGGTCTGTGGCTCTGTACTGCAGCCCTCAGACACGAGGTGGAGCTGCCGGCCCCTGCCTGGGAACCGGGCTGTGCCCAGCCTCCCACCTTCTCCTGCCGGCGGAGCGGCCCCCCCGCTGCTAATCCCTCCGGGGGGACACAACCGGGGTCACCCGCCGTGTGTGTGACCCCGCCAGCGCTTCCCGGAGAGCTGGCAGCTCCCCTCGGCTCCCCGGTTCCAGGAGGACAGGGAACTGCTGGAGAGGGGACAGCAAAGGGGTACAAAGATGGTGAGGGGATGGAACACCTCTGTTATGGCGAAAGGCTGAGGGATTTGGGTCTCTTCAGCCTGGAAAAAAGACGACTGAGAGGGGATTTTATCAACGCTGATAAATACTGAAAGGGGGGTGTCAGGAGGATGGGACCAGGCTCTTCTCAGTGGTGCCTGGGGACAGGACAAGGGGTAACGGGCACAAACTTGACCATGGGAAGTTCCACCTAAACATGAGAAGGAACTTCTTTCCTGTGAGGGTGGCAGAGCCCTGGCACAGGCTGCCCAGAGAGGTGGTGGAGTCTCCGTCTCTGGAGACATCCCAACCCCGCCTGGATGCGTTCCTGTGTAACCTGCTCTGGGTGACCCTGCTCTGGCCGGGGGTGGGACTGGGTGATCTCCAGAGGTCCCTTCCAACCCCCACCATTCTGTGATTCTGTGATTCTGTGAGTGCAAAGCTGGGGGTTGTGGCGTCCGTGCGGTAAGAGGTGGTTTTGTGCCGTGTCTTTGCCAATGCGGAGCCCCACGGGGACAGCTGGCCGTGCCGCCTCTCGCTGCCAAGGGGAAGGGAACCGGGATGGACCCGGCCATGTGTCTGCAAAACCACGGGGCTGGTCAGACCCTGGGTGATGGCACTTGCTTGACAGAGCTGAGGATGGCGCAGAGCCTGCGGCGTGGATGATGCTGTATAATCAATAATAGTATGTGGCTTTATTTGTATTATGGTAGTTTCCAGCACCCTCAGATGAGAGCGGGGCTTGGCGTTGCTGGGGGCCGTGTATATATGTCCTACCAGAGGGGATGCCTTACTGGACCTGATGGTCACCAACACGAGTGGGCTGATCGGTGACATCAGGACTGGAGGCAGGCTGGGCTGCAGTGATCACGCACTGGGGCAGTTCGCAGTCCTGAGGGGTGTGGGATGGGCCAAGAGTAACGTCAGGACCCTAAATTTTAGAAAAGCAAACTTCCCGTTCTTCCAGGAGTTAGTCAGTAGGAGCCCCTAGGAAACTGCCCTCAGGGACAGGGCAGCAGAACGGAGCTGGCAGAGCTTTAAGGACACTTTCCGTGCACTTGGTGGAGAGAGTAACCAATAACCTGAAAGAACTTGCACAACAAGTGACTCCAGGTGATACTGTCAGTGCATACGGAATCTGGAAGGCGATGGGGATTTCGGTTCCTTTACCTGACACAGAAGACAGCTGGGTAGATCTGACAGCGGACTTTCAAGAGCTCTCGATCCCCAGGTGTAAGAAATCAGGAAAGGAAGGCAAGAGACCGGCATGGCTGAGTGGAGACCTGCTGGTCAAACTAAAGGGCAAGAAGGAAGTGCACAGGCCATCGAAGCAGGGACAGATATCCTGGGAAGAGTACAGGGACGCTGCCCGGCTGGGTAGGCATGGAGTCAGGATGGCCAAGGCACGGCTGGAGCTGAACTCGGCAAGGAACGCAAAGAGTAATAATAAGGTCTTCTACAAGTATGTCATCCAGAAAAGGAAGGTCAAAGAAAGTGTGCCCCCCCGATGAGCAAGACTGACAAACTGGTAACAATGGGCAAAGAGAACAACTTCTTTGCTTCAACCTTCGCTAGCAACCCCCCTCCCCACACCTCTCGAGCGGACGGACCTCAAGGCAGGGACAGGGGTAGCAAAGTCCCTCCCACTGTAAGAGACGATGAGGTTTGAGACCACTTGAGGAACCTGAACATCCAGAAGTCTATGGGACCCGATCCCATAGTCTCAAGGGAATTGGCTGATGCAGTTGCCAAGCCACTCTAATTGAAAAGTCATGGCTGCTCAGGTGAAGTCCCTGGTGACTGGAAACAGGGAAATATTGCAGCCATGTTTAAAAAGGGGAGAAAGGAGGACACTGGGAACTACTGCCCTGTCAGCCTCACCTCTGTGCCTGGGAAGATCATGGAACAGATCCTCCTAGAAGCTCGGCTAGGGCACGTGGAGGACAGGGAGGTGATTCAAGACAGCCAGCGTGGCGTCACCAAGGGCAAGTCCTGCCTGAGCAACCCAATGGCCTTCTGTGATGGAGTGACCACGGCAGGGGACAAGGGAAGAGCTATGGATGTCGCCTGTCTGGACTTCTGTAGGGCTTTTTGTTCCCCACAACATCCTTCTCTCTAAGTTGGAGGGATATGGATTTGATGGGTGGACTGTTCAGTGGATGAGGAATTGGCTGGATGGTCACATCCAGAGGGTAGTGGTCAACAGCTCAGTGTCCGGGTGGAGATCAGTGACTAGTGGTGTCCCTCAGGGGTCCATACTGGGACCAGCACTGTTCGGTATCTTCATCAATGACACGGACAGTGGGATCGAGGGCACCCTCAGGAATTTTGTGGGTGACACCAAGCTGTGTGGTGTGGTGACACGCCTGAGGGACAGGGTCCCATCCAGAGGGACCTGGACAGGCTGGAGAAGTGGGTCCATGTGAACCTCATGAGGTTCAACCAGGCCAAGTGCAGGGTCCTGCACCTCAGTGGGGGCTGGAGCCCCTCTGCTGTGGGGACAGGCTGAGAGAGCTGGGGGGGCTCAGCCTGGAGAAGAGAAGGCTCCGGGGAGACCTTCCAGCCCCTGCCAGGCCCTAAAGGGGCTCCGGGAAAGCTGGGGAGGGACTCTGGAGCAGGGAGGGGAGCCATGGGACGTTGGGAATGGGTTTAAACCAAAAGAGGGAGATTTGGATGAGATGTGAGGCAGAAATTGTTGGCTGTGAGGGGGGTGAGCCCCTGGCCCAGGTTGCCCAGAGAAGCTGTGGCTGCCCCATCCCTGGAGGGGTTCAAGGCCAGGTTGGACGGGGCTTGGAGCAGCCTGGGCTGGTGGGAGGTGTCCCTGCCCAGGGCAGGGGGTGGGACGGGATTGTCTTTAAGGTCTCTTCCAATACAAACTATTCAGTAATTCTATGATTCCATAGGCTTAAAGAGACCATCTCTATCCAGAGAAAGTCCCAGGTGAAGAGCTAAGATGGGAAAAGGCTGGAAGAAGGCACTTACCCCATTCTGGCAAATGGAGAAACCAAGGGCTGGACCATCACCATGGCCAGATGAGCTTCGAGGACTCCATGGTCCTTGTGGAGGGATCATTTTCGGGGTGGGCTGAGCACTGCAGACATGGCAGATCTGACAGGCCGGCGCCGGGGGCCAGGCTTGGCACAGGGAAGGGCAAAGGTGGAAGCGGAGACAACTGGAAGGGGACCCTCAGCTGCGGCCCGGGGGCAGGAGGGCTGTTTGGACTCCATCTTTGCTCCCGGAGCCGAGGACATTTCCTGACTCCATGAGTCATTCCCGGTGGGGTCTGTCCTCCAGCCCCTCTTGGGCAGTGGTTCTCGGGGCTCGTGTGTGTGACCAGCGCCCTGCGCTCCTCCTGGGCCCGCTGGGGCGGCTGACACTCGGTACATCCACAGCCTCCATCCTTGTGGCTCTCTGCAGCCATTGAGGTCTCCACCGGTTCCAGCATGGCCAGCACGGACCCCTCTCCCGCTACCACAGGCTCCATCCTGCCCAGTTCCTCCAGCCCTCTGGTTTCAGCTCTGCCATCGGATCCAAGGCAGGGATCTCCCTGGCTTCCCCCGTCCCAAACCCCCTCTGTGAGTTCAAAGCAGTGCCTGAACCGCGGGGCTTGCAAATCCCAACCCACAGCCACAGGGCACTTGGCAACAGGCAAACAAACAGCCCGGCGCTGAGCTCGGCCACTGGGCTTCGTCACACCGCAGCCCGTAATTAATAGTGAGGACGGAAAGGCCCGTTCAACTGCTTGGCCTCTCCTGCCTGGGACAAAACCAAGATGAGGCACTTTTACATCACATTTTTCCTTTGATGTTAATCTATTCACTTCCAGCCTCCGCTGCCATTTACGTCCAAGCCCCATTAAGAGAACTCCCGTCGCTCCTCCGCCCACGTACCCAGAGATGCTGCAGGATCAGCTCAGATCAGCAGCGCCCGCGAACCTCTGCCACCTGGGTGCTCCATGAACCTCTGCCACCTGGGTGCTCCAGCATCACCCCACCTCGCTGTCCTGTGGCTGCCCCGGCAAACCACCGCCCGGGCACTGCTGGGGCCATTCTGGTGCTCCAGTGCCTTGATAGAACCATAGAATGGTTTGGGCTGGAAGGGACATGGAAGACCATCCCGTCCCACCCCCTGCCCTGGGCAGGGACACCTCCCACCAGCCCAGGTCGCTCCAAGCCCCGTCCAACCTGGCCTTGAACCCCTCCAGGGATGGGGCAGCCACAGCTTCTCTGGGCAACCTGGGCCAGGGGCTCACCCCCCTCACAGCAAACAATTTCTTCCCCGTATCTCATCCAAATCTCCCTCGTTTGGTTTAAACCCATTCCCAACGTCCCATGGCTCCCCTCCCTGCTCCAGAGTCCCTCCCCAGCTTTCCCGGAGCCCCTTTAGGGCCTGGCAGGGGCTGGAAGGTTTCCCCGGAGCCTTCTCTTCTCCAGGCTGAACCCCCCCAGCTCTCTCAGCCTGTCCTCACCGCAGAGTTGATACACGGAGCTGCCCCCCACGGGGCAGATTTGTTCACCCTGCTTTGGGGAAAGCCTTTTTGTCACCCGCAGCGTAGCCGAGAGCAGCCTCAGGGTCGCTCTCACCCTGCGGGGGCTGGGCTGGAGCGGGCAGGCAGTAAATTCCGCACCCCCTCCCTCGGAGGGTCTGCGCCACCCTCTTCGTGCAACGTCTTGCTCTCATTTCTGCAAGTGAGCCCGTTTCTTTTTCTCCTTTAATCTGTGGGACTACCCCACCACTTCCGTTTGGCGCTATTTTGAGTGCGAGTTGGGTTTGGTTTTTTGGTTTTACTTGGGTTTTTGGTTTTTTTTGTTGTTTTTTTTTTTTAATTTCGCTTTTTGCAGTGCTGAAGCATGGTAAAGCAGCCAGCCCACATCCCTCTCCTCTCCCGCCCCAGCAGAAAAGCTCAGCGGGGCCGGGCGGGAGAGGTTGGTAGTAAAATAGCAGGAAAACACCCCTGTTGCAGAAAGGTCTGTGAAGGGAAATGAATGAAAGGCTGACGCAGCCGTCTGGGCTCGCTTGGCCCCGGCGCGGCTTCCCCCGTTGATGGGTTACGGGGAGCGATGGTTCATCTCCAGGAAATACAGAGGGTGCAGAGGAGGGAAGGTGCTCGGCTGCCAGCGGAGCAGCTCCCACCATCCAGACCCTTGGCACGGCTTCTGTCCCCTCCCCGCACTGGGAATTTGCAGCTCCGAGCAGCTCGCTGATGCTGGGGCCAGGGGGGGGAACCCAGGGGATGCTCAACACGCCAAGTGCCCGGAGAGCGTGAGTCAGGCCTTGGGACTGATAAATCGCCCTAAATGCTGGGTTTTTTCCCTCTGCATCCTGCTCTCCGAGCTTTTCAGCATTGCTCGGCCACACTTTGAGTTGCCTCCGCAGCAGCAAGGGTTGCAGATTGAGGAGGAAAGAAGGGAAGAATTGAGATTTCCGTATCCCTGTGATTCCGAGCTGAAAGAAGCAAACAACTGGATTTTGTATGAGAAAATGTCTGGGACGTTTCTCGCAGCGTGTAATGACACTGAGGGCTTCATTGCCGTAGGATCCAGGGTGGCCAAAAGGACAAAAAGGCTCAAGAACGGGATGAGATGGTGGGTTTTGGAGGACTAGTGACTTCAATGAAGCATCTCTGGCATAAGAAGACCTCGAGCTGCCAGGAGCTGGATGTGCTGGGGCTGGATTTCCTTCTGCCAGCGGGTGAGATGGGTCACCCCCTCGGCTCCCGGCTGGGCACGGGGACCGGCATCTGGAGATGTGACGCCTTCTGTGGGGAGCTGCGGAGAGGTGACGGGAGGAGCCGTCCCCGGCTGTGAGATGGTGGCACCCACCCAAGGAAACAGAGCCGCACGGGGACCACCCGGGATGCTGTTGGGAAAGGCGGGGTCTCTCCCATCTGTGCCGAGGATGCCAGGAGGGATGTGCCGAGGCCGGTGTGCACCGACACTCACAGGCCATCCCTGGTCTCTCCCATGTTCTCCCTTTTAAATGCAGCAAAAAGGGGTGTGAATATCTGCACAGCGGGTGTGGGGCTCCGGGGGGTTTGTCCTGGCACCGTCCCAGCTCAGGTACCTTGTCCCTGTCCCCGTCCTGGTCCCCATCCCTTCCCCAGGGCTGCAGGGGCGAGTGAGCGATGCCCCGAGGCTGCTCTCCGGCACAGGGCAGCCTGGTGCTGCACGGCCCCCAGGAAAAGGGGGGGTTTAATCCCTGAAGCTGCCCAAAGAGCAGGAACAAAGGTGCTGGGCTGGGCGTTGTGTATATGGGAAAATGTAAAAGCAGGAGAGGTCACCTGAAAGGCAGGATTGATTCAGCCTGAAACCATCCCTGGAGATATTTGTCCTGTGGGATCCTAAAAGCCCCAAGCAACAGAGACCTTCGAGCACGTGGCTGTTTTACCGTCGGAGCAGCACCAGCCCTCGGCTGCAATTCCTTGTGCCCGCAGCTGTCCACCTTGGGGCTTCCCCGGGGACGAAGGAAAGGCGCCGGGAGCGCTGCCAACCTGGGGACATTGTCCCCAAGGCCAGGTTTGGGGCTGGGCTGGCGTGGCGGAGGATGCCGGGGAAGCTCAGTGGTGAGCCCTGGAGGCAGAATGGCTTTTATCCACCTTTCCTGCGGGCATTCGGCAAGGCAGGCGGGGAGGGCTGAGCAGCGCCAATGTCCTGGATCTTCTCCAGCTCCATCCTGCACAAACATCCCCATCGGCACCTCCACTGCCCTGCGAGGAAGCTGGTGAGCTGCCGCCCTATTTCTCTGGCCTGGGATGAGGGAGGCAGATCCGCATCCTGCTGGACTTGCCAGGGCTCGGAGGCTCCGGCGTTTCGCACGCCAAGGTGAGCTGGCACAGCCCGCACGGGAGGAAAACCTCCCCGGCTCTGCAACCCGCATCCCTGCCCGCGCATCCCACGGGCTGGGCGAGAGGCAACACCACGGGACCTTCCTCAGCCCAGCTCGAGTCGTGGCCGGGGGGCTCAGGAGGGACCCCCCAGCCCCGTGCATTGGCACCACAGCCTGGTCGCAACCAGCCCATCCCTGCCTGGGGGCGTCATAAGGGATGTGGCTGCTTTAGACCTTTTTATAGCAGAAATAAGAAGAAATTCTTGGCCGTGAGGGGGGTGAGCCCCTGGCCCAGGTTGCCCAGAGAAGCTGTGGCTGCCCCATCCCTGGAGGGGTTCAAGGCCAGGTTGGACGGGGCTTGGAGCGACCTGGGCTGGTGGGAGGTGTCCCTGCCCAGGGCAGGGGGTGGGATGAGATGATCTTCAGGGTCCCTTCCACCCCAAACCATTCCGTGACTCTATGATAAATAGTGAGAGTGGCCAGGAAGAGCCACCCGCAGCTCTGCTTTTTTGATTTGTAAAGCGCACCCACCGCGGGCGATCCCCCAGCTCCGCGCCGCGGCAGAGATGACTCTGCTGCCGCCTGTGTGGGAAGCAGAGATTGATTCCCAGCAGCGCCAAGGTTCCCCTAATTTGCCCCAGGTGTCTGGGCAAAGCGCAAAGGCATTTTTAACCCCTTCGAGCCCCCCTGCTCCGGATCCGTGGGGGTGAGCCAGTCTCCCAGGTATGGGTGTCATTCCCGAGGTGGTGTTTAATGGGGCACATCCCCGGCTGGCGCGTGTCTCCGTGCCTCCGTCCTCTACCCCACGCCAGCCTGGGCTGGCGCCAGCCCATTGTGTTCGCTTTTCCTGCGCACGCCAGGCTTGGGCGGGGGGGGGGGGGGGGGGGAAGGTGATTAAGAATGTGAGCGTGACCCCAAACCCAGCAGCGCCGGGGGGTTGTGGGGAGCAGAAAACTGGTTTGCTCAGGATTTTACACTCAGAAATTTGCTTCTTTCGGTGAAATGGGGTATTTTGGGTGGTTGTGTGACTTCATGGAAAATTGGCTGATCCTGCTCTATAGGAGCGACCCTCAGCGAAGCTGGGAAAGGGGCAGGAGGGCTCAGCATCCCATCCGCGCCTGGTACGGGTTGGATAATGGGGCCAAAAAGCAGTGCGACACCAAAACAGCTTTTCCTTTAAACCCCCCCCCTCGTGGGGAAGCCATGAGATGCATTTTCCATTGGGCTGCCTGGAGCGGCCGCATCTCCGGCTCGGCAGCCCAGCGGCAGCACCAGTGCTCCTGGGGTCGGGGGAGCTGCAAACCCTCCGTGCTCCCCCCGGCCCCACCACTGTGGGTGTGCTCCTCTCTCTGCCCTGGCACCCATGGGTTCCTGCATCCAGAGTCTGGATTTTAGGGATGCTTTTGGCTCCCGAGAGTGAAGCACGGGACTTGGGGGGGGGACACAGGCGTCCCCTCGGTTGTCACTGTGGGGCAGGCACCTGCCCCAGCCCAAGCAAACAGAGCTGTTCCCACCTCAGGAGCTCAGCCAGAGCAGGGGTGACTTGTTCCAGTGTCCCCGAGGGACACGGCGGGCACCCCGTGAGCCGGAGCCTGCACCGGTGGAGCCCCATCCTCACGTTCGGCGTGTCCGTCTGTCCCTCTGCTCTGCGTCAGCGCCCTGGCTGCTGGTCACAGCGCGGTCCGCGGGGGCTGGCGGCTCCCAGACTGGCCTGGGCACAGGGGCTGGAGCGGGATTCGTGCCGGAATGGGATTCGTGCCGGAGCGGCTCCGCGGCTGCTCTCCTTTCTGCTGTTGGCATCTCAGAGCATCGTCAGCGCTGCCCTGGCTGCAAGTTTTCAGCTCTCTCAATAAATACAACTGGTAAATCTATTAATTTTACAGCTCTAATTGATGTATTGCTGTAATTACCTTTTATAACAAGGCAATTAAACCCTATTAAAGATTATTAGCTAATTAAAAATCCTCTATGCACACACACCAACCCCCTTATGTGCACAGATTGTGGCTGGTGGGGGGAACTGGAAGCCCGTCATGGTCAGGGCCTTGCGGGTCAGCGCGATGCGCGGCACGACGCCATGGGTTGGGATGCCGGATGGAGAGACACGGGTCCCATCCCTGCCTCTACCACCGTGTCTCTTCATCCTTGGGGATGTCACTTGCTGCCAGGGCTGTAAGGGAGGGGGGACGGCTGCGTACGCCCAACCCGGTGATTTTCGGCTGTCTGGGATCAGATGGGGAAAAAACTTGGGAGGCTGGGATCTTCTGCTCCTGGTAACAGGGCAGCTGGGGGTGTAGGGTTAACGGTGCTAAGTCTTGTTGGCCAGAAGAGAGGGTTGGAAAGGGAAAATCCCCACTTGGAGATGGGGCGTGTCTGCTTTGGAAAGGAAATAGCTGGAAAAACGGCCCCGCGCTGGGGCCGGGAGCGAGGGGAGCACTTGGAAGGCGTCTGGGGTCTCGGGGGTGGCTCAGTGCAGGGTTGCTCTGTGCCTGCAAAAGCCGGTGACAAAAGCTGTGCATGGCCTGGGAGGCGAACCCCAGGGTCCTTGGGAAGAGCCAAAAAGAGCTGACAAGTCCTCTGAAAAGCAGTCCCCAGGGCTCCCACCTGGGGATGATGGCACGTCCCCTTCCCGCCTCCCTCCGTGCTGGAGCAGCCGCCTGGTGCGGGGGTCCCCGGAGCTGCAGCTCCTCCCGCCGCCCCCGACCCCCGGAGCAGCTGCGCTTCAGCGCTGCCCACGTTTGCGCATGTAACTTTGCATTGCGGCATTTGCAGGCACCCAACGGTTCCGGGCTTTTTTTGCAGGCCAAAGAGCTTTGGATGGGTTTGAAATTCCAGGGATGTGACTGCTCTCTGCCTTCTGAGTCACGCCGAGGAAGATGCGGCCCATGCCGACAGCCTCTCCTGGAGCCACGCAGCCTCCCCGTCCCCCCGTAGCCCCTCTCCGGTCCCCCTCGCTCTGCCGCAGTGGCTGCACGCCGCTCCAGCGCCCTGCGCGCTCCTGGAAACCGCAGGAATTCTCGTTTGTGGGATGAAGCATCGCCCCGTGCCCCATGCCCCGGCGGGGAAGGGCGATGCGGAGCGGAGCCTGGCCTCCCGCCTGGCCTGAGAACCAGCCCGGCTCATCTGGTTTAAATTAAACCCCTCTGGCAAACGCCTCTTTGCCAGCCCTGGACCAGCCGGACCCGGTGGTTGGCTCATGGCTGTGCTGGCGATGGGCTCCTCTGTCTCCCCACACGTGTGCCGGGTCGGGGTCCTCCTGCCCTGGTTGCCCCCTTGCTTGGGGCTGGCGGGGAAGACGGGGCCGGCTGCAGGCAGGAGAAGGGGGGGTTCGCATGGGTGCGGTGTCGGGGGCAGCGCCGTCCCATCCCCTCGGGGTTCTGCATGGAGCAACTCCTGCAAAGGAGCCGGAGTCTGACCCTCCCCGAGGCCTCTTTACTCCGGGCTGCCGACGCCACCGAGGAGGATTGCAAGAGTCTCCCCTGCCATCAGATCCACCCCCCCAAGCCCCCGTGTTGTGCTGCTGCCCCCCGCCCAGGGGAAGCCCCCAGACTCGGTCCCCCCACGGGACCGTGTGCCAGGGTGCGGTGTGCGGCAGGAGCTCTGCGGCAGCGCAAGGAGCCGGGATGCGCCGGGGGCTGCCGGAGCAGGGACAGGCTGTGCCCATGACCCTTAGCTGTCATTTTTAGCCATTGCCCAAGCTGGTCCCTCTGTGCCTTTGCCCTGGTCGCGGTTTCCCACGTTAAGGCTTGGAACCTCTAATCCCACTGTCCTTGTCCCAGGGGATGCTCCGGACCCCGGCGAACGTCGCCTGCTCGGGGAGCACCCCGAGGCAAAGGGCAGAAAGCGCTTTCCTTCCCACCCCGGGGTTACTTTTTAAAACAAAACAGAGCCGGGGAGTGGAAGGCGGCTGTTTGCGTCCCACAGTGCCCCGCGGTTTGGCAGCCGCCGCACCGGAGCCTTCGGCCAGACCCCGCCTTCGGCAGCCACGCTGCGCCGCACGGGCGTCCCGGGGGGCCACAGGCCCTCAGCCTGGCCCGCCATGGTGCCAGGGCCACCATCACCATGCCTGCCCATGGTCCCTGCCTGCGTTGCCAGGCCCCGGGGTCCTGCGTGCTCTCACCTGCCTTGGGGACGTGACATGGACGGGGGTCCCCAGGGGTGCAGCGTGTGTCCCCCACCCAGGGAAGGGGATAAATGCGTGGGGGAACATGGGGGAGGAAAGGCAGCCCGGGACAGACGAGGAGGCAGGAGGAGGGAGGAAAAGGGGAAATTCAGCTGCAAATGTAAAGGGGGAGGACTGAGGGGTGGGGGCAAAAGAGAGTAGAATCAGCAGTGGGTGGGTGGCGGAACGGTCACCCCCTGCCCGCAGCACCCAAGGGTGCCCCTGGGTGCAGGGAGGGACCCCCAGTGGGATGGGGAAGGGGGTGCAACAAGGCCAGGGGAGCGGAGCACCCCAAATACCCCCCGGTCCCCTCCCCATGGCAGTGCCAGGAGGGCCGTGCCCAGGCTGTACCAATCCCCCCCTCCCCCCAGCCCTGGGGCGGTTTCGCGGCATCGGGCTGTTGCTTTTTGAAAGTTGGACCCTGGATTTTCGCTGTGGTCCCTCTCCCCACCCCGCTACTGTTGGCTGGCAGCAGTGACTCATCGGCGCTGGGATTAATCATTCATAAAGCGCGCACGCACACGCGTGTGTGTGTGTGTGTGTGTGTGCGCGTGCATGTGTGTGTTTGCGTGTGTTGCTCCGGTTGCCGTGTGAGTCATCCCCTGCCTGCCTGGGGCTCTGCCGCCCTGCAATTAGCTGGAAGGGGAATGGAGCTCGTTACAGCGCGGGCAGGACGAGCAGGGCCGGCCGGGCCTGGGGAAGCGGCACTTTGGCCAAGCATCTCGGCAGCCCCCGACCCCTCCGTCCGCAGGGGCAGATGGTGCTTTGAGGCGGGCACCACCACCCGGGCTATTCCCAGTGTTCCCAGCCACTGGGCACCGCTCCCATTCCAGCTTTCCTGGCTGCAGAGCCCAGTTTTGCAAGCGGGAGCACCCAAAGGGAGGAAGGTGGAGCCCCCAAGACCACCTCCCACCGAGGTCCTGCCTCAGCCCCTCCTTAGTGGGGTGCAAAGGGGTTGTTTCTCCATTCCCCTTTTCATTCCCAGTTCTCCCTCTCCCCAGCGGGAGGGATTGGCTCTGGAGCACAAAGTTGGGGGGGACGGACGAAGTCCGAGGAGGGGACAAGCCCCCCCCGCGGTAGCGCTGGGAGGGGTGCCAGGAAGCGCATGGCAGATCTCAAAGTCACAAGATGCCAAATCTCAGCAGCGCCTCGAGGGAGGCAGGGCACCCCGCACCCCGCTCCGAGCTGGCCAGCAGCTGGGAGGACTGGGAATCACCCGTGGTGGGAGCTGAAGATACGGGAAGAATGGGGGGGGGGGGGGGGGGGGCAGGGATGGACTGGGAATGGCTGGGATTGGGAAGCGGGAGAATGGGAAACAGCTGGGGCAGGGAACTGGGGCAGGGAAACCGGGCTCAGCTGGTGCTCAGAATTGGGGGAGTTACAAACTGAGCCCAACTGGCATGGGAAACTGGGAGAAAGGATAAAACTGGGCAGAGCTGGTGCTGGGGAGAGCAAGGAAATGGGGACAGAGAGTGCTGGGAGAAGCTAGTGCTGGGGAAACGGGGGGGGGGGGGTGTTGAGGTGTGGGGGGGTGTCCCCTGGTGCCCCAGCGCTCTATGGCTGTGACGCCTGGGTGGCCGGGGGCTCTGTATTTGGGTCCCCAGAGCCCAGATTTCGGGGTGCTCCAGGGCCCCGCACAGCCGGGGGCTCCCGCAGTCAGGGTATGCCAAGACCCCCCAGTGCTGCTGAGATGCCGCCTGCCCTGTCCTGGGTGGGGTGGGGTGGGGGGGCAATGTCCTGGGGGTGCCCAGCCGGGGGGTCCCGGGGGTGCTGCGCTGCACCCCGTTGCCACAGCCCCTCTCAGGGTGTGCTTTGCCAAGCACCGCCCCCCCCCCAAAGCTGAAATCCAGCCTCAGCCGGGGGAACTGCAGCGGAAAAGGGGGGGGGGGGGGCACGGGGTGTTTGCAAGGGGTCGCCCCGGCCTGCGCCCCCCAGAGCCGCCCTCCCAAGGCCCCTTTTCCCAGGGATGCTTTTCCAGCCTTTGGGAGGCGATGGCCTTGACTGATGCAAAGGGGTTGTCTCCACCCAGGGCTCGGGTGACTCCACCCGCCGCCTCTCGCTGCTCCTCCTCCCGCTGCACAGCCCAGCTGGGATATAAGCAAGTCACTCACACAACCAGGAGCAGCCGAGACAGCTGGGTGGGTGGCGTGGGACGCCGAGCCGTGACCTGTGCCGTGTCCTTCGCCTCGACGCCAGACCCCATGGCGACGCCTTCCCAGAAGAGGAGCACCCGCAGCGGGGCTTCGGGGACCCCCTTGTCCCCCACCCGCATCACTCGCTTGCAGGAGAAGGAGGACCTGCAGGAGCTCAATGACCGCTTGGCCGTCTACATCGACAAGGTGCGCTCGCTGGAGCTGGAGAACGCCGGCTTGCGGCTCCGCATCACCGAATCCGAGGAGGTGGTGAGCCGCGAGGTCTCGGGCATCAAGGCCGCCTACGAGTCGGAGCTGGCGGATGCCCGCAAGACCTTGGATTCGGTGGCCAAGGAGAGAGCCCGGCTGCAGCTGGAGCTCAGCAAAGTCCGGGAGGAGCACAAGGAGCTGAAAGCCCGGTGAGTGCCCTGGGGACGGGGACGGGGGGACCGTGGCGGGACGGTCACTGTCGTCATGCTTGGCAGGGAGACAGGAGGGAGGAAGGAGCGACCTGGAGGAGGCAGGGAGAGGGGAAACCCGTGACCCGGCTGGGGCAGGAGTGTCCGTGGTGGGGACCGAGAGAGGAGGGAAGCTCTCCCGGCATTCCTGCTCCCCCTCCAAGCGCCATCTTTGGCCGGGATGCCCTTGGAGGGGGGATCGGGGAGCAGAGCCATGAAAGCGCGGGGCTGGGGCTGAGGGGACGTGCCCCGGGCTCCCGGGGAGGGTCTGTGCACCGCGGGGATGGCGGCCCCTCCGCCTTCGTCATCCTGGAGCAATTCCCAAAGGCTCCAGCGCAGAGCGGGAAGTGGTGCCAGCCAGCTGGCTCTGTCCTGCCCACAGATCTCGCCTGCTCGTCCTATTTTCCTCTGCTGTCTTTGGCACCCGTTATAGAACCTGCTCGGGTTTTGTTCGCCTTAACCCTCCCTGTGCCGAGCTGTCCCTGCTCTGCGGCGTCCCCCGCTCTGAGGCCGGCAGTGCCCGGGCAGCGCCTGCATCCCCGTCCCATGGGCTGGCTCTGGGTGACGTGCTCCGGCTCTGCTTTGAGGCTCGAATCCCCCCAGCCCCTTCCCGTCAGGTTTATCTCTTTCCCTTCCTGACGTCAGAAATGCCCACCGCATTGCCACCTCCCTGCCACCGTCGGGTGCCTCCTGGGGACGGTGGCAGATGCCCAGCGCGGGTCCCCTGAGGACGTGGGTCCCTGCACGGGGCTCCCCGGCCACTGTCACACCCCTGGCCAGGCAAGGACTGGCCGCGGGGCTTCCCCGGGGCTCTGCCAGCCCATGCGGCACTGGGACCGCAGCCCTGTCGTGCTCAGCTCCCGGCATCCCGCTCCATGGAAAGTCCCTTTCCGTCCTCAGCTTTGGCTCGGGGCAGGATCCGGGCGGGACAACCCCCTCTTCCTCCATTTGAGCTTTTCCCTCTTATTCTGGATGCCTGGTTTTGAGTCGGTACCAAATGAGGCTAAAATTAACGTCCTTGGAAGATGCCATAAATACTCTGCTGGGAAGGGAGGGAACGTGCAGCCTTCTCCAGCTGTCTCTGAAAGCCGGGCGGTGTTTTATATTTAGCTTTCTATTTCCCGTGCGCTGCTGCGGTTCTGTCCTTAGATAAGGCGGCTTCGCCCGTCCCGCTCGCCGGATCCCCGGGAGCTGGGAGCTGGCGCGACAAGGGGCTGCGCTGCCTAAAGGCCTTTGCTGCCTTATGCAAACCCAGAACTATCTTGGCCGCGATCTTTCGAGGGCTGGAAAAAATGCCCGACTTGCGTCCCTGGCTGAGAGCTGCGTGCTCAGCCCGGAGCCGGCCACGCTGCGGAGCCGGCCCTGCGAAAAATACACGTTAAGCTTTTTTCCTGCGCTCCCGGAGTTCCCTGTGCTTGTTGCCCAACGCTGTCAGATCCTCCTAAAAAACGTGCTTCGACTCGAGGGGATTCCCGAAGAGCAGCAGCCGGTTTGAGGGCAGGTTTCGGTGGGGTTTCAGATGGCTGGGTTTGGAGGACGGGTGGCGAGCGGGGTTTCTGGAGAGAGGTTTTTCAGTGTGGTGAGTCGCCTCTGAGTCACGGTGTGCGAGGTGGAAGAGCGGCTCCGCCGGGGGAAGCCGGTGCTATTCATTCCTGCCTCTGGCGTGTCCCCGCTTCCTTGGGCGGTGGTGTTGGAGCCGCTTTCCAACCCCCAAAATCCTTGCAGAGGGGCTGCAGCTCCTCTCGTCTCACTGGGGACCCTCAGAGAGGGGCACAGATCAGCTGCCGCGCCGCGATGTTGCTCTTAGGGCTCGGTTTGGCCGGGGTGCCCCAAATATTTTGGCAATGGGGCAGCCACGAGCCCGACCCCGCGGATGGGTTGGAGCGTTCACAGGGTCGGGAAGGACCCGTGTGCTGCTCTTGGTACCGATGGCTGCCCCATCCCTGGAGGGGTTCAAGGCCAGGTTGGACGGGGCTTGGAGCACCCTGGGCTGGTGGGAGGTGTCCCTGCCCAGGGCAGGGGGGGAACAAGATGAGCTTTAAGGTCCCTTTCCACCCAAACCATTCCATGACTCCATGATCCTGCCGGCTCTGCCTGCCCACCCCGGGTTAGCCCAGGCATTTCTGCTGACCTGGGTGCAGCGACGCTTTTCTTGGCTAATAACTAACGTGCCAGCCCCCCGCTCGCCTCGCTCTGCCCGTCAGCCCCGGGGGAAGCGCTGGGTATCTCCCGCGGGGCAGGCGGCTCTGGGGCTGCGTTATCAGCACCCGCAGCATCGCCGCTGCCCGCCGCCGGGGTTGTCTCGCCTGTGCAGAAGGGAGGGCTGGGGGTGTCGGGGCACGGCGTGTCTGGCTGTGGGCGCGGTGCCCAGTGCCGGTGCTGGACCCTCCCCGGGAGGGAGAGGAGCCGGGTGCCCCATCTGGGGTGGGGGAAGAGGGGGACAGGGTGTGCAAGCCCGAGACCGGTCTCACCAGCTGCTGACGCACTGGTGCGAGAGCTGCCGGGGTGGAGGAGGGTCTGGCCAGCCTGGGGCAGAGCTGGGTCGAGAGGTGCGGGCATCTGCCCACCCTCTGTCTCCCGCCACCCCCTTGTCCCGTCCGGCTGGACCCTTCGCATCCAGCTGGACCCTTCCCATCTGGCTTTCCCTTCCCGCTGCCTGTTTGCCTGCTCTCCGGTGCAGGTCCAGGAGGGATTTCCCAAATCACCCACATCATCCCACCATCATCCTCATCCCTGTCGCAGCCTGGTGCTGGCTGTGTCCCCGGACAAGGGACCGCTGCCTGGCCCTGTGCCACCCGTGTCCCCAACCCCTGCTGGCTCCCCGGCCCCGTGCAACTGCTGACCGTGCCAGAGCCACGTTTGAGGCAAAGCAGAGGGTGCGGTGAGGGTAGCTGGTGACTCAGGGGTGCTGGCAACGCCTGGCATCATCCCCTCCCAGAGCGTGGGAAGAGCCAGGACCAGCCCCAAATGTCCCCATCCCAGGTGTCCCCAACCTGCGGTCCCCAAGGTGGGACGGGCGGGTGGTTTTGGAGGGCACAGGCTGCAGCACGGTCCCGGGCTGCTGCAGAGAGATGCTCTGCACCCCGGTCCTGCCCATCACCCCATCGCCCCCTTGCCATGGGCTGGCTCCTGACTCACGGGGTGAGAACAGGAGCCGCAGCCCTCGCCTGGCTGCACCAGGGATTCGCCCCAGCCCAGATCCTCGAGGCGGAGGTGTTTTGTCAGCGCAAGCCCCAATTTGGGGGCACAGGGGTGTATGGATACGGCCCTTGGGCTCCTCCATCCCCAGGCGAGGAGCCCCGGGGGGGTTCCCAGTGCCCCGCTCCCGTGGGCAAGGGGGGGGCTGTGCTGTGGCCGGCTCCCTCCTCCCAAACAGGAACCGAGCCCTCGTTAGCAGCGTGGCTGATGAGCGATGGCTTCCTGAATTGCAGCCCCTAACCCGATTAAGCCGGTGCCTTGGCAGCGCCTCTTCCTCCCCAGGCCTAGATCTCATCTCTGGCCCTAATGAGGAAAAATCTCCTGTTTTCCAAAGGTTGTTGAAGGGGGTGGGGGTGGGGTGAAGCTCGTCCGAGGGCAAAGGTGGCAGTGAGCCCCACAACCCTTCCCCATCCCAGGTGGATTTTGCCCCGTGCTGGGTTTGGTGATGACCTTCCAGGAAGGAGCAGGTAAACCGGGACCCATTTACTGGAGAGGGAAAAAAAAAAGAAAGAAAAAAAAATTAAAAATAAATAATAAATCAATAAATAAGCCTCCTTGCCGCGGGGCTGGGTGCTGCCTCTCTGCCGCCTTTAGCAGCGATGTGCTCGCGCTGGAACATTTTGCGTGGGGGGAGAAACCTCAGGCTCCTGGGCTCTTTCCCCCCCTCTGCCTCATAGAAACCCCGCCAGGGGAGGGACGGGTTGGCTCGGGGGAGGCTTTGCCCTTTCTGAGAAAACAAAGAACAGCTTGTGCAGGCGGGTGATGCTCTGGGGGAGCGGGCGACGTGGAGCCGGGGCTGGTCCAGGACCCTCCGTGTCCCTCGAGGACCCTCTTAGACACGTCCTCCCTGAGCCTCCAGTGCTCTGGACAGATTTATTTCCCCCTGACATCCTCAGCCGGCGGCTCGGGATGGACAGGAGCCCCTGCCCTCCCTGCGGGGCTGAAAGGCTCCGTGGCAAAAGCCCGGTTGCTTCAAGGCTGAGGCTTTTGTTAGCTATTCTGCGGGAGGGGGGGGACACACGTTATTTCTTATTGGTGCAAATCTCCAGCCCCACTTTTTCCCAGCCCCCCAAGCAGGAAAAGGCTCCCTGGCTCCGCTCCCATCGCTGGCTGCGTTCACCGGCCTCTTCCACACACTTCTGGTACCCCCTCGCTGTCCCTGGGGAGGAGGGGAACGGGAGGGAACCCCGTTGCCTTAAACTTTTTTTTTTTTTTTTTTTTTTATTACGATAGGATCCACCCTGGCAAAGGGAGGCCCTCAGCCTCAGAGGTGGGGGATTAGAGGAGCGATTGCAGAGGGAAAAGGGGCTGGTTTTGCTGTGGGAAGGCATCCGTCCCCCGTAGAGCGCCTACTGCGGCGCGTCCCAGCCTGCCCTTGGCCGCGTTTGCTGCCACAAGTGTTTTTTTTCCAGCCTCGCGTGCGTCACTTGGGTTGTCTGAATCCCATTAACGCTTACATTCGGAGCCCGTCAGAAGGGAGAGCCTTCCCCGGCGCGGTGCTCGGCCGCGGCGCGCGAGGCGGACGGCGCAGCCGGGGTGCGGCACCCCCAGCTGCTGCCAGCTCCTTATTTTGCTAAATCCGTGCCCTTCGGGAGCTGCCGTTTCCTTCCCTGCTGCTGGCAGCCACGGTAGGAGGAAGCTACCGGAGCTCTTCCCCTGGTCCTGGCCAAAATTAGGGCTGGCATGGAGGAGATCCCCGGGCAGCGTCAGTGGGTTTGGGATGGGCTTCCCCACGGCAGAGCTGGGAATCGCCTCCCGCTGGCCTGCCGCCGCCTGCGTTACCCGTTTCCCCGTCCTGCTCTCGTCGCGAGGCCCTTTGGGCTTCTTCCCCTGCGACGGGCTCGGCACGTTCCCAAGCAGCCGAGGCTGGTGCCACGTGAAACCCGTTTCTTGCCTGCAGCTGCCGCCAGTCACCCGCAGCCCCTCACCGGGGTGTCGGGGCTGGGTGCCCACCTGCCTCCGCTCCTGCCACCCCCCAGCCCAGGCCTGAATAGCCCCAGTGTGATGCTGAACAACTGCCGGGGGGCTGGCGTGGTCCCCCCCCCTGCTCCCATGGCTGCGGTGGCAGCTGCAGCCCCGTGCGCCGCAGCCGGGCTCTCCGCTGTTCCTGGAGAAAAAAAAAAAACCAACAAAGCCCGTTTCGGTGCGTGAAGGGTGTCGCAGCACGTCTGCGAGCCCCGCGGTGCGCTGTGGGGCTGTGGGTATTCAGGTGAGCCAAAGGGAGTGGAAGTGGGTTGACGGAGTGCATTGAACCCAGCCCGCAGGGATGCCGTAAAACCAGGCTGGGGTTAGGACACCTCGCCTTCCCGAGCGGCGCTGAGTCAGCATCGCCCGCTGCCGATGGTAAACCGATTTCCTCTCCAAGGTGAAGGCGAAGGCGCCTGTGGCTGGGCTTATCGTCCCAGCCGTAGCCAGCCATGACGCTTTATTGCCCCTTTCGTGTGTTTAGAGCCGGGAGGTGCAATAGCAACAGGGACAAAGTTCCCCGGGAGGGTGCGCGGTGGCTGCCCCACTGCCTGTACTTTACCCGGCTTAATTACGGGCTTGCAGCGCTGCGGGTGCTGGCGCCGCGTCCCTGCAGAGAGGTGCTGGAGCCAGGCTGGGGCGCAAACAACGAGCTCTTGTGAAGCTTTTGAATTTTTGCGTGGGGGCTGCGAGTGGCGCAGAAGCACCTCTGGAGGAGAGGGTTTGCGATAGCCGAGGTCTCCCGACCCTCTTGGACAAGAGCCACCTCCAGCCACTTGCTGCGGCTCCGGCTTTCAACAGCCGCCTCCTCCGGCCGTCCAGCGCCGTGTCCCCCACCCCGGCTGAGCAAAGCTTGGCGTCTCCCTGCCTCCATAGCGCCAATTTGTTGGGCTTTTCGTTAATAACAGTTCAGGGACCCGCTTTCTCCCTTAAAGCCCCAACTCTGAGTCATGTAAGTCCAAAAAGAAAAGGCCAAGCTCTTGATACGGATGCGTAATATGAGGGCTTCAAAGGGGTGGGAGCCTGAAGGAGACTTGGCCCCCATGCTCATGGGCACCCGGCTGTTTGCCAGCACTGGGGGCGGCCAGTTGCCCCATTGCAGCTCCCAGTCCCCGCTGGGAAGAGCCACTTGTCCCCCTCTCCTTGCAATCCGTTGGCCAAGCTCTGGGCTTGCCGGGAGCTTTCGGGAGGGCTCTGGATGCAGCCCAGTGGTGAAGCAGGAGGTGAATGGTGGCAATAAAACCTCCGTGCCACTCTCCGTGGGTTTTTAACGCCTGCCCCGCTCCGTGGGGAGGTTGCAGCAGGGCAGGAGGAGGATGGAGCCAGGCAGCGGGGCGATGAGTCACGCTCAGCGGCACGTCTTCGGGATGGAGCAGGGTGCGGCCGCCGCCGGCACTCCGAGGTCCCCCCGCTCCGGAGTCACGCTCGCCTGCCCCTTCCTTCCCGCCGCGACGGGTGCTTGTGGATAACCCGCTCCCCGGCAGCATCTGTGGGGTGCGAGGATGCCCCCCCCGCAGGGCACCGCGCCACGCTCGCTCCCCCCATCAAGTCTCTAGGAGAATTTTGGGGGGGGGGGGGGAGTGTCCAACGCGGAGCCTTCGTGCCGTGGGCTGTTGGGGGGGGAGCAGATTTGGCTCCTTGGCATGGTGCTTTGGCAGGCTGGGACGCACCTGGAGCCCCCGTTTGCAGGGCCCGGAGGCGAAACTGCGGCACGTGCATCCCAACTTGCCACCGGCACTGCTTTTTCGCCTCAATTCTGTCACTCCGGTGCAAAAAGCCACCGGCTTGTGGGTACGGGGGGCTGAGCAGGAGGGGGGCAGTGGGGAGGCTGAAGCCTCTTGCAGTGGCCCCGTTTGCAATTGGGGTAAATTGCACTTTCTAGGGATGCCACGTCTGCAGCCCTGGAAGAAGCGGTTCTCCCCGCACAGACACCGAGGCGTCCTGGGTTTCGCCCCGGCACAGCGCAGGTGGGCGTCAGGGTGGGCAGGGGGGTGCTGGGACCCGCTGCGTACGGTAGAGCGCAGCGAGGCGCCAGCCCTCACCTTCACTCCTGCTTCTCCCTGTGCCGAGCTGCCCTTTTCCCAACAGCATCCACGTTCGGAGCCATCCCGGCAGCCACCCCGATGGAGGCGGTGACTCACGCCGGCGGCCAAAGCGGGCAAACAAGGCGGCCCCGGCGCAGCCCGCGCCGCTGCGGCATGCAAACAGACCTTGTGGCAGTGTAAACACCTCGCCTGCCCTTATCTGTGCTCCCGCAGCCGGGATAGCAAACCCTTTATGTTCCCAGGAAGATGGGTGGCAGCTGGATCCAACAATCCTTGGCTTTGTTTCTTAAGCAAATTTTGCTGGTCGGAAGCTTTGTGTACCCGGATTTTTGGAAAATTGTAGAACGATGGAATGGTTTGGGTGGGGAGGGACCTTGAAGCCCATCCCGTCCCACCCCCTGCCCTGGGCAGGGACACCTCCCACCAGCCCAGGTTGCTCCAAGCCCCGTCCAACCTGGCCTTGAACCCCTCCAGGGATGGGGCAGCCACAGCTTCTCTGGGCAACCTGGGCCAGGGGCTCACCCCTCTCGGAATAAGGAATTTCTTCCCCATATCTCATCTAAATCTCCCTCTTTTGGTTTAAACCCACTCCCAACGTCCCACGGCTCCCCTCCCTGCTCCAGAGTCCCTCCCCAGCTTTCCCGGAGCCCCTTTAGGGACTGGCAGGGGCTGGAAGGTCTCCCCGGAGCCTTCTCTTCTCCAGGCTGACCCCCCCCCAGCTCTCTCAGCCTGTCCCCACAGCAGAGGGGCTCCAGCCCTCCCAGCAGCTCCGGGGCCTCCTCCGGCCCCGCTCCAACAGCTCCGTGTCTCTCCTGTGCTGAGGCCCCGGAGCTGGAGGCAGCGCTGCAGGGGGGTCTCCCCCGAGCGGAGCAGAGGGGCAGAATCCCCCCCCTCGCCCCCCTGCCCACGCTGCTGGGGATGCAGCCCGGGCTGCGGGGGGGTTCTGGGCTGCCAGCGCACGGTGCCGGCCCATGGCCAGCTTTCCCCCCCCAGCACCCCCAAGCCCTTCTCTCAGGGCTGCTCCCCATCCCTCCATCCCCAGCCTGGGCTGGCGCCGGGGGCTGCCCCCACCCCGGGGAGGACACCGCGCATGGCCTGGTTGAACCCCGTGATGTTGGCACGGTTCCACCTCTCCAGCCTCTCCCGGACCCTCCGGATGGCATCCCATCCCAAACCACACCACCAGCGCACGCTGCCGGCTCACGTTGAGCTTCTCAATGGGGTGAGCTGCTGCTGCTGGAGAGGAAAAAGGAGAACTTGAGCTTGCTGCCTGTTTTCCCTCTCTTGGGTCCTCTCTGCCTCGTCCCCTCTTGCCCAGGGTCCCTGTTCCCAGCTGTTCGCCCCTGGCTGGGGCGCAGCGATGTCCCCATGAGCAGAGCAACCTCCTCCTTGCTCGCCATCCCCCCGCTTGGGAGCTGCAAACTCTGCGTTCGGAGTCGCCCTCGGCCCGCCCGTGCGTGCAGAGGGAAGGGAGGCGGCCACCACGTTTGCATGGTGGCCACGTGTTTGCATGACGGCCACGTGTTTGCATGGTGGCCACACATTTGCATGGTGGCCACGCGTTTCCTTGCTCCCGGGGCTGGGATTTGCATCCCTGCTCCACCTCCGCCACCCCGGGTCCCGGCCGCATCCTCAGCTCCCAGCAAAACACAAGCTCACGGCTGGTTTTTTCCCCCCCCGCCCCACCGCTCCCCCTCCCGAAGACATTATTAATACGACTCAGCTCCCTCTTTTTAACTCCTTTTGTAAAACCTCCCCCCACCACGTCAAATCCCTCAGGAAGCCGCACTTGGTCTCCGTCCTTTAAGGCGGTGGTTTGTTGGCTTTGCCTTTCTCATTCATCAGGAGAAGGGTACATCAGAGTAAATCTGATGGGATTCCTCTGGAGGTGCAACGCAAGGAGTCATTTTGGCGGGGGCGGAAAATTACAGGCAAAACTTTCCCATTAAGTTTTAACCCCATTATCGCAAAAACTGGGATTTGCTGTGTCGGAGCAAGAGAGTCAAGACTGAGCAAAATCCCTTAAATTTAATTCAGTGCAAAAAGTAACTGTTGTGTGAATATTTGTCCATTCTTACTAACGATACGAAACGGCACTTGTCACCATGGTGGATGTTCCCAGTGTTGTAACGAATACTTGGAATTTCCTTGTTCTCTCCTCTTCCCAAAGGCAGAAGGAGGCGCAATGCAGGGTTAAGCTTTTAACAGGCTTTTGTATTATATACACCCCTATAAATTATGAGCAAACTCTGGATTGGAAGAACAAGCTTTCTTCTTGTGCCCGTTCTCCTGAGACCTTCTCCTCAGAAGACGGAAAACGAGCAATGTGGACGGTGTTGTATTCATATATTTGAGCTATGTCTAAAAAAATTGCCTTTCCGGCACAATTCCAGGTTTTTTTTTTTTAAGAGAGTTCCTTTTTCCTGATAAAGGCCGTTACTGCTTTCATCTAGATTGAAGATGGTTCGAGTCCAGGCCATCAGGTGTCCTTCAAAAAAGCCAAAGCCAGGCTGGTGTGTTCGTAATCATGGATGGGTTCATAACCATAACGGATGGGTTTGGGTCGTGCCGAGCTTGGGCTGGCGGGTGGGGATCGATCCCTGTTCGATGGCGGTTTCCGCGCAGTTGAGGTGTTCAGGTTTTTAAAGTCTTTGGGGATTTATTGATTGATTGATCGATTGATTTTCAATGGAAAATGCAGTTTTTACAAGCGAGGCCTTTCCCTCCCTCCGGAAAGCCCAGCATCAACCAATTCCCTCGGGACCCGCAGAGACAAAACCACCGGCCGGGTTTTTTCCTGGGTGCGCCGTTGCAGCCAAAATCGCCGGGCTCTGGTGACAAACTGGACCAGTTTGCCGAAATCATGTTTCAACTGGTGGCACTTTGCACGTAATCCCAGCCTGGAGGCCTGGGTCTCTGCCTGTTCCAGGTAGCCCAGGGTTTTGGTGGCGAAGGGGAAAACAGGGAAAACGGGGGAATTCTGCCCTCGGTTTGCTCGCTCGTCCCCGAGGCTCAGCCGCGAGCGGGGCCGGGGGCTGCACTGGTGGCTTCCGACAGCCGCTGCTCACTTGTGCCTTCCCGGCTCTTGCCGTCCTCTTTGCGTGTGGGAGCAAACCCTGGAAAAGTTAAAGGCAGCTGGGAAAGGGGGTGCAGAGGCAGCGAGGGGGGTGCAGAGGTGTTGGGGGGGTGCAGAGGTGTTGAGGGGGGTGCAGAGGTATTGAGGGGGTGCAGAGGTGTTGAGGGGGTGCAGAGGTGTTGAGGGGGGGTGCAGAGGTATTGAGGGGGTGCAGAGGTGTTGAGGGGGTGCAGAGGTGTTGAGGGGGTGCAGGGGCAGCGAGGGGGGTGCAGAGGTATTGAGGGGGGTTCAGAGGTATTGGGGGGGTGCAGAGGCATTGAGGGGGGTGCAGAGGCAGCGAGGGAGGTGCAGAGGTATTGAGGGGGGGTGCAGAGGTATTGGGGGGGTGCAGAGGTATTGAGGGGGGGGTGCAGAGGTATTGGGGGGGTGCAGAGGTATTGAGGGGGGTGCAGAGGCAGCAAGGGGGGGTGCAGAGGTATTGGGGGGGTGCAGAGGTATTGAGGGGGGTGCAGAGGTATTGGGGGGGTGCAGAGGCATTGAGGGGAGTTCAGAGGTATTGAGGGGGGGTGCAGAGGTATTGGGGGGGTGCAGAGGTATTGGGGGGGTGCAGAGGCAGCAAGGGGGGTGCAGAGGTATTGAGGGGGGTGCAGAGGTATTGGGGGGGGGTGCAGAGGCATTGAGGGGGGGTACAGAGGCATTGAGGGGAGTTCAGAGGTATTGAGGGGGTTCAGAGGTATTGAGGGGGGTGCAGAGGTATTGGGGGGGGTGCAGAGGCATTGAGGGGGGTTCAGAGGTATTGAGGGGGTGCAGAGGCATCAAGGTGCCGTCGGACCTGGTGGGAAGCTGTTCTCCCTGCTCCGCGCCGGGGCACGCGTCTGCGGGGAATAAATCCTGCCCCTTGTCTCTGCGAACGCATCCATTGCTGCCTGCTGCAAATCTCACCTGGGGCCCCCAAAAACGCAACGTGGGCAGTGGGAAGCCAAGTCCCGTCCGGTCCCCCATCGACTCCCACATGGGAGCCGGCAAAACCCCCTTTTCCATCTCCAAAACCCCGCTGGTAATACCATCCGCCCTTCAAAACCGCAGAGCCCTCCCGTTTCTAGGGGGACTCAGCCCAAACAGCAACGTCGCTCGATGACTTGGGATTTCCATTTCGAGCGGCTGGCGAAGGCCGGGATGAGTCACCAGCGCTGGCGTGACAGCCCCGGGACGGGGAGCGAGTGACAGCGGGGCTCCCCAGCCAGCACGGGGGTGTTATTTGTTCTCCGAAATCGTGGTTTTAAATAGCAGGGGGGGGGGGGGGGGGGGCGGATAGGGTGGAAGCCTGTCGGTCCGCGCCGTGGTCGCGTGCATCGGTGTGTTGCGGTGCTGGTGAAGCCCCGTGAGGAGAGGCGCGGCGGCGGCGGGGGCGCGGGGCGGCTGCTCTTGCCGTACCCGGCCGGGGGAGAAAAGCTCCCAAAGGCTTCCTGGGAAGCGTTGGTAGCCAATTCCTGGAGGTATCCACTGGGATCGGGTTCAGGAATGGGAGAACGATCCCTGGAATGGGGGAGCAATCCCTGGGATGGGGGAATGATCCCTGGGATGGGGGAGCGATCCCTGGAATGGGAAAACGATCCCTGGGATGGGGGAGCAATCCCTGGGATGGGGGAATGATCCCTGGGATGGGGGGGTGATGGGAGAATGATCCCTGGTATGGGGGAGCGATCCCTGGAATGGGAAAACGATCCCTGGGATGGGGGAGCAATCCCTGGGATGGGGGAATGATCTCTTGGATAGGGCGGACAATCCCTGGGATGGGGGAGTGATCCCTGCAATGGAAGAGCGATCCTTTGTATGTGCTCCCAGCCTTGCAGCTCCCAGTGAGGCTCCCAGGGACAGGGTTTGTGGAGGGACCGGGAGCGACTGGGATGTTGGGAACCCCAGGCTGAAGGCTCCGTCCACTTCCCAGCAAAATGCTCTTTTCTGCTTCCCAGCGGTTTCGGTTCATTTTTAGGATGCAAGGAAAGGCCAGATCCCAATTCCAAACGGGGGGAATGTCCGGCTCTTTGGTGATGCCAACAAGCTCTTCTCGCTCCGCTGAACAAACCCAGGGAGGAGCGTGCCGGGAGCGTGCGGCATGGCCGGCACCAGGCCTGGCACCGGGAAGGGCTTTGGCAGAGCTGAGGCTGGAGGGTGGGGGCTCTTCCCGTGCATCCTTGAACCCCGCCGGCACTGGCATCCCCTGGCTGCCGTTTGGCCGGGGGTTTGGTGCCGAGCAGGATGCTGGCGCCGTGCAGATGTTCTCCTCGCTATACATCGCGCTGGCTATTTACAGCTCCCCTGCCTGGAGACCGGCCGATGTTTATCCTGGTGATTTGGCAAAGGCGCAGCGGCACGGATGAGTCAGGAGCTGGGAGAAGCTGCTTTGCCACATTCCCATTGCCCCACCACAGAGGTTTTCCCAAGACCGCCTTTCCTCACGCTGGCCCCGCGGCTGGCCCTGTGGGGCCCAGGGATCCCTGGGATGGGGGAGCGATCCCTGCGATGGGAGGATGATCCCTGGGATGGGGGAGTGATCCCTGTGATGGGAGAATGATCCCTGGGGTGGGAGAACGATCCCTGGGATAGGGGGAATCATCCCTGTGATAGGAGAACGATCCCTGCAATGGGAGAATGATCCCTGGGATGGGAGAATGATCCCTGGGATAGGGGGAATCATCCCTTCGATGGGAGAACGATCCCTGCAATGGGAGAATGATCCCTGGGATGGGAGGACTATCCCTGTGATGGGAGAACGATCCCTGGGATAGGGGGAATCATCCCTGTGACGGGAGAACGATCCCTGCGATGGGAGAACGATCCCTGGGAGAGGGGGAATCATCCCTGTGATGGGAGAATGATCCCTGGGATGGGAGAACGATCCCTGGGATAGGGGGAACAATCCTTGCGATGGGAGGGCGATCCCTGTGATGGGGGAGCAATTCCTGAGATGGGGGAATGACCTCTGGGATAGGGCGGACAATCCCTGGGATGGGGGAATCATCCTGGGATTGGGGGAACGATTCCTGCAATGGGGGAGTGATCCCTGGAATGAGAGGATGATCCCTGGGATGGGGGAGCGATCCTTGGGATGGAAGGATGATCCCGGGGATGGGAGAGCAATTCCTGGGATGGAGGAACGATCTCTGGGATAGGGCGAACAATCCCTGCGATGGGGAAGCAATCCCCGGGATAGGGGGAACAATTCCTGTGATGGGGGAGGGATCCCTGGGATGGGGGAATCATCCCTGGGATTGGGGGAATCATCCCTGTGATGGGAGAGCAATCCCTGGGATGGGGGAATGATTCCTGGGATAGGGGGAGTGATCCCTCGGATAGGGGAGCCATCTCAGGGATAGGGGGAACGATTCCTGGGATGGGGGAGGGATCCTTGTGATGGGAGAGTGATTCCTGGGATATGGAGAATGATCCCTGGGAGGGGGGGAACAATCCCTGGGACGGATCCCCGGTGCTGGCGGCAGCAGGGCGCAGCGCAGAGCAAGCCCAAGGTGGGGCAGAGCCGGTTTTCTGGGTCCTCCCAGCAATCGGTTCCATCGCAAACCTGCTTGATGCCTCTCTTGCCTCAGTTTCCCCAGCTGTAAATCTGTCGTCGGGCCTTTTCCGGGGGAGCGCTGGCCCGGGCTCGGGGCAGGGTTGCGGGAGGAGCGGGCTGGGGGGGTCGCCTGGCAGCGGGGTGAGGAGGAAACCCGCCGTCCCCGGGGAGCTGCGGGGGTGTAAAAAGATTTATAGATGGGGCACGAGCCTGCGAGCCGCCCTGGCTGGGCACCTCGTCCCGGGGGGGGGGGGCGGCTGCGATGGGAGGCAGGGAAGGAGGGAACCCCCGTTTCTCCTACTGGCTTCATCCCACTCCTGCTCCAGAAACGGCTCCTGGGGATTAGGGGTAGGGAGAAACCAAAGGGTGTTCCCTAAAACGCACCGAGCAGGCATTGGCTTCTCGGGGAGGGTTGGCAGCCTCCTGCCAGCCCAAAGCTGCTCATCTCCCGTCAGCTCCCACAGCTTTTCCAGAGGGAGAGCCCAGATCTACCGGGTTTTTGGGGCTGGAATTTTGGGGCAGAGCGAAGGGGAGCGATGGCAGATCCTGGGCGCCGTCCCCGATCCTCCTGCAGGGACCCTCCGCCCCGAGGGTCTTCAGCCCCGGCCCTTTTTGAAGCCGTCGCTCCAGCTTTGCCGGCTCGCGTCTGTCTGCGCTGGGTGCAGTCAGAGCAGGTCCAACTTTCCATTAACGTTTGGATTTTCTGGCAGCTCAGCTGCAATTTTCTTTTTTTTTTTTTTTTTTTTTTTTTTTCCCCCCCTCCTTCCTGCTTTTAAAAGCTAAAAATAAAAACGTCTTGAGGCCCCTTTTTCCCCTCCATCTTTTCTCTTGAGACATTTGTTTCTTGAGGATTTGGGGCCTCTGTTGTGTTTTCTCCTCTTGGCTTCGGTAAATGCTTGTTTTTTACACCCGACTCTCCCGGCGCAGGGGACCAAATCCCGTGGGACGCTGAGCCCGTGTCCTTCAGGGTGGATCTCTGCTTCCCTTTTGGCTGGCAGAGGATTTGGGATCTTTTTGGCAGGATGGGGAGAGCGGTGAAACCCTCCAGGGAGGAGGAGGAGGAGGAGGAGGACGGTCCTTCTTCGTCCCCGGGGCCGAGGGAAGTGGGAGAGACGCAGCTGCCATCAAAGTTTTTTATTTTTAGCCCAGCGCCAGCTGGAGCCGGGGAGGCTGCGGGGGAAATAAAAGCAGGACCCAACGGGAGGCGAAGGGAAAATCCGAACCCTGGCTGGGCTGGAACGGGGAGCACAAGGGCTCGCCTGGGGCGGTGGGCACCAGGGCGGGGGGGTGTCCCGGCACCGGAGAGGACGCGCAGGAGTGTTGGAATGTCATCTGGAGACTGCCGCGCTGGGAGTCAGGGCTGCGTTTTGAAGGAAGATGGGGGAGATGCTCAGGTCCCGGAGAGCCACGTCACACACAGCCCCGGACCCACCGGAGGAGGGGAAGGGACAGGGCAGGGGTTCGTCTCGCCCCTCTCCTTCCCGCAAAACTGCTCCCAAAATCAGCCCCGCCAGCAAGTGCCGAGCTCCTGGCTCTGCTCCTCCTCGGCCCAACCCAGAGCCGGGCACAGGAGGCTTTTAAGGAAAAAAGGATTTATCCTCAATTCTGGGATTTACCACGGGGTTTTCTAGGCATCAATGCGTTTTGCCCTGAGTCCTGGATGCCTCCAGTCCCCTGGAGAGGGCGAATCTGTCACCGCTGCGGAGACACAGGTGTAACCATCTAATCTCAGCATTTTCCCCTCCATATTTCACTTATCGGTGGTACCGGAGTCCCCTAAAGAGTCGTCGGAGGCTTCAGGATGTGCCTGGTGCACGTGCCACAAGCCCCATCCCAAAGAGCCGGTGACTCCCGGCCGTACCCGAGTCCCTGGAGCCGACACGGCGAGCAAAGAGCTGTGGAAGCAAAATGCCGAGGGCAGGCTCTTCCCCAAGCTCAGCGCCGGTGTTAACTCCATCCAGGATGGCAGGATGAAACCCTGCCGGCAGCGCCGGGGTGGCCACGCTGGCTGCGAGGGCGAGCCGCTGCCAGATGGGAAAACTCAACCTCAAACGTTGCTTGCAAAGAGCCGAGGAGGCTCCGGATCCACTCCCAGATGGCATTTTTGTCCTATGAGTCACTGGCATGAAAAGAGCGGGGACCCGCCGGCGTGGGCTGGAGCGGCCGGCTCCGGCACGGGCTCCGGCACAGCTCTGGCACGCGGAACCGCGGTTCCCCGCCAAAGGGGGTTCGTGGGGTACGGCACGCGATTATCTCCGAACATCGTCTCCGGCGTTCAGAAAGCAGAAAGAAATGCAGGAAAACCTGCTGTTGGCCAAGCAAGGAGCTTCCCAAGTGCGTGCAAGTCTGGGGACACCAGTCCCTGCTTGTCCCCGGTCCCCGTGGGCAGGAGGAGAGGAGTCGAGCCGCCTCCTCGGCATCTCGCTGCTGATGCTGCCCCGTCCTGCCCCGGGGCCCGATCCCGCAGCTGGGGCAGGCTGAGCCCCGTCTCCGCCGCCGGCCCCTCCCTGGTGTGTTTTTACCCATGATCTCATGGCGCGGGTGCGCGCTCGCCGCCCCAGGAATGCGCACCACGCGCCGGCCTGCGGCCAACGCTCGCCCCCGGCCGAGGGGGCACCGCAGCCGGCACCGGTCTCCGGGCGCATCCCACCTCCATGAGTCCTGCGCCCGATTTCCAGGGAGGTGGGGTGACAATCCCTGTTGTGAGCCGACAGTGCAAGCCAGCCCGGTGCCAGCGGCCGCTGGGTGCCACAGGCAGAGCACAGGGTCTGTTCTTTTTATAGGCCCTGCCGAAATAGCGTCAGGTGGTGTTTTGGTGGTTCAGTGGGATCAAATTCCCGAGGGTCGCGGCACGTCTCGGATCTGCCGCCTGTGAGAAACAGCCTCGACCTGCTGTCGGGGGCTGAAAAAGCGAGGGGGGATGGAGGCAGGGGATGGCGGGGGGCTGTGAGGGTGCACAGCAGTGCTGGGGGCCAGGACATGCGGCTGCTGTGCCATGCCGCGCCACACCGTGTCACCCCACACCGCGCTGTGCCATGCCGTACTGCACCATGTCACCCCACACTGCGCTGTGCCATGCTGCGCCGCACCATGTCACCCCATACTGCGCCGTGCCATGCCGCGCCGCACCGTGTCACCCCACACCGCGCTGTGCCATGCCGTGCCGCACCATGTCACCCCACACCGCGCTGTGCCATGCCGTGCCGCACCATGTCACCCCACACCGCGCTGTGCCATGCCACACCGCACCGTGTCACCCCACACCACGCTGTGCCATGCAGTGCTGCACCGTGTCACCCCACACTGTGCTGTGCCATGCCACACCGCACCGTGTCACCCCACACCACGCTGTGCCATGCAGTGCTGCACCGTGTCACCCCACACTGTGCTGTGCCATGTCGTGCCACACCATGTCACCCCACACCGCGCTGTGCCATGTCGTGCCGCACCGTGTCACCCCACACTGTGCTGTGCCATGCCACGCTGCACCATGTCACCCCACACCGCGCTGTGCCATGCCGTGCTGCACCGTGTCACCCCACACTGTGCTGTGCCATGTCGTGCCACACCATGTCACCCCACACCGCGCTGTGCCATGTCGTGCCGCACCGTGTCACCCCACACCGCGCTGTGCCATGTCGTGCCGCACCGTGTCACCCCACACCGCGCTGTGCCATGCTGTGCTGCACCGTGTCACCCCACACCGCGCTGTGCCATGCCACGCTGCACCGTGTCACCCCACACTGTGCTGTGCCATGCCACACCGCACCATGTCACCCCACACTGCACCGTGCCATGCCGTGCTGCACCGTGTCACCCCACACTGTGCTGTGCCATGCCACACCGCACCGTGTCACCCCACACTGTGCTGTGCCATGCCGTGCCGCACCATGTCACCCCACACTGCGCTGTGCCATGCTGTGCTGCACCGTGTCACCCCACACCGCGCTGTGCCATGCCACGCTGCACCGTGTCACCCCACACCGCGCTGTGCCATGCAGTGCCGCACCGTGTCACCCCACACCGCGCTGTGCCATGCTGTGCTGCACCGTGTCACCCCACACCGCGCCGTGCCATGCTGTGCTGCACCATGCTACACCATGCCACACTGTGCCAGGCCGTGCTGCATCATGTCACACCACACCGCGCTGTGCCATGCCATGCTGCACTGTGCCATGCCACCCTGCACCATGTCACACCACACCATGCTGTGCCACGTCGCACTGTGCCATGCCATGTCATGCCACGCCATGTCACGCCATGCTGTGCCATGCCATGCCGTACCGTGCCACACCACACCATGCTGTGCCACACCACACCATGCCATGTCACGCCGTGCTTTGCCATGCCACACTGTACCATGCCACACCACACCATGCTGTGCCAAGCCGCACTGTGCCACACCACACCATGCCATGTCACGCCACGCTGTGCCATGCCATGCCGTACTGTACCATGCCACACCACACCACACCTTGTGCCACGCCGCACTGTGCCATGCCACACCATACCATGTCACACCACGCCACACTGTGCCACTCCACACCGTGCCATGTCACGCCGCGCTGTGCCATGCCACGCCGTACTGTGCCACTCCACACCATGCTGTGCTACGCCGTGCTGTGCCATGCCACGCCGTACCGTGCCATGCCACGCCGTACCGTGCCACACCACACCATGCTGTGCCATGCCACGCCGTACTGTACCGTGCCACACCACACCACGCTGTGCCACGCTGTGCTGCGCCGGTCGGCACTGACCTCTAGTGGGTGCAGCCGGGCCGGGGTGCACGTACTGCACAGGGGCGTTGCAACCCCGAGACACCTCCTGCTCCCCCAGTTTTTCCCAGCCTTTTCTGCTTTCCGATGTCCAAACCAGTGCCGGATGCACCGCGTGGCCGGGAGGTGCCGGTGCCTTTGGCGAGTGGGTGTCGGGTACAATCCTGCAGCTCTTTTGGGGGCGATCAGAGGGGTGCGGATGTGATACTCGGTGTGCTGGGGGCGGGGGCCGTGCCTGGTTCCTCCCCGCCGTGCCGCTTACCCCTGTGCCACCGGTGCCTTGCAGGAATGCCAAGAAGGAAGGGGACCTGCTGACCGCCCAGGCGCGCCTCAAGGACGTGGAGGCTCTGCTTAACTCCAAGGAGGCCGCACTCTCCACGGCTCTGGGCGAGAAGAGGAACCTGGAGTCTGAAGTGCGGGACCTGAGGGGGCAGGTGGCCAAGGTGAGCGGTGGCAGCCCTGTCCCCAGTTGCTCCAGGGACCCCCAGGTCCCCCTCTGTGCCAGAGGCATGGCTGGGTGGTGGGTCCTGGACAGTCCCCAGGAGCCCGCTGTGACGATCCTTCTCCATTCCCCGCAGCTGGAAAGCGCCTTGAGCGAAGCCAAGAAGCAGCTGCAGGATGAGATGCTGCGCCGCGTGGATGCCGAGAACCGGCTGCAGACACTGAAGGAAGAGCTCGAATTCCAGAAGAACATCTACAGCGAGGTGAGGTGCCATGTGCGGTGCTGGGCTTGCTTGGGGTAACACCCCCCGTGTGTTGCGTCTCCGTCCCCAAGCTGATCCCACCCCGAGGTGACACTGTGTCCCTTGGCCTGTCCCCAGGAGCTGCGGGAGACCAAGCGCCGCCACGAGACCCGGCTGGTGGAGATCGACAACGGGCGGCAGCGGGAGTTTGAGAGCAAGCTCTCCGAAGCCTTGCAGGAGCTGCGGAGACAGCACGAAGACCAGATCAGGCTTTACAAGGAGGAACTGGAGAAGACCTACGGGGCGAAGGTGAGCAGCACCCCCCCGTCCTCTCCCCACCCTGCCCGGCGGGGTGCCGGTGGGCAGAGGGCGCTGGGGATGCCAACTCCCCCGTCTTGTCCTCCAGCTGGAGAACGCCAAGCAGTCGGCTGAGAGGAACAGCAACATGGTGGGTGCTGCCCACGAGGAGCTGCAGCAAACCCGCATCCGCATCGACAACCTCTCCTCTGAAGTCAGCCAGCTGCAGAAGCAGGTGAGGCTGGGGGATGTCCCCCTTCCCGGGGATGGTCCTCTCCTGGGGACGGTCCCCAGCAGCCATCCTCACCTTCCTTCTCCACACAGTTGGCCGCCAAGGAGGCGAAGCTGCATGATTTGGAGGATATTCTGGCCAGGGAACGTGAGACCAACCGGCGCCTGCTCTCCGACAAGGAGCGGGAGATGGCCGAGATGCGGGCGCGCATGCAGCAGCAGCTGGATGAGTACCAGGAGCTGCTGGACATCAAGCTGGCTCTGGACATGGAGATCAACGCCTACCGCAAGCTGCTGGAGGGCGAGGAGGAGCGGTGAGCACGGGGAGCTGCACCCGGTGGGCTGTGGGGGTCCCAACCTTCGTGTCCCCACTGACTCCATCTCACCTTCTCCTCCTGCCCAGGCTGAGGCTGTCCCCCAGCCCTTCCTCCCACAAAGGGGCATCCCGAAGCCACTTGTCCACCCCGGGCTCCTCCAAGAAGCGGAAGCTGGAGGACAGCGAGAGTCGGACCAGCTTCTCCCACCACGCCAGGACAAGTGGCCGCGTCGGCGTGGAGGAGGTGGACTTGGAGGGCAGATTCGTCCGTCTCAGGAACAAGTCCAACGAGGTGCGTTTGCCATCGGGGAGGACCCCTGGGGGTTCAGCCACGGGCAGGAGGTGAACCAGGACAAGCTGGGGAGGAACTGGAGGATCTCAAGGTTGCTGCTCTCTCTCTCTCTTGCAGGACCAGGCGATGGGGAACTGGCAGATCAAGCGGCAGAATGGAGACGATCCCCCCATCACCTACCGCTTCCCCCCAAAGTTCACCCTGAAGGCTGGCCAGGTGGTCACGGTGAGTCGCTGCCCGCTGAAGGATCCAGCCGAGATCCCAAACCCAGCCGGTGGTGGTTGGTGGTCACCGGTTGGTGACACCGAGTGGCTGGAGCCAGGGCGCAGGCTCCTCGGCACATGGCTTTTTTGGGGGGGACAGGGCTGCATCCCTGGGGTCTGGGCTCTGCAGACCTGAGATGTCACTTTTCTCTGTGCTTTTCTCCCTAGATCTGGGCCTCGGGGGCCGGGGCGACCCATAGCCCCCCCAGCAACGTGGTGTGGAAAGCCCAGAGCAGCTGGGGCTCCGGGGACAGCCTGCGCACTGCCCTCATCAATTCCAACGGGGAGGTGAGAGCCCGACGACGGCACCGGCTCGGGGCGCAGGGGGGTGGGCAGACACCGAACCCCCCCCCCCAACTCCTTTCCTGTCCCCTGCAGGAGGTGGCCATGCGGAAACTGGTTCGCACCGTGATCATCAACGATGAAGATGAGGATGAAGACGACGATGACATTAACATGCACCACCGCCATCACCACGTGAGTGCCGCGCTGGTCCCAGGGGTGCTAGGGGGATGCTGGGGGCGGGGGGGCGGTCAGGCAGGGCTGGGGGCAGCTCAGCACCGCACAGGATGAGGCCTCATGGGGGGAGGCTGCTGTGGAAACAATGGCGCGGGAGAAGCTGACAGACCTCTGGCACCCGGAGAAGATCACTGCTCGCCAAAAACGCTCTAGAGACCTTGCTGCAACTCATCTCCAACCCCGAGCAACCTTGACCTGCCAGGAAAAGGGCTGGAGGAGCCGGGAGGGAGGACCAGCCGGTACCTCGCATCGCTCGGAGGTGGAGGGCAGGGTGGTGGGAAGTTGGTGGATGGCACTCCTCAGCGGCAGCTGCTCCATCCTCTCCGCTTCGCGAGGGGGCTGGAACAAATCCAGAGGTGACTTTGTCCTTCCTCTCGGCCCATCGCTCCCCTCAACGGAGCTGAAATATGCACCAGGAAGAGCAGCGGGCAGGGAGCAGGCAGGCAGCAGGCAGGGAACAGGCAGCGTGCCCGGAGCAGAGCTGCAGCCGCTTCTGCCCATATCAAGGAAAACACCCCTGGCTGCAGCCCAGGACCCCCCCAGCCCATCCCGCAGGGAGAGATCTGTCTTGCCCAGGAGATGCCCGCAGGAATCATGCACGGAGAGATGCCGTCACCACCACGCTGTGCCTCAGCACCGGCAAAAAAACCACCAGATGCCGCTGCCCCGGGGCTCTGTGTGCCAGGAGCGGGATGGGGCCTCCATCACCCGCTTTCCTTGGAGTTCTCTGGATCTGAAGAGCCGTGCCGAGACAGATATCGATTATCCCTGGCCGGAGGAGCCAGGGCTGCCCATTCATCTGAGGGTGAATCCTTTCCAAGAGCGAATTTCCTGTTGGAAAGCAGTCGGCTTGCGCTCTCCCAGGCAGCGAGGAAGAGGATGCTCTTGGCTAAGCAGAAGAGAAGCGCGGCTGAGATGTCGCCTGTGTGCTGAGAGCCCGGGGTGCAAGGACAGGGCAGCAGGGACGGTTCACCCGGTGTGCCAGCCCCAGGAATTTGGGATTATAAATATAAATAAATACTATAAATATAAAGAAATAGAAATAGAAATAGAAATAGAAATAGAAATAGAAATAGAAATAGAAATAGAAATAATAGAAGAAGAAGAAGAAGAAGAAGAAGAAGAAGAAGAAGAAGAAGAAGAAGAAGAAGAAGAAGAAGAAGAGTAATAGTAATAATAGTAATAATAATTATTATTACTATTATTATTATTTATTGTTATTTTAAACCACGTGATGGAGAGGATGGCTGGAGCACGGACCCTCTTTGAAGACCAACTTGAAGAGCCCTCCTGGGTGACGCCGGTGCTGCTGCGGTCCCCAGGGCAGGGCGCTCGGGGCAGAAGATGCTCAGGCGGGTGCTGAAGGTTGTTCTCTCTGTCGTCCCCCCCATTCCAGGGTAGCTGCAGTGGCTCTGGGGACCCCGCTGAATACAACCTGCGCTCACGCACGGTGGTCTGCGGCACGTGCGGCCAGCCGGCCGAGAAGTCGGGCGGCCAGAACACCGGTATCAACACCGTGTCCTCGGGCTCCTCCACTTCCAGCGTCACCGTCACCCGCAGCTACCGCAGTGTCGGCGACTCCGGCATCGGCCTTGGGGAGAGCCTGATGAGCAGGAACTACCTCCTGGGGAACTCCAGCCCCCGTAGGCAGGTTAGTGGCATGGCCAGAGCCCGGGTCCAGCTCTCCCTGTGCCGGTGGGTCTCCACACGGTCCCTCCCAGCCCCTCTCAGCGTGGCGGGGGGCCCTTCCCCTCCCTCCTCTCCTCCTCTCCGCTTTTCCTCTTGCCCCGGCCACCGTCAGGCTCTTTGCCAGGGGAGCGTGGAGTCCGAGAGGGACTGGAAAAGGACGTGGCCGTAGCATCCCCATCCCTGGAGGGTTCAAGGCCACGCTGGATGAGGCTTTGAGCAGCCTGGCCTGGTGGGAGGTGTCCTTGCCCAGGGCAGGGGGTGGCACTGGATGGGCTTTAAGGTCCCTTCCAACCCAAACCATTCCATGATTCTCTGATCTCCCCACCCCATCCCATGCTCAGCCCCCTCTGCAGCCCCGGAGCATCCTTCATTCTCCACGTTCCACCACCGCCGAGCGTTATCCAGTTCTGGAGCCCCTGCTACAAGAAAGATACGGACGTGCTGGAACACGTCCGGAGAAGGGCCATGGGGATGATCAAAGGGCGGGAGCACCTCTCCTATGGGGACAGACTGAGAGAGTTGGGGTTGTTCTCTCTGGAGAAAAGAAGGCTCCGAGGAGACCTTAGAGTGGCCTACCAGTGTCTTAAGGGGGCCTACAAGAAAGCTGGGGAGGGAGTTTTTAGGATGTCGGGTAATGGCAGGACTAGAGGGGATGGATCAAAACTAGAGATGGGTCGATTCAGACTGGACGTGAGGAAGAAGTTCTTCACCATGAGGGTGGTGAGCCCCTGGCCCAGGTTGCCCCGAGAAGCTGTGGCTGCCCCATCCCTGGAGGGGTTCAAGGCCAGGTTGGACGGGGCTTGGAGCAACCTGGGCTGGTGGGAGGTGTCCCTGCCCAGGGCAGGGGGTGGCACGGGATGGGCTTCCATGTCCCTTCCAACCTGAACCATTCTGTGATTCTATGCGTGCTGGGAACAGGAATATTTCAGCACTTGCATGTTAATACCCTCACTATTAGTCAGTATTATTACCCTAATTCTCAAATTTCTGACTTCGGTGCTAGAAATAGCCCAGCCAAGGGGTAGTTGTTACACGCCAAGGGTGGACAAGAGCCAGGGGCGCGCGCGGTCGGGCACCGTGGGCATCCAGAGGGTCCCGCTTGGACATCGCCGCCTCCCCCACAGCCAGAGCGAACGGCCAGTGTTACCCAGGAACCAGGAACGGGGGGTTATTTCTAATTTTCTGCGTTTTCTTTCTTCCTCCCAGGCTCAGGCCGTGCAAAACTGCAGCATCATGTAACTCCGTGGCACCATTCCTGTGTTTGCTGGCCGTCTCCAGCTCGTTTTTTTCCCAAAGCAAAAGAAAATTTCTTTTTTTTTTTTTTTCCCTTTAGAAAAAAATGATACCAAAAACCAAGGTTGGGGTTTTTGTTTTCTATAGCAGGAATTTTATATATATATATATATATATATTAAAAACGCTAAAAGATGCTTTGATTTTTTTTTTTTTGTAAAGGAAAAAAAATCTATTTCTATAAAAAAAAAACCAAAAAAAAAAAAAAAAAAGCTTTTCAGCTTCGAAATTTTTTTAAAACTTCAGCCAAAGACACCGAGGCGTCGTGTTTACCGAACAGCCGTGCAGGAAGAGATTGTCGTTTAATAGCTCTTTATATTGTACCTTTTTTGCCAAAGCTTTTTTATCCAGGAGCGGGCGACACCGCGCCGTCGGAGGGGCCGGGGCAGGGGCCGAGCCCCGACGCTGGCGCCCATCGTCCCGCCGTGCCGTGGAGGGTTGCTGTCTTGAGCAGAGCGCAGCGCCTCTGCAGCCCTTATTTTTGGGGTTTTTTTTTGGGGGGGGGGGCAGCATCTGAACCCAAAATTCCCTTTTTTTTTTTCTTTTTTTTTTTCTTTTTTTTCTTTTTTTTTTTTTGATTTTTTTCTATTTTACTGCAGGGGGGCTCCCGTGGGGGCAGCTTGTGGGCGATGCCCCATGTCTCTCCGCGGCCGCGCGGGCATTTCCCCCCGCTTGGCCCACGTGCACTCCCAGCGCTCCATGTACTGTACCGCCCGCCCCAGGCACCTCTTGCCCTTTGGGTTTTCGTCATTTTTTTTTTATCAAGCAGCCGAGTTGTGCCTTAGCCGAGGCTGGGAGCCCCCCCCGGGACCCCGCACGGCGTGGATGTAGGTGGAATTTGGGAAGTGAAAACCCACCGGAGCTGCATCCCGGGACCAGATGGATTTGACGGATGGGGTGATGGAGCCCGGACCCTGTGGACCCCCCTCTTTTGGGGCTGCTGCATCCAGTGGGGTTCACCCCGTTTTTTCTCGGCTGTGGTTAGTCGGGCTCTCCTCCGGTGACAGGAGCTCGGGAGCCCATTTCAGGGCAGGATGAGGCCAAGGATGCTGAGTCCAGGACAGGGCTGGTTTGCCGGGAGGGCGCTGAGAAAGGCTTTTTGTCCCAGTGAGGAGGAATTTGGGGTCCGGCACGGGCAGCTCCCCTCTCTGCAAGGGTCCATCCAACCGGTGACGGAGATTTCAGCTTTTTGCCTCGATTGGGGAACGCCGGCAGCACCCCCTGCCTCGAGTGCAGCCCGGGGGCAGGATCGGGTCCCCAGCACGAGCTCCCCCCCCTGCCCCCCGACTGCGGCGGGATCTGGTGAGACTGCGTTTGTATTTGTGCTTGCAAAGCTTCCGTATTACTGCCTGTATTTCCTCGCAGAATCAATACAGCTGAACCCTTTCCACCCTGTGTGCTGTCGTCATTGCTGTCCTGGGGGGCGGAATTTGATGGGGGGGGGGGGGGGGGGCTTTGCTGCACCCCAGCTTGGCGCTCGCTCTTGGCCCGGGGTAGGGGGGATCTCTTTCAGCCCCTCAGCCAGGGCTGGGGCTCAGCACCCTACGGTGGAGAGGGGGAGAGCGGGGTGGCCCCGTGCACCCCGAATCACTGGGGGGGTGCCCAGGAGGGGGTGCTGAGAAGGGCCAGGAGCACCCCCCTCCAGACCCGGCTGGCAGGGAGCAGGTGGAATTTGGGGAGAGGGGTCAGAGATTTCCTCCCCCCTGGCGTTTTGGGGAGCAGACATTCCCCTGGATGGGGTGGGCTTGGCCGGGGGGGGCAGCACCCGAGTGAGTGCAGGTTTGCTCCTACCGTGGGAATGGCCATAGCACCCTGCCAAGGGGACCCCCCCGTCCCCCCCCCCCCGGGGCTGTGCCAGGCACTGGGGCGAGGCGGGAGGCGATGCCGGGGAGAAGGAGAGAGCCGTAAAGCCGGCGCGTAATCGGCTTTACCGGGCACCGCGCTGGGAGCCGCGATGTGAGGGACCGCGGGCGGGCGGCCGGGGCGCAGGCACAGCCAGGTAGGTGCCCCCCATCCTGGGGTACCCCCCCGCCCCGGCACTCGGGTGCCTGGGTACCCCCCCCAGCCCCACAGGGTCACATCGCCCCGGACTTAGGGGGCAAGCAGGGCTGGCAGGGGGTGCCAAGGGGGTCCCCAGGGCATCGCTGCCACCTTCCAGCTTTGGGCCGGCTGGTGGGGACACGGCGAAGTAGCCATGGCCCATCCCGGGAGGGGGGGTTACAGTGGGGGATCTCAGAGGCAAGTGGCAGGGGACGCACTGGCTCCAGTACCACCCCCTCTCTGTGCCCTATTTGCCCCCCCTCCCCGTCTCTCTGCCCGGCTCAGGGGTGCCAGCGCCACCGGGACAGGTATCCCGCACCGCCGGCGATGCCAAGGAGCTGCCGCGTGTCCCCTCTGTGCCACCCCTGGCCCTGGGGTGGGAATCCAGCCTGACCCCGCGCCGCCGGGCCCCAAAAGTCATGAGGTTGTGCCCAAAATAGCGGGTTACTGAATGGCGAGGGGAAGCCGGCGGCGCTGCCGGGATGTTGTGCCACGGGGAGAAACGAGGTCAGGAGGCGAGGGGACATGTCACGGGTCCTCCCCACGTCCCCCCCCACGGGACCCGGGCGTCCTGGCACGGCGGGGCTGGGTCACGCCGGGGAAGGGCTGCGCTGGCGGCGTTGGTCCCTTTGCCACCCTCGGTGCGCCACGGCTCGCACGACCGGTGGGGTCCCTGCACGGCCCCACGGGGACCTTGCACAGCCCCATGGGGACCATGTACAGCCCCACAGGGACCTTGCACAGCCCCATAGTGACCTTACACAGTCCCATGGGGACCTTGCACAGCCCCGTGGGGACCATGTACAGCTCCACGGGGACCATGTTCAGCCCATGGGGACCTTGCACAGCCTTTAGGGACCTCACACTGCCCCTTATGGACCTTGCACCACCCATGGAGAGCATGTATGGCCCATGGGGACCTTGCATAGTCTACGGGGACCTTGCACAGCCCTGTGGGGACCTTGCACAGCCCATGGGGACCTGGCACAGCCCTTGGGGACCATGTACAGCCCCATGGGGACCATGTACAGCCCTTGGGGACCATGTACAGCCCCTGGGATTCTTGCGTAGCCCCCTGGGGACCTTGCACAGCCCTTGGGGACCTCACACAGCCCCATATGGACCTTGCACCACCCATGGAGAGCATGTATGGCCCATGGGGACCTTGCAAAGCCCCATAGGGACCATGTACAGCCCATGGGAACCTTGCATAGTCCATGGGGACCTCGCATAGTCCACGGGGACCTTGCACAGCCCCGTGGGGACCTTGCACAGCCCATGTGGACCTCACACAGCCCCATATGGGGACAATGTACAGCCCATGGGGACCTTGCACAGCCCTTGGGGACCATGTTCAGTCCATGTGGACCTCACACAGCCCCATATGGACCTTGCAGCACCCATGGAGAGCATGTGTGGCCCATGGGGACTTTGCAAAGCCCCATGGGGACAATGTGCAGCCCGTGGGGACCTTGCACAGCCCCATAGGGACCTTACACAGCCCTTGGGGACCAGGTACAGCCCCATGGGGACCATGTTCAGCCCATGTGGACCTCACATAGCCCCATATGGACCTTGCAGCACCCATGGAGAGTATGTGTGGCCCATGGGGACTTTGCAAAGCCCCATGGGGACAATGTACAGCCCATGGGGACCTTGCACCGCCCATGGGGAGTGTTTGTGGCCCGCGGGGACCTGGCACAGCCCCTGGGGACCGTGCACATGGGTGCCCGTGACAGATGTCCAGCCCCGCTCCAGCCGAAGCACCAAGTCGGGGTGGTTTCTCCAGCTCCTCCTGCCGTTCCGCGGGGCTGAGCTCAGCGCTGGGCCCCCCCCAGGGAGGCTGCCAAGGGGGAAACGGCCATGGCTCGGCCTTGCTCACTTGTGCACTGAGTGTCAGGGTCTCTGCACCCTGGGGTGCACGGCCGGGTGGGAGCAATAGGGTTTGGGCACAGCTGACAAAATATGGCGGGGCGGGGGCGGGGGGAGGCACATGCTGGGCACCGTTGGGCTTTTTGGGGGGAAAAAAAAAATCTAGCACAAGGGAGCCTTGGAGCAGTCTCTGGGATGGGGTAGAGCCAGGACTGCCCCTGACGTCTGGCAGCCACCGGGTTTACCGGGCTGGGACGTGGCTGAACGGGTGCTGGGGGCCCCGCGAGCCCCACACTGGCCCCCTCCAGGCCCCTGCGTGCCCGGTGGGATTAAGGTCAGGCCTCCCCGCTAATCCCAAGGGTGGTTTAAGATGTGAGCTTGTGCCCGCTGCCGCCCCCCTGAGGTTGCACCCCAAGGGGCTGCGTGTCGCGGGACACCCACGGGGGCACCCTCGGGGGGACCAGGCAGGGGTGGGGAGTCTGGGGGGGCTGTGGTTCAACCTTTGGGGTAGGAGGGGGCCAGGGCAGCTCCGTGTCCCTGCACTAAGCCCCCGGTGCCAGCAGGACGGCAGGCACGAGGCACAAGCTCCTTACAACTCCCGGGAAAGGCTCCCGAGCCCCGTGGGAAGCGGGGAGCAGGAAGCGGGGAGCAGCCCGGGGGGGAGGATGGGGGGGGGGGGGGGCAGGTAAGCACCAGCGTGGGGTGGACGGGCCCGTTCCCAGCTGGCTGCTTTTGGGGGTGTCGATGGCGGCACCCCAGTTTGTGCGAAGCAGCAGGGCCGGCACCTCTCCCAGGTGCCCCCGCGCGCAGTTCCGCAGTTGCAGGCTGGGGACAAGGTGACACCGAGCCTGAGGTCGTGCAGGGAAGTCGATGGCGGGGGATCCTGTTTCGGGGCTCCGGGCACCCCGTGGCAACAGGGCCGGGAAGGGGAAGGAGGGAGGGTTGCAAAGGAGAAGTGGGATCTGCCGGCGCCAGTTGGGCCAGTCTCCCCCGCAAGGGAAGTTCCAATGGGGGGAAGTGCCATCCACCATAAATCGGGTGCTGCGGCGGTGTGGGGACACAGGTGGCCCGCTCAGGACCAGCGCCTGGCAGCTGCTGGTTGTGCCAGGGCTGAGCCCCGAATACACCCCCCCCAGGACCCCCCAAACCCAGGGAGAGCGGGCAGCCAGGGTCAGGGACCATTGGGGCCGGTGAGCGGCAATGGGGGCTGAGACGGGGTGCAGAGGTGGGGGGGGGCGCAGGGATGGGGGTGCAGGGATGCAGGTGGATTTGGGGGTGCAGAGGTGGGGGGGCGCAGGGATGGGGGTGCAGGGATGCAGGTGGATTTGGGGGTGTAGAGGTGGGGGGGGCGCAGGAATGGGGGTGCAGGGATGCAGGTGGATTTGGGGGTGCAGAGGTGGGGGGGCGCAGGGATGGGGATGCAGGTGGATTTGGGGGTGCAGAGGTGGGGGGGCGCAGGGATGGGGGTGCAGGGATGCAGGTGGATTTGGGGGTGCACAGGTGGGGGGCCGCAGGGATGGGGGTGCAGGGATGCAGGTGGATTTGGGGGTGCAGAGGTGGGGGGCGCAGGGATGGGGGTGCAGGGATGCAGGTGGATTTGGGGTGCAGAGGTGGGGGGCGCAGGGATGGGGGTGCAGGGATGCAGGTGGATTTGGGGGTGCAGAGGTGGGGGGGCGCAGGGATGGGGGTGCAGGGATGCAGGTGGATTTGGGGGTGCAGAGGTGGGGGGGCGCAGGGATGGGGGTGCAGGGATGCAGGTGGATTTGGGGGTGCAGAGGTGGGGGGGCGCAGGGATGGGGGTGCAGGGATGCAGGTGGATTTGGGGGTGCAGAGGTGGGGGGGCGCAGGGATGGGGGTGCAGGGATGCAGGTGGATTTGGGGGTGCAGAGGTGGGGGGGGGCGCAGGGATGGGGGTGCAGGGATGCAGGTGGATTTGGGGGTGCAGAGGTGGGGGGGCGCAGGGATGGGGGTGCAGGGATGCAGGTGGATTTGGGGGTGCAGAGGTGGGGGGGCGCAGGGATGGGGGTGCAGGGATGCAGGTGGATTTGGGAGTGCAGGGAGGAGGGTGCAGGGATGGGGGTGCAGGGATGCAGTGCGGAGTCAAGGATGCAGGGATCCAGTGTGGATTTGGGGGTGGAGGGATGGGGGCACAGGGATGGGGGTGCAGGGATGCGGAGTGGACTTGGGGCTGCTGGGATGGGGGTGCAGGGATGCAGGTGGATTTAGGGGTGCAGGGATAGGGGTGCAGGGATGGGGGTGCAGGGATGCAGTGCAGATTCAAGGATCCAGGGATCCAGTGTGGATTTAGGGGTGCAGGGATGGGGGTGCGGGGATGGGGGTGCAGGGATGCGGAGTGGATTTAGGGGTGCAGGGATAGGGGTGCAGGGATGGGGGTGCAGGGATGCAGTGTGGGTATGGGGGTGCAGGGATGCAGTACAGATACAGAGATGCAGAGGTGGGGGTGCAGGAATGCAGTGCGGATTTGGGGGTGCAGGGGTGCAGTGTGGATCTGGGGGTGCAGAGGTGGGGGTGCAGGGATGGGGATGCAGTGTGGGTAGGGGGGGTGCGGGGATGGGGGTGCAGGGGTGCAGTGTGGGTAGGGGGGTGCGGGGATGGGGGTGCAGGGGGATGCAGTGTGGGTAGGGGGGGTGCGGGGATGGGGGTGCAGGGGTGCAGTGTGGGTAGGGGGGGTGCGGGGATGGGGGTGCAGGGGTGCAGTGTGGGTAGGGGGGTGCGGGGATGGGGGTGCAGGGGTGCAGTGTGGGTAGGGGGGTGCGGGGATGGGGGTGCAGGGGTGCAGTGTGGGTAGGGGGGGTGCGGGGATGGGGGTGCAGGGGTGCAGTGTGGGTAGGGGGGTGCGGGGATGGGGGTGCAGGGGTGCAGTGTGGGTAGGGGGGGTGCGGGGATGGGGGTGCAGGGGTGCAGTGTGGGTAGGGGGGTGCGGGGATGGGGGTGCAGGGGTGCAGTGTGGGTAGGGGGGGTGCGGGGATGGGGGTGCAGGGGTGCAGTGTGGGTAGGGGGGGGTGCGGGGATGGGGGTGCAGGGGTGCAGTGTGGGTAGGGGGGTGCGGGGATGGGGGTGCAGGGGTGCAGTGTGGATCTGGGGGGTGCGGGGATGGGGGTGCAGGGGTGGGGATGCAGTGTGGGTAGGGGGGGTGCGGGGATGGGGGTGCAGGGGTGCAGTGTGGGTAGGGGGGGTGCAGAGGATGGGGGTGCAGGGGTGCAGTGTGGGTAGGGGGGTGCAGGGATGGGGGTGCAGGGGTGCAGTGTGGATCTGGGGGTGCAGAGGTGGGGGTGCAGGGGTGGGGATGCAGTGTGGGTAGGGGGGGTGCGGGGATGGGGGTGCAGGGGTGCAGTGTGGATATGGGGGTGCAGAGGATGGGGGTGCAGGGGTGGGGATGCAGTGTGGGTAGGGGGGGTGCGGGGATGGGGGTGCAGGGGTGCAGTGTGGGTAGGGGGGTGCGGGGATGGGGGTGCAGGGGTGCAGTGTGGGTAGGGGGGGTGCGGGGATGGGGGTGCAGGGGTGCAGTGTGGGTAGGGGGGGTGCGGGGATGGGGTGCAGGGGTGCAGTGTGGGTAGGGGGGTGCGGGGATGGGGGTGCAGGGGTGCAGTGTGGGTAGGGGGGTGCGGGGATGGGGGTGCAGGGATGGGGATGCAGTGTGGGTAGGGGGGTGCGGGGATGGGGGTGCAGGGGTGCAGTGTGGGTAGGGGGGTGCGGGGATGGGGGTGCAGGGGTGCAGTGTGGGTAGGGGGGGTGCGGGGATGGGGGTGCAGGGGTGCAGTGTGGGTAGGGGGGGTGCGGGGATGGGGGTGCAGGGGTGCAGTGTGGATCTGGGGGTGCAGAGGTGGGGGTGCAGGGGTGGGGATGCAGTGTGGGTAGGGGGGGTGCGGGGATGGGGGTGCAGGGGTGCAGTGTGGATCTGGGGGTGCAGAGACGGGGTGCAGGGACGCAGAGGTGGGGGTGCAGGGACATGGTGCAAACAGCAGGGAGCAAAGCTGGGGTGAAGGGACAGGAGGCAGGTATGGCGACACCAGACCATGTCAAGAGGGGTGTTTGACAGGACACTGTGGGTGCCCCTGTCGTGTGCGTGTGGGTGCAGAGGGGTGTCTGTGCCCGTGCGTGTCCGTCCCCATCTGGGGGGGGATGTGAGGGGGGGTCCATGTGCATGCTCACGGCTGTGTGCAGGCGTGTGCGGGTCTGTGCGTGGCGGCGTGCGCCCAGCCGTGCCTCTGCGGGGTCGGGGGTCCATCTGTCGAGCTGCTCCGTGTGTCGGTGTGCGGCTGCGGGGGGCGGGAAGGGGTTGGGGGGGGGGGGAGGGCAGCCGGAGCCGGCCGAGGTAAGCCGTAGCCATGGCGACCGGAGCAGGATCCGGTGGCCCCGCAGGGATGCTGCTCCCGCCAGGCCTCCCCGGCCGCCCGGCCCCGGGGGCTGCCACAGGTCGGTACCGCCGCACCGGGAGCGGAACGGGCACGGGGACGGGGACGGACGGGCCGGGGGGTCCCTCCTGGGCGGCGGGAGGCAGAGCCGGGGCTGGGGGCAGTCGCCATAGCGGGGACGGGCTTTGGGGACCCCCCCCCCCCCCAAGACAGCCCTGAGGCTGCCAGGCGGTGACAAAGGGGCCGAGGTCCCGACCCCAGGGAGAGCTGCCCTGCATCCCCCCACCCCGCATCCCACCCCTCCCGCGTCCCCCCTCCCTCCTCCCAGCTCTCCTTTGCATGCCTCCACACCTCCCCTGCCCCCCCAGTTCCCTCGGGTGCACCCACCCACCTCCTTCCCGCACTGCCCCACATCTCTCCCCACCCTCCGCATCCCGCCCTTTGCATTCCCCAACTCTTGAATCCCTCCCCCCGCACCCCAACCCCCCCCCAGCTCCCTCCCCTGCATCCTCCTGTGTCCTTACTGCATCCCCCCCCCAACTCCTCCCTTGCTTTCCATCTTCCCCGCACCCCCTCCTGCTCTAGGGGACCCCCCCTCTAGGGGACCGAAGGAGCCTCCCCCAGTCTGAGCCGGGCTGCCCCAGTCCCTGATTAATGCCTGGGTGTTGGAAGCATCCCTGCACCCCGCCATGCCACAGGGATGCTCCTGGGGGGGGGACATGGGCAGGGGGTTGGGGTCAAGCAGCAGAGAAGGACCACGGCTCTTCCCTGCTGCAGGGGGATCCCAATCCCCAGCTGCTTGGGAAACTGAGGCACGGGGAAAGTCTCAGCAGCCGGATCAGTGCCGACGTGGCCACCAGTTTCATGTCTGCCCTGCGCCGTGGGGTCTCCCCTTGCTGAGCACACGCCTGGGTCTGGCCCCGTCCCGGGGCAGGTTAAACCCCTCTTTGCAAGGAGGATGTGTGTTTATTGGCAGCGTAGCATTCCCCGGCTTGGAGGGGACCTGGAGAGTGAGTGGGACAAGGGACCGAGTCCCATGGAGCCGTGGTGAACCCAAAAGCACCAGGGAAAATGAAACCACCTCAATGTTGAGAGGCCTTTGGTGACACTCGCTTCCACGCGCCAAATCCCGTGCAGGAGGATCTCCCTCCTGCGTGTCCCCAGACCACTTTGGCCAGAGGACCCAGAAAGGAGGAGGGACAGGGCTGTGATGGAGCTTCGGCTCCCCATGCCGCTGGAGCAGCCTTGAGGATGCTCTTGCTTCACAGAGATGGCTCATGTTGGGGCGGAACCCTCTCTGGGGGCTTTCCCCAGCCCCCCAAGCCTTCAGCCTCGCCGAGGAGCCTCCGCTCTCTTTCCCATCCCTCCTCCCCCTCCGCCGGCCCCGGTGGCTCCGGCCCAGGGCAGAACAATGCGGCCGGTCCAAGCCTCCGTGCGGCCCCATTTCTCAGCCAACCCTTCGCCAAGTGGGAAATCCGGGGCAGAGTAACCTAGTTTCTGTGCTGACAAGGAGCTTTCTGTCCTGGCCAAGCAAGGTGGCGGGGACGGAGCTGCCCTCCCGGGGCTCGGTGTCCCAGCAGGCGGATGGTGGCACCGGGGGAGGCAGGTAAGGAGGTGCCAACAGGGCAGGATGCTCCTCAGCCTCGTCAGGAGCGGGCTATCGGGGTACCTCTGATGTGGCTATGGTGTTGGGGGGACCCCAGGGCTTTGGCTTCGGTGGGTTTCTCGCCCACAGCCATCCCAGAGCAGCCTGGAGTGGAGCCTGACAGCTACAGGCTGGTTGTAGGGGCGATGCTCAGCCCCGGGGGGCTGTTTGTGGGGGTGACGCTCAGCCCCGTGAGGCTGTTTGTGGGGAGCAATGCTCTGACCCATGGGGTTATTTGTGGGGGTGATGCTGATGCTCGGCCCCGGGGGGCTGTTTGTGGGGGTGATGCTCGGCCCCGGGGGGCTGTTTGTGGGGGTGACGCTCAGCCCCCAGGGGCTGTTTGTGGGGGCGATGCTCAGCCCCATGAGGCTGGTTGTGGGGAGCAATGCTCAGCCCCGTGGGATTGTTTGTGGGGGCGATGCTCAGCCCCATGGGGTTGTTGTGGGGGCGATGCTCAGCCCCATGGGATTGTTGTGGGGGGCGATGCTCAGCCCCATAGGGTTGTTTGTGGGGGCGATGCTCAGCCCCATGGGGTTGTTGTGGGGGGCGATGCTCAGCCCCATGAGGCTGGTTGTGGGGGTGACGCTCAGCCCCAGGGGGTTGTTGTGGGGGGCGATGCTCAGCCCCATGGGGTTGTTTGTGGGGGCGATGCTTGGCCCCATGGGGTTGTTTGTGGGGGGCGATGCTCAGCCCCATAGGGTTGTTTGTGGGGGTGATGCTCAGCCCCATGGGGTTGTTGTGGGGGGCGATGCTCAGCCCCATGGGGTTGTTGTGGGGGGCGATGCTCAGCCCCATGAGGCTGGTTGTGGGGGTGACACTCAGCCCCATGGGGTTGTTGTGGGGGGCGATGCTCAGCCCCATAGGGTTGTTTGTGGGGGTGATGCTCAGCCCCATGGGGTTGTTGTGGGGGGCGATGCTCGGCCCTGTGGGGTTGTTTGTGGGGGCAATGCTCGGCCCCATGGGGTTGTTGTGGGGGGCAATGCTCGGCCCCATGGGGTTGTTGTGGGGGGCGATGCTCAGCCCCATGGGGTTGTTGTGGGGGGCGATGCTCAGACACGCTGTCGATCCTCACAGTCAGCAGGAGACTCGCCATGGCTTTGCTCTCACCCTAAAGATTTCCCCAAAGCCAGGAAAGGAACCCAAGCATCCGGGCACCCCGTTTGCACCCACGTCCCGCCCTGGGCACCCCAGTCAGAGGAGCAGGAGCACCCCGGCTCCCATCCCAGCTCCCTCCGCCAGGCTTCGCTGCCCTCCCGGCAGGGATGTGAGGCAGCGAGGCGGGAGCAGGCGCCCGCTGCCCCAACCTGCTGAGGCTCGTCCTCTTCCAGCAGGACTTTCTGGTTCCCACAGTCCCCGCCGGGGCCACGCTGGGCTGGGCTGGGCCACTGCGAGCCCCGCCACCAGCTGGGCTGGGAGCCTGGCAGCACGGCTGGACCTTGGTGGGGCGCTGGGCATGGGCCCGCAAGGGTCTTGTGGCCGCAGCCCCCTGGGGCCGGGCGCCTGCCAGGTGCCGATGCTCCAGGGCCGGAGGTGAGCCAGCTCTGTCCTCGCCCGCCGGAGAGGTAATGCCGCTCGCTGGGGACACGGTGGCCACCTGCAAGGTGTCCCGGGGACCACCCGGTTCTCGAGACATTGCTCTTTCCCAATTGCTTCCAGCAAGAGCTGCGAAAAGAGCTGCAAGAGGGGGGTTTCCCGATTCCCCCCCCTCCCCCCTCTAATTTTCTGGATTCTCCGGCCACTGATGGAGCTGCACGGAGGAATCCCTGATGGGGACGGGCACTGTGGGGCTCTGCGGGGGCATCTGGACACCCCATGCCGGGGGGGATCCCGGTGCAGGTAGCCCCACAGGGTGTGGGGACGTCTCCGGCTGTGCAGCGGGAAGCTCTCAGCCATATTCGGGGCCCACGTGTGGCTTCAGCCACCGGGTACCCAGGGCCCCCCCGCGCCGGGTTGCTGGCTTCCCCCATCTCGTTTCCGCTGGGTAACACGCAGCCCTGGCAGCGCTCGCCCTAACCCTCGCCCTTCCCGCAGGGATGGTGCCGGGACCCTCGAGGGGTGCATCCCTGCCGCCCCCCGCCATGCCCACCGCCGCCCTCCGCCTGCTCTGCGGCGTGGTGATGCCAGCCGCCATGCTCTGCGCCGAGCCCCTGCCCCGCGTCGCCTTCCCCAGCGGTGAGTATGGCACCGGGCTGGGGAGGGGATGGGGGCAAGCTGGCTGGGGAGGGGGACAACATCACATTGGGACAGCATCCGTGCCATCCAGCGTCCGGGTGGCCCCATGGGCTGCTCTCCATCACAGCCTCCCCGCCTCGTTAGCCCCCTCGTTAGCCCCGCACCGGGCTGGGGCAGCGGGACAGTGGCTACGGGGCCGGGGCCGGGGGCTGGTGGCAACAGGACGATGCAAAGGGCTACGGGGCCACTGCGGGGGCAGTTGTAATGGGGTTGGTCGGCACCCAAACGGCTTTGGGAGCGGGAGCTGGGTGCACCCCGGGGTGCCAGCTCCAGCAGAGCGATTTTAGCCCCCCTGGCACCCAGGGATCTGCCCAGGGCCACCCTGGGTGGGGGGAAAATCTGCCTCCTCGGGGGGACAGGGCGCTGCGTCCAGCCAAATGGCAGGTGGCAGAGCGAGGGGTTTGGGGGCGGGGGGGGCAGGCAGGAGAGGTCTGTGCCCCCATGGCAGGGCCGTGCCCGCGCCGCCACTTCCCTTTCCCCACGCAGCCATTCTGAGAAATGCAAAATCTCCCTTTTCCTTTTCCCTATTTCGGTGGCTGGCAGGGGCAAAAAAGAAGCCTGCGGCCCCCCCGGCTGTGCCTGGGGGCACCGTGGGGGTTTGTAACCCCCCAGGCCTCCACCTTGGGGTGCTGCATCCCCGAAACGCCCCGTGGCTGAGGCCCCAAAGCATCTCAGGCAGAGCTCGCAGCCCAACAGGGGAAAATGCACCCCGTTTCTTACAGGGCAGCAAAGGGACATCAGAGGGCGAGGACAGCAGCTTGGGGACGTCCAGCTCTTGCAGCAGGACCCGGAGGGGACAGTGGTGGGGGGGGGAGGTGGGGACCTGAAGGGGAAGTGGGAATGGCAGTGGGGGGGCCATGGGGGAAGCAATGCACCCCATTTCCTACGTGAGAGGTGACACAAGCCGCAATGGCAGCTGCTGTCGCATCCGCCCCCGGGGGGTTGATGGTGATGCTGGGACATGCGTGTGTGTCCCTTGGCCCCCGCCATCCCCCTTTTGCTCCTGCCAGGGGACCCTCGCCGGACCCTGACCCATTTCAGCCAGGACAACGTCTCCCACTACGACATCTTCCTCCTGCACGAGAGCGAGGAGGAGCTGTACGTGGGGGCGCGGGACCGGGTGCTGGCCCTCGCCGTCGGCACCCCGGGCAGCATCCGTGCCAAAGCCTCGGTGAGCAGCAGCTTTTGGGGAGGCTGGAGATGGGGGGCAGGGGGGATGCCCTCTGCTGTGCCTCAGTTTCCCCTCCCGGTCTGGGCGGTCGTGGACACTTTCCCTTCCCTCCGCAGATAATGTGGGGACCCACGGCCGAGAAAACCTCCGAGTGCGCTTTTAAGAAGAAGAGCCAGGAGGTGAGAGAGCACCATGGTGGGGGGGTCCGGCAGGGCTGCAGGGATGCTCAGCCCCCGTCTCTTGCTCTTTCCCCGCCTCCGCAGACCGAGTGCTTCAACTTCATCCGTGTCCTTGTGGCCCTGAACCAGACCCACCTCTACGTCTGCGGGACCTACGCCTTCAGCCCCGCCTGCAGCTACATCGTGAGTGTCCCCCCCAACCAAGGGTGGGGACGAGGGGGTGTCTCCAGACGTGTTGTGTCTCAGTGTCATAGAACCATGGAATGGTTTGGGTGGGAAGGGACCTTGAAGACCACCCCGTCCCACCCTCCCCTGGGCAGGGACACCTCCCACCAGCCCAGGTCGCTCCAAGCCCCGTCCAACCTGGCCTTGAACCCCTCCAGGGATGGGGCAGCCACAGCTTCTCTGGGCAGCCTGGGCCAGGGGCTCACCCCCCTCACAGCCAAGAATTTCAGCGTGAAGAAGTCTCCCCGCTTGCTGAGCCCCGCAGCTTCCCCACAGGCCAGAGGGAGTCCGCAGCCATTTCTTGCAGATTTGGGGTTTGCCTTAACTCCCTCCACTGATTTTTCTCCCCTTTTCCCACAGCACCGGGAGAACTTCACGCTGGTGTCCAGCCACAGAGGACAACCTCTCCTGGACGGGAAGGGCCAGTGCCCCTTTGACCCCCAGCACACCCACACGGCCCTGCTGGTGGGTGAGTAACGAGGCCAGTGGCCCCCACGGGTGGGCACCCATCCCCAGGGTGGAGCGGAGGGTGGTGGTGGGGAGGGGTCCTTGCCGCGGCTCACCCCTGCCCCGTCCCCGAGCAGACGGCGAGCTCTACGCCGGCACCATGAACAACTTCCAGGGCAACGAGCCCATCATCTCCCGCTCGCTGGGCAGCCGGACCCTGCTCAAGACAGACGCCTTCCTCCGCTGGCTTTCGGGTGAGCCGGGGGATGGTCCTTGGGAGAACCCCCCCCCTGCCCTCGCCCTCCCCATGCCGGGGGGTGTCTGCAGCCCCCCCCTCACTCCAGCTCCTCACCCGCCTGCCCTGGCTGTGCCCCACAGCCGACGCCGCCTTCGTGGCCTCCTTCAGCATCCCTGGAGATGACAAGGTTTACTTCTTCTTCGAGGAGACGGCCGATGAGTTCGATTTCTTCGAGCGGCTCCTGGTGCCGCGGGTGGCCCGTGTCTGCAAGGTGCAGGGATGATGACGGGGGACGATGGCGGGGGACAATGGGGGTACCCTGTCACCCCAGGGGCTGAGCATCCTCCCGCTTCCCGCAGAGCGATGTCGGGGGGGACAAGGTGCTGCAGAAGAAGTGGACAACATTCCTGAAGGCCCAGCTGGTGTGCTCCCAACCCGGCCGCTTCCCCTTCAACGTCATCCATCACGCCTTCGCCCTGCCCCGCCGCGACGGCGGTGCTGACTTCTACGCCGTCTTCACCTCGCAGTGGTGAGTCCCAGCACCCGGGGGTGTCGCGGGGGCACCGGGCACCCGCGTCCTCCCCATGCCCACCTTGCTGTCCCTGCAGGCAGGCGGGCAGGGCGGGCAGCGCAGCCGTCTGTGCCTACAGCCGGGAGGCTCTGGAGAAGGTCTTCGAGGGCAAGTACAAGGAGCTGAACAAGGAGAGCTCCCGCTGGACGGTCTACAGCGGCCCCGACATGAGTCCCCGGCCCGGCAGCGTGAGTGCTGCCCACCCCCGGGGGCCAAGACCCTGCTGGGGGATGATGCTGGTCCCCATGAGGAGTGGGTGTTCTGTCCCAGTTTGCCCTGTGTGCTCGCGCTGGGGTGAAATGGTGGTGGCGTCGCAAGCGGGATGGAAAGGGGGCAGTGGTCCTTTTTGCACCCAACTGATGCTGGCACAAGGCAGCCTGGTGGCATGTCCCCCCCTCCCCGTACCTCAGTTTCCCCAAGCCAGCACTGACTCCTCTCTCCCTACAGTGTTACATGGGTCCCTCCTCTGACAAAGCCCTCACCTTCATGAAGGACCATTTCCTGATGGACGGGAAGGTGACACCTACCCAGGGGCAGCCACTGCTGGTGAAAACGGACGTCACATACACGCGCATCGTGGTGGACGAGACTCATGGCGTCTCGGGGGCCACCTACCGTGTCATGTTCCTGGCCACAGGTGGGTTTCCATGGGGGTACACACAGGCCACCTGGTCACCCCTCCTACCCTTCCCTTGTCCCCCCAAAACACCGGTGATGTCCCCTGTGCCCCTGCAGTGGAGGGTTTCCTGCACAAAGCGGTGGAGCTGCCTGGGGGTCCCCACATCGTGGAGAGCATCCAGCTCTTCAAGACGCCGGAGCCGGTGAAGAACCTACTGCTGGCCCCGGGGAAGGTAGGGGATGGGGATGACCCAACAGCCCACCCCAGCCCGGCACGGGGGGGCAAGGGGGAGGCTCAGCCCTGCACCTCTCCCTCCCCAGGGCATCCTCTTCGTGGGCTACTCCGGTGGCGTCCTCCAAGTCCCGTTGGCCAACTGCAGCCTGCACCGGAGCTGCGCCGAGTGCGTGCTGGCGCGGGATCCGTACTGCGCCTGGCACAGCCTGGAGGGCTCCTGCCAGCCCACCCGCACCGCCACTGCCGAGGACATGTGAGCTGGGGAGGGAGCGGGATGAGGACGGGACGGGGGATGCGGAGGGGACCGGGATGCTGATGCCACTCTCCCGGCCACAGGAGCATGTGGGTGCAGGACATCGAGGCGGGGAGCCCAGACACCACGTGCCACCGCGGGAGGGCCATGCCCCGAGCCTTGGGGGCACAGGAGGACCCCGCCGCAGAGAGTTGAGTATGGGGGGGCATGGCGGGATGGGATCTGGAAGGTAGGACATGGGGGGCACTGCATCACCCTGCTCTCCCCCTCCGCACCCCGCAGGCATCAGACCCCAGCTCAACGCCGTGGTCCACCTGCCGTGCCCCCGCCATTCCGCCCTGGCCACCTACAGCTGGCAGCAGCCCAATGGCCGTCAGGACCAGGGGGACACAGCGCTGCTGCCCGACCACACGCTGGTGGTCATCATGCAACGGGGGACTGTTGGCACCTACAAGTGCCTGGCCACCGAGAATGGCTACACGTGGACTGTGGCCCACTACCAGCTGCAGGACCCCAGTGGGGCGGCCCCCCAGCCAGATGGGCTGGCTGAGGAGGGGTTGTCCTGGGGGTCCTCAGCCCCCAGCACCCACGGGTCTTACTGGCCCCAGTTTGTCACTGTCACTGTGCTGCTGGCCGTGACACTGGCCGCTGCCGCCTGCCTGGCCCTCCTCGCCTACCACGACCAGCTCAAAGCCAGGAGCAAGGTGCGGGGGTGCAGCGCGCCCCAGAGCCCCCCATCCCAGCGCCGGGAGAAGGTACCCCTCAACGGGGGGACAGGAGAGCCCCCGGCACCCGGAGTCCCCACCACGGAGGAGGAGGAGGAGGAGGAGGAAGGCTCCCGTGCTTGCTGCCTCCAGCTTGATGGGGACGTCGATGCTGATAACAACAGGGTCCGCATCCCAGCGGGGGACACGGCGTGACGCCGCCAGCGGGTCGGGGAGACTGTGGAGAAGCAGCGGGGTGTGAGGGGGATACGAATGTGAAGGGTTTTTTTTCCTTTTCTTTTTTTTTTTTTTTTTTTTTAATTTAATACATGTGTTTTAACATAAGTTAACATTATGGGGTAGTGGCGAGGGGCAGCGGGGTGGGACGGGCCCCTGGGAGCAAGGGGGTGGGATGGGGCAAGGGGGTGGGATTGGGGGAGAGAGGGGGTCGAGGCAAGGACATGGGGACAGGGAAAGGACGTGGCACAGAGGAGGGACGTGGCCGTGGGGCAAAGACATGGGGCCAAGGGCAGGATGTGGCCATGGGGTGGGGACGGGGGGAGTTGGTGGATGCTGACACTGGTGTGTCCCCCAGGAAAAAAAACAAAACTGGGATCCATAAAAGCTCCAAAATGGGGAAAGCCGATCCCAGATGGGCTCCATGGGCTGACCCCACGGGCACCCACCCTGCGTCGCTGGACCACCCCACCCCACTCCCCACTGCCCTGGGTGCTGGGGGGGGACGGCACCCCATCGCCTGCCCCCCGGACAGCTGTGGTGGTGGAGCCCCCCCCACTTCTCCCCAGCTGCCCCCCCCCGGGGTTGGCCCCTGCTGCTTTTTTGATGACGTTGAGCCTTCTTTTTTTTTTAAGACGAACCAGCTGTAAATTTTCCTGCTCTTTGTACATTTGATTTTATTTTTCTTTTTTTTTAATTAAAAAGGAAAAGCTACTGCGTTGTGCTGCTGGGTCCCAGGAGCAGCCCGGGGAGGGCAGCGCCAGGCCCCTCGGTCGCCAGCTTCCAGGAGCGTGTCAGTGTAACGGGGGGGTGTGCACGTGTGTTCCTGTGTGTGCAGGGGTGTGTGTGCGTGTGCAAGGTGTGCAAAGGCCCCGGAGCTGCTGGGAGGGCTGGAGCCCCTCTGCTGTGGGGACAGGCTAAGAGAGCTGGGGGGGGTCAGCCTGGAGAAGAGAAGGCTCCGGGGAGACCTTCCAGCCCCTGCCAGGCCCTAAAGGGGCTCCGGGAAAGCTGGGGAGGGACTCTGGAGCAGGGAGGGGAGCCGTGGGATGAGGGGGAAGGGTTTTAACCTGAAAGAGCAGAGATTTAGATGAGATATGGGGAAGAAATTCCTTATTCCGAGGGGGGTGAGCCCCTGGCCCAGGTTGCCCAGAGAAGCTGTGGCTGCCCCATCCCTGGAGGGGTTCAAGGCCAGGTTGGACGGGGCTTGGAGCAACCTGGGCTGGTGGGAGGTGTCCCTGCCCAGGGCAGGGTGGGACGGGATGGGCTTTGAGGTCCCTTCCCACCCAAACCATTCCATGACTCTATATGCTAAAAGAGACCATCTCTATCCAGAGAAAGTCCCAGGTGAAGAGCTAAGATGGGAAAAGGCTGGAAGAAGCCACTGGCAAATGGAGAAACCAAGGGCTGGACCATCACCATGGCCAGATGAGCTTCGAGGACTCCACGGTCCTTGTGGAGGGATCATTTTCGGGGTGGGCTGAGCACTGCAGACATGGCAGATCTGACAGGCCGGCGCCGGGGGCCAGGCTTGGCACAGGGAAGGGCAAAGGTGGAAGCGGAGACAACTGGAAGGGGACCCTCAGCTGCAGCCCGGGGGCGGGAGGGCGGTTTGGACTCCATCTTTGCTCCCGGAGCTGAGGACGTTTCCTGACTCCATGAGTCATTCCCGGTGGGGTCTGTCCTCCAGCCCCTCTTGGGCAGTGGTTCTCGGGGCTCGTGTGTGTGACCAGCGCCCTGCGCTCCTCCTGGGCCCGCTGGGGCGGCTGACACTCGGTACGTTCACAGCTGCGACATCTCCGTGCGCGCCTGGAGGCGCTGGCCCTTTAAGAGCCGGAATTCGGCGCTGTCCCTTTAAAGGCGAGGCCTCCCCGCTGCGCGCATGCGCGCTGCGTCCTCTGCGCCTCTCGCCGGGGCGCGGCGGGCGTCCGTCCTCTTTACTGAGGGCGGAAGCGCACCGTGCCTCTTCCGGAGCGGCGTCAGCCCTTCTCCAAGATGGCGCCGGCGCTTGGGCGCTGATTGCTCGGGCGGCGCGCGAGGGCCCCGACGCGCTGCGCCGCCGTTCACTTCCGGCCGGCGGCCGCCGTCGAGGGACGGGGGGGGAAGCGGCCATGGGGCGGCGGGACCGGCCGGCGGCGGGGCCAGGCGGGGCGGGGGCCTCCCGCCCGCCGGCCTGAGGTGAGGGGGTGGCGGAGGAGGCGGCGGGCCCGGGGCGGGAGGTGCTGGGGGGTGCGGGGCTTGGTTGTGGGGCGGGAGGAGGGGGAGGCCTGGGCGAGCGGCGGCCGCGGCCCGGCTCTGTGCCGGTGCTGTGGGTGGCTGGTGGGGTTGGGGGCGCCTGGGGCGGGTTGGGGGGCGCTGGCCGTGGGACGGGAGGGGGAGCGATGGGGAGGCCCCGGGGCAGGATGCTGACGGGGAAGGGGGGAGGGGGAGTGTCGGGGAAACCGGGGTGCGGTTTGGTGCAAGACCCCCGTGGGTGAGGAGGAGGGTGCTGCGCCACTGGCGGGCCTGGGGGCGGGAAGGGGGGACGGGCATGGAGGTGCCCTGCGGCTCCCGGGCTGCAGGAAGCAAAGGGGGAAGGGGGAGAGAGGGGGGGACACGGCCGCGACGTGAAACTGGGGCGCTGGGAAAGGCGTCTGGTCCGCACAGCTGCTCACCCCGCGGGTGACCTTGAGCAGGTCCCGTGCCAGACTCTGCACGTGTTCATAGAATCACAGAATGGTCCAGGATGGAAGAGACCTTTCAGATCATCGAGTCCAACCGTCACCCCAACCCTGCCCAAACCCCCACTGACCCACGTCCCTCGGCACCGCGTCTGCCCGGCTTTTAAACACCTCCAGGGATGGCGACTCCACCACTGCCCTGGGCAGCCTCTTCCAATGCTTGACAACCCTTTTGGTGAAGAAATTTTTCCTAATATCCATCCTAAACCTCCCCTGGTGCAACATGAGGCCATTTCCTCTTGTCCTGTCATTTGTCACTTGGGAGAAGAGATTGACACACACCCCCACTCACTACAACCTCCTTTCAGGTAGCTGTAGAGAGTGATAAGGGTCTCTCCTCAGCCTCTTTTTTGCCGCCTTTAGAGCATGTCTGATCTTTTGTCTGGCCAAACATAAGCAGCAATGGCTTTACCTGCGAGGTAGGAGGGCGGCTGTCTGCGTAAGGCCCGCTGCGTACAGGCTGTGGGTGTGTTGGGAAGCGCTGGCCTTAGAAGGTCTCTGCCTCATCGTTTACAGAGCGACAGCTGCTTGTGGAGGAGCTGCAGATCTTCAGTGAGGCTGGTTTTATGTCCGCTTCCATCCCAGGGTAAATTTAACAGTAAAGAGTTTGAAAACGCAGCTGCCGCCTTAGACCAGGTTTGGCATAGCATGGCACGGATAAAAGGCTTCAAATTTGAGAGACGTGTCACGGATTCGTTTGGTCTCGTGCTTTCCCACTTGAGAGGATCTCCACAGGCAACCGCCTATAGCGGTTGGGGCTTGGGAAGGCGACCTCGCCGCCTGCTTCTGGATGGTTCCCAGGCCATCGTGCAAAGGCATTAGTATGCTGAGCAGGAAACACCCTTGGCCAGGGGTACACAAAGGACCCGTCTTAATTTGCCAAAGAATCATATTTAGGTAGAGCTGCAGCAAAAAAGGTTTGGAGAACGGATTGCTGGGGCTGCATTAAAAAGGAGATAAACTGAGGGAGGGTGTTCGCACAAAGTTGCAGTCTGTGTTTAGAAGACTGAAGCTGTGTCCTGTGGGTCATACCACTAATTAGGGAGAGAGCAGAAGCAGGTATAGTCGGCTTGGTAATCCTCTGCTTTAATTCCTAGGCAGAAAGTCAAGAAATGCTTTTCTATTCAGGGTGAGAAGTCACCATCTGCATAGATCTATTGAAGTGTAGTTTTGGCGTGGAAACTGTTCAAGTGTGGAAGTAGAGAATGGCTCCATGACCTGGGAGGGAAGCTGGTGTACTTGTGATTTGTTTTGGAGGGCAGGCCACTTCTTTTGAGATTTAGCAATTACTTTTATATTGATCTCCCCAAATTTACTTTGAAAGATCATCAAAGAGTTACTGAAACTGGATGCAACAAGATCGGACCTTGCCTCTGAGCAAGGCCCTGCATGGAATTTCTGGAGGAATAAATGGCTCTGAGCAAAACTCTCATCTTGGCAGAGCAAGAATTGTGGCCGTGGTGGTCAAACCGAAGCATCCCTGGTGAGGCCAGGCTGCCGTCCCTCTCCACCTCCCACAGGAGGAGCTTCTGCCTTCGATTGCTCGCGGGCCCTGGGATTAGAGTGATGTTGTCTTTTTAATTTAGATCCTAAGTGAAAGCGGTTATTAGTAAGAGTCCAAAGAAAGTATGGTTACTTCCTCAAGGAGATTACGTCTGAAATTCTAAAAACAAAGCGCTATAGCACATAACACTGAATAAAAATCAAGCATACTTTTAAAATTATTATTTATTTGTTTTCCTTATGGTGGTAGTGAGGATTTTTCTTAGCAGGTACACCTTACCCGTCACACGGGGAGCTGTGTTACAAATGGTTCCGTTTTTAAGTGGCAGAGGAACGTGGAGTATGGACTAAGCCCTCAGGCTTCACCGGGAAATTGCATTGGCTAGATTTTATTTTATTGGGGTTTTTTATAAAATATTAAGCTAATGTAACTCCTGACAAGAGGAAAATAATGTTTTTATAGGTGCTGTGTGCAGATAATTCATGTAGGAAGCTTTATGCTGTCTAATTATGCCTGTATTAGTGAACTAGTAATACTGTAGTTATAATTAAAGCAATACAACTTTTGTTTGCGTTATCTGTCAAGTCAATTGACTGGAACAATGAAGTGTAGTTTTACTGGGTAAAACAGGGTTTCCCCCCACCCTCCCTGTTGGACCCGGGTGCCCTTGGGTATTTTTAACTTCACTATCCCATCAGCAGGAGCCGTGGCAGCCTGTAACGCTGTTTGCTGATGTTAAGCAAATATTTTGTTGGCAGATAGGCAATGAAATGGTCCGTTAATAGCACCCCCCCCATCACCCTCCCCCCCATAATTTCATAATCAGAATTTCTTCTCTGTGCCAGAGGTAAATAATTGCCAGTTGTTTTGTTATTGCATCTCTAACCAAATGGCTGTTGGCTGTTTGAGCTCTCTTCGTGAAGCCTGCAATTTTGAGGCGTTTGTGCCATGGCCTTTCCGCGTTACACTGATAACGTAAAATGGCCCCCAGATTGCTGGGTGGTGGTGACTGCATCTCACGTTAAATTTCAGTTATTACTCCGTCTAGATTCAAAGCGAATCAGTTTTCAGATCTCTGGTTTTGGCACCCTTGTTCCAATTTCGGCATTTACAAGTGGAGCTACTCGGTATCGCTCTGCTCTCCAACAGCGCTGCTTGTGTCTGTGCACAGACTTCAGATACCCATTTCCCGGAGCCTGGAGTATAAGCTGTGAGGCAGCTGCAGTCAAGCGCTTTCTAATAATTTTGCAGTCTGTTATTCCTGAAAGACCTTGTTTTCAATATGGGAAGAAGGTCCTTGTGGTCAGTGAAAATAATTGGTTTCCTGTTGGGTTGATTCTGTGAGATGCTCTTCTTGCTTGTATATGCCTGGCCCAGCAAGGAGGTTCACTAATTCCAAGCTTGGTTAATCATGCACCAAATTAGAGCAAATTACAGCCAAAAGGGAGATGGGTGGAACTACCGAGAGTCTTGTCCTGGGGAAGCAGCTGGGATGCGGCTGCCTGAGGGATGAGACGCAGGGATGGCGCTTCGGGGGCAGGAGCTGGGCTCGCGCAGGGTCTGCCGGAGGAGACTGAATCGGGAGCTCCCCTCCTCGTCCCTCGGTTCCTGGTGCTCTGAATGCTGCCAAAATTGGAAGGATGGCAGGTTTGTGAGCGTTATCGTACCAGAAGGGATGATGCAGTATTGGAAGTGAGGGTGAACTTTGCTCGCCTTAGCTTAAAAGCGCAGTTAGGCACTGCTCAACTGAGAGGTCCCCGAGCTGTGATTTTTAACCCTTTCTTTTCAGGGTCTTGGTCATGAACGTGGAGACTCTGCGTGGCTGTTTGCATTTGCCTTGTTCTCCCATTGTTGCTCTTCTTTTCACAACCTTCTCTTCCCCCTTCCCTGGCTTGCATCACCCTCCAGCTTTAGGAAGGTCAAAATGGAAATGCCCAGAAAAATGTGTCTTAATTTGTGCAGAGAATCTGGGAACACAAATGGAGATGTGTTGCTTCTTTCTTTGTAGAGGGCCTGGAACTGAAAAGTGACATCCTGACATCTTGGAGCATTGCAAACCCGGAATGACTGGGAAGAAGCTGCTTTGGTTGACAAGCCATGGTCCTGCCTGTTCGTTAAAAGGTAGTGCTTGCTGTCGGAGCAGTGCTCTTCCTCTGTGGATCTCAAACTGCTTTGCAAAGTCTGGCAAGCTTTGCTTTGCAGCAGGGTGGTCTGGACCGTAGTAAGAACTGCCGTGTGTGCAGACTGTTAGAGTTTAACAAATAGCGATGGTGACATCAGAAGGTGCCGCTATCAACCACGTGATACGGCCCTGCTTCCCGAGGTCACAGTCCCACCGCTCTGCCCACAGAATGGTTTATGGGTGCTTCAGGAAAATCAGCGAAGTTAGGTGACGTAGGCTGCTTTACCTGTCTTAGGTGCTTCGTCATCTACTGAAAGTGTCTCTCGTTTCAGATGCCAGCTCTTCCAACCTAGGCAGTCACGACGGGAGGGCTGAGCCTGGACCTGCTCTGTACTTTTGAGGTTGATCTGGGACATACCACCTCTCCTTCCCCACTCCGAGGAGTCATGGAGGACAAACGCAACATCCCCATCATTGAGTGGGAGCACCTGGACAAAAGGAAATTCTACGTGTTTGGGATTTGCATGACTATGATGATCCGGGTGAGCGTTTACCCTTTCACACTTATCCGAACACGGTTGCAGGTTCAGAAGGGCAAGAGCCTGTACAATGGGACTTTTGATGCTTTTGTGAAAATCCTGCGGACAGAAGGGACAGCTGGGCTCTACCGTGGCTTTTTGGTCAACACTTTCACCCTGATCTCCGGACAGTGCTATGTGACAACGTATGAGCTCACTCGAAAGTATGTGTCACGGTACAACAACAACAACGCTGTGAAGTCGCTGGTGGCAGGCGGCTCAGCCTCCCTGGTGGCCCAGAGCATCACCGTGCCCATCGATGTCATCTCCCAACATCTCATGATGCAGAGGAAGGGGGAAAGCATGGGCAGGTTTAAGGTGCAGAACCAAGACGGCAAGCGGATGTTGGTCTTTGGCCAAACCAAGGACATCATTGTACAGATTTTCAAGGCTGATGGCTTTAGAGGCTTCTACAGGGGCTATGTGGCCTCGCTGCTCACCTATATTCCCAACAGTGCGGTCTGGTGGCCCTTCTACCACTTCTATGCCGGTGAGTGAAAGGAGGCTTTGAATGTGTCTTATCCCAGGAGACCTAGAAGCCCCTCGGATCGACTCTGAAACTGTGCACCCAGCGTGATTTGCTTTCTCTCTTTGATTTGGGGTGGGAGCAGAACCTGTCTTGAAACAAATAGCTGTATCCAGTTTAATTGCATTCTGCAGATGTTGGGTGGAAGCTTAACTGTTTGTTTTAAATGCAGAGTTAAAGTATAGGGGTCTGACTGTTAGAGGACTTAAAACTAGGTGGCTCTAGGCAAGGGGGACCTCATGTGTATACTTTAACTTTCTCTTCTGCTAATCCCAAATAACGCTTACTTTCTGCATGGAAGTGAGGAAGGCTGTTGTCTGGCATTGGGCAGAGTTTTGAAGCCACTGTGTAAGTATAATTCCTCTTTCAGTTCACATGGACTCTGGAGTCTCATATAGAGCCACAAATCTCATAGCAAAACTAAACAGCAGGCACAGAGAAAGGCCAAAGCTTCTGTGGTTTTGTGTCTTAAGATTATGCTTCAGTTTCCATACCTTTAAAACTGGCACCAAGCCTTGTGATACAAAACGACACTCAACAGTATGTTCTCTCTCCCTAGCTCAGCCCTGGTAATCCTCAGGGTGTTCCCAAATACTAAAGATATTGGTCAGCTAAGATTTATTTTCCACCCCCCCAATAATCCTTTAGATTTGTCATGCAGCTTTGCATGTGGTTTTTAGACTAATATTTACCTAATAGCAATCTGCCTAAAAGTGATGATAATGAGAGGCTCAGATTTCACTGTACTAGGCTTAAAGTATATCTTGGAAATCACCTGCTTCTAAAAATACAGGTGTGTCGAATATCTAGTTTGCTTTTCAGAGTGGGCGCATTCTGGTAACAATGGTTATACATCAGTGGTGCCTTTAAATGGCAACAGCAGCTTGAGGTGTTGGTCCAGTGTGAACTTCTTGGGAGCGCTCCCTTCACTCTCCATGTCAACGCTTTTTAATACCAAAAATCCACTGTATTAACGGTAAGACTTTCATGCCAAAAAGGTTCAAAATCTAAGAACGAGAAAGTTGATATGGAGTGAACAGACCTTGCTGTCTTTCCTTGTCTTCTGGAGTGGCAATCAAGATGATGCTAAACATTAAGCCCCAGCTTTCAGTACATCTCTGCTTTGGCTGCCTTTTCCAGCCCCCTGTCCCTGGATAGAGTGCAGGTCTCGGCTGGCAGCGGCACTGGTCATTGAACCTTCCTCGGGCTCAAAGTACAGCGCTGGCAGCGATTCAGCTCCGTGTTCTGGGTTCAAACACGGCAGCTTCCTTCCCTCTTGCCAGAGAGACGCAAGCACCACATCATCCAAAGAAACTGAGACTTTTGGACTGTCTTCCCTACAACTTGAACCAATAAAAGCGTGGGAGGTTCAAATCCCGTTTGCCAGGTAGTAGGAGCAGAATGAGGAAATCCCTGGGCAGAGCAGGACGTAGCGCTTTTCTCCCGAGAGATCCCACAGTGGGCTACCACATGGATATCTCTTGGACAGGGTCGTCGGTGGTAGTGACAGCTTTCTGGAGCTGTGTGAAACTTTGCAGGCAACTTCCGATAGCCCTTGTCTAAAGGTTTCCCCCGTGCCTTTTACAGGGGGTGGATGTTTCCGTGCTCTGATCTGGGAACGTACAGTCTTATTCTGCCCTGTTTGCCCAGCAGGTCTGAGCGCCTGCGGTTGAGCTGATCAGAGGCTGTGTGATGGAGCTGCTGGGGTGTTGACGGGCTTGTTCCCTGTGCTTTGCTGACTTTCTGGTTGATGCAGAAAGCGCCGTTCAGACATGCTGTGGGAGGAGGTGACAGGTTGTAAATCAGGGATTCTGCCCACTGCAAATCAGTCTAAATTAGCAGGTGGAGTTCAGAAAGTGATAAGCAGCCACTCGTCTGAAACTTTACTCTCTTCTCTCTCTCCCATTCCCAGAACAGCTTTCCAGCTTGACTCCTAAAGACTGTCCCCATCTCCTCCTGCAAGCTATATCGGGGCCGCTGGCAGCTGCCACAGCTTCCACCCTCACCAACCCCATGGATGTCATCAGAGCTCGGGTTCAGGTAAGAGCTCAGCCTGCTCGGCACGTCTGTCTGCAACAACAGCGTGACGCAGGGGTGGGGTTCGATCTCGCCTCTTTGATCTCTGTGGCTTCAGGTAAACGGCTCCCCTTCTCTCCCTCTTCATAGGTTGGTTTGTCCTAGATACCGTGCTGCTTAATTTACGCTCGGTCTTAAGAGGGGGCAGCTCAGGTAGCAAGGCTGGCTTCGCCTACCCGAACGGCTCAAATGAGGTTTCCCTCATTTGGCATCCTCCGTGGCATCCTTCAGAAGAGGCGAGGTGCTTCCAGCAGTGTCAGTTTTAGTGAGACTTGAGCTGTCGTGTAGATCCAGCCCCTTCTAGACAGGCGCAGATGGGAAGGAGGAGGAGACAGGTCTAAGAATCCCACTTACTGCTGCCTATTTAGGACTTCGTGCCTTTCCGCCCCCAGGGAGTTCTGGAGACTAGATGAAGGTTATTGGACTGGCTGATCTGTAGTCTCTAGAGTCTTCAGTTGGAGCAGAGCCCCAGAGCAGCTCAGCTTGGAAGTCTGGCAGCTCAGTGAATATTTGTTCTGGCTTTGCAGGTGGAAGGCAAGAGCTCCATCATCCTCACCTTCAAACAGCTCATGGCAGAGGAAGGTCCCTGGGGCCTGACTAAAGGCCTCTCCGCCCGCATCATCTCGGCCACTCCTTCCACCATCGTCATCGTGGTGGGGTATGAAACGCTGAAGAAGCTGAGCCTCCGCCCGGAGCTGGTGGATTCGAGACACTGGTAGAGGCAGCCGGTGGAAGAGAAACCACCTTTTTAACCCTCTGAGTTTGGACCGATGGTTGAAAGCTCAGGAGGAGAGGCAGCTGCTGTCTCTTCTGTCTCTAAGCTGGTTTCGCAGTACAAGGCAGAAGCAAGAGCAACTGCAGTTCACCTCTTTAGATTCAATTGTACACAATGCTCTGCTGCTGTTTTCTGCTTAAATCCATCAAAATGTGACCTTTGGCAACGCTGTTTGCCTGTGACAGTTCATTCAAGAGCAGCCAGGTGCGTGAACGCATCCCGGCGAGTTCTTAATTCCCTTTTTTTTTTTTTTTTTTTAAATTAAAGACTTACTGGCTGAAGCAGGAAGCCAGTTTATTCTTTAAATTATTTTAATTTTTGCCAAACTTCGGAGGAGGGGAGTCTAACTGACTGCAGCAGAGCCCTCTGGTGGGTTGTGTGCTGATTGCAGTTGTACTGCGGGAAGCTGGAAGAGTAGAATAGACAAGTAGATTTCGCCAATCGCCCGCGTTTATCTCTAGAAGATGTGAGACGAGAGTAACCCGGAACCACTTAAGACCTTATTTACCGCATTTTGGGTAGATCTGTACATACCTTTTTTGTATGTTGTTGGAAAATGTTTCCTATCTCTCATCCTTCAAACAGTGAGCTGGCTGATAGGCAAGTTAGGAGTTGAGCTGGCTGTTTGTAATTAGCTGATAGCAATTTTGACACCTAACCTATGGTTTTAATCCGTTGTTATTTAATTATTTTTTTTTTTTAATTTTATTTTAGGGAAGGTTATTCTGATTTCTGGGGAACTGAGTGGTTGTTCTGTGGCCTTGTTCAATGTGAGTGTCCATACTGCATGTTCAGGGTGGCTGCTGCCACTTCCCACCTGTAGTTAGTTTAAGCCCCAGCAGATGCGGAGTTTGGAAGTGTCAGATTCCAGCAGATGCGGAGTTTGGAAGTGTCAGGTCGCGGTGCTGCCAGCAGCCCAGAGAAGAACTGCACGGGATGTGAGCTACAACGGGATGTGAGGTGGGGGAGGGGAAAGAAAAAAAAAAACAAAAACAAAAACAAAACAAAACAAAAAAAAACCCAAACAAACCCGCTCATACTGGCTTTTGATCCAGTTCAAACCTGATTGGCATGTTCATATTGAATAAGAAGTAATGGTTCGCTAATACTTTTTAAGTTTAAATCCTGCTTGTCCTGTTTGGGAAGGGCAAGGACGATTCTTTGCGCACTCCGGCTGCATCAAAACCTTCAGCTCTTGGTCTGTGTTTTTTACCAGATGAAAACTTGCAATCGAGTGATGAAGCAAGAGGCTGCTCTTTGGGGGGAGGAGGAATGAAGGGATTGTTTTGACTTCGCTCTGCTGGTCTGGTCTCAGGATTTGAGATTTGCCTCTCGCGATGCCAGCCCAGGCCTGGTGCTCATCCCAGGTCGCTGTATGTCTGGGAGGCGAGAGATACACCTCCAACAACAGATATTTATATATATATCGCCGCCTCTGTTCATCTCAAGGCTGTAACAAGGAATTCTTGGTTGTTGCATTGATCCTGTGGCTGCTGCCGGGCTCTTGGCTGCCTTTTCACCTGGGAGTTGCTGAGTGTGGCTCTTGCCATCATCCCGCTGTCTGCAGTTGAGCCGTGCAGGGGCTGGATGTGCTGCGGTTCCTGCTGGAGGTGGGACAAGACGCTGCTGAAGTTGGAGAGAGACTTTTATGTTTAAGGGCAGAACTCGGTTATAAGATACATCACTCTTTACTGGGGTTGCAGATGAGTCATCAAAGGCCTTTTTAATCCCACCTTTGTTTTCTGCAGCGTTAAATAAGGTGACGTATGCCCGAGCTGTTGGAGCAGCGTGTTCTGAGAGCTGCTCTCTGTCGCCTTTTTGGCGTTTAAAAGTCGACCCCAGTCGGTTCTTTCTGTAATAGTGGATTCCACTCTAAAAAGCGGAACAGCACCATCACCAGATTGCAAGTATCCCGAGCCCACGGGAGCCCCGGTCTCGCACAAAGGCGGTACTAATACCAATATTAAAAGAAATGGTAATGATCATCCTCTGCTGATTGCCAGCAGGGTAAGTCTGGGTGCGTGTTGCGAAGTGGCAGACAGCACGAATGTAGGGAGACACTTTAAAGCTTAATGTTCCTCTCCTAACCAGCGAAGTTCTTGACAACTAATAAACTTCAGAGACCTTCGGTTTGACGCCTGAGTTTAAAAGCGCGTTAGTCGCGGGGAGTGCGCTCGCCGAGGGAGTCTGCCGGGTCCTGCCGTCTCACAGCGATGCTTTCTTGGTTTTAATGCTTTGCCTGGTGAGTAGCGCTAGGAGGGACCTGACAAAAAACGAGGACGGTGACGGTGTGTAAAGCTGAGCAAGCCAGAAGAAAAGAGGTTAAAGCAGGTGTAGCGCCTGAAGCCACAGAGCACAAATCCTCTGTTACAATCCGCGGGTAGTTCTAGTTAGCTCTATTCCCCTCCCTTTCTGTGCTGAACTTGGGTTATTCTTCCCCCTTTGAATTCTTCAGGCTTTGGTTGCTTTTTTTCATTAAATAATGGAGTGTGTGAGTCAGGCTGTGAGTGGACTTGGGTGGGGGTGTCAGGAGAGGGATGGTCGATTACACTTCAGGGGCTAGCTCGCTGCTTCCTGCCGTGAGGCGGGGGAGGAAGCATGTCGCCCGTCTGTGATTTTTATTGCTTTTGGGTTTTTTAACATTTAAGCCGTTGTGCCCCGTGGCGGGGCTGGGCTGGGCCGCGCCCCTTGGCCGCCGAGGCCACGCCCCAATGCACAGGCCACGCCCCCAACACACAGGCCACGCCCCTGCCTGTAGCAGAGAGGCGTGGCGCCCCTCCCCGCATGCGCACTGGGGGAGGGGCGGGACCCGCGCAGCCATCCAATGGGCGCGCCGCAGCGCGGCGGCGGCAGCCAATGAGCGGCAGTGGCGGGCCCGGCGGGCGGTGGAAGATGGCGGCGGCGCGGAGCGGCGCTGAGGAGGAGGTGGCGGTGGCGGCGGCGGCGGGGAGCGGCTCCGATGGCGACCCGCCCGTACCCGCGGCGCCGGGCCGCGCCCAGGTTTTCGCTGCCGTGGTGGACACCTTCCTGGAGAAGCTGGTGACAGCCGGAAGGTGAGGCGGGAGCGGGGTCGGGCTCCGGGAGAGCCGGGGCCTGGGCGGGCCCCGCGGCGGGGAGGCCTAACCCTGCCCCTTCCGCTTTGCAGCTACCAGAGGTTCGCCAACTGCTACCGCTGCTTCTACAAACTGCAGCCCGAAATGACCAGGAGCATTTACGATCAGTTCGTGTCCCAGCTGCAGACGTCCATCAAGGTGAAGGGGGAGGCGGGGCTGTGCCGCCCCCGGAGGCACTGACAAGCCTTGGCATTAAGGGTGGAAAATGCATTTATTGAATGGCGAAACCAGAAAGTTAAGGCTGCTGCCCAGAGACTCTCCCAGAACTCTTTGTCTTCCCCAGACAGAGCTGCAGAATTATAGAATCATTTAATTGTAGAATCCCAGATTGGAAGGGGCCTCAAGGATCACCTGGTCCAACGTTTCCTAGCAGAAGCACAGTCTGGACAAGATGGCCCAGCACCCTGGGCAGCTGAATCTTAAAATTTCCAATGATGGGGAATCCACCACCTTCCTTAGGTTGGAAAAGACCATTAAGATCATTGAGTCCAACCGAAACCTCACACTGCCAACTCCACTGCTAAACCATGTCCCAAAGCCCCATGTCTGCACATCTTTTAAATACCTCCAGGGATGGGGACCTGATGATTCCCAGCCTTCATCCAGGGAAAAGCAAGGGCTCACAAGCGGAATGATGCCCACGTCAGTTCAGTTTGGGTCTTGCTGAATCCCTGTGGTGTCCTTCCTTCACAGGAGGAGATCCAGGAGGTAAAGGATGAAGGGAATCTGGAGGTGCTCTTTAATTCACTGGATAAGATGGTGGAGGAGGCAAAGGACCACAAAGAGCCTGCGTGGTACGGAATAGCCTTGTGGAAGGCGCTTGGGGAGCGGGCGTGTGTGTGGAGGGATGTTCCTTCAAGGGCAAAAGTCAGTTCCCTTGTGATGTTTGGGTCATGTCAATGTGTCTTCTAGGCATTGTGATGCAAGGGAGTTTTTTAAACTTCATGTTGAGATGAACAGTAATGTCATTGCATGTAAAACACCCGAAAATAAGTTTTATTTGTGCATCTCTACGTCATGTATCTATCTGTGCTTCCTCAGTGCAAGGAGGAGGTTAGTGCTGCTGAGACCGGAGAGGAGGTAAACTCTATTCTGAGTAATTCAAAAGGCTGATGGTGTGTTGTAGCCCCAGCTCCTGTTCTAATAGCAGAGCTCACATCAACGCTTCTCCTTGGGATGCCTTGCTCAGGGCCTCAGCAGGCACTGGAAGTTGTAAGCGCTGCCTTTTGTTAGCCTAAAGGCAGGCTGGGTCTTTTAATCAAAAGCATCATCGTGATTTCTTGGGTTTGTGTTTGGGGAAGTTAATTACATCCCACCTGCCTCCAGGCCCCAACTAAGGGCAGAGTTTTGGGCAGGACTCCTCAAGTTCCTTCATCTATGGCATCAGGGAGCTACACAGTGGGCTTTTAGCTGTCCTCAAGCATCCAGAGGTAAATTGCGGGAGTGGTTGAGCTGATCTGTTACGGCAGCAGCTCAGCTCCCAGTTGAGGTGTGTGAGACTAATTGCGGTGCCACGTTGTTGCTCTCTGGTTGCTTCACCCCTTTTTGTTGCCAGGCGTCCCAGCGGGATCCCGGAGGAGGACGTCCGCAGCGCTATGGTGCCGTACCTCCTCAAGCACCGGTCGTACCTGCAGAAAGTCCTAAAGCAGAAGGAGGAAGAGAACAGGAAGGTGGCGGAGTCTGTGCTTGCGGGGAGGGATAGGATTGCGGAGCTGCAGCAGCTCATACAAACTCGTAAACTCGCCTGGCAGGTAAAAATAAAAAATAAACAACTAAAATCCCCCTTCTTTTTGCAGCACCAGCCTGAAAGAAACGCTATTCTGTGGCTTGACTAGCAAATGGCTATTTAAGCCCTCCGCTTATCAAAGACCTCACCAGGAGCCAAGTGCTGCTGAAATTGGCCTGGGAGGTCTGGGAATTTCCACTGGAGGTCTTGGATGCTTTCCCTGTGCGCCGGGTGGGATGTTTCTGTGGGTGAGCATGTGAGATTCGGGGGCTGTATTCTGTACGTGCTGGGGACGGCAGCGTATGTGATGCTGTGTTTTATATCAGCCTGCTTTGCGTCCTGAACGGTGTTATCTATGAAGAAAAGCGCTTTGCTGAGTTCAGTGGTGGTTGTTTTCCTTCCAGGCAATTAGTAAAGAGCAACGAGAACTCATCATGACATTCAAGGAGCCCCAGTGAGGACGCGGGGAGATTCTGCACGTCTCGCGGGGAAGTTTGTCTTCATCTGAACGCGTTGGGAAGTGGGACTCTGTGCGTGGCATGTTCAAACCACGCAGACTCGCCTTCATCTTGTCAGGCCAGAAAAAACTCGCAGTGGGACTGAAAAGCTGCTGGACTTGCACAATTTGATAAAGTTTGTGAAGAAATAAAAAAGAACACATCAGGATCTTTGGAAATAGATGACAATTCCCTATTCCCTGCTCAGCTCAACAGGGAGGAGAATCCTACAGATCTGATAGCCAGAGCCTGTCTGTGCACTCCCACGCTTCTTTAGCGCTGTCACGTGCGTGATTCGAGCTTGCTAAAGCCAAATTTGTGGCCTTAAAGGTATTTCAGATGTGCATTAGAGGAAAAATGGTGCCTTAAGCCCAGAGGCTGGGCTGTGCGCAGGAAGGAGGAGCCGGGGAGCTGTTGCACACGGAGGCTGCAGGTGGGTAAATGCCACTGTGGCATTTTGTGCAGTGTAAATAGCCGCATCGGACTCTTTTTTGCCATGTTTTTGCAGCGTTTGTTTTCACTATCCGTGATTTAAGCAGTTGTCCGCCCGTGGGCCATCAGAACAGATGTGTCAGCAGCTGCTTTATCACATCAAGTTCCTCATTGCCGTTAATTCCTTTTTTTTCCAGTTAGTTTCCAACCCTGCTGCCTCCCAGCAGGTACACGCTGATTCCGCTTCTCCGAGTGAAGGCTCTGGGGCTCTGCCGTTTGGCTGTGCGGAGACGAGCAGAGGTTAGAATGGCCCTGCCTCGACTTTGTGGGCTCGTGGCGAAGGGATTTAATGTTTTCCTGTGAAACATCCGTGTTGACTTCTGGAACCAAACTTGGGTTCGGCTTTAGCCATCTGGAGTTGTTCTTTACCGTCTCATGGGAAGTTTTCCGGCCAGGGAAGCGGGGACTCACTGGAGTCTGCCTGCCGGGGCGTTAGTGAAGCCCTGCACGTGAGGTCTGTCTTCAAAAGGAAGAAAAGATCCTTCCCCTGGGCTGGGCAGATAACGAGGAGAGTCCTTCTGGGCCTGACAAGGACCGATGGCGAGTCTGTTTCCGACAGACACCAGACCTGCCACGGGCAGCAGGTTCTCCGGTCACCTGCTGTTGTCCTCCTCGCCTGTCGTGCTCCGCGGCTGCGAGTGCGCGCCGTCCCGAGGGGAGGCTGTGCCCTCTGCGGTGGGGAAATACAAACTCAGAGAACAATGGTGGCCATTTCCACCAAGCGCAGGCCTCTGGTTTTAATTAGAGGCAGCCAGAGCCTGCGATTGACTGACTTAGGCATATTTTCCTTCTGTCGTAAACAAGCCTTCCCTCGCTGCATTATAATCTAAATAAATTGGAGCTGTTGTTCCCCCAGTCTTGGCTCCCGCTGTGTGCGCTTGGCCCGCGTAGTCTGTAGTTTATGGGTTTGTTTGACAAAGGCTCTGGCTTCAGCATTTCTCTCCTCCTCCGCCCCAAAGCCTCCGGTTCCGCTTTTCAAGACAGGGCTGCGATTTATAGGATCTGAAAGTCTGGAAAGCGGTCAGGATCCCAAAGAGGAATGTCACCCCAGGTGGCCCTGGGAGCTCCCACTGCTCAGAGCCCTCCTGGAGTTAAACAGGAGCAAACTCTGGAGGTGGGTGAGCACCCGGAGCACCGTTGGCGTCTGGTGGAGAGTGGGAAGTTAGGCGATGGAGGAACAAGAGGTTCTTCTCCGGCTGCTCCACTCCCCTTTGCCTCTGCTCGGGGCCTGGACCACACCAGCAGCACACTTTTTGTTCTTGTAAGGCCCCATTTTGGGGTTTTAAGAGGCGCTGCACCACTTCCTGGGGTCTTGTTTCTGGGGCCCTGGTGTCTGCCCGTGGGATGTGGCACGGCAGAGCTGCATGGACCCCCCAGGGCAAGGGCGCCTGCTCCCCCCCTCCCCCCCTGGTGCGGGGCTGCGATGGCGATGCCACGGATGGAGCACACACTGGTCCCTGAAGCAAAAATTGGCCAACAAGTCCCTGTTGGCCCTGGGCGGAGAGGCAAAACCCCCGGGTTTTGGCAGGAAAGAGGCTCTCACAGGCTGAGAGAGCTGGGGGGGTTCAGCCTGGAGAAGAGAAGGCTCCGGGGAGACCTTCCAGCCCCTGCCAGGCCCTAAAGGGGCTCCGGGAAAGCTGGGGAGGGACTCTGGAGCAGGGAGGGGAGCCGTGGGATGTTGGGAATGGGTTTAAACCAAAAGAGCGGAGACTTAGATGAGATCTGGGGAAGAAATTGTTGGCTGTGAGGGGGGTGAGCCCCTGGCCCAGGTTGCCCAGAGAAGCTGTGGCTGCCCCATCCCTGGAGGGGTTCAAGGCCAGGTTGGACGGGGCTTGGAGCAACCTGGGCTGGTGGGAGGTGTCCCTGCCCAGGGCAGGGGGTGGCACGGGATGGGCTTTAAGGCCCCTTCCCCCCCCAAACCGTTCCGTGGTTCTATGATTTTTCTGTGATTCTATGAAACGCTCCTAGTGTGGCCCCAGCCCTGCTGGGATCCAGTGGGACAGTGACTGGGGGGGTGGGGGGGGTGCAGCGAGGAGTCCCACCAGTGCCCCATCTCCCATCCCAGTTAGGGACAGGGTGCTGCCAGGCGGACAGGGCTGGGCTCACCAGCCTCCACTGGCCCAGGGCCGCGTTTCCCTCCCTATGGGCTTTGGTTGGTCACGGGGGAACCGAGTTCACCCCAAACCACAATTGCCGCCTGTGCTGGTGGCTCCCGGCCCCAGCGGATGTGCTGGAAATAGCCCTGACGGGGCCGCGGGGCCCCTCCTTGACTGGTCACGGTGGTCACGGCACCCTATAAAGCCGCTCGGGGACCAGGGGCTGCACCAAGCGCAGCGCCCGCGCAGAGAGGCACCATGAAGCCCCTCGTCCTGCTGACCCTCCTGGCCCTCCTCACCCTCGGCCTCTGCCGCAGAGGTACAGGGTGTCCAGGGGGGTGACGGGGGCTGGGGGGGGGGGACACCGTGTCCCAGGATGGGCTCTGCTGTCAGCTGGAGGGAGTCAAGGGGCTTGGAGAGAGGTTTGCTGAGCTGTGGGGTGGAGGGCGCAGGGCTGGAGCAGGGGGATGGGGATGGGGATCCCTCTGCCAGGCTTGGGATGGGGGTGGGGGGGTCTGGGTGAGGGGTTGGATTGTGGTGGGGGTGGGATGGGAGCCCCAAAAGGAGGAGCAGGATGAGGAGGAGCCTGCGTGGGGCCATCCCCAGCGCCCCCATATCTGCCCTGACCGCTCCGTGCCATCCCTCAGCTGCCGACCGCTCCAGCAGCGCCGATGACTCGCCCAGCTCCGAAGGTGAGTGTCTGTGCCCGGGTTTGGCCCCAGGGACAGGGACGGGGACACCCAGCCCCCCCCTGACCCCCCTGCTGTGTCCCCGCAGCCTTCGTCTCCAAACACGCCAGCGCCGAGGTGGTGCGGAGACACAAGAGGAATTACTTCTATGACAGGTAACACTTGACCCTGTTGTGCTGGGGACCCCCTGGGTGCCACCGTGGGGGCCACACATTCCCCAGGCAGCACATGCCAAGAAATCCTGGTTTTGGGCCCTTCCCCGGGGCCGGGGACCCTCCACCATCCCCTGTGTCCTTTATCTGTCCCCAGCAGCGTCTACGGTGTCGTGTGGGACCCGCTGGAGGCCAAGCGCGAGGTTTGCGAGGTCAACCCCGACTGCGACGAGCTGGCCGACCACATCGGCTTCCAGGAGGCGTACCGGCGCTTCTACGGCACCGTGTAGCCCCCACCCGGGCCGTGGGTCTGACCTCTGACCACCAACGCCACCACTTCCACCCCCTGCCTTCTGTCAACCGTGGAAAGAAATAAATGTAGAAATGGTGTCGCCAGCTCCTGCCTCGCCTGAGGGGGTGGGATGGGGGTGAGACGGCAGCAGAAGGGCCCTGGGACATCCCCACGAGGCTGACGACCCCCCCAACTCCTCCTCCCTCTCCCAGCACCGGGAGCAGGCTCCGGGGCAGAGCGGGGGCCGTCACCAGCCGGCGCTTGTCCCTGTCAATGACGAGCCCAGCACTTGCACCGCCGTTATTCCAGTTTAATTTAAAGCTGCTTGTCCGAAGCGTGGGGTAATTAGGGGGCAGCCCCGTGTGCCCCAGAGCCCTTCCCAGGAGCAGGGTTTCCTCGGCAAACCACCGGTTCATTGAGGCTGGGGTGGGGCGGCGGGAAGTGAGGGGAGATTGGGACCCAAGTCCTGTGCGTGGTGCTCCGCCTGGCCATGGCCATGGTGTCCTGTCCCATCCCCTGCTACACACCCCCACACACACCCCCCTGGTGCCGGGGGCTGCCGGGCTCTATCTCTCCTACCCCCAGCTCCCCTCAACCAAACCACTTGCACCGTGTTGCTGCTGGGTCCCAACGCAGAGCAACAACTCCCCTGCCCCAAATCCACCTCCTGCACAGCCACCGCTCCTGGGTGTCCCACAGCACAGGACCCCCGGCCCACCCTGGGGGCACTGGGACCAACTCCGTGCCAGGCCCTGACCCCAGCTGCCCCCAAGCACGGCCTCTGCCAGCCCCCTGCACCCTCAGCTCCAGCCCGAAGCCCCCAGCTCTGCCGCCAGCCCCAGGCCCCGTGTCCCTCGGCCATCCCCAGGCACCCACTGCTGACACTGCGCAATGGCCGGGCTGCAGCGGGGCCGTGTTGGAGCTGTGCACACTGTGTCACGGCCATGCGTGCTGCAGCGGGGCCATGCACATCATGTCAGAGCCGTGCACGCTGCAGCGGGGCCGTGCACATCATGTCAGAGCCGTGCACGCTGCAGCGGGGCCGTGCACGCCGTGTCGGAGCCGTGCACACTGCAGCGGGGACACACACGCCGTGTTGGAGCCGTGCACACTGTGTCACGGCCATGCACCCTGCAACGGGGACACACGCGCCGTGTCGGAGCCGTGCACCCTGCAGCAGGGACACACGCACCGTGTCGGAGCCGTGCACGCTGCAGCGGGGCCGTGTGCGCCGTGCACATCACAGCAGAGCCACCAGCACTGCTGGGCTGTGACAGCCCTGGCTGCAGCCACACGCACACACGCTCTCTCACCGCCAGACACGCAGACGGCGTCCCCAGGGTTGCTGCACTGAACCTGCTGGGAAACGGGGCACTGTGGTGGCCTGTGGCTCTGGGGGTCCCACGCCCTGGGGCACAGGGCTACTACGTGGGTTAAGTGCAACGTAAGTGCGCTACGGTGCCCTTCCCGCAGTGATGAGTACGATTAGCCGCGTTTAAAAGGTGGGGAAACTGAGGCACGGGGCTGCAGAGTGATCAGGGCAGGAGGGGGACACACACGCCTCACCTTGTGCACCCCACAGCAGGACCCAGGTGTCTGAGCCCCTCTTCTCCCCACACTTGCGTGGGGGGAGTGCTCTGAGGGTGCACAGCCCCTGCAGCCCGGCCCCTCGCCCACAGTGTCACGGGTCCCTCCAGCGCCCGGCCTCGCTGGGGACACCCAGGGGGCTGCCGGAGCTGCCAGGTGCCCGGGGCAAGGCGGCGGTGAAGGCGCCGATGATGGCAGCGTTGCCCAAAAGCGCCAGTCCGGCGGTGCCAAAGGTGCCGGGGAGCCCCGGGACGGGCAGGTGACCCCGCAGCCAGGCCCGGCGCGAGCGCGCGTCGCAGAGGATGGCCTCCAGCTGGAAGTGGGTGCCCAGCACAGCGCAGATGTGGAAGAGCTGGTGGCTGTGTCCTGCCCGGGGAGGTTGGGGGGTGGGGGGGGAGAAGCCAACGTCACCCCTGGGTGCTGGGACTCCCTGCGCAGCTCCTGCTGCTCTGTGGGGCAGGGGACTGGAGCTGTGGCACTGGGAGGCACTGGGAGGCACTGGGGGGGTGGCTGCTCACCGATGTAGTCGAAGCGGCCGGGCGCCAGGCGCTCAGGAAGGTGGGAGGCGAAGAGGAAGCCGGTGAGCAGCGCGAAGAGGAGGTGGTAGCAGTACCCGGCCACGGCATCGCTCCAGGGGCAGTTACTCCAGAAGAAGAAGAGGAGCTGTGGGGAGGCGGGGGGTGAGAAACGGGGAGGGGGACAAACACCTGGCCACCCCCGTGGTGGTGGCACCTGGCCTCTGACCCCCTGGCTCACCCGGCAGAAGAGCGGGATGTTGTCGTAGAGGAAGGGGTAGACGAAAGCCGCCGTCCGCAGCACCTTGCTCAGCCGGGGACGCTCCAGCTCCGGGAAGCTGTGAAGTGGGAATGGGGCCGGGGGGGGAACACACAGATCCCTGTCGGCCCCCACAGCCAGGACCTTGCAAGCACCTTGGCTTTGGGTCTGGGCAGGGACATGCCCTGTGGGACCCCAGAGCTGAGAAGGACAAATCCCTCCAGCCCCAGTTTCCACCCAGCTGCGGCGCTGGAGCTTTGACCCCAAAACGTACCGGGAGTAGCAGGAGAGGCCGGTGCAGACAAAGGAGTTCAAAGCGGCCGCGGGGACAAAGTAGCGGTGCCAAACGCCGCTGACCCAGTGGTCCGGCGTCGCGTAGGCACCGTAGGCAAAAGCACAACCTGCAAGAGAAACGCAGCGTGATGGGGCCAGTGGCTCCCTGGCCCCGTCCCCAGCCCCGTCCCCAGCCCCGTGCGGGTCCCTCTCGGCAGCGGCTCACCCAGGCTGTAGAGGCTGAGGGCTCCGTAGTCGCAGAAGTAGCAGATGTGGCGGGCGCGCGCCGACATGGAGCTGAAGGTGTGGGCGCAGCTGGAGGCGAAGGGGTAGAGGCAGACGAGCAGCAGGTAGATGAGCAGCGGCCAGTGGTAGGGGTCCCGCCACAGGTCCAGGGAGGAGGAGAGCACCAGGAAGCGCCACACGAAATACCTGCGGGCACAGGAGACACTGGGGTGAGCTCCATCCCTGTCCCTGTCCCCATCTCCAGCCTTTCTTTGTCCCCATCCCCATCTCCATCCTCATCTCCCCATCCTCATCCCCGTGCTTGTCCCCATCCCTGCCCCCATCTCCACACCTCTGTCCCCATTCCCGTCTCCATCCTTCCACCATTGCCAGCCTTCTCTGTCCCCATTCCCACCTCCATCCTTCCGTCCTTCCCATCCCCATCCCTGTCCCCATTCCCATCTCTGTCCTTCCACCATTGCCATCTTTGTCTGTCCCCATTCCCATCTCCATCCTTCCACTATTGCCATCCTTCCATCATTGCCATCCTTGTCTGTCCCCATTCCTATCTCCATCCTTCCACCATTGCCATCCTTCCACCATTGCCATCCTTGTCTCTGTCCCCATTCCCATCTTCATCCTTCCGTCCGTCCCATCCCCATCCCTGTCCCCATTCCCATCTCCATCCCCATCCCTGTCTCTATCCTGTATCCCCATCACCGTTCCTATTCATGTCCCCGTCTCCGTCCCAGTCCCGTCCCCACCAGGCCGGCAGGAAGTGTGTCCAGATGTTGACTGTCTCGTTAGTCATCTGGAAGGAGCTGAGGACGCAGTCAAGGGCCGAGCTCTTGGGGTGCCGGTACCCTGACATGATCCCATCCTCCCAGAAGATCTGTGGGGACAGCGGGGCTGGTCAGGGAACGCAGCGGGGGGAGCGGGGCAGCCCCAGAGAGCTGCTCTGGCCTGCCGGTGGGTAGGGAAACTGAGGCAGGGTGGGCTGGGAGCATCTCACGACCCGGAGCAAGGTTGGGTGGGGACCCCAGGTGATTTTCCACCTTGGAGGAGGGAAGCGGGGGGAGAAACCGGGGGACAGAGCCCCGCCCTCACCCAGCCACACGTACCCGAGGCACCTGATGGACCCTGAAGATCTGCGGCAGCTTTATCGTCAGCATGGCGGGGCCGAGGTGCTGAGGGCTAGAGGTGTCAGGGCACCGGGCCACAGCCCATGTCCTGCGGAGACGGGACGGAGCCCAGTGGGTGACTGGGATGGGGCTGCAGGAGCCAGAACAGCCGCCCCCCAGGTTGGCTCTGCCCATTCCGCAGATCCTGTCCTTGTCCCCTGCCCCACCTCGTCCCCGCTCCCTGTGGAGGCTCCTGACCCCGTTTACCAGCTCTGGGGATGTCCCCGGTCTTAGGACCAGGCCACCGCGAGGGGCAAAAGCCCCATGGACGCCCTGCAGCCCCCCCGGTGTAACACAGGGGCCGGGACGAAGCAGGACACCGAACTCGGCAGGTGGGGAAACTGAGGCACGGCATGAGGAAAACAGCCCGGCAGCGCCGGGGGTGGGGGGTCCTGAGTGTCCCCACCCACCACCTCCCAGCCCAAAACTCACCCAGTGGTTTGGAACAGGGGGGTGGGAAGGAAAAAAAGAAAACCAACAAAACAACCCAAAAGCGTCCGGAGACACCTCCCAGCACCCTGCGCGGAGCCGGCGAGGAGCACGGGTGGGACACGGGGGACGCCGTGCTGGGAGCCCCCTCCTCGCCCCCATGGGCCGGGGGGTCCCGGCCCCTCCACAGCCGCTCGCTGCCCCTCTCCCCAGCCCCCTGCCCGCGCTGCAGCGCTGGGAAATGGCCGAGGATGTCCCCCCCCCGCCCCGGCAGCTCCCGCTCGTTGGCGAAGGGGCAGCCGCGGCCTCTGCAGGGGCTCAAAGGGAGCTTTGTACCGGACACGCCGCCTGCTTTGGCTGAAATCCCCCCCCCAAATCCCCCCAAATGCCAGACCCCTCACTGTGCACAGGGTGGGGTTTGCCCCCCCGTGTGCTGGCGGAGGAGCACGTGCACCTCCATGGGTGGCGGGGGTACTGGGAAGTGGCTCCAGGCATCGGACTTTAAATGCCAAGGAGCCCCTCAGCTGGGAGAGCCGGATCCAGATCTGCAGCAAAACCACCCCCCCGCCCCGGGGTGACACAGCGGGGTCCCACGAAGAGACCTGGGAAGAGGGAGAAGGGGTGGAAAAAGCAAAAAACAAGTTTGGGAAAACATCCCCGACTGACCTGCCGGCGTCCCGCTGGCACGAGGAGGGCTGGACGTGGCTCGGGCTCAGTCCATGGCGGCGAATGCCAGCGGAGGCGTCCACCCGGGGCTGGATGCAGGCGCCGGTCAGGAGGTGGAGGGTTGAGCTGTGAGCAGGATCAGTGCTTTCACAGCCCCCATTTTGGGGGATTTCTTTACCCCCGGAGGGCTCGTGTTCCCGGCTCGGCACAGCTCGGTGGGACAAGCAGGTCGCATCCACGGCGCTCGGCGGGCAGAGCTGCCGGCTGAGCCGCGCACAGGGCTCTGGTCCTGCCTTTCTCCGGCCGGGTTGCCAGGGGGCCGGCGGGAGGGTTTGGGGTCTCGGGACCTGCCAGATCTTGGCAGGGATGCAGCCCCCGGAGCTGAAAAGCCCCTCCAAAATAACCTGGATGAAGCACAGCAAAGCCCGGGTTCGGGGCAGGGAGATGGGGGAGAAGCGGGAAGCGGAGGCGCAGGGAGGGAGGGGAAAGGCTGGTGAGCGGGGCTGGAGACAGGGATGCTCCCGCGGTTTTCCAAGGATTCGTCACCCCAATGAGCAGGACCAGGAGTCCCAGCTCTCGATCAGTGTTACAATGCTTTTATCCTGCTTCAATTCCAGGCCCACAGCCATGGGGCACCCCCAGCAGCAACACGCGGCCGCCACCGACTGGGAACGGCGGCACGGAGTTTGTTGACGGGGCAGGTGGCGCATCCACAGCCCCCGGCGAGGGCCACGAACGCAGGGCAGCATCTTGGCACAACCCTCCCGAGCTGGAAGAGGCGTTTCCAGCCCCTTCGGAGGGGACAGAGCCGGCGGTGACAGGTCCCTTTTGTGCCACCGCAGGCAGCGGCGTTGGGACGCAGGGCACGTCTCGCCCCGCGGGAAGAAGTCGCCCCCGGCTTCTTCTCCCACCGCGGCCTGAAAGACGGATTCGCCTTTTCGCAACCCACCCCCCCTCCAACCTTCCCACTGCTGGCAGCCGCCAAAGAACTGGAGGAGAGTAAATTATACTGGTGCCCGGCTCAGCGCTTCCCACTAGCAGGGCAAATAAAGGAGCTTTGGTGTGGGAATACAGGGAATGGAAGACTTTTCTTCCCCCCCCCCCCCCGCCACAAACCACCGCCCTCCAGCTTCCCCAGTCAGCGAGCCCGACTTCGCGTGCTGCCCAGCTCTGCCCCTGACACCCGGCCTCTCAAAGGCACCTCGAATCGTAATTTAAGTGTCACGCATATTTAAAAATGTCTCCTTTCCAACCCTCTGGTTTAAAACCAAGCCAAGAAGCCGCCCCACAACCCACCGCTGTTATTTTTGCTGTTCACAACCGCTGCTGGTGTTAGGATGCTCCCGAGGGCTGTAATGTGGGAGGTGTAGGATGGATATTAGGAAAAATTTCTTCACCAAAAGGGTTGTCAATCATTGGAAGAGGCTGCCCAGGGCAGTGGTGGAGTCGCCATCCCTGGAGGTGTTTAAAAGCCGGGCAGACGCGGTGCTGAGGGACGTGGGTCAGTGGGGGTTTGGGCAGGGTTGGGTCAATGGTTGGACTCGATGATCTGAAAGGTTCTTCCAACCGTAACTATTCTGTGATTCCAGGCAGAGTCCTGGCAAAAGCACAAACTCACCCTGACCCCCAAAGGCAGCGAGCAAAGGAACGAAGGAAACACTCTTCCGGCTACAGGGATAAGGAAGGGACCCACCTACATTTGATCCCAGCAACTCAAAAGCAAACCAAGGTTACGCCTTCCTTCACCCAAGTCAAATAACAAAGGGGTTGGGAACAGCAAAGCCTTTTTTTTTTTTTTTTCCGAAAAGCAAAACATTGGGTCAGCAAAGTGCAGGTCTGAGGGCGGATTCACACATCAAAAACGTACCCGTCCCTGGGGCTGCACAGGAGACAGACGGGCCGGGCTGGGAATCACCACAGAACGAGAGCTACAAACATCTTGTATTTTATTAAGCCAGTCAATGTGTTTGGAACACAGTCAAGACACATGCCGTGAGAGCCCCCGCGCTCCCCCTCGTCCCAGCTGGGCTCCACCAGCCATCCCCTCGCTCCCCCAGCAAGAGCGATCTGCGCACACATCCGCAGGCTGGGCGGCTGTTGTGCAAAAGGAGGGAAGGAGGGAGGGAGAGATGATCGTCCCTCGCCTCGAACCAAGCCACAGTCCTCTCCCTGCCAGCAGACGGAGGCAGGACCCGCCATACGGGGACCCTGGGCCAACCCTCCGGCCTTTCCCCATTCTCGCAGCCACCCTGTTGTCCCAAGCCTGTGTTCTGCCCTAGCCAGACTGGCTAGCTCTGCTAGACATCAAGAAGGGGAAAAAAAAAACCAACCAACCAAACAAACAAACAAAAAAAACAACAAAAAAGTCAAATCTAAGTTGCAAAGCGCAAATCCAAGGCGTTGCAGGTGGCATCCAGCCCAGCAAGGATGGGAGCAGAAGGAAGCGCCTGCTTGGCACAGCCCGTGAAACCGCTGAGCAGAAGTCCAGCGAGCACCAGTGACTGTGTGCACCACGGCACGGGATGGGGGCAGCCCCTCTGCCACCTCCCCGGGAAACCCAGCGAGCCTCAGCCACCACAAACCTGCGCTCTCCCAGCCTGGGGTCACCCCGTAGGGCTCAACATGGTGGCAACGAAAAGAAAAAAAAAGAAAAATCAAACCAAAGAAACACAGAAAAACACATTAAAAACACTGCTTTCGGCCCACAAGATTGTTTTTCTTTTCGCTCTCCTTCCCCAGCACAGTGGGCGTTACGGGACGAGCTGGGAGCTGGTGGCAGCAAGCTTTGAGCTGGGACAGGAATAGCACCGTAGGGGCGAGCGGTGGAGCAGCGCTGGCCGTCACCCGGCTCGCGCCTGGCGGGAGCTTGGCAGGGTAGTTTGCGGCTCGCTCTGGGGCCGGGATGGAAAGGCTGCGGGGAGCTCGCAGGACACCCCAGCCCCGCGCTGGGGAGCCACGGGGGGAGCAGAAAGCCAGGATACGCAGAGCCTCCCCACCGACCGCCACCTTTTCTTTAGCCCTGGAGAACCGCTCAGCATCAGTCACCAGCACAACCCGCCAGGGACCCCGGGCTCCTGCTTTTGGCCTCTGGGTTGGAATTTGGAAGTGACGCACTGAATCGCATCTGGGGCAAACTGGCACAGGGTCTAGGGCATAGCGGATGGGTATCAATTTATAGCCAGGGAGGAGACTCCCACTCACTGCGAGTGCTGGGATTGGGGCTAAGAAGTGTCTTCTTTCACCCCAATCTTAAAGACGTCAAGTTGCTCCTCCCTTAGAAGGCAACACTTGCCGGAGGATGCAGCTTGCCATCTTCCCTGAGGACGCTTTGCAGCTATGATGTTCCGGAGCTTTGAAGTCTCCCACTCCTTCAGCTCGGTGTATCTCTGACTGGGGACATGCATCCCCCCCCAAAAAAAAAAAAAACAAAAACAACCAACCAAATTATCAGGTCCTCAACCATAGTTGCAGGTTCTGGAGAGAAGCAGGGTGGCAGAGGGAGCTTTCAGGTGCCTTTTTTAAAAGGTCACTGTCCCTCCCCACTCAGCCCAGAGGTACGATGTCCTGAACGATGCCACTGGGCAGTTAAGCGTCCCTGTTGAAGGGCCAGGGCCTTTTCCTCCTCTCCAGCTGTGCAAAACTTCAGGGTAACACTAAAACAACGCCTCAGGAGACCAGGGCAGTTACTAAGGGATGAGGAAAGTAAGGGAACAGCTTTGCTGCCTTTTAGGAAGAAGCCCTCCGAGCGCGCTGTGTGCCTCCTAAGCAGGCTCACCGCAGCTCAGCAACATCTTGTTACACAAATGTCAAGTTTCTTTAATTTTGTTCTTAAATTGCCTTCTACGTCCAGCCCAAACAAGCCCTGGGTCTGACTCGGGACATGGAGAGATGGCGTTAGCCCAGCTTCTGCCCCGGACCGTGAGCCCTTGCTGCCAGTGACAGCACCCACTGCACCTGCTGCCCTGAGCCCACAGCTCCCGGCTCTCATCCTGCACCACGGAGCTAGAGGAACGGTGATGGGGGTGCCAGGCATTCCCTTGGGGTTGCTGCTTTATTTGCATTGCTCTTTCCTCCCCCTCAAGATCCAGCTGTGGCCAAGGGAACACCTGGCCCAGAGCGAAGCTGAGGAACGCCTCCAGCTCCTCGCTGGTTCGAGGGCAGCCAAGTGCTGCTCTTCGCTCTATAAACCCCGCGTGCAGGCTCTGCACTACGCAGCCAGGAGGGAACGACAATTAGGCCACTCAGGACTGCAAACGCAGCCCGGCTCCGGCTCGAGCAGCCCTCCAGAAGACAGCTGGGGACTGCAGACCCTTCCGACGTGCTTTGCAGCAAGGAGGTGGATGGTTTTCTTAAGCAGCAGGGGAAAAAAAAGCACAGTCCACCAGCCCCCCAGCCCACTGTGCCAGGCTTCCAGCGCACGAGGAGTGTATTTCACCGTCACTCAGCAGCACTCCCCAAGCCAAGGGAGGGGCAGACGGGGAGGTGACTCCGCCATCCACAGCGCTCTGGCTCACACACTGAAGGACAAGTCCCACAAGGCGATTCTTTTCTTTTTTCCACCCCATCAAACAAAAATAATGAGCTAGACAAACAAATGGCTTCAAATAAAAACACCGGTAGCGCTGGAGGAAAGAGTGACTGACGAGCTTCACAGCCCATCTTAGGTCTCTAAGAACACCCAAGATGAGCCAGAGTCTTTGACCTGCTGTTCTGCTTATGACGTTTCCTTGGCTTAGCCTAGAAAAGCACCGCGAGTTTCAGGAGAAGCTGCAAAAGGAAAAACCTGTAGGGAAACCCTGCCCCTCCACCCGCCTTTCAGCCCACACGGAATGGAGCTGGAACTTCACACCCGGCATTTCTCTCTGCTGTGCTACGAGGCTGCATGCTGCAAAGGAAATGGAATTGGAATACAAATGAATCCTCTGGGACTTGTGCTGGTTTGTTTTTTTTAAGTTTTTACCTGAAAACAAATCCTGCCACTCCAGTACAATGCATCATGCTAAGAAGTCTGCACAGGTTGGAGTATGTTGCTTGTCTTTCCATATTATGCCCCTTTTGTAGCAGCTTCTGGCTGGCCCGTGTGAAAAAAACACGCAAATGTAGAAGACTAGTGGTTTTTACTTGCATAGCTGCTGTTCATGTGGATGGAGACATCTGTCTCTTGAGTACATTGACGCAGATGAACTACAAAGAGGCCGTTCAGCCTATTTCCCTCCGCTCTGCTGTCCCGGGAGCAACCCGTTTCTTCATTTCCAAGCATCAGCCTGTGACAGGAGGACGTCAGACACGGGTTGCTTGAGATGCCGTCAGGATGGAGGTCTGAAAGGTCCCTCGCGGGTCACACAGGGAATTAGCTCTTCCAGCATCCGTCCAGGTAACACCATCCCTTCTTTTTGGGATGCTAAAAGCACTGAACGGTTTGTGAGCTCAGTCCTGGGCGGTGGCGGTCACCGCGCTGCCTTTGCCTGCCCTGGAGGGACGTGAGGTCGGGGGATACAAACACTCAAGTTCTGCCACCCTCTCTAGCACGGCATAGCAGCAGTGGTGCGTCAGAACAACCAGCAGAAGAGATAATGGCTTTGAAATCCTCCTTCCTCCTCCACAGCTCATTGCAAGATTTAGAGAGAAAAAAAATAAAGGGAAAAAAGAAAAAAAGAAAAAAGGAAAAAAAAAAAAAAGAAGAGGCATTGGGTCCTTCAGAGATGTCTGCTCCATCCCAGGGTCACAGCACTCAAGCCAAGCGGTTGAGCCTTATCGGTGTTTAAATCCCACACGGTTCTTCTCTCTCTTCCAGCATTTCTGCTGGACTCCACTCCTTTTCTCCAAGGTCTAACGCTGGAAGCAAAGAAGCGGGAGGGACAGGGGAAGGAGGAGCAGAGTCATCCTCACCTCTCTCGAGCAGCCCAGCCAGTCGTGTTGCTCACGAAGCGTGCAGCTTGTAAGGAGAGCAAGGGTGTGCGCTTCAGACTGCTCTCTCCTTGCAGGCCACCATCCCTTTGCACTAAGCCTGCTCCGTGGGGGACAGGGAAAGGAAATAAATATGCTTGCTCAAAGGAAAAAAAAAATTATATTAAGAGCTTTCCCCCCCTTTTAAATAGCATAATTGTTTCCTTTTTTCTCTGACATTGGAAGAGTATCCAGAACCCCAGAGGAACTCCACTTTTTCTTTTTTTTTTTTTAATATTATTTATATATATAAAAACTAAGAATTAAAAGAAAAAAAACCCCTTGAAAAATAATTAATTCAAAGGAGGAGGGGTGGGCGGGGGGGAAAGAAGAATATCTGCTTTCCTGTCACCAGATTGCCAAACAAGAGCTAAACGCTCTTTGGATCTTCTTTCCCAAGCTTAGGAGGGCTCCATTTCTGCTGCGCTGGTTTGGTTTCATTAAAGTCAAGTCCACGCTTTAGAAGCCGCCTGCCCGTTTCAGATGGCGGAGCAAGCTCTGGGGGGGAATGAGGGGGAATGAATGACTGCCCGTCTCTCGCCCATCTCTGCCGACTGGGAGAAGGGCAGAGCTCTGCCTCGGCCATGCCGAGGTGCCTCTCTCTTCTCAGAGCAGTTGGCGCCGTCGGAGATGTACAGCCGTCTGGTCGGGATACAGGTGGAGGGTGTCTGTGTGCGTGCCCAAATTGGAATTTTTTTGGGGGGGTTTTTTTTTGGGTTTTTTTTTTTTGTAGGTATTTTTGTTATTGTTGCTGCTGCTGCTTCTTCGTGTCTAAGTGTCGCCTGGATTTTTGTTTCCTTCGTTCAGACGCTGCACGTTCCGAGAGGGGGAGAGAAAGGTACACCAACCCGATGCCTTTCTGAACATCAGCCCATCTCTTTCCACTGCTTGTAGAACTCCAGAACATTTTTTATTTCTACGCTGGCATTGGCGGCTGCCTGGATGGCAGACTGCAAACAAGCAGAGACAAAACAGGGTATTTTTTTCTTGTCCTGTCAAGAGGACTGCCCTTTACAACTTGGAGATTCTCAGGCAGAGTTTGTCATGGCTAAAAGACCCAATTCTCCTTCACGCCAAAGCTGCTCTGGCACGAGAGGCCTGCACAGACGTGCAAATTACTTCTCCCACCTCCCCCAGGACACTTTGCACCACAAAAGCATGACAAATCAAGGGGCCTTTCAAGGAAATAGGAACCATGACTTCTCAACTAAATTTGGGAAATCCAGGACAGTTATTACCCAAGGCAGAAAACATTAAAAAAAAAAAAAGAATTCTCTTGCCAATCAACCAGATTTTGATCTTGCTAGGAAGCAGAAAGGCTCAGCTCTGCCAGCCAAAGAGCTGCTGACCTGCATGGGCGCTGAGAACGTGCTTGGGTCCTCCAGCTGAAAGCCTGTGATGATGGTGACCATTCCTGTGGTGTCGTCTTCTCCGCTTCCCTGGGACACTGTCAGTTGTTTGCAGCTGTCCAGTATTTTATAGAGATTCCTGCCACATAGATGCAAGAAAAGAGAAAGAGAGGGAAAAAGTCAGAGGGAAAACCACTTGTTTGTGCAAACAGTTTCATATGTGCTCAGAAGGACACGTGGAAGGCAGGACTGTTTCTCTGTTGCCTCTTGAGGGCTTTTCTGAGACCCTTCTTAGCACCAAGTATTTGGTGCTACGCGAGCTGAATGCTCTAACACTCTCTCTAGGGAATTTTAAAATTACTCACATAGAACACCAAATCAAGCAAGCTGCATGACGGGTCCCAGTGCTAACACCCCTCCCCAAAGCCACCTGCCTGCTGGGAGTCAGGCTCAGACATCTCCAGATGCTGTCATCTTACCAGGCATCTAAATCTTGTCTCTTCAATTTATGCCTCTCAAAGCTCTTCCCAACATCTTTCTGGCAACGGATGTACCTAAGGAAAGATCAGAGTCACTGAGCTCACACGGAGACCATCCCACAGGCTGAAGTCAATGCTCTAGAGCAGGTCTGCCAGGTGCTGCAGGACCCTTTTGCAATGCTGCCTTTTATCAATCAAAGTAACACCCAAAGGCCTGCCCCAAGGAATCCCCTGTGAAATCCCTTAGATCACCTCCCATCTCACCACCATCACTGAGCGCAGCTCACAATATCACACGTGTTCCAAAGCCCACCAGCCCCCACCCAGGCCCTGAAGATGCAGTTTGCCTTCACAGGAGCAGAGCTCCTTGCCCTTGTACAGCTAACCCAGGCAATAACGCAGTACAGCTCTTCCAGCACTCCCAGCGCATCAGCACAAGGTACTGCTCAGTTTTATACACCAATAGAGATGCAACTCCCTCCATTCCTCAGAAGCAGCGACATTTCATGGCCGAGCAGCAGCTACAAGCGCATGCGGAGAACCAGCTGCCAAATCTGTTACTTCAGCACCTTCCCTTCTTGCCAAGCGCATTCCCGAGGCCTGGCTTTCCCTTGGCCCACTCCTCACTCTGCTCCAAGGGATGCACAGCCCACTCCCCCCATCGACATCATCTTCCACCCCAAAATAACACCCATTCCAAAAGCAAGGACAAATCACACCACTCTCACCTGTTTCCCTTTTTAAATTCTGCCTCCAGATACCGGATGCTGTCCCGAGCACCTGCGTTCTCCTTTTTCAGGAAGTCTAAGCCATCAATCACTAACGGGGGGGGAGGAAAGAAGGAAAAACATCTGGGTTACAGCTATACTTCTGCAAACTAATCCAGATGTGTCAAGAATTCCTCATCACACTGAACTCTGATGCACGGCAGCAGTGGCTGCCACAGGAGGCAGAGGGTGAACAGGGCCTCTCTCTTTCCAGCTGTTTGTCGATACACTGCGTTAGATTCCAAGCATGGGCCACACAAAACAGACCCCAAAAGTGACACGTGGAAATGGTTTTTCAGCTGCTTCAGCCAAAGTAAAGGACAACAGCAGTAGGAGAGAAAGCCACCACCTTGGCCCGCAGGGCTTGCCTTCTAGCGAGGGGATGAGGGGAAGGCAGGCACAGTGATTTGAGGTGGAGTCCCCATACCTGTTCGAGGGATGATGATTATGAACCTCCCGCTGGTGGCTAGCTGCTTGACGACAGCCAGGTGCTGGCAGAGGGCCTGGGTGTCCGGGACAAGATAAGGAGACATGGCTGACTGCGCTTTGGGCTGCTGGAGACTTCCCTCCAGCTGAGAAACCTCCAGCTGAAAAAAAAAAAACCACACAAGCAGAGACACTTGTTTCACATTTATGCTGAAAGAAACCATCAAACAGGGCAAGCCTCACCCTGCAAAGCTCCATCGAGCCCTGGCAACCTCCCAGCACATGGAGCAGAGGGTTGGATGCAACTAAGAGGTCAGAGGGAGGCGACTGTCCCACTCTACACTGCACTGGTGCAGCCCTGCCTCGGGTACTGTGTGCTGGTTTGGGCACTTCAATACAAGAAGAACCCCAAACTATTAAAAGGGTGTCCAGAGGAGGGTGACCAAGATGGTGAAAGGTCTCAAGGGCAAGATTTATGAGGAGCGGCTGAACTCGGCTTGTTCAGCTTGGAAAAGAGAAGGCTGAGGGATGCCCTCATGGCAGCCTGCACCTTCCTCAAGGCGGGCAGCAGAGGGGAGGTGCTGATCTCTCTCTGGTGAGCAGCGACAGGGCACGAGGGCATGGAATGAAGTTGCATCAGGGGAAGTTCAGACTGGCCATTAGGAAAAGGTTCTTCATGGAGAAGGTGGTCGGTGACTGGAACAGGCTCCCCAGGGAAGTGGTCACGGCACCAAGCCTGGCAGAGTTCAAGGAGCGTCTGGACAACGCTCATAGGCACATGGTTTAGTTTCAGGTAGCCCTGCGAGGAGCAGGGAGACTGACTCCATGATCCTTATGGATCCCTTCCAACTCGAGATGTTCTATGATTCTGTCTTTGCAGAACAGACACTGCCTCTGTGCAGAATGAGAGTAGAAAGCTCCCCCTTCCTTTCCTAGTTTCAGAAATTTCTGCCACCACCCTGCCAGTTTTCAGGCTGGAACCAGCATCTCCTACCTGCAGTCGAAGCTGAGCCATATCTCTCATCAGCCTGTTCCGACGCGCTTCCTCTGCAGCCTAGTTACAGAAACAAACTTCCATATCAGTTAGCAGGAAACACACAAGCTGACGTTACCCCACGCTTCCAGAAACAGGGTGAAAAGAGGGCACATGAGTAGCTTTAAGGAGCAAAACTTTCGTCTCGCAACAAAGAACTGTGATTATAGTTACAATCTAACGGTAATCTACAGGAAATTATGCCAAGTACAGAGAATTAGCCCACCTCTGCCAACTCACCATGTGAAACTGGGCTTGGGCCTGGTGCAGCAAGTTGTCTTGCTCCGACTGTGCTATGCTGATGAAGATCCCAAGCTCCGAGTTGAACTGCAGGATGCTGCCTTGCAAGTGGGTAATGAAGTGGCCAAAGCTCCGAATGCAGCAAATCCGAACAATAGACTGCAAAGAAGCAGACAGGCAATCACCAGCCATGTCTCCCCACGGGGGCTGCAGCCAGCTCTGACCCCGCAGCTCACGCTTTCGGAAAAGGCTATTAAAAAAATCCAAAGGGAACATTTCTGATAGAAACGTGCTTCTGAAGACAGAAACCACAGGAGAGAGCTGCAGGAAAGCCTACAGTTGGACAGAAAGCGGAGAAGTGCTTGCGGTCTGGGCTTTCCCAAGTCAAGAAAACATCAGCAAGCTCTCCCCCATAAATCTCTGCTCAAGCCCTCAGTGCTGGGAAAAGCAATCAAATAATACAACAATCTAGATCTGATTTGGGGGCAGGCATTACTCTTGGCTGGGCTACTGAGCAAAGGCAGCAAAAGGTGAGCTGACGTGGGATGTGGGATTGCTGCACTTTGCTCCGGCTGCCCCGGCAGCACGAGATGCCGTTCAAGACCTCAGCTGGCTGGACTGCGATTTCACAAACACGTGTCCCACATCACGCATCAGAGTGGTGCCCTCAAATCAAGGCAGAAGGTGTTAATGTATTACTCCCCACTCCAAAGGAAGCAGATGGGTTTAGCGAGGCAAGACTGGAGAAGAACAATTGCATTTTTCTGCACACCTCCACTACCCAGAAACGATCACCTTGGCCCTTTGTGCTGGGGAAAACAGACAGAAGTGCTCTGCGAGGGCACAGAGTGCCACACCAAGTGAGATTTCACTGACTTCTGCATTTACTAGAGAAGGATCGCAGGAAGTATCCTGCGGCGCGAAGCAAATTCCCTTAATTCCCCCAATCCCTGCAGCTCCTCCCCAAATTCTCCCTTCTGCCCAGACAGGGAGGTCAGGAGACTTCATCCAGCACAGCTGCCAACGTGTGACTGCTTCCTTTCATAATGACTCTGACAGGGGAAGGCAGGCAAGGCAATTTTTTGAGCACTGATTTTTGGATAGACAGATGATTGCAGCAACCACCAATAACTCAGACTCAAAAGTTTGAATCAGTTTTAGGTCTTTTTTGGCAAGAAAGAACTAGATCTTCATCTGCACAGCGAAAAGGCTGCACCTCCACAAAGTTAAACGCAGCTTGTGCCGAGATTCAGGATTTACCCTGACTCACCTCCTCAACTGCTGAGAAAATGGGCCGGTCTTGCTCGAAGTTAAACCTCTTGTGTGCGTTTTTCAGAGGGGGAAGATTTCGCAGGGCCACATCTTCTGGGAGCAGCAAGTTGGCTTTCAGGTCTGGGAGCTCAGCACCACTCAGAATGTCCTTGACTTCATTACACAGGGCCAGCCCTGGAGAGGATGGAGGGGAAGCACAGCAATATATGGCGACTTAAAAAAAAACTTGACGTGGGGACAAAGAGGAAAACTGCTTTAAGGCACACAATCTGTAACGATCAAGGGCAGAGGTTTTAAATTACAGGCGAACTGCGAGCATGTGTTGAAGGAGGAACAAAAAGGCCACCCACAATATAAAGAGTGACTGTCCCAAACAACCTGCTGAGACACACCACTTCAGAAAAACTGCAGTTTGGAGGGTTAGCTTTCCCATTCGTTCCAACAGACAAGCAATTCAGTTTAAACTGTGCTTCTCAAGAACCATGGGGATCTTTAGGCTGAGCTACAGGGCACATCACAAGCATTTGGAGCTTCAAAACTAGTTTCCACGATTGCCACGTGTTGTGGTTTGGGCTGGACTGGCCACTGAGATGAACGACAGATGCTCTCCCCGTCCTCAGAATCATACTCTTACAGTCTTGACAGTTAATCCCAACCACATTGGCCGCACAAGGATGTCACGCAAGTGTTTCAGTATATTGCCAACCATATATAATGGATTCATAGAGCTAAAGTCTATGGCACGCTATTTAACCAGAATAGCGTTTAAACACAAAAACAACACATCCGTGATGTCGCTTCCCGTTGTGCCTATAAGCAAACTGCTACTGGCAAATCTCTCAGCCCGGGATCTATCACACACCATGGAAATCCCTGATGACTAGGCTTGCAGAAAAATTAAATTGCCACTTCCTTCTCCAGTACCTGATTCCTGCAGGTCTGCAGCAGAAGGCAGAAGGTTCAGGAGCACAGACAGCCTGTTCCACAGGCTCTGAGAGCTCTGCAGGAACAGAACACAAAAGGCCACAGAAAACGTCAAGACAGATGTATGCAATAACCAGGCCGCTTGGGCTTTCCAGCATCTTTCACGGACCTCAATGCTTTATGAAGAGTAAACTTCACTACAGGTCAAGACTATCTTAATTCAGCTGGCGGAGTATTTAACATCACCTTCTGTCCAGGACTGGGACAGTAGCTTCAGTATGCCCTGAGCATCCCAGCCCGGAGGAACAGAACGGACACAGTCTTGGACCGAACTCAAAGCAGAGCTCCCACCTGAGCACACATGATGATGAGGTCCGTGTTTGTCCTCAACCAGTCCAGAAACACCTTGACAGTGAGAAGCAGCCCTTCATTGGTCACGATTTCTAGCTTCTCCTGAAGGGATCGCTCATTCCTGCAGGATTTGTTACTTGAAATGCTTTCCTCAGAGTCAGACACGTCATCTGGAAGATGAAGGGAAAAGCAGGATGGCAGGCATTAAACCCCTTGAGAAGCCAAGCCCTACTGGTACGAGAACAGCGCTGGGTTGGCAAGAGTTGAGTTGAACTTCTCGGTGCCTCCACACACCCTCACAAAACCAGTTCTCTGTCCCCTGTGCTGCTGATAAGAGCGTATCACTGTTTCATTTTCTTCACTGGGAGAAGATTGCTAAAATTTTCCTTGTGAAAGTTTGACAAACACCTTAACCCCTGCAGCAGCCCCTGAGATGCTCACTAACAGAGCAGGGAGAAGCAGCACGTGCCGGCACTCATTTCCTGCAGAGAACAGAGCCAGCGATCGCTGTTTAGGTCAACACGCACCAAACTTCGGGCTATGCAAGAGAAGGAAACAGCAGGGCTATTTTATGAGCCAGGGCCCAGGTGATTTTAAATATTGAATGTGCTTTGCAATCTTGTAATTCTACAGAGCTGAGGATCTCAAAGCCTGAGGATCTCAAAGCCAATGAAATTGCACACGAGCTACGCAAGTGACCCAAGGTCAAGGTAGCAGCAAGCTGGGAATCAAGGATGCATTTTGCTGCAGTCCCTTATTTTAATTGCACAGTCATTTCTGCCTATTAGCACAGCAATTATCATTCAATAAGCCCTCAGAATCAAAAGGGAGGAAGTAATTTATTCAGAAACCATCCCTGATAGAGTGTTAAGTCCATTAAATAGCTCGAGTTTTGAAACAGCACAGCTGAGGCAAGGAGAGCTCAAAGCTAAAAAGCACATGGGTTAATTCATTCAACCTGGCTCATTCAACCTCTCATTTTCTACAGCTATAAAGGTATCATGGCCACACTATTCAAATACGTTCCTGGAGCTGAAACATCTGGGTAACCCATTGAAGGAAAATGTTAAACAGACCAAAAATCGTTTGTTTCTTCCTTTACCCCGATCTCTTTCAAGTGGCTATGAAGCAATGCCGGGAGCCAGTAAACATTAACATGATCTAATACTCCCCCTTCAAATCCTGGCCCAGGCAAAGCCTGAATCTTGCCAGTGCTTCAGGCCCATTGAATTTGGCAGCACGATGCAAAAATGTTTCCTTGCTCCAGGGAAGCTGGGAGGAATGACAAACAAGACCGAACAGGCCCATGTGGTTTTATCTGAAATACAAACAACTCCCTGTAGTGCATCAGATCTCCCTTTCAAGCTGCTTTTTCCCAGAACATTACTCAGCTGTGTAAGTTGTGTAGAGACATTGCAGCTCCACCTGCTGTGCATCTGCAGGTTGGTTCAGCCCCAAGCACTCAGCGAGGCAGCACTCAAGGGTCACGCAAAGAGGCCCTCAACTCCTCTGGCATGCACCTAGATCACACCTTACAGAAAGCTCCTATGAGTTTTGCAGACTTGACAACCTGACATCTCGTGGAGAACTTCCTGGACGGCGTCTGCACCATCCACCTCCAGAAGCAATAGGAAGCGTCTGATTACAGAGATTCCACGTAGGAAAAAAAGGACGATAATCCAAAATTTTAATACCTGCTGGAATTATCCTCTGTGTTATCAAAGCTGCTCAGCATTCAGCCTGTTGAGCAGAACAACAGATAACCCTGGCTGGCTGCAGGTGTTTTCTTTGCTCTGTGCACATATTCCTGGATGTCAGGCAGTAAGAGTAAAGCTCCTCCTTCAGGAAACACCCAACCCAAGAACTACGCAGTACTTGGGCAACCTGCTCCTCCAAACCTGGCTGAAGGAGAACTTGCACCATGAGAAGAGGTGGATTTTAGCAGACAGACTGCTACAGCTCACAGTTTTCTACACAGAGCTTCTGAACAAGGTCGCTGATCCTTACCTTGCTCTGCCAAGCTGGGCTTCTCCAGATCCCCATTGACACATGGCTTGCTTTCTAGTCCATCCTTCAAGACAGGCGGGTCACTGTTCGGTTTCAGAAGGATGTTGCTGAAAGTGGGAGCCAAGCGAAAGCAGCGCTTGGTCTGAAACAGCTGGGTGGACATGGCCTGGAGATTACTGGCTATGCTTGCGTCATTAGTGCTCAGGGAAGCCGGCCCATTGACTCCGGGATCCGGAGCCTCAATTTTAGAGATGCTTGGGCTGTTGGAGTCCCCAAGCCCACTGCCATCCACGCAGTTTTTTAAGGCCTCTTTGGGCCCACTTTTGCCTCGGCCACTTCCCTCCTCACCCGGCTCATCCTCCATGTCCTCCAAGTCAGACCGAGATTCTTGGCTGTTCATGTCAGAGTCCGTCTCCACATCAAAAGCAGCTTCTGCTTCCTCATCGCTCTTCTCTGAGCCACTTTCTGAGCCATCACTGCCCTTTATGGAGCCCTGGCTGGAGTCAGAGTCAAAGCCCTCGCTCAGGTCGCTCTCATCCACCTTCTGGGGGTGGCGGCGGCGGCGCAAACACGAGAGGCGGGAGTATTTCTTGCTTTTTTTGCAGTCATTCTTACGTTGTTCCTCGCTGGGCTGATGATTGGCCAAGTCAGCTTCAGCTTCCTTCTCGATTGAGTTCAATGGCTCCCGCGGCTCCTGGTCATCTGCCGGCATTTAAAATGAGACCACAAGTTAAGAAAGTCCCGATGCGTCACACAAACTGCTTGCCAGCCCTGAGCCTGGGGAACCAGTAGTGCAAATTTCAGCCATCACTTCTATTAGTGTCTTCAACCAGAGAACAAGCAATGGCAACCCTAGAAGAATGACTCACTTTCTAAAAGGAGCACAGAACGACTTAGGAAACCTGGATTCCTACTGCCCAAGCTGTGCTGCTCCGTTATCAGGCAGCTTCAGTGCTAAATGCTGCTAGACCAGCATAAAATACACAGTTGAATCTTAAATCTTTTCCCCAGCTTTCTCCAGTCTTGAGAGCCAAGCGACACACCAAGCGGGGCGAGGACATGTGCCACTCAGCTTGATTAAACCAGCCACTCCACCCTGTAAGTGGGCTGAGCTGACCTAATCCCTTCCTTGACCAACATGCTCGCAGCCTTTCCAGCAGCACTATGTCACCCCGACAGCTTCAGAACCCATTCACTGTTGCTTTTGACCCGGAAAACCCTAGTCTTGCGTTCTGTGAAAATATTACAAACTGACTGTTTGCAGGGGAAAGATTCTCTGCTCAACAGGATCCCCCAGAAACTAAAGATGTGCTTTTGTCTGAGCAGAGGTGGGGTGTGCTGAGCAGAGCCTGTCTCCCTTAGACACTGCCCTGCCCAGGTGTTTCACCTGAGATCATCCCCTCAGTGGAGGAGAAAAGAGTCCAGTAAATAACAGCAAACAGAGAGACAGAAAATAAGGAGCACAGATTGGGGTAAACAGATGATGAATGAGCTGCCAAGAGATACAGAAAGATAACTCCTTACAACAAGGAAAGCAACATTTTCATCCTGTGATGATTCTGATGCTCACAGAGAACGTCTAAGTGGAGGCAGATTACCCATCTTTGGGGATTTCAGCCCAGCAATCAAAGATCAAGATGTCTCTAATTAGCACCACTCAGACACTACACTCCAAAGCCCATGCCCAGGAGATTTAGGAAAGAAAAGTAAAAGCCAGCCCTATAGGCAGGCAACCGCCTCTGTTGTCTTACCTGTGCCATCGCTCTGAAAGGCTGGCACTGGATTTTCCCCTTCTTCCAGCTCTGCCTGGAGGCGAATATTGACGTGATTTATCAGGTGAGAGAAGAGGGCCAGCGTGAAAGCGATGGCTGCGCTGTACTGCTTTGAACCTGCAACAAGACAGCATGATGAGCTGGAGGAGACTGACCACTAGCCCAAAACACATATGCCAATTAAGACAACATCTTCAGCCTAACTGGACTGCTGAACGTTAATTACTAAATTTCTGAATAAAGCACTGGTTACCTGCCCTCTTGAGGCTGTGAACACTCATAAGGCAGATGATCACCATGCGAAAGATCAGGAGATCAGGAAGGAAGGAGTAGCCACTCTCATACTCTTCTTCATCTTCACTAGTTGAGCTCAGATTAGGAGGAGAGGGCAGGTAGAACAAGCACAGGTTGAAATCCTCCAGCACAGACTGGCAGAGAGATGTCAGCTCAGAATCCAGAGAACTTAACAAGAGGCAAAAATAAACAAGAATTATTATTCAAGACCCAAGCTCCTGGCAATGTCTGCATGGAAACTGAACCAAAACTGGCAGTTAGGTGATTCTTTAGCACTAGGCAGGATGAAGCACCAGTGAATATACCCCAGGCAACAAAAGCTATGGGAAGCAAGTGAGATGAATCATATTACGTTGTCCTCTCCAAAGCTGCTAAATTAAAGACAAACGATAACGAGAGCACCTCCCTGCATACAGATGGGTCACCAAAAAAAATATATGACGACTTCCCTGGGAGCTCTGGCAGTAGTCACTAAGATATACAGGCCACTTCAATGCTAACGGCAGCAAAAGTTCTGAATCCACTGCTCAATTAAAGGATGACATTGCAGTGCACGAACTGGGGACTCAAATTTGCCTCCTCCCATGGCTCTAACTTGCAGCCCTGTAAGAATATTCTAAAATCCTCTGGAGCTATTAGCTACCTCAAAGGAAGCACCCACGGTATTCAGTGTAATGGGCTATGGGAGTCTCCTGGTTAGAAAATAAACCCGTCCGCAAAACATCTAGCAAATCCTTTTCAGGGGGCAACACACTTGGGAAACTGAAGTCATTTCCAATTTTCTTATGCGCTAAATATGTGTTAAGCGGATATTAAATGAGTCTTGAAGTTCCACTCTGGCATAAGTCAATATTTGAAAGCTGATCCCATACTGGGCTGCATTAGCAAGGACACAGCCAGCAGGCTGAGGAAGATGATTATCCCTCTCCATTTGGCACTCGCAAGATGGCATCTGGAGTACTGCATCCAGTCTTGGGGTCCCCAGTATGGCAAAAAAAACCCAAAACAAAACAAAGAGACACTGACAAACTGGACTTAGTCCAGCAGAGGACCTGTCAAGGGGAACAGAGAAGAGGCAAAGAGAATCAAGTTTGTCCAGCCTGAAAGAGAGAAGGCTTGGGGGTATCATCTCCTGGTTTCAGGTGCCGAATAGGTGGTTACAGGGCACTGAGGAAGACTTCTCAATGGTGCACAGCAAAAGGAAGGGAAGTGATGGGTACAAGTTGCAGAAAAGGAAAATGAGACTAGATGTAAGGAAAAAAAAAAATAATTCCACAGTGAAGGCGGTCAAACACTGGAAGGGGGACCAGAGAGATGTGAAATCTCCGTCCTTAAATACATTCAAAACTCAGCTGGATGAGGCTCGGAGCAACCTCATCCAACTCGTTTGAATCTACCTTCACAGTGGACCCTACTTTGGGAGAGGACTGGAGCTCTAGAAGGTCCCTTCCAACCTGAACTATTCCATGATGAGTTTTACTGTAGCCTGTGTACAAGCCCTTTAGAACACCTGCTCAATTTTAAGGAGTAAGAGGTTAATTTACAACCACCTGAAAACCTCCCAGCAGAGACAGAGAAAAGCCAAGAAAAAAAAAAAACAACTAAAATCACACAGCTGTGCAAAGCATGCCCAGGTTATGCTATCTGTTTCTTTGAACGAGGTATTTGGTTACGCATTTCCAAATGCGGTGAACAGCCCCGCACACGTACAGACAGTGACTCGTTGCTGTCCCATCAGCCTAAATCCAGTGCTTGCCAGGAAAAAGCATTTGATGAGTGAACACGGCAAGAAAACACCAAAGGCATAGTACAGCACAGAGATGAGCTATGAGGCTCAGGAATTCAACATTCACTCAGTTACTGGCTTGATTTAGCCAGAGTTGCATTTAACCCTTTATATTTAAAGGGTTGTATTTAACCCTTTTACATAAATCCAAAGTTGTATTTAACCTTTTGGTATTTCAGTCTCCCTTGGAAGATAATCTTTTTCACTCTCCCTGCAAGGTTAGAAGACTAAAATCTTGGACCTTTTGGCAGAAAGCCTCATCACAGGCACTGTTATCCTACAGGGAACAGTCTCTTCCAATTCTGGATGCGTGCTACTGTGAGTTATCAATAGAAAAGATAATCTGCTGTAACCTTACCTGCTCTTTGGCTGCAAAAGACTCTGCAGGTACATAAAGCTCACCAGCAACCTCTTAATGTCTTTGCCTCTAAAAAGATTGAGAAGAAAACACTGTAAAGCAGGTACCGCCGTCACAGAGAGGGACTAGACTAACAGAGCGATATTAATAGGTAAAGCAGGTCTCAATTGAAAACTACATTCTGGTGAGACTGGAGAAAAAAAGACAGCTTATACACTTCTAACTTCCACCAATACGCCTCAACCCTCATGAACAGTCACCAGCTCCAGGGGAGAGTGAGAAAATCTCTGAGCTCAAACTCCGCACCTAGCCAATATTTAGCTTTTCTCCTGAAATTATCACCTGAGAGATCAAAAATAGGATCTAGATCGGGGCTCTCAAAATTCTGGGAACAGTCACTGACTTGAATCAGCCATCTACCAGTTCCCACTTCCCAGAAAGACACTACTCTCAACCCAGAGGATGACACTGGTGGCACTGCAAACCCCCAGCCTGCACCCCTCTCCTTTTCTCTTCCCTCTTACCGTTTCTTGCTTGGAGACAACTTCCTGGTTTCACATTTCTTCAACTGGTGATACATTTTGGCTGCTTTGTCATACAGCCGCTTCAGGTTCCCGTAGGCACCTTCAAAGGACACTTCAGACTGGATACTGACATACCAAAATAGACCACATCAAAAGTTACTTTGCCACAAGGTTGCTCACATTTTATGGTTTTAATTCACTAGAAAGTTATTCAGTTTTTTAAGTATGAAGACAGGTACCTAATGCTTTTGTTTGAACACGCTGGGCTACTTAACTCCCACTGATGTCTGCAAACCCCACTTCAAGCTGTACCACAGCTCCATCTGCAACGTTTACACATCTTTTCAAATATGTGCCTTAAGGCCACGTTCAGATAACTGAATTCCACCCACCTCACTGTGCGGGGTGCCTCACTCAGCACCTCCACTCCCCTTCAAACCTGGCTCTTGTAGCACAGGCAAAGGGTCTCAGATGAAACCCTGCCCTCCAAGCACGGCCCTGCACATGTATTTTAGTGACCAGCACGATGGTTTGGTTTGACCAAGGCTCTTTCTTATTACCAGTCCTGCTCAAGGGTGAAATAAACCCCTCTCTCTTCCCCCTCCCCTGGAACTCATCTGCTGAAAACAGTCACAAGTCCAAAGTAAAGGAGAACAGAGTGTGGCACCAGCAACCACAGTGCACTGGTTCCCTGTGCAGGAAGCCACGATCCCCACAGACACTCACCAGCGTAAGTAGCAGTAGGTAGCTTCCACGTTGTAGTACTTGCTCCCTGCCAGCGTCCCCAGCTGGTTAAAGGGCATGCCTGTCATGAGAGAGGGGCAATGCAATTAACTCACAACTCTCCAACAGCCCTGTAGAAAGCAGATCCTTCCGCTCTCACTACATTTCCACACAGGAGGGAAGCCGGGAGACACAAAGAGTAGTAAAGCTGCGGTACAAAGTCTGGGCTACTCGATCCCTTCATCACACAGGGTTTTTTTTCCTGTTTTATAGTGCTTTTAGATCCTCACCACCTTCCTGCCAGTTATCTACATAAGAAAGCAGAGCAAACAACGCGCCTCCTCTGTATTAATAATGCCATAGCCTTGACTCTGTATTCCTCTTGACACAGATGTCATCCTAGCAGCATTTAAGAGTTCTGTTCCAGCCCACTGTGGTACATAAGTTTTTGTTGTTTATTGGTGTTTGGGATCAGCCTGTCAAACAACTCAGTGAGGACTCTGCAAAGACAGTACAGAGAAAACACTTTTTAAGATAAGACAGGCCCTCAACTCTCGCCACGACGTGTTTTCATAAGGTAGTCGCTTCTGAAGGAGAAAGCAGCATGTGAGATTTTTTTGCAGGGGTGACCAGCAATGCTCCGCTTCTGGCAATGGACAGCTGGATCTCCCCTTAGCCAGACAAGCACAACATTACCACATTCATGGAAGCCTGAGCTGCTGAGAGCTTATCAGATGGGTACAAGTTGAGGTCATTCGGGAAGGGCACCTTTAGCTTTAACTCCTCTCTTTGGCTTGCCAGCAAGAGAGAGATTCTCAAAAAAGGAAGTAATTTTGACCAGAGGATAAAACCACTCCTCTCTCAGCAGCAGGATATAAACCTGACCAGCGCAGTATCACACGGTATTGTTTTTAGGTTGTGGCAACATGATTGTAACAACTAAAAATTCACGGTAACTCACTCACCAATTTGTGGTGCAACAGAAAGGGCTTGATAGTAAAACCGCTCAGCCAGCAGCTCTGTGTCCACACCTGCCAGTTCATTCTGATAGCGAGCTGAAAGAAAACCACACGTTGCCCATCACAAACCAGAAGGCAGTGTCTTCTCTTCCCTTCTGCAGAGAAGTGCAGCTTCCCTGCAGATTAACAATACCACAAAACTAGAAATACTGGCCAAGTCAACAAATCCATCAAAGAACTGCTCTTGGCAAAACCCAGGAACGTACAGGGTTTGCCAGGCCCGTTTGAAGGGCTTTTATTTTAACCACGCTATTCCGCAGATCGCAACCCCTGCCACCTCAAGCAAAGGGGGATATCCCTCAACACTTGTGGCAGCATGTAAGCAAAAGGAAGATGTTCTTCTGCTCCAAGCGTTAAGTGCCGATTCATTTATCCTGGAAATAACTCAAGAGTTGTGCTCCATTTCCCAGTACCTCAGACAGACTATATTCTACTACAGCAGAGTGTGAAATCTAAAGCATGTCAGCTGACACACACACACACACACACACATATATATATATATATAAAAAATACCTGGCTGTGGTCAGACTGAACTTTACTAATTTATTGTATTATTTTTTGACAACAATTTTGGAAACCTTAGGTGAAAGCACTGTGAAGAGGTGAGCACATTTTCTCCCACCAGTCAAGTAAGTCATTCTTACTACCCCCGTAAGACATTTATTTGCAATGCCATTTTTAGGCTGATTCATGCGCAACGATAAAATGCCAAACAGCTTTCAAGAGCTTGAATGCTGCTGCGTGTCAAGCACATTTACCCGTGCCACACTTCAAATAGCTGTTTTTCACACAGTTACATGTTTTCTCACTGCCTTCACTCCCACATGTTCACAATCAAGCAAGAAGCTGACACACTTACCACACACTGCAGGAGGTCGTGACTGTGGGATAGACACGTCTGCTATAAAAAGGATGACATGCAGCCAGACACAATGACAAAGAACCTGGAGCTTTGCAGTGGCCTACCACTCTGGAGTGATTCACAACATTGCTTAATAAATCTGATTTTCAGTCGCACTTGTGCTGGTGACAGTGGCTCCGTAAGGCAACCTTAGAGCAAGTCTGAACTGAGAAGTCGGCCCACTCTGCGTTTCCTTCACGCTGTCCAAACAACGTAAATAAATGCAAGGGTTTCCACTCGTACACAGCCACGGATACAGCTGTTTATCAATAGCAAAATCCTCACCTACTTGCCCAAAATCAAAGCTTCTGCAATTTGTAGCAGTTCAGTTATCCACAAGGATTTCAGCTTACACAAACACATCAGAGGGAAATAAGTGTCTGCAAATAACTATGGCTGGTGACCAACAATGACGGACTCAGCACTGTACAGGCACCATCTTTTTAATGTATTAAAGGCTGCCCTGAAAGACGATGCTGTCCTTACCTAGATCTCCCAGATAAACCAGACATCTGTGACATGCCATCTGTGCCCACTCCATCTCCTTCTCCGATGCAGACACGGGTTTCTTGCAGCCTACATGAGAAATATAAAATCACATACACCGTTGGGTACAGGCGGCTGGAAAGACAGAGGAGCAGCCCACGCCTCTGCCTGAGACACCCAACATTTCACCGGATGAAAACAAAGACCACATGGTCAGACCACACTGTCGGCTGCCGTCTGTGACATCTCATAGACCAGCACCGCTTTGCTCTCATTGTCAAAATGTAGAAAATAAATGTAGAGAGTACATGGAGACACTGCTGTTCACCCACTCCCTCTTCAGTTCCCTGCTGGTCAGGGGCAGTGCATGTCAAAGTCACTGAAGTGACTGTCACTCAGACTGTGTCTACAAGGTATGCCACCGAGAGCTGGCTGCGTTTGCACTCAGACAAGGGGACAAAGGCCAATTCCTGTCTACACGCCGTGTGATCGTGTTAACGTAGCATTGAGCACAAGCTCATAAGGCCTGTTGAGGGGCTGATTTTGTTAGCATGGCTAATGAGGCCTTTGGATGGGAGCCGGCGCAAATCCCTGGAAGCCAGAACAAAGTCTGAGCACACTCGCACCTGGCAATAGCGTACGATGCGGACGTACCCTCCCCGACATCGAAGATGGAAACAAACTCATTGTCTCAAGACTGAGATCTAGATTTAGAGCTGGCCAACCAAAAAGGGAGGAAGAGAAGGAAAACAAGGCAAAACGAGGACAGCAAATCTGTGCTGTAGGCAGGGTGGCTGCAGTCAGTTAGGAAGAACTGCCTCCGTCCAGAGGAGGGCAACAAAGCTGGTGAAAGGGCTGGAAGGAATGTCCTGTGAGGAGCAGCTGAGGACTTTGGCCTTGCCTAGTCTGGAAAAAAGGAGGCTGAGGGGAGACCTCACCGCTCTCTAAAAGTTCCTGAGAAGGGGACGTGGAGAGAAAAGGACTGATCTCTTCTCCCTGGGATCCAGTGACAGGCTGCCTGGGAATGGTTCAAAGCTGTGTCAAGAGAGGTTTAGACTGGACATGAAGAAGCATTTCTTTACCAAGAGGGTGGGTCAAACACTGGAACAGGCTTCCTAGAGAGGTGGTCGATGCCCCAAGCCTGCCAGCATTTAAGAGGCATTTGGACAATGCCCTTAATAACATGCTTTAACTTTTGGTCAGCCCTGAATTGGTCAGGCAGTTGGACTAGATGATTGTTGTAGGCCCCTTCTAACCGAAATAGTCTATTCTATTCTATACTGAACTTAGAGAAAAAAAAAAAAAAAAAAAAAAAAAAGCAGTTCAGACAGTGGTAAGTGTCGAAAGCAACAGGGGAAGGCTGCAGCCAGGTGACCTGAACTAACTTATGCCATCAAACGTGACTCAGCTCCTGGGAGGGGCTGCTGCTGGCAAGACTGTGCTTCCCATCTCCCCATCAGCACTTTCTGCCGGGCCAGCGGGGTCATGGCTCAGCCAGTGATCGAGAAGCAAAGGCTGCCGCATTCGCGCTTCCTCTCCAGAGGGCATTTACTGCCACCGGGCAGACCAGTACCCTGGATTTAGTCTAGGTTCGGTCTTCCTGTTGCCAAGGGTTCCCACCTTCTGCAGGAGAAAATTCCCAAGGAAGATCTTTAAGACCCGTTCAGCCTGCTGTCCGAGCTTCTTCCCTCCTGCCTTAGTTTAAAAGCCTCCAGATTTCACTTCCACTCCTAAGTGACCAGTGAGGAACGGTTCCCACTTACTAACAGGCATTGCATGAGTTGCATTATACAAATTCTGGCCTTCAAATCTGTGGACCGGACCTACCCTCCCTTTCTTTTTTGCTTTGAATCCTCTTGCTCCCATTTATAACCATCAAGTTGTGCCCACCCTAATTTATAGTTCATATGGGATTCCTACACATCCATCTTTTCCTGATACGCAAGGTTACATCTCTGTTATCCAGTTACATACTGATCTGCTGCATCCTTTTAATTAAAGAGTCTAAACACATTAAGAAACCTGAATAAGGGGAGCCTTCCAAGTGCAATCACGCACCACAGGGTACAAACCCATCTGGAATGTGCATTTTGAGAATTTATTAGTTCTGCAGTACTGAGACACATTTCTCAAAGCAACAGTTGCCAGGGACATCTGTCTTTTAAACCGACATCTCAAAGCCAATCATGATACAATCATCTCCCAGAAATAAGAATAGGATACCAGCAACTAAAACATTCTATTGCTAAAGACACACTGACTTCTTCTATGCCTGTTTCTGCTGTCCCCCAACCCGCCAGCTTTAAGAATGTCAATTAAACCCTCGCTAATACAGGTCACAGAACATACAGAGGTTCCATTTCTCACCTGGACCCACCCAAACAGAAACACGTGGCTTGAGGCCACTGAGCACAATCCACGAGCAAATGTGAACAAACTATTACAAGGTAATCGAGGATGTGAACGCATGTGCAGCCTTAAGCTGTTTCAGGCTGTGAACACTCTTATTCTTTCCTCCCTAATAGGTGAGATACCTCAAATTACCCTGCGTCTACGGGCACAGACAGAGGCAGTTACGTGAGACAGCTAACGTACCTTACTGTGTTACAGCAGCTTCCTCATGTTCTCAGTCCAAGAGTCAACAGCAGTTTCAAAGCTACACAGTACAACTAGGAAGCATGTGAAGGGAGCACAGATAGAAGGGGCACCAAGAAGAGAAACAATATCTTACACCTAGTGAATAGGATGTCCTGACAAAAATCTGTTGATTTCAAGAACCCATTCCCCCAATAGCCCATTTGTCTGCTTTAATTAAGCTTTTAAAAATATTCTGTACAGCCAGAAGCACTCTTCAATTTTCCATAAAAATCTGCCATCACCAAACACATACTAAAGAACTTTCTAACAGCTTTTTCTTCCTGTTAGAAACCTTTCTTTCTTCCCTAGTTTAGTATTTAAAAAAAAAAAAAGCAACAACAAAACAGTGCCATGGAAAAGAAAGCAGGACAGACAGTCTGTTCTAAACAGCTAATCAGGGAAAAAAAAAAAAAAAATCCCTTGAATGCCAAAACAAAGATGGACTAGCGCAAGGGGAAGCCACCTGTTCGGGGATTCAGGCCTTGCCCACGAGACCAACACGCCAAGCACTAACCTATGAGAGGGTCTGTTACGTGCGTCCAGTCAATACAGCACTGCAGCTCCAGCTGATAGTGAGACTGGATGTAGAGGAGAAGGTGCTGGTAAAATCCTATGCCAGCAACTAAGTGAGTCCGGTACGCGCACTCCAGAGTGCTACGGCTGTGAATGTGCTGGAGGGAAGAAAAATGAGAATATGATAATGCAGTCTGGGTAACATTTCAGCCTGCCCACCCAAGTTATACCAAGTACGAAGCAAGATAGTGGGAAGCTCGGCTGTAACTGGTTTTGCAGTTCTGTACCTCCTCTTGCTCAACAATGTTGTACCCAGTGGTATTTACTAAGGGTCAACATCAAGAAGGAGAAACACTTGCTGCTACAACAAGTAAATAAAATCAAGGTGTCTGGTTAGAACACCTTAAATACATTCACACAAGCAGATCACCAGGAGAGAGTTCATGGCATTAGAAAATACAAGTGTGAATACTGTGAGTATTTTCCAGGAATCAAGTCCAGCAAAAACAATCAGCATGGAAAAAGCCTCAAGACCACCGTTCTACACGGAGCTATAAGTCTATTGAAGATGGGAAGACACAAATTAAGCAAATTATGTTGAAATATCCTCTGCAATGGCAGCACTCTCAGCAGATCATTAAAGCTTAGCTGCCCACAGCTAGACAAAAAGTGTATGTCAGCTCCACGATTAAAATTCAGGAGCGCCTGGCTTCCCGCCCCGTGTTCAGATCACAGCTTCTCCAAGCAAGTGAAGCTTTTAACTTGATCTCACCCATTGCACAGCCAGAGACTTTCTCATGCCAGAGCCATAGATACCTGCCTTTTTATTTGTTTTAATGAGCTGGATAACTTCATAGTAAACTTTTCTCCAGAGCAGTTCTTCTGCTTTTCTTCCATAATCCACTGGATGCAAGAACATCAGCTTCACACACAGCTCCCGCAGCCTGCGACAGACAGCAGAGAAGTCACATTTAGCTACAGCAGCTTCAAATACAGCTGCCACTACATAAGCATGGAAGAGGAAAATCTGAATTCATTATGATGGATGAGCTAGGCCATCTGGTGACAGTATCGCTTGTGTCACTCCCACACAAGAGCATCTGGAAAAGCCATACACCTAACCAGTTACCTTGGCTCAGCTGGCCATCAGTAACTTCCTAAATTGCGCAGTAATGTCAAGAATTGTCTCGACAGCTTAAAAAATTAGTAAGAAAAATCATCGCTGCCAGGCACCCTCTACACCTGATAAAAGATTTCACACACACATAAGAAGTTTCTTCACCACACAGTTTTTTAAAGGTTGCTCCAAGCCCCGTCCAACCTGGCCTTGAACCCCTCCAGGCATGGGGCAGCCACAGCTTCTCTGGGCAACCTGGGCCAGGGGCTCACCCCCCTCACAGCCAAGAATTTCTTCCTAAATCTAATCTAAATCTAAAACAACTAAGTGCCTGCCCAACTTACTTGTTCCTCAAGCTGATGTTCTCCGGCTTGAACACTTCTTGATACGCTGCCTTATTACCAAGGATGAGATCCAAACGATGAACGGCCTCTACCACTGCTCTGCAAGGTAACACGGTAAGAGTTTCAGAAGAGCAGGTTATCTGGGATCATTCCACGAGATCTGGGATGTCTGCACAGAACAATACCAGCCCAGTTAACTCCATTATTAGCAAGCCACACTATACCACCACACCATATTAATTGATTTCCTTTCTGCTCTCCATTTTAAAAAGCTTATGGAAATAAGTGAGAAGCAGTTACGTACACTGTCATGATTTTGCTGCAAAACAGCTGCTTAATCACCAGTTACCACTGCCTGTCTCGTCAAAAATGTCAATTATTTCTACAGTGGCAAAGTCAGAAGTGTCTGTGGACATATTAGCAACTTTTAACCTCAGCAATTAAATCACGCTATACATACACCCAGATTAATTTAAACATCTTAAGCTCTATAAATTAAAATAAATGGACTGATTTCTAACTGTATTGACAGGGTAAGAGTCAAACTTCCACCAACTCGTTTCCTTACCTACTTGTCTGTGAAAGAAGGCAACTCACATCACTCACTTGCCAAAACTTCATTACAGTGATTCACTGACTAAAGCCCTTAAAGATTTCTCAGTGATAGGTAACAGAGATACTCAAAATCAGCCTAAAATACGAACTTTGTTACGAGATTTTTCCCCTGAAAGCCAGCTAAAAGACAGACCAAGCAACCCCTCCAAACCTCTGAGTCATGCAAAAAAATACTGAATCACTGCCCAAGACTCTCCTCCTGGAGGAGGAACACCACACTGTGCAAAATCCCAAGTACTTGAAAGTTTGTAGTTGAGAACAAATCAGACTAAAATGTTGCAGTGAAATAAAACCAGGGACTTACGGAAGCATTAGTGCTTACGGGCAGCGCCTTCATGAATATCTCATGGACAATTTGATAAAGAAAAATCGACCAGCTGTGTTAAACCCTTCCTACCAAGAGAGATCATCTCTAAACATCTGCCTTTGTTAAGCCTGTATTTGAGGTCAATAAACTGACGCCTGAAATGAACTTTCCCCAGCTGTTAACTCGACATGTTCCTCTAAGAAATCTGTCCTCCAAACCATCCCCAGCCATTAGCTATCAAACTCCACAGGTACTTGTTCTCCCCCCCAACTTCACATCTACCTACCTGTCACTCCCCGTTTGTTCTAATACCTTCTCTGCTCCCACTGCTGAGCCTGCCACACGCGAGAGCTGTTTGAACAAGAAGCTGAAGACAAGCAAGACGCATTGTAAATACAGAACGGGACACTTGATCAGAGCAAACTTCTGCAAAGCAGAACAGTGCGATGCTGCTCCCAACCTGCTCCCCCTTCCCCGAAATCTCCATCGTCTGCAGAACACAAACCCCCTCACCACGCTCGCGGCACAACGCAAGGACTGCACCGTCTTTTCCCGCACATGCACAAACAGTCGCCAGACTGAACACAGGGCACTCGCATGGCACTTGCAAGTAAAAGCATGCAAAACCGTATGCTAAGGAGGCAGGCTGAAACCACCACCACTTCCTTGAAAACTACAGATATTACTGTGAAGTAACTGACAGTTTCACACACCAGCTCCTTGCTAACAAGGCAAATCTGCTTTCACAAACCCACCACACCAAAAGGAACCTCCCTGAAAAAAAACCCAGAACATTCAGGAGCTCAAAGAGAAAGTGTCCCATCTCACGCTACGTCACAGGAAGCCTTTCATTCAAGGGTAACTGGAAATCTCATTTGTTTCCAGTAAACCACAGAACCCGACAGAAGAAGAGAAGTGTAGGGTATAGGACTGTCTTACACAATGGCTTGGGTGATCAAAACACCAGAGTGTTCGACCAACTTCTTCCTAAATGATCATGAAGAAAACCAAGAATAGAGTAAGAATCACATGCAAGCGTCTGCTACTAACCTTGATACCCACAGCCACTTCTGCTCCCTAGCGTCTTTCTCACATGGCCTGAAAGTCCTTTGCAAACTCTAACAATCTAATACCCTCACGAGCAAAGAAGGCAAGTGAGTAAAATGCTTTTTAGTTTACAGGTAAAAGGCAGTAAGTACGAAGCATTCATCCAAGCTCACAACATATTGGTGGAGCGGGGATGGACGGGGGGGACCAGAAGCCCCACATACACATTTAGTTTCCCCAGAATAGCTCTCCACAAAGCAGCAGGCAATAAACACACCCTTACTGCAACCTGTGATTAATCTCTTGTCACTGTATCTCTCAAAGACCCTCAGCAGGAAACCAACAGCGTGGCTCACAGGGAACTGATTTGTTTCCTACGCAGAAGGGTGACCAGAAGAAAGGGGAACTGCTGATTCATTTGATTCCCAGAGAGAAGTATAGGAAAACTATGATCTTCTGGCCCCAAAATAGGCAGTCTCCACATCTTCAAAATAGCTGTAGAAATGCATTCACTGTGCTCGGCAGCCGCTGTGTGTCTGATAGAAGCTCACGTGTCACTAACACTTCAAGGTGGGAAATGATTTTATGGTAACTACAAGCAGTTGACACCTGCATCCAAGGACACAGTGGGGCCTTAGGGTGGGATGTCACACGTGCAGGTGTGAACACGTGTGTCCAGATCCTCATGTGCAAGTTAACTATATTCAAAGGCTCAACACTGACTCCTTCTCCTGACACTTATTCAATTCAGATTCTTTTACGGGCACGCGGTCCAGGTTCTCCCACTGCTCAGTAGCTCACATGCCAAACAAGCCTCTATTTTTTTATATCTGAAAAGAAACAGGTCATAAAACCGCATCTAAGAACCCTCCTGAGTTCAGCAGTGACAGAAATGCATGTTGACACTGTGCAGCATGACACCTGTGAAATAACAGGAATTACTCAAAAAGCAGCAGCCAAAACCCCCTTCCCAAGTTCACAGAATCATTACGGTTGGAAGAGACCTACCTTTAAGATCATCAAGTCCAAGCGTTAACCCAGCACCGTTAACCTAGCTGCAAGCAAACAGACAGCTATTTGGCTGCCAACAGTATCAGTGGGTAAGAAATGGGATCAAGCAGTTAAGGAAAGCCTACTCACATGCCCCAGGACTCAAACGCCTGCCAAATGTGAAGTACAGAGAAGTTTCCTTCCAGGGACTATCAGAGCAGGGACACTGGAGGGTATTCCACCTTCCCCTCGAGCACAGGGTGGGAGACATCCCAGAGGGCATCTCCCATACCACCCTGATTCCTACAACAGTCAGGGATGGGCACATGAAGACACTGGTTGCTTCTGCTACTTTTTATGGGTTCATTAAAAAAAACAGCGTTGGTGACTCGAAAGCAGCAAGGTTTATCTTTTAGGATGCAGGTTCCTGAGCCGTAAGGCAGAAGGCAGACCCCACACTAAAATGTCTTCTTCACAAGAGGTCCATGGTGCTGCTGGAGGAGGCGGAGGCAGAAGTTAAGAATCTGTGACAGCCAGTGACGACCTGCAAGGATCCCATGTCCGCAGTGGTGAGGAAAGGGGACACGATGAGGATAAAAAGGTACAGGAGCCGGCCTCACTTCAAAAATGTTAGCAAACATCAACACAGGCACTAAAGACCACACTCTGATTAAAAGGCAATATAGTATTTGTGCCTTGGGTGGCTTGAGACCACAGGCTGAATTTTACTTAGCAGTTAAGAGGCCAAATTTTGTCCCAGTACCCATTTTTATACCTGCTGGGTTTAAACGTTGCTTTCAGACAGCACATCAGAACCACAGAGGAGGCAAATCAGATGCCAGTCTATTAAAAGAACCAAGTACAGCACGTCATGCCAAGCAGGGTGGAAATGGTCCAAGGTGAAGTCCTCTTCAGCCATGCAGACACCGATCTACCACTTTCCTTCTGTGCAACTAACATTCTGGGATGGGGCAAGATGGCAGGGAGAATTATTTGCCCTCTATTTCTTTATTTAATAGATCACTAAGAGCCACAGCCTCTGAGGAGTAAGACATTTCTCAGGGAAAAGAACCGCAACCATTCATTTGTATTCTGGCATCTGTCAGTACACAAATAATACTGCCCAGAACAAGGCTGGCAGACAAGAATAGTAACGCAAAGCCAATGAGCTAATGGTTACCCAGAATCCAGAAAAGAAATCTGTAAAATAAAGCCGGTCACCCTACAGTAAAACACACATTTTAAAACAGCACCCAGGGTAATCTAGTTGCCACATTCAGAGGTGAAACTGGGGGATTACCAGTCCAGGAAGACTTAAATGGAAAAGATCAAAGACCACCCTAAGAACAGTGGTGGGCAACCTCATCTCCAAAAGGACACTCCAATGGCCAGCATACTTGCCGACAACCGTGGAGACCCAAGCTCAACTCCCACTGCTCTCACAAGCAGACACAAAGCTGATCCCATGTGGGCAGTTTATAGCTGGGACTGTCACATTCAAACACCTGCGATTCAAAGGCACTGTTTAATCCGATGGCCGAAAGTTTCCAGAGACAGTCAGCCACCACACAAAGTACAACATGCTTCTCAGAGGACAGGAAGTTACCGCTTCATCTAACTGAACTTCAGGCTGAAACAGAACAGAACTGACAAAAGACTGTTACGGTAGAAAGCTTGCTAAGAGAGCTACCAGCTATGTAGCAAGAAAATTTGTGGGCACTGCAGACATTATAAATCCTGTACTAAAATCCCAATACTTACTTCCAGATAAAAAAAGAGCCATTTCTACAGGAGTGTGGTTTTCTTTTTCTGCCGTAAAAATGCTATAAAGCAACCACACACCTTATTCTGCCATAAAAATTTAAACAGAAAACAACCGCTTCCTTGCTTTGATGACCAATCCCACGTCTGGTCAAGGGACATTCACTTGTGAGCTCCAGCGGCATAGTGAGGTACCGCTTGTCAGGTGAGCCAAGAAGCACACACATTGCTGGTCCACTGCAACCACAGAGTAAAACACATCTTAAACCACAATGAAGGTGGTTTAAACAAAATGCATTCTATTTTGCAAGCAGCAGCACATACATCCTCTCCAATCCTGTCCGCCACACCTCAGGTAGCGGTGGGCAAGGTGTTAACGCTGCATCAGCTCGACTACTCGCAGACGTGGGAAACCACCCCTAAGATCAAATGGGGTATCTCAATGTCACAGCAGATACAGAGCACCACAGCCCTGCAGGCGCTTCCAGCACGACAACGCAGCCCACACCTCGGGTAATCCAAGCCATTGTGTCTTACCACTGACCTTGTAATAAGAAAGAGAAATGCACCTAATATAACTTCAAAGCACCAGGAACGTGCTTGTACGAAGCGCATCACAGAAACAAACGAATTCCAGTAACTACCACTCAAACCTGCTATTACTGCTTTGGACTTCTGGGCAAGGATCTTGCCAGATTTCTCAGAGGAAGGCAAGCCTTGCCCTGTTTTAGAGGAGGGCAGTGAGGTTCCAGGAGATGAAAGAACATGCCCAATGTCACCAACCAAGTCGGCAAGACAAAAAGAAAATGGAGCCCATCTCTTGCCTTCATTATGTTGCTCATCTTCAAAACCACACTGCCACTGCAGAAACTCCACTACGAATCTGCTTTACTGATAGAGAAACTGAGACAGAAGAGGACAATTTCTGGGCCACACTCACGAAACAAGTCATCAGCAAAGCAGAGGCCAGGCACCCCAGCGCTGACAGCGTGGCACCTCATCCCTGCTGGGCTGAGCTGACCAAGGCCATCATTATTTCCTGAATTTTGTCTTCTGACGTTATTTCCAATGTATGGTGCAGAGATGTGAGTGAGAGTGGAGTCCCAGGGAGTGCTTCATTGGTAAGACCTGCAGCTAGACCAGCCTTGCCCTCCGCACAGCAGGAGTGCCCTGGCTCAAGCTCCTGCTCATCACACCCTCTTCTCCAGCCCTTCCCACATAATCCCTGTCTGCTGTCAATGACAGGGACCTCCTCTCCAGCCCCCCATCTCCCTGGGTAACCCACATCTTGCCCTTATCCCACTGCATCCCCACATCTCCTTCCCCCTCAGCCCGTGTAACCCCCAAATCCCACGTAACTGCTTCCTCCATGCCCCATGTCCTGACCCATTCCTCTGGGTGCCCCATACCCCCTTTCCCTGAGCCCCTCCTTACCCTCCAACCTGCCTTCTTCCCCCCATCTCTCCACTGTTCTCTCATCTCCCCTGGATCCCCTCCCCACCACCTCCTTTCCCCCCACTTTGTTTTGACTTGTCTCCCCTGGATTCCCCATACCTCTTTTTCACCAGTGCCGTCCCCCACCCCGTGTACACCTCACCTCCTCTGGATCCCACACAACCCCCTTCCCCCTAGTCTTACCTAAATTTCCCCCTTCTCCTTTCCCTTAGCACTGCCCCGCTTCCCCTGGATTCCCCCTCATTTTCTTCACCTCAATCTTCCCTCAATTCTGCCACCCCTTCCCCTGTTTCCCCCTGTCTTCCCTACATCCCACCACCTCCTTCCTCCCCCATCTTTCCTGAACATCCCTCCAAGCCCTTCCCCCCGGTTCCCCCCAGTCTCCCCTGCATTCCTTCCCCCTCCGGGTTTCCCTCCAACCCTCCTTGGATCCCCCCCATCCCCGGTAAACCCCCAGCCTTCCCTCCCTGCCGCCATTTCCTTCCCCGGCCCCCCTAAACCTTCCCTGACTCCTTCCCCCACCTCATTCCCTTCAACCTTCCCTAAATCCCCTCAGTCCCCTCCGCCTGGGTCCCCCACAACCTCCTCGGACCCCGCCCCATCTCCTTTCGCCCCCCGACTTTCCCCTGCATCCCCTCATCTCCTTCCCCCACTCCCCACCTCTCCCCTGACCCCCTCCATCTCCCCCCCCGCTCCCCCCTCCTCCCCCCAGAGGCCCCTCTCCTCACCGGTACAGCCGCTTGGTGTGCAGCACCTTGGCCTCCGGCTCGCCGCTCTCGCCGGTAGCCCCGCCGCCCTGGCTCATGGCGCCCGGCCGAGGGCAAGGCCCGGCCCGCCCGGCCGAAACCCCCCTCTACCCGCCCTCTCAGCAGCGGCCGCGCCGCCCCGCCGCTCCCCGCCGCCGCCGCCGCCCCCGGCCCCGCTCGGCCGCCATGGCTGCGCGGCTGCCCCCTGCCCCGCGCCGCTCTCGCGAGACTCCGCGCGAGACCGGCCCGCGGCGGGCAAACATGGCGGCGGCGGGGCCGGCCTCACCTCGCGAGAGCTCAGCCTCATCTCGCGAGAGCTCGCCCTCTCGCCGCGCCAGCGCCGGGGGCGGGCAAACATGGCGGTGGCGGCCTCAGGCGGCGGGGCCCTGGTGGTCGCCCTGCCGGGAGACGGGTCTCAGGGCGGCTGTTCCCGCTGTGGGCCCTCCCTGTAGCTGCCCCGCGCCATGAGCCTGGCTGTGGGGCGGGCGCCTCCCTGCCTTGGCGCCTCAGGGCCGCCCCTGAGGGGTGTTGCGGGAGCCACCCTCCATCCTTGTGTGGGCCATGAGCTGAGGTGGCGGCAGGAATTCCTCCCCAGGCCTTCACGGCGCCATGCAGCACGGACGCCCGGTGCTGGGCCGGGGGCTCCCCGGGTGCCTTTGGTGTGTCACCTCCTCAGAACGGCCATGGCTCTCACAGGAGATCCAGGCCCGTCCTGTCCCCGCCATGGCTGACAAGCACTGGAGCTTCTTCTTCTGCACCAGGCCCTGCTGCCAGCCCTCCGGGCGCAGAACCCCCCTGGAAGGGGGACGTGCCGCCCTGTGCTGAGCCTTCCGTGGGGGCTGTCCCATGCAGGGACGCATCCCCGGGCATGGGTGGGCTGGGGAGCTGGCAGGGGGCCTGAGGGGCCACCGTGGGCTCAGCCCTGCGTCAGGTGAGGCGCCTGCGCCTGCCCCTGCCCCTTTGGCTCGGCCCCACCTTGGGCTGGTTAAACAGGTTTGAAGTCTACACACAGTGAGAGATTGAGGAAGCGTTTTGCAGGCTCCCAGCACAGCTGCTGCCGCTGCGTGGCCCCCCCCGGCCCCATGGCCCCCCACCTCTCTCCAAGTAAGTCCAGCAGCGAGGGGAGCCCGGTGCCAGCTTCCCCCCACGTCCCGGGGGGCGATGAGGGAGGGAGTGGGGCTGGGAGCGGGGAGATGGAGGTGTGCAAGGCACAGGCAACTGTGCCACTCTGCCTCAGTTTCCCCATGGCTGTGGCCAGGCCAGGGCACTTTCTGGGGGTGCAGGGATGACTGTGTCCAGGAGGGAGAGCGAGAGAGATTTTCATTGCAGGAAGCTCCCATGCCTGCAGCCAGCAGCACCTGGGGCAGGCTGAGACAGGGATCCCCTGCTAAGAGGGAAAAATGGGAGATTTCTGCCTGGATCTCCTGCTTCCCCATAGCAAGCAGCACCCTCCTGTACCTGCCCCAGATCAGTCTCAGCCACAAGAGGCAGCAAATCTGGCTCCTCCTGCATTTAGTTGTCGTTCCTAGATGCAGCCTGGCCAGCTCTGCCCAAGTATTGGAGCTTGGCTGATGGCGGCACGGGTCGGAGCTGCGGGTGGAGATGGTTGTGTCGACCAGGCAGTGTCCAGCTCGCCAGAGTCACTAGGCTTGTGCCCAGCCAGAACCCCCAGGATGTTTGGCCAGGTGGGGATGTGATTCCCGGGGCTCAGCAGGTGCCCAGCTCTGGGCAATGGTGCCCACATGTCTGATGCCACATGCCCCGATCCCGCTGCCATGGGCTGGGTGCGCTGGCGGGGCATGAGAGCATGGGGACACTGGGCTCTGCTTTAGTGGAAGGGCAGGCAGGCGATGGGACTCCAGGGGTGGCGGCTGACAATTTGCAGCCCATGTTGTAACTGGGGCTGTGTGCGTGACCCCAAATCTCTCATTTCTGCTGGTTTTTTGTCTGTCTCCTTTCTCCTGGCACAGGGTGAAGCGGAAGGGACAGGAACCCAGTCCCCTCTCGACACCCCAAAACACAGGAGAGTTTTTTGCCAGTCCCCAGCTGCATTCCCAGTGATACTGAGCCGGCTGCTCTCATGGCTGCCGCTGACCCCATCCTGCCCCCTGAGGAGGTGGCTTTGCTGGAGCTGGGGAAGGTTGCCCTGGCCACCCCCCTGGACAAGGTGCCACCAGCCCCAGATGAACACCCAGGGGACCCTGATGCCACCCTGCCATGGGACCGGAGACAGCACAGCGCCCCGAGCCAGCCAGAACCTGCAGAGACAAAGAGGCGCTCAAGTCCTGAAGGGGGCCGCGAAGACCCAGAGGAGGCTGCTCTCAACTGCCCCCCAGCTGAGGCCGAAGACGAGGAAGCCCCCGGGCTGCCTGTGATGGCGGCCCACGTCTTTGTGCCCATCGACCCGCAGTGCATTGAGCAGAGACCCAGCAAGCAGAAGAAGCAACCTGCCCCATGGCCTCAGGAGGAGGGCAAGGGGGGCCACGTCCCCCACAGCGACAGACCTGACAGCCTCCGCCAGAAGCAGGTCTTCCTTCCCATCGGCCCCTCGCGCTACAGGGACACGCTGGGCTTTGAGGGGCGAGTGGCCAAGCCACTGGCTGAGGAGCCACGGTGCCTGTGCGCCAGAGAGTGCGGCACCGGCAACCTAAAGGCTGTGGCCTCCGTGGTGGGGGCCCTGTTCCTCTGCCCCTGCTTCATCTATGGGGCCTACGTCTTTCTGCCTTTTGACGCCCCACTGCTGCCCACCGTCAGCGCCCGCCTGGTCTACACACTGCGCTGCGCCGCCTTTGCCACGTTCCCCATCGTTCTGGGTGAGCCACGGGGTTGGCGTACAAAGCCCTTCGCCCCACCAGTGGTCTGCATTAGCCCCAGGGGAGCGGGGGCTGCGGGGAGCGGGGAGCAGAGCCAGGGCTGAGCTCTTTGCAGCTCCATTGCTCCCACCAGGAGCGGCAGGATTTTTCCTACCCTCTTCCCACCCCCTTGCATCTCTCTCTGGTCCTCCTCCCCCCCAGCCCTCAGGCCCCAGTGCAGTTTCACTGGGCTCAGCCCCTCTCTTTGCCCCCCAGGGATGATTGTCAGCAGCATCTCCCGCCTCTGCTCCTCTGCATTGGAGCCCTTCGGGGAGCTGCAGCGGGAGGTGGAGATCCACCGCACCTTCGTCTCCCAGTCCGTCCATCTCTTCATCCTCTACTTCTTCAACATGGCTGTGCTGGCCACCTACCTCCCACAGGAGGTCCTCAAGCTCATCCCCCTGCTCACGGGGCTTTTTGCCATCTCCCGGTAAGTGGCTACCTGGGCTGCAGCAGTGCCCAGGGTGCAAACAGGCTCTGTCAGTGCTGGCAAACACCACGCCTTGGTGGAAACTCCCGCTCCAGCAGTGCCTCACCTGGCCAACAACAGCCAGGAAAGCTGGTAGAGGGGAAGGGTTGCTCTATCCCTCATCGGCCCTGCCTGGCAAACCCTCGCTGGGGTCAGAACCCCTGGGCGAAGCTGGGTGCCAGCCCCAAGGCATTGCCCTCGCTGAGCCCGCACCTCTCTTCCCTTTCCAGGTTGATTTACTGGCTGTCGTACGCCATTGGACGCTCCTTCCGCGCCTTCGGCTTCAGCATGACCTTCCTGCCCCTCCTGGCCATGCTACTCTGGAACCTGTACAGCATGTTCGTAGTGGAGCCCGAAAACCTCCTTGCTGTGGCAGCGCCAAAGCCCGAGGACGGCTCCAAGGCCAGCGGAGCCAAACTGCGGTACTGGGGGTGAGGGAGGCCCCAGGGAGAGGGGTGCCGGGACCCCACAGTGCAGAGGGCTCGAGCCCTCCTCGCTGCCCTGCCTTGGGAGCCCTGGAGGGGAGGGGTGCAGGCAGATCTGGCTGGGCCCCTGCTCCCTGCCCAGACCCGGTGGGGTTTTGCTGGGCACCCAGAGTTGATAGAGCTAAGCTGTAAAACCCTCTGCACTGGGAGATTCCTGCAGGAGGGCGAACAGGGCCTGGAGCAAGACCAGTGAGCCCTGTTCCACGGGGATGGGTTGGGGTGGGAGTTGCGAACCTCATGCTGGAGCTGGCTTTGCCCAATAAAGCCCTTCACCAAGCGGCTCTGTGGCTGGTTGGGGGAGGATGGGTTAAATTTCCATGGAATCGCTGCTGCCAGGATTTGTAGCTTCGCCCTCGCAATGCCATCATCCAGCCCCAAAATGATGTTTCCAAAAGGGGGAAAAAAAGATGTTTCCCCAAACTGTCCATCTCCCAGCGCTGCAGCAGCACCCCGACCCTGCGTCCTGCTCCCGGGTCCCTGCGTGGCTGGTCCTGCCCAGCCTGTCCCTCCTCCTCTTCCTCCTGGTGGAGGTTCACAAACCAGTTGGCCGGGTAGGAGGGAGGGAGCCCTGCCCCAGGGAGGGATGGATGGGTGAGATGGCAGCAGGCTTGCCAGTGCCGAGGGCTGGGGATGGCTGATCCCCGCCCAGGACGGGCACCCAGCCCGCGCCCCTCAGGGCACCCCTCGGAGTCCTTTGCAGACACCTAGGGACCCCTGGGAGTCCAGCCCCGTGCAAGTCTGATTGTCTCAGTTCTCTCATTCTCTGCATAACCCAAACCAGTTAAAAATCCACCAAATAAAGGGAAAGCCCCTCCAGCCCTACATCTGCCAAGTGTGCGGCTCATCCCGCCTCCCATCTTTGAATCATGGGAGCGGCTCACCCACTGCAGCCCAGCTGAGCTGGAGAACGGGAACAGCGTGACTCTTCAAACACACTTCTCGGCAGGGACAGGGACCACGGCCTGGGCTCACGCTGACCCCACGGTTAATAAAAAAACCACCCCAGAGCACCACCCGCTGCTGTGGGGCAGGAGTCAGTCCAGGGGCAAGGAGTCTCCCTCCTCTCAGAGGCGTTTTCATACCTTGGCTCCTGCTGAGTTCCAGCACCCTGCTCCCCTCGCGCCCACCCGTAGCGTAGCGTTTCCCCAAGAAACCGCTCTTAGAAATCCACTTTATTTGGTCAAAGACAAGTTGGTGATGGAGAACACCAAAACCCAGCACACCCCCCAAGTGATGCAAACGCCCAGCAGCCACACACACCACACTTGCCCCATGGCTTCAAGCACCGGGATAGCACCTCTGAGCCAGCCCTGCCGAGCCGCCGGCTGCGGTTAACCGAGAGCCAGGCTGGAGCAGCCCTTCCGGGGCTGACAGGACGTACCTGAGCTCAAGCAGCCGCTGCGAAGCAGCACCGGGTTTCCCTCTTGTACCAGCAGCCCTCGCCGAGGCCAGTGCAGCAGAAAGTGCCTCTTGGGGACTGAGGAGTCCGTGAGCTCCGGCCGGGGTTGAGGGGGGGTGTTCTGGGACAGCCCCAGCACAGTGAGAAGCAGCAAGACACCCTGCAAAGTCCCCAGCCCTGTCCTCCAGCCCTGCTCCTGGGGTTGGAGCCACCCAAGCAACTCCGGAGCGCTCTGGAAGTGGCACAGGACAGGGCGCAGCCAGTCCCAGCTGCCGCTCAGCCGCGGACGTGACAACAGTGGTTTTATCCCCTGGGAGAAGGAGGATCTTTCCACGGCTCAAGGCCACCCTGACCAGCTCCTCCCAGTCATTTCCCTGGGCTGGATGGATCAGGAAAAAAGAGAGGAAGAAGTGCAATCCGATGCAGGATCTGGGCAACCCTGGGCAGAAGGAGGGAGCAGGACAGAGGGATACGCGACGTGGGCAACTGCTGCAGATGTTGCCCATGTCCCCTCCGAGCCTGGGCTGCAGGGAGGGGAGGACAGAGAGGACATTGCAGGAGCCCCTGCAGCAGCCGCGGTCGTATCCTGGTGACAAGAAGGATCCTGGGGGTCTCTCCAGGGACCGTCCCTCTCAGTTGATGGGCTCGTACTCGGAGTAGCGTTTCCTCTGGGCAAAGAGGACCACGCAGCTGCCCACCAGCAGCATGGCCATGGGGGTGCCCAGTGCCACGGCCATGATGGAGATGACGAGGGGGGAGAAGGTGTCCTTGGGGGGCTGCCCGAAGCCCAGCAGCGCCGACCTGCAGGAGGGGATGAGACAAATCAGCCACGGAGATGGGGATCAGCCGTGTCCCGTGGGTGGAATATTGAGGGCTTTCTACCCCGATAGGATCAGACCGAGATTTCTTGGCGGGATCCCACATGGGGCAGGAGAGGGTCTCCCTGACCAGGGAAGGGAATGTGTCAGTAAACTGCAAAACTCCTTCTATGGAATCATAGGAAAACACAAGACTTTTGGAAGGAGGTAAGTTATTAAACAGAGAAACCCTCCAACCACTTCCCCAAACCGCAAGTTATTCGTGGTGGGGACAGCATCAATGATGGGACGGCACCATTTCACGTACAATGGACCCCACTCACCAGCTGAGGTAGCGCTTCTCCTGGTAAACCTTCCCGTCCTCTCCCCCGAAGGAGATGTTGATGGCGCTGACGGTGTAGGTGCTGCCGATGCCCTCCCCGAAGTAGGCGTGGACGATGCTGGACATGGGCAGGGTCCAGTTGGCTGCCTGCAGGCCGCGGGACCGGCACTGGATGCTGTCCTCGCGCCTGGGGCTCCGGGAGCCGTAGGCTGTCGCCTTCCACTGCAGGAAGCTGAGCGTGGCGCTGGCGTTTTGGGACTCGGCTACGAGGGAGAGCGTCTGGCGGAGGGAGAGCGACGGGCGGTGAAGCGAGGGCGGGAGAAGGTCTTCATGCCGCAGCAGGGAGCCCAGGTTGCCCAGGCTGCTGGCCCCGGATCCCCGTCCCCCTCGTTCCTGCAGCAGGGGACGTCCCCGAGCCCAGCGCTCCCCCCAGCTCACCTCGAAGATGGTGGGAGTGTACTCGTCGTCGATGGAGCGCGCAGAGCGCAGCTTCTGCACCACCCCCGTCTCCTCCACCGTGGCCACCTCCAGCGCAAACCGGGAGCCGTTGCCCCGCGGAGCCACCCCCGCCAGGACAAACTCCACTTTGGAGCTGTTTGCTGTGTGCAGGAGGCTGGGCAGCGGCCTGTCACGGCCGCCGGCCTCGTAGGCTGTCACCTGCAGGGGACGCAGGTCAGAGGGGACAGCATCAGCAGCAGCGAGGACACCGAGGAGAAATGTTCCCTCCCCAGAAGGTGCTCTGGACATGACAGTCACTGTGTCCTCCCTACAGCATCCCAGCGCAGCAAACCCCCCCCCGTGCCGGGGACTTACCCGGAACGCCACGCTGCCGTTGGAGAAGCTGCCGCTGGGGTCGGTGGCCGGGACACCCGTGAACTCGGCCGTCAGGGCCGTGTGGTTCAGGGTGCGATTGATGCTGTCCCAGGAGAAGTCAGACAGGTCGTACGTGGGGTAGAAGAGCTCTTCCAGCGTTTTGGCCTCGCTGTACTCAAACACCTAGAGAGAAGGAAGGGGAGAGGGGCCGGGAGCCACCGGCAGGCGCTGGGGACACCACCGCTCTGTGCTGTGGTCCACTGGGCTGGCACCGTCACCAGCAAGCGGTGGAGACCAAAAAGGAGCTGGCTTGGCCAAACATCTCAGGCACCATCATAGCTCAAGCCAGAGACAACCAGGGTAGGACACACGAGGGGCCATTTTGCTGCTGCCCAACCTGCTCTGCCCCGAGCAACCCCTTGTCCTGGTTTGAGCAACACGGGACTAATTTCTCTTCTAACGTTTGGGAAAACTGCACTTTCAGAAGACTCGAGTGTCTGAATGTGTGAAAATATTTACTTCAGAGCCAGCTGTGTCGTGTGGGATTCAAGGTCTCGGCGTTTTCGAGCTCCCCAGGTGCGGGGACGAGGAGGAGCGAGACCCGGGCGCTTGCCCCGAGCTGCCAACGGGGTTATTTCATACCATGAACGGCACATTCCAGAGAAATGAGGAAGTTTGCTGAGGAGTTCTCTCTCTGAGCACTCCTCGCCCCGGTGCCGCAGCCCTGAGCCCTTCCCTTCCTCCCGCAGCCGCAGCGCTCGCCGGGTCCCACATTTGCTGTCCCTGCTGGGAGTGCCCGGCTTCCTGCTGAGGGAATGGGCTGGGGACAGTCCTTGGGTGCTTTATATTGGTATCGGGATCAATAGCGGTTCTTCAGTGTCATTGGTGTTAATTATTTAGTCTTATTCTATGAGATCTGTTTATAATTCAACCCTCAGGTTTCCTTGTTTTTTCCCCAATTCCCCTTCCCGGATGGGGAGGGGTCGTCGGGTAAGAGAATAATTATCTAAATGACACTAAATTGTTGTGAGTTCCTCAGACCAGAACACCCCTCTGCCACAGGGCAGCTCTCCCGGAGCGGGGCCGCCTTCCTCGGCGCTACCTTGGTGAAGACGACGGCAGCGGAGTAGATGACGCTGCTGGGAGGGTCGATCCAGATGGCGCCCGCAGGAGCCGGGGAGAGCAGCTGGGTCCAGTTGATGCGCAGGACGCTGCTCCCGCTCGCCGTGGCCACCAGCAGCACCGCGGGGGCACCGATGCTGCTCCAGACGTAGTGCAGGGTGTCAGCGGGCCCCGCCGCCCGCACGTGAAGCAGGTTGACGGAGGAGTTGTTCCAGCCGGGGTTGTACTGCATCGACACCTGCGGGGGAAGGAGAGGTCTTGGGGGGATTCGGTCCTACCCAGCGTGGGACAATTCCAAATTACACAGAATCAGAGAATGGCCAGGGTTGGAAGGGGCCTCTGGAGGTCACCTCGTGCCACCCCCTGCCAGAGCAGGGTCACCCAGAGCAGGTGGCACAGGGTCGCGTCCAGGCGGGTTCGGAATGTCCCCAGAGAAGGAGACTCCACAGCCTCTCTGGGCAGCCTGGGCCAGGGCTCTGCCACCCTCAGAGTAATGTCCCCTGTCCCACTTTGTGCCCGCTGCCCCTTGTCCTGTCCCCGGGCACCACTGGAAGGAGCCCGGCCCCATCCTCTTGCCCCCCGCCCTTTAGCTCTTGCTGAGCATCGATGAGATCCCTCTCAGCCTGCTCTTCTCCAGGCTGATGCTCCGGTCCCTGGATCATCTCCGCAGCCTCCGCTGGACTCTCTCCAGCAGTTCCCCGTCCTTCTGGACCTGGGGAGCCCAGAACTGGACCCAGTTCAGGAAACTGGTGGGACGAGGGGACAGGAGCTGCCTCGGTGACGAAGCCCCGCTGCGCTGTCCCAGCTCGCTCAGCGTTTCACACCCGGCTCTTTCGCAACAGGTTTCCGGCCGCGCAGGGAGCCCCTTCCCCTTCCCCTTCCCCTTCCCCGCCCGCGCTGCCCCCGCCGGGCCGGGACACGGCGGGGACGGGAGGGACGGCGGCGGCACCGGGACTGTGTCCCCGGCCACGGGTGACCCACGGTGGCAGGTTCCCCCTCCGAGCCCCGGGGGGGGCAGTCGCTTAGCGCGGGGCTGGGCGACCCGAGGAAGTCCCTCTCCTCCCCGGACCCCGCGCGTTTGGCCCCTGGTAGCGGCACCACCGGGGGCGGGCGGGCTCCGGCCCCTCCGAGGCTGCCCCGGCCGCCCGCGGGAAGGGAGCGGGACAAGCCCCGGCCCGGGGTCTGGAGCCCCGGTGCCCTCCGCTCACCTGCCGCCCGCCGCCGCCGCCGCCCCCGGCCCCCCGCCGCCGCCAGCAGCGGCAGCAGCAGGAGGAGGCCGCCGCTCGCCGCCATGTTGCGAGCCCACCCGCTCACGTGACCGCTGGACCTCCCCCCCCCCCCCCCTTAAAGGCGCCGCGCCGGAGACTCTTAAAGGAGCCGCCGCCCTCCAGGAAGATTCCGGGGGCGGAGGCGGCGCCGCGGGGGGTCCCGACCCGCAGCATCGACCTGGCCGGAGCTCCCCGACAGCGCCCGGCCCCGGGGGAGGCTCCTCCATCACCCCCCGCCCCGCATTAAACACACAAAGAGAGTGAAATGAGACGGTTTATTGTTGAGGCAAAGGGGGAAAGGGAAGTTACAGTCCAGAAACTTAAATTAAGCATCAGCATCTCCCCCCAGAGGCACATCAGCCCTTTCCCCACCTTCGTGGTTGGTTTTATTTCAAACTTTTCCCCCGCTCAGCCTCGGCCCAGGGGGGCTCCATCCCGCTCCTCCCAGCACTGACTCCGGGGTGCTCGGTCCGTCCCAGCGGCGTCGCGGCCCCTCTCACTCCTGGGCCGGCTCCGGCGCCGCCGGCTGCTTGCTCTGCTCATCGCCCTTCTTTTTGTGCCCCGAAACGATGTCATCGATGCGGAGGAGGAGAACCGCGGTCTGTGGAGAAAGCCCGTGCCCAGCTCTAGTCAGAAGCTCGGCCCAAATAAAATACAATCTACGCAGCTTTCACACCAAAGCATCTGCCTTAAGTAATAATAATTAAATTATTTGCGCCCCACAGCAGCGTGGAAAAGACGCGCTGCCCCTCGCAGGAGCAGTCAGTGGCTCTGACACCTGGCAGGGACGCCCCGTGGAAAAGGGGACACCGATTATTTCCAGAGCGGGACACAGCATCCCTCGGAGCGATCGCTTTTGATCCGACACCAGCGAGCGAACGCTCAGAACGGGATCTCCGAGCAGCGGCGGGCGGCTGGGGCACGGCCGCCCCGAGGAGCCAAAGGGCAGGAGCCCTCAGGGTCACTAATGGGATTCCAGCACGCTGCTGGCACCTGGGTCACGGCTCCGGAGCAGCCCGTCCTCGTGGGACTAACGAGTCCGCAGAGAAAGAGGTGGGATGGCACGTGTCACATTTTGGCCACAGGATCAAAGATCAACCCCTTGGAAAGGCCGAGCCGGGGGCTCCCGCGGGTGCCGCGTCCCCTCATCGTCACACGCACACGGGGCTGGGGCAAGCGCCGCAAACAGCCCAGTGCACGACCAGTGACGTTCCCCCCTCCCATGAGAGACCCTCCGGAGGCTCTGAAGTCCCGTCCCCCCGTCTCCTCACCTCCACCGCCGTTTTGTAGGTCTGCAGTTTGACCGCCAAAGGCTCCCAGATCCCCAGGTCCTTCATATCAACTAAGGCTCCGCTCTCGCCGTTCACTCCCCACGTCTGGCTGCCTTCTTGGGTGTGTTTCGCCTGGAAGCGGAAAGACAGGTCACCACCAGCGGAGTAAAACATCAAATTCACCAGCTGGAAACCCAAACTGAGCACGGGCGCAGGAAAACAGGAAAAGGTCATTAGAATTTTCTCAGTTTTGGAGTTTGTACTAGAGCATGTGACCGAGCACCACCTGAAACACTTCATTTTATCCGAAGTTGGACTGGGAGATTCTCTCTCTCGTGCCATCCAATCTAATCTCAAAGGAAGATTTTGATTTTGGTTTTGTTTTTAAACTCTGGTACCTCAAAACAAGCTACTGAATTCACACAATCACAGAAGGGCGTGGGTTGGGAAGGATCGTAACGATCATCTCGTTCCAACCCCCTTCCATGGGCAGGGACACCTCCCGCTAAGACCACCATGAAAATTCCATTTTCATACTTTCAAATTTGGCACAAAACTTCAGTAAAAACGGCTGCAGCCCAGCCAATGAAACAAAGCCCAACAGCGGGTCAATCACCTTCAACGGAGCAGTTCAACGCAGGCTTCCTTTAACGTAAAAGCAGCTGCTGAAGAGCTGCACCATCACCGGCCTGAGAAGCTGCACTGCTACGGAAGGATGATCCGTCCGAGGGGTGGGTGTCCTGGTTTGAGCAACACGGGACTAATTTCTCTTCTAACGCTTGGGGAAACTGCACTTTCAGAAGACTCTTGCGTCTGAATTTGTGAAAATATTTACTTCAGAGCCAGCTGTGTCGTGTGGGATTCAAGGTCTCGGCGTTTTCAAGCTCCCCAGGTGCGGGGACGAGGAGGAGCGAGACCCGGGCGCTTGCCCCGAGCTGCCAACGGGGTTATTTCATACCATGAACGGCACATTCCAGGGAAATTAGGAAGTTTGCTGAGGAGTTCTCTCTCTGAGCACTCCTCGCCCCGGTGCCGCAGCCCTGAGCCCTTCCCTTCCTCCCGCAGCCGCAGCGCTCGCCGGGTCCCACATTTGCTGTCCCTGCTGGGAGTGCCCGGCTTCCTGCTGAGGGAATGGGCTGGGGACAGTCCTTGGGTGCTTTATATTGGTATCGGGATCAATAACGGTTCTTCAGTGTCATTGGTGTTAATCACTTAGTCTTATTTTATGAGATCTGTTTATAATTCAACCCTCAGGTTTCCTTGTTTTTTCCCCAATTCCCTTTCCCAGGTGGGGAGGGGTCGTCGGGTAAGAGAATAATTATCTAAATGACACTAAATTGTTGTGGGCTCCTCAACCCATCACAGCAGGACACGGCAGGAAGGGGCTGACCCTCTTCGGGTGACCCCCCAGCCCTGCAGCTCACCCTGAGCGAAGTCAGCACGCGGATGGTACTCGCACCGCAGTTCTGGATCAGCGTTCGGGGAATGACTTCCAGAGCCTGGGCCACCGCCCGGTAGGGCCACTGCTCCACACCCGTCATGCCTTTGGACTTCTCCGTCAGCGCGTGGGAAACGGCCATTTCGGTGGCCCCCCCTCCTGGGACCAGCTGCGGGTCGATGAGGACATTGCGACACACCTGCATGGCATCCTGAAGGTTGCGCTCGACCTCCTGCAACAGCAGAAAAGCAGGGATTTATTGGTTGCGGGAACTGTAGCAAACCGCCAGCTGAAACCACAGCCCACGCTCTGCCGCGCCAGGCCCCGGAGTATCTCGAGCTGGAAGGGACCCATAAGGAACATTGAGTCCAACTCCCAGCAAACACAAAACTCCTGAAATCATAGAATCACAGAATGGTTTGGGCTGGAAGGGACCTTGAAGACCATCCCACCCCCTGCCCTGGGCAGGGACACCTCCCACCAGCCCAGGTTGCTCCAAGCCCCGTCCAACCTGGCCTTGAACCCCTCCAGGGATGGGGCAGCCACAGCTTCTCGGGGCAACCTGGGCCAGGGGCTCACCCCCCTCGGAATAAGGAATTTCTTCCTCACATCTCATCTAAATCTCCGCTCTTCAGGTTAAAACCCTTCCCCCTCGTCCCACGGCTCCCCTCCCTGCTCCAGAGTCCCTCCCCAGCTTTCCCGGAGCCCCTTTAGGGCCTGGCAGGGGCTGGAAGGTCTCCCCGGAGCCTTCTCTTCTCCAGGCTGACCCCCCCCAGCTCTCTCAGCCTGTCCCCACAGCAGAGGGGCTCCAGCCCCCCCAGCATCTCCGGGGCCTCCTCTGGACCTGTTAAGGTTCCACTGATTTTATTGATGTCCCAGGCAAGTGGGATTTTAAGCATGTAAGAAACATGCATTTTTGACACAAAGACCCTCTTTATGGCCAACGCAGGGGGAGCTGAGTAACTTCCTATCCAAATCCTTCCTCTAGCAGAGCAGCACAACCATTTTTCTTCCTCCCAGTGATGGCAGACGTCCCATCTGCACCAAGTCTAATCATATGTAATATTTTCACTGTTCCATTTTCAACATGTTTTCTCACTTCTTCAAACAAGCTTAAGACAGTGACAGTAGGACACAATGGCCATTTCCTCATTTATAGCATTTTTTTTTTTCCCCACCCCAATCGCTGGCCAAACAAAAACCACTCCACGGTGCAGCGTCAATAGCAACGGAGCTTTCTTTAGTCGTATCAAAACGCATGTGTCAGAAACTTAATCTGTGATGAAATATTTCTGTTCCAAGACACTTCTTACTCATTTTTGTGTACAAGTTTTTGCCTTTGCTGTACGCAGCCCACAAGATAGAAATTCTTTGGCGCTCCAGAACCCAGAGGAAACTCGCACTTACTTCATTTGCGCGCAACGGCTGCTCAAAGGGAAGCAATGACTTAGTGACATCAAGAAGGTGGCCAGGACAGGAGGGGAAGCAGAACGTGTAATAACTTACTGCCAGGATTTCCTTGCTGGCTCCACGCAGAATGATAGTGCAAGCCTTGGGGTCTTTGCAGTCGGTGATGAAGGCAAAATACTCATCTCCTATTTTTTTAACTTCAAAAAGCCTGGCTCCAGTTCCCACGTCCTCCTCCCGCAGCTCGTCTGTGCGACTGACGATGCGAGCCCCGCAGGCCCTAGCACACAGGTAACAGCCCAGTGAGACGCTCACAAAGAAGAACTTGGCGGAAAGGGCGAGACAAGAATGAAAAATTCGTGCCACCGAGAGCAAAAAAGAGCTCCGGCGAGGAGACGGCGCTTACCTGGCGATCCTGTTGTTGTCCGTCTTTCTCACTCTGCGGATCGCAGTGATGTTTGCTCTCATCAGGTAGTGCTGGGCCAAGTCTGAAATCGGGTTTGGACAATTTTATTGATGAATCAGCTGTATCATGACAAACTTTATGTGTCTTTTTAAAGTTAAAAAGGGTTCTGGAAAGAAAAACCTAAATGTAGCTTCTTAAACCAAGCTGCAAGGCACGATTCCAGTGCAGCTTTCCGTAGTTTGCTAGACTCATCCTCACTTATATTTTCGTATTGTTTCCAAATGCTGGAAAAGCAAAGTATTATTCTAAGTGTCCACATTCACAGAACAATCTCAAGAACCCACTTCGATGCCTGCAATGTAGAACTGTTTGCTAGAAAGCTAAAACACAAACCAAAACCAGGGTCAAAATCAGGTTTGTGGGGTTTTAGTGATGTTTGATTTGGGTTTTTTTTTCAATTTAAAGTTGCTGACCAGCGCGTTTAACACAGCACAAACCTTATTAGGTGAATTCAACACAAAGAAGGATCACACGTGTTATTACCAGAAATCCCTTTTTCTGTGATGACCAGATCCGGCTTGACTCTCATGAGATCCTCACAAATCTGCTGAATGTACTCTTCCTCCATCTGCAGGATGCGGGCAAAGTCTTCCTCCCGCGTTATTTCAATATCGGTCTGCACAGAAAGAGGTGTCAGTGCCTTGCTGTGTTCCTCCCGCCCCGTCACCGAGTTACACACAGATCCCCCAGCCTGAGTGATCTTAACTCCTCCAATATTGCCTGGGACAAGTTGTTAAGGACAACGACACCGCGAAAAACACTGATCAAATAAACGGTGACGCTGTGTCAGTTTCACGTTAGCGTTAATTAAAGCGCAGAAATATTTCTTTGACTCTTGACCATCACTTAAGAGACACAAATCACTGCAGCTGCTTCAGAACTGAGGCTACAGCGCTTTGCCTCCCTATTTTTCTACCTTTTCCTCCACCAGGGTACTGACCCCACGGCAGAATTAGCCTAGACATGCAAACGGTCTCTGAAAGGCAGAACACGAGAACCTTTTGCCACTCGTGCTTTTAACTATCGATCTGGATTTGTTCACTTTAAAGCAAAAGCTGCAGGCATCTCTAACAGGACGTGCTTTACCTGGCTCTCTCCTTTCTTGTACTCTAGGGAACAATCCAGAAGGACGATGCGGGGATTCTTAATAAGGCGCCGCATCCTGGGATGAGTCACGTCTTTATTCACCATGATTCCACGCAACACACACGAGTCTTCACTAAAACCACCTGGAATCTGACAGACATAAGAAAGGGGGAAAATGAGACAAATCAGTCTACTCCACGAAAACCTGTATATCTGGCGCTTGTGAAACGATCCATCCCAGGTACGGAGAAGGGAAAACTCTCCCAAGTAACCGTGATGCATCCAGCTGACAATCTGAGTTCATTTTCTGAGCACGCTGGTTTAGATTAAGTGGAAAGCCGTGGAAGAACTTGAGAAAGTGCTCACATCTCATTGCCTGACAACACGTGCTTAGAAATGGAAACCGAAACAACTTAAACAATCTTTTTGACAAATATTCGAAAAGAGTTGAAATAACTGCCCCTGTCCTCACTGCAAACCAGCAAGGCTGACGGCACTAAAAGATCTTCAAGGGTTGTGTTTGTGAGCTGCAGCGCAGAATTCCCACAGCATCCCAGGAACAACTAGCGCAGAATGAGAAAGGGGCACAGAGATAGGAAACAGTTCAGGACATACTCACTTTTTCTACTTTTGCGTATTTTTTAATATCGATTTCCTTTCTGCCATTTTCTTCAAACTCCACTGTCTTAACAGCATCAAGAGCAATGCTACAGGCCAAGTCAGCCCAGCGGTTTATCGCCTTGGTATTTATAGCACTCTTTATTATTTTAAGCATCATCTCTTTGTTGTTCACGTCCACTGGAGTGCTGACACAAAGGAAAAACCAAGCAGTAAATTGAGTATTACTCCAGGCTACAATCTATTCATAATCCCATTGAGTCCCTCCCCAATTATACTAAGATATTAAGTTGTATTTTACTAACATGATTCCCTGAAGAATGATCTTTAAGCAGTACAGAAACCTCATATCCCTTCTCTCTGTCTCCCGCCAGCCCACACTTACCCAATTTTCTTTAGAATACTGATCATGTCATCCAGAGCCTTACGATAAGCCCCAATGATCACAGTTGGGTGCATCTGCTGCTCAAGGAAGTGTTCGGCCACAGAGAGCATCTCTCCAGCTAAAAAAAAAAAAAAACAAATCCAAAATAACCCAAAAAATCCACCAAAATTCCCCAGATAAGTTAGTACAACAATCAAGAGTCAAGACAGGAGAACAGTGTACCAGATAAAAAGTATCTGCTATCCACAGAGAGCTCTAACGTCATCTATACCTGTCTTTATACTTAATTCTGCTTATCTTGGGGAAAAAACACAACTTGCCAAAGCACGGAGCTGATCACCTAAGGGTCTAATGAACCTAGCATTCTCTTCCACAGTAAGAAAAGGATCAGTTTCAGGGTTGCTAAATAACAAATATCTGTCTCGTTAAGGCATACTTACTGGCCTTTGATGAGCAAAGAGGGTGAACTTCAGCCTTCACCCATTTATAAAAAAGTATGCCTTATTAACTCTCCTTACCAAGGATAATTACAGATGTGGTCCCATCTCCAACTTCTTCATCTTGAGTACGGCTGATCTCAATCATTGATTTTGCAGCTGGATGCTGGACTTGAATCTGTAGAGGAGTGAGGGGTACGGTTTTGTTTCAGAATATTGATGCTGAAACTTCTTGCATCACTCAATGGAACAAATACCGCACCTTTTAAACAGCCAAAGGCATTCTGCTCAACTATAGCAAAGATTTTTCTTACTTTTTGTGACTGAAAATAAGCCCTGGTATTTCCCAATATTGTGTCTCCCACAGTTTTTCAGGCATTACGATTTTTGTGATGTTGTTTCACTTGCACCAGAAAGACAACAATGATTTCTTGGTCTAATTATTTGGCATCTACTCGTAAGGTTTTGATGCAAGCAATTATAGCTACAATTACCATAGAATTTACACCAGTATTGTAAAATCTCCATGAAAACCTACCACCCTGGGATCAAACCTAGATTTCCGAGGAGGAAGAGAATTTGCTGGAAATATTTAATTCCTCCCCAGTAAGCAGCCTTCTCGGTACTGCTGTTTAGTACTTGGTGGCTCTCAAGACAGAAGATAAAATACCACAGTTCCATCGGCAGCAATGTAACCGTATCCTGGTAGATTCCGACTCGCACGTTAAGCAAGACAAACCTTAAGGAGAAACTTACCTCTCTAAGAATAGCATTGCCATCGTTGGTCATCACAATCCCACCCATGGGGTCCAAAAGCATCTGCAACCAAAGAAAACCCACAATATTTGCACTGACCTGTAATACGTGCAGAGTTTCTCATCAGTATATGCAGCACAGGTCTTGCAGCAAAAGGTCTTACCTTCATCATCGCTCTTGGTCCCAAACATGTTCGGATAATGTCAGCAATAGTCTAGGAGGAACAAAAGGAATCAGGCAACGCAGGAGGGCATCGGAAGTCTAAAAACCCCACAGTCTATAGAAAACAAGCAGCCACGGCAAAATTTAAGTGACCAAATGACCCTGCAGTTGCTTAGATGCAGCAGAAGTTAAGAATTGTGAGGGAACAAGAACACAGGGGTTATAAGAGCACTGGCACCACACTAAATTAACTAAATCAGATATCAAAACTTACACACTTCCAGATTTTGCAGAGAAAGAGGCTTTTGTGGGTTAAACCCCTCCACGTTCAGTTACACTGCACCTGTTACTTGGACACTGAAAATTCATTTGCTATGCTCCTTCTACTCTGGATTCATACAAACTAGAGAAAACATGCTTCAGATCCAGTTTTCCCTCTTAAATATATAAATACATATAAATATATATATATGTAAACACACACTATCAAAGAAAAAAAAAAAGAATCAAAATAGCCTGACATGAGAATATGGTACCTTAGCAGCAGTGATGTTTCCAGTCTGGACTTTTCTTCCAGACTCGCGTTTCACATTCTGACCTAATGCACATAGGAAAAAAAAAAAAAAAAATTAAAGTACAAATATAACTTTAATCTGATCTTACTAAGAAGTCCAAGCCTGAAACAGCGATACTGACAGTGCCTCAAAAATACCCTCTGTCCCACACATTTGATACATGACCAGTTCTAAATTAAGTTTACAATATAAATACCACAGTCGCTGCAAGAAAGGATATTCGTAGAAAAGCGTCAGTGGAAAGCCACGTTCTTTATTATAACAGAATTCCTGATTAGCATCATAATTCAAACGAGAAAAAACTTCGCAATCCTGAAATATAAACTACTGTCCCAAGAAAATCAAACAGTGGTCACTCACTACCATCTGCAGGATCCCACAAAGCCTAGGAACTGCTGCACTGTAGTTTTCAGTCAAAACCGGTTACAGATACTCATGCATAGTAAGTTAAACATTGGTTTAAAAATAGCGAGGTGGGGGCTGGTCTCTTCTCCCATGTAATAAGCGACAGGACAAGAGGAAATGGCCTCAAGTTGCGCCGGGGGAGGTTTAGGATGGATATTAGGAAAAATTTCTTCACAGAAAGGGTTGTCAAGCACTGGAAGAGGCTGCCCAGGGCAGTGGTGGAGTCGCCATCCCTGGAGGTGTTTAAAAGCCGGGCAGACGCGGTGCTGAGGGACGTGGGTCAGTGGGGGTTTGGGCAGCATCAGGTTAATGGTTGGACTCGATGATCTGAAAGGTCCCTTCCAACCGTGACCATTCTGCGATTCTACAGTCAATGGCACTCAGCCTTTGGCACACCAGGGTGAGCAGCCACTGCCACGCCACGGGCTCACAACCGTATTTGGGGACCAGCTGTCAAAAGGGTCTGCCCCAAAGAATCTCTAGGCTTGGTGCTGCTTTTCTTTTATTACAAGCCTAGTCTGGATGAGCAGAGATTTACTTCAGGTGTGGATGCTTGTGCATATAGATTTAGAAGACAGAACAAAAGAAAGCACCAACAAAAGCAGCACCAAGAATAAGGTAAGCAGGCCTAGAGCAGAACCCCGGGCTACAACTGAACAGAGCAGGCGGGGGGAGAGAAGGAGAAAAGCCAAGCTGAAAGAAAACCCCTGGGAATGCCCCGCGTTGGAAGGCGGCGAAAGAACTGCGAAGTACAAGGGGTTCAAATGGGACCGCACGAAGAAACGTGCTGGGAACCACGCGAGGAGAAACCAGCTGCGAGCGGCCGGCGAGCGGCGTAACGAGGAGCGGGGGCTCCGCTGCCCCGAGACCTCCCGCGGAAGGCACGGAGCGGGGCCGCGGAGGGGCACGGCCCGTCAGCGCTGGGCAGCGGCCACGGGGAGCCTGAGGGGACTGGGAAGAAGCGGCGATGGGGGAGATCGGGGCGCGCCGGGGCCCGGCGGAACCCCCCGGAGGAGAGGGAGGACCCCGGCCCGGCCAGGGTCTGTGAGGGAGGGGACCCAACATGGCGGCGAGGAAGGCGAGAAGGGAAGGGGGACCCCTCCCCTCGCTCTCCCAGCCCCAGGAGCCCCCCCGGGAGCCCGGGCCGGGCGGCGGAGACACTCACTGAGGACGAGGACGGGGCGCGGGCCCATCATCGCGGCGGCGGCAGGAGCGCGGCACCGGGCGCGGAACCTTCTGGAGACGGCGAGCGTGGGGCGGCCGCTCCCAGAACTGCCGCTTCACCCTGCGCGACACCCTACCTCGCCTTCCACGGCAACGACCAATCCCGACCCGACCCGCCGGCCCGGCGTCCAATCAGAAGGCGCTGCTCCTCCTCCTCCTCCCCTGGCGCTCGCAGAGAGTTTGGTTGAGAAGCGACGGCCCCAGCGCATGGGGCCGCGGCGCGTTGGGACTGCGCATGCGCTGTCCGCCGGCGCCAGGCACATGAAGTATGCGGGGGGGAACCGACCCCCGCATGACGAAAGGGGCCGGGGGCCACTCTCCTGCCGCGCTCCCCGTTGCATTTGAAGGCACCGAAGAGGATTAAACGGCTCCACAGCCGAGATGGGAGGCGGATCGGGGTCTCTGAGAACGGTATGTGGAAGTTCTCAAAGTGTGCCCCCCCCGTTCCCTTCAGCGCTGTGGTCTCGCCCGGCCCGCAGTGCACCATGGGAGCGGCGCGCTGCCGCCAGGCACACTGGGAGCGGTAGTTCCCGAGGCGGCGGCCGCGGCTCGCCTCGCCGCGGCACAGCCGCCCCCTCGGCGGCCAGAGGCTGGAAAGGGGCTGCCTCCCGGGATCCCAGAGCTTCGCGGTAACCCGGAGGGTCTGGTGCTCCCTCAGAGCGGAGCTTCTCGGCCTGCACCCTCAGGCATCCCCGCAGCAGCCATGTCTGTCAGGGTGCGCTTGGTCAGGTCCGCCCGTTGATCGGTGTTAATTACAGGGAAAGACGCGCTGGGAGAGCTGGGGGGGGGTCAGCCTGGAGAAGAGAAGGCTCCGGGGAGACCTTCCAGCCCCTGCCAGGCCCTAAAGGGGCTCCGGGAAAGCTGGGGAGGGACTCTGGAGCAGGGAGGGGAGCCGTGGGACGTGGGGAATGGGTTTTAACACTGAAAAGAGGGAGATTGAGATGAGATGTGAGGCAGAAATTCTTGGCTGTGAGGGGGGTGAGCCCCTGGCCCAGGTTGCCCAGAGAAGCTGTGGCTGCCCCATCCCTGGAGGGGTTCAAGGCCAGGTTGGACGGGGCTTGGAGCAACCTGGGCTGGTGGGAGGTGTCCCTGCCCAGGGCAGGGCGTGGGACGGGATGGTCATTAAGATCCCTTCCCACCCAAACCATTCTGTGATTCTATGAAAACCACTTCTGTTTGCTCTTTCACAGCCCACATGGCTAGAAAAGTTTCCAGCTTGTCTGATTCCCCCCCCCCCTCAAATTGTTCTGCACAATAATGAGGCTTCATCTTTCTCTCTCTCAGTTACCTGCTCTCTCCCAGCTCACACGGACCCACCAACTGTTAGCCAGTAACAACAACATACAGAAGTAGGTTGGGTGCATTAACCTCCAGTAGCCAACTGCTGCTTGAGCAAGGTGCTTTGCACAGAAATTCAAGCCCCTCCTTTGTCAAAAGCTCAAAGCTTCTTTGGCCAAGTACAGGTATTTTCTCAGTGTTTGAGTGATGGGGTCCTGCTCTATCCTGGCACCGCAGCAAACCCTACTGAGGTGTGGAGGTCATCATCCCCCTCTGCTCCGCCCTGGGGAGGCCACAGCTGCAGCACTGGGGCCAGTTTTGAGCTCCCTGGTTCAAGAAAGACAAGGAACTATTGGAGAGAGTCCAGTGGGGGCCATGAGGATGATGAAGGACTGGAGCATCTCTGTGCTGGGGAAAGGCTGGAGCCCTGGGGCTGTTCAGCTGGAGAAGAGCAGGCTGAGAGGGATCTCATCGATGCTCAGCAAGAGCTAAAGGGCGGGGGGCAAGAGGATGGGGCCGGGCTCCTTCCAGTGGTGCCCGGGGACAGGACAAGGGGCAGCGGGCACAAACTGGAATGTTTCATTTGAACATGAGGAAAAACTTCTTTCCTTTGAGGGTGGCAGAGCCCTGGCACAGGCTACCCAGAGAGGCTGTGGAGTCTCCTCCTCTGGAGAGATTCCAAACCCGCCTGGACATGACCCTGTCCAACCTGCTCTGGGTGACCCTAGCAGGGGGATTGTACAAGATGATCTCCAGAGGTCCCTTCCAACCCCTGCCAGCCTGTCATACTGTGGAAGAGAGAAACCCAGGCCATGGTTACGCTGCCTCAGTGGCAGGTGGCTGACATTGGTTTAAGCTCTGTGATGCTGTCCAGAGCCTGCAGCTTGGATAAGCTCTGCCTGGTTCATCAGGAAAAGAAGAAAGTGAGTGTATGGAGAGCTGATGGCAAAGGCTGGGAGTGGGGAACTTTGCTGCAGCCCTGGAGAGGTGGATTCATGTGCTGTTCATTTGCGTGGGTGAGGAGGAAGAGGCGTACCGGGGTGTGGATTTGGGACCCTTCTGCCCCCAGAGTTCTGCAGGCAACTGCCTGAGACACGGGGGAAGACGTGACCTCTTGAGGCTTCCTCCAGGGCCGAGAATCGGGCCCCGTGCATTTCTGTTTTGTTACTCGTTTTGCAACAGGGAGGTGAGGACATTTCCTAATCTATTGGAAACAGACGGGCGGAGCCTCTCTGGTGCGGGGTTAGTTAAGCAGAGCATCCGGATACATGAAGATATAGTTTTGGCATCTGAGCTCTTGGAGAGGCGTCCCACCTGATGTTTGAGGAGTTTAACCCAGATTCTGCTCCCTGCTCTCATCCTCTTCTCCCTCATCGCTTCAAGGAGCCTATATGCAGTTGGCGGCACTGGTGAGCTGGGCAGAGCTGCTGGCCATCGTCCTCTTGGGCATGCTGCTGCTTCTCGTTGAGGTGCTCCTCCGAGCCATGGTGGTCATTGGGCTTCTGCTCTATGTGCTCGTCACTAACTGAAGCAAAGTGGGGAGATCGCCTCTTATCCCCCCAGAGCTCATCAAGAAGGAGATAAGAGGAGAATTGCACCGACCTCAAGAACAGATGGAGAGAAACATGAGCAGTAGTCAGAGGAGGGGAGGTATGGTTGCCTTCTGGCTTCATGCTCTGTCCTTGCTTGGCAGCTTGTCGTCTTCTCTCCCAAAGCACTAACTTCAGCAGCGGGTCCCCAGCAAACCCAAATCACAGCTCCAGGCCATTTGTCCCCTTCTCCCTAAGGGGAAAAATGAGTCCTGGCAAGGTGCGTTCCTGCAGCCGCACCTTCCAGGTGAAGCCTGTCCTGGCGCGGATCAAACCCCGTCTCCCTGCCGTGCTTGGGGCAGCTCCGCCGTGGGGCCTGCTAAAGGAGGAGCCGCTGCCCAAGCACTCATACACACACTGTCTCTCGGGTGCTTCCTCCTTCTTCAGGCTCGACCCTCGGTTTCCCACAGCAGAGTCTCAGGTGCTGGATTTTATAAAATAATTAATGTAATTGGAAGGTACAGCAGCAAGGACAGCCCGCGCTGGGTGCCTCCAAAGAGAGGGACCCCAAAGAAAGAAATCCCTGGGCAATTAAACCCTTGTGATCCACACACCCGCCCCTCACCCACTGTCCACATGCCTTTTAGTTCATGATTTTTGGTCTGGGGTCTCCTAATATCTCATTGGATGATTTTCCTGTGTCCAGGCAGGCAGTCTCCTACCTTCTTAATTTGCACTTTCACCTGAGGGCTGGAGCCTCCTTATCCTCTGGTTTCCACTCCCTGTGCACCTGCGCTCGCTGGAGAACATGGGGAACTGGAGTCCCAGACTCGGGAAAAACCCTAAGACATCAGAGCGATACCAGCATCTCTCCCGTACTAAAGGACTAAACCCGGCACTGTACCAGCTGCTAGGGAAATTACTAAGAAAAATAACTCTATCGCGGCCTAAAGGCCTCAGCAAATCCAGCTCCTCATGCTAAGTAAAGCCAGGCAAACAGGCCAAATCACGCCCTATTGTAATCTTAAGTAATTTATTCTAATTAAAACGTACTGATTTACACTAAACAACTAATATCCCTCAACAGGGCTCTCCCCTGGGGCAGGGCAGGGGGCAGCACTCTGCCTTCTCCCCCGGGGAGAGTATTTTTGGACTAAAAACGGGTGTTTTGCAGGAAAGCGGTTGCACCCCCTCCCCCGGGGGAAGCCTCAGCGCAAGCGGCAAAGGCGCGCGCTCTGCGCAGGCGCCGAGTCCGATTCTTCCCCCCCCCCCCAAAAAAAAAAACTACATTTCCCGGCGTGCCCCGGGGGGTCCCTCGGGCGCCATGTTGCGGTCTGAGGTGCTTCCGCTGCCTCTGCGCTGACTTGGCCTTCCGTTGGGCACCGCGGGGCCGGGACGGTGAGGGGCCGGGGCTCCCGGGGGAGGATCGGTGAACGAGGGGAGCCCGGTAGCGCGTCCACCGGTTCCCGGCGGGGGATCCCGGGCGGAGTCGGCGGGGGCCACCTGGGCGCTGAGGGGACGCGAGGGAGCAGCGGGAGGGGAGCGCTGGTGGCCGGGGCCGCCGCGGGCGGCGCAGTTGCGGAGCGGTATCTCCGAGCTTACCCGGGTCTCTGGGCCTTGTCGGTGTGTAGAGAGCCCTGGGGCTGTTCAGCTGGAGAAGAGCAGGCTGAGAGGGATCTCATCGATGCTCAGCAAGAGCTAAAGGGCGGGGGGCAAGAGGATGGGGCCGGGCTCCTTCCAGTGGTGCCCGGGGACAGGAGAAGGGGCAGCGGGCACAAAGTGGGACAGGGGACATTACTCTGAGGGTGGCAGAGCCCTGGCCCAGGCTGCCCAGAGAGGCTGTGGAGTCTCCTTCTCTGGGGACATTCCGAACCCGCCTGGATGCGACCCTGTGCCACCTGCTCTGGGTGACCCTGCTCCGGCAGGGGGTGGGACGAGGTGATCTCCAGAGGTCCCTCCATCCCCGGCCAGCCTGGGATGCTGTGGGAGCAGCCCAGGGTGGAAATGGTGGTGTGAGGACTGTAGCAGGGGAGGCTGGAGGGGAAGGAACCCTGGCACAGAGTGCAGGCTCTGACATGGGAGCTGGTTTTGCATCTAAAAGCACTAACAAGTTTCCTAATGGGTTACATGTCTAATGACCGTGTGGCCTCCTCGGCCTCTCAGCAGGGCAGCTCCAGATATGCTGGGCTGAGGGAAACTGGGACACGTGGCCTGAAACAGGGACTTCTGGGGACCAAAAGGCCACTGGAGGGAGTTAGTGGCTGCTCATGCCTGGAAATGAGAAAGAATAACAAATGTTGGAAATGAGGAGCTGGTACTTTCTGAGAAGAACAGAGAATTTGATGGGGAGAAGAACTAACTCTGTTGTGTAAGACAGTGCTGCAAAGCTGCCATGCTTTGCAATAGCAACTAACTGTTAATTGCTAAAACTGGTGAAACCGTTAATTGCCAAAGCTTTTGCTCTGAAAGTTACTAGAAGAGGCGTTGTGATTGGAGACCTTTGCTGGTTGTGATAACAGGCAGTGATACTTGATGGGGGTTTGGAAAGGGAGAAGACCACTGTCGTTTCTCCACACCTGCCGATCTGGGACGCTGCTGTGCCACCGCTTACGTCCTTGCAGGAAAGCGTCGACGTGTTTCAGGGGCGGCTGCAGACTTGTGTGGAGCCAGGGCAACTTTCTGCCGGCTTGTGATAATCCTTTATCCAGATTGCTGTGAGGTGTACAGCTGGTCACGTCACACTACACGTGAATGCCCGAATAGTTTAGTTGTCCTGCTCATGTTCTTTTTGCAATTGAGTTACCAATGACATTCCGTTGTTTTTTCCTTCTAGATGAAGCTCCTGATTCTTGCTGTGTTTGCCCTCTTTTACGTGGCCCACTGTGAGGAGGGCGCCAGGCTCCTGGCCTCCAAGTCTCTGTTAAACAGATACGCAGTGGAGGGCAAGGACTTGACTTTGCAGTACAACATCTACAATGTCGGCTCCAGGTAAGCCATGTCCAGGCTTCTAATCCTGACTAGGAGCAAACGTTACGCGTACGCGTCTGCAGGGTATGAGACTATTTCCAGGCTCCGTGATGTGCTGTTACCTTTGCTCCCCCTAACTCTGAGCTTCCCACCACCACTTGAAGGTTTCACCCTGCAATTTGCCTTTTTCTTCCTGTTCTGTTGTCCCCATTTTCCCTGTTTCCTGCTTTCACCTCGCGGATGCTCCAGCTGTTGGTCCAGAGTGGTGTAGTTCCTTCTGTGTCTCTGCTCCCCATGCACGCAGACTCACTTTCCTGGCTTTGTGAGCTCTTTTTCACATCTGGTTTACTGGTTTTTTTTGCAGTTTCTCTCAGCTTTGCCTTCCTCTTTCTGCAGACTCCCTGTAATGCACCTTGTGTCCCCCCAATCTTCTATTGGTGATTTTTTTATGAATCAAAAATCAGTTATTCCAACTGCTGAATTGTCAGTGTGGCACTGTCATCCCTCTTTGGTGCAGCCCCCCGTGAGTAGAATGCCAAGTCTAAGATTCTCTTTTCATCCCTTTCTTTGTTGCATTTAGTGCTGCTTTAGATGTGGAGCTGTCGGATGATTCTTTCCCCCCTGAAGATTTTGGCATTGTCTCTGGGATGCTCAACGTCAAATGGGACAGGATTGCTCCGTATCTTTTCATGTTTTAAAATGTCTCCCAACGCTCCTTCTTACCCCTCAGCATCCTGTAGCTCTCCTGTCTTCATTCCTCGACACTGGAATTTCAGCATGCCAGACCCTGGGCAGGGTATTGAACACAAACCTCTGTCCCCCTTGAAGATGTTGTGTAAAAAAGGTTCCTCACAAGCAGGTCCAGGTCCCGGTGCCGTTCATCTGCCTGGGCAGGGGGAGCAGCTGGATCAGCCTTGGATGGGGCTGGATGTCTGTGACCACAGAGGACTCTGATCTGGCAGCAGGACTGACTTTTCCACCTGGGTCGAGGCTCTTCTTTACCCATCTCCTCACTTTCCTTCCTTTGATGAAATGCAACTATTTTCCTTAACTCACGGCTCTCAGAGCAAGTAACGTGTCCCACACTGTGGTCCTGCGGCCTCTCAAAGCTGGTTACTTCAACTTCACCTCTGCTACCATCACTTACCTGGCACAGGAGGGCGGACAGGTTGTGGTGAGTTGAGTATTTATAGGATCCTTGCCCAAAATTGGACAGCAGATACACCTGACTCTGCTGTTTGAGCTGCTTATTAGGGGATGATGCATGTCCCTGCGCTCTTACACTGCACAGGCTCTGGTGCAAGAAGGGAAGGTGGCAAAAAAAAAGATAGTATTATGTTTTTCCCCTACCTTTTCCAGATTGGTTTCACTAGTGCTCCTGGGCAGGGAGGAATCTTGGCTCAGCGGGAGTTTGACAGGAGGTTCTCCCCTCACTTTGTAAGTACCTTTCAGTTGGTAATGGAAATTGCGCTGCACCAACTGCGCAGCCCAGCATGGTGGCTTTCTGCCAGCTTGTGGTGGGTTGGCTTTGGTTTGCACTACAGTCACCTGGAAAACTCTAACACGGATTGCAATTAATCCGCATCACAGAAAAAGAGAGAGTTTTCATCCCAGCTGGCCCTGTGAGATTTGAGCCAGAAGCTTTGAGAGTAGAAGATCTGAAGATAAGACTCATCTGTACAGAATTTGTTTTGACTTCTTTCTAACAATTTCTCATTCTAGCTGGACTGGGCAGCTTTTGGTGTGATGACCCTGCCCTCCATCGGGATCCCACTGCTGCTGTGGTACTCGAGCAAGAGAAAGTATGACACCCCCAAGACCAAAAAGAACTGAGCAAAGTCAAATGGCACCAGCACCCCAGAGCTCAGGAAAGAACAAACATTCGTCCCCCCAGAGCAGCAGGTGTGCTGGGATCAGCAACAGCCACCCTCGAAGAAATGCTGTCTGGGCAGCAAGAGGGAATCAATCGCGTCACTGCCAGCAATGTGTCATCTTCTACATTTTAGAAAGGAAACAAGCAAACCAAAAAAAAACCCAACCGAAAATCCCACCCCGCCTTGTCTGCATATTCGGAGCAGAGACCCCTCACTCCGTTACAGCCATAGCGCATCTGTGATACGAACAACCCAGAGGAGGTTGTTTCAGGGGGGTGGGGTGATGCAGCTCTGCAGTGTCTCTGGTATCTGTGCTGCCTTCCCGACTCGTTCAGCCGCGTGGCTCTTTGCCTTCTGCAGTCTCCGCGAACGTATTACGTCTCGGGCCCCCCCGCCTCCAAGTGCTGCCCACGTCGCTGAGACATTGTGGGAAGGAGCTGTCAAGTGACAAAACCAGGTCTCCTTATGACAGAGGCTCGTTAGAGCTGCCGCTTTGCTGGGTGGGGTGCGGGAGGTCCCTGTCGGTGCTTGTTCTCCAGGAAGCCCCGTTGTTTTTCGGTGAGCAGTTAATTGCTGTGTTTCTGTTCTTTCTGGTTGCTCTGTTAAGGGTTGAGGTGTGTTGAAGTACTGAGGATTTTGTAATAAAATGAACACCATGAAAGAAGCCTGCCTTTCTTTTACCAGGGAGTCCTGGAGGCACCTGGCTGCCTTCAGCAGCGGCTAACGGGCACACAGTGAGTAAAATAAATTGCTGTATTATTAGTAAAATAAATAGAGGGAAAGAAGGGCCCAGAAAGCCTGGTACCTTGCAGCAGCTTTCCTCACAGCTACAGGCCCTAGTAGAAGATTTCTCTTCACAGCCATAAATAAACGCTACTGTGGCTGTGTGTTGGGTGTTGATTTGTGCTTTTCCTACGGGGCGGTGGTGGCACAAGGAGGACCTGCAAGTGGTGAGAGGTGGTTGATTTCTGCCCTAAGCTCTGGCTGTTCCCAGTGCTCCTGTGGCACTGTGTGGTCTGCTCTGACCGGTTGTTGGATGCCACTCAACAGCATGGTGGTGACAGCTGAGAAATCCTGGGCAAGGCTGGAGTGAACCCTGTGCCTTTGTTACCAGAACAATGGTTCCAAGCCAGGATTCTTCATCTCCTCACCCCAGCTGCTGCAGCTGCTGCTGCTGCTGCTGGTGGTTGCACCCTCTGTTTCACCTAGCGAAGGCCCCAAGGTGCTCTAGAACGGGGAACCACCTGGGTGAAGGCCCAAGGAAATTCTGGAGGGCAGCCAGGCGCTGGAAAAGCCCAGTGAAGGCCCCAGGGAAATTCGAGGGAAGTAGGGCCCGGGCCCCAGGTAGGACTGGGGACACTTAATCCTCAAAACATTTCTCATTCTCGTCAGAACCAGGCTCAAAAACTGCAAACATCCAGCAATTGCTTCCACACCAAAGGTGCCAGGACTGAAAAATTTTACTTGCCCACAACTATCTCCAGGTACCACTTTCACAGCCCCACAAACCCTGGGGCTCCACACTTTCCTGACGACATCATCTTCAAAACCACCTTTTTTCACCCTCCCCAGGGCTGGGATCAAAAATATCAAATGTCTGGAGATTGCTCCCACAGGGAAAACTTGCTTGTTCTCGCTGTTCCTGGGAAGCGCTTTCATCACCCCACAGACCTTGGGGCTCTGTGCTTTCCTGGTGACATAATGGTCCCAACACTTTCTCTCATCACATATGATATCACTAGCACCTGCACAAGCCAGGGTCCTGCTCCTGCCCTGTGAGCTGCAGAGACACCACCGACATCACAAGCACCTGCACTGGCCAGGGGTCCATTCATTCCCAATCAGCTTCTCAGCCACCAGTGACATCACAAGCCGCTGTACCAGCCAAGTTCCTGCTGTCGACTACCCAGGCACCTGTGACATCATAATGAGCTGCACAAGGAACGTTCCTGCTCCAGCCCCATCACCTGCGCAGGTACAGGTGACATCACAAGCACCTGCACAAGCCAGGGGCCTGCTCCTGCCCTACAGTGCCACCAGTGTCATCAGAGATCACAGAATCGTAGGGTTGGAAGGGACCTCTGGAGACCACCCAGTCCCACCCCCGGCCAGAGCAGGGTCACCCAGAGCCTGGCACAGGAACGCGTCCAGGCGGGTTTGGAATGTCTCCAGAGACGGAGACTCCCCCACCTCTCTGGGCAGCCTGTGCCAGGGCTCTGCCACCCTCACAGGAAAGAAGTTCCTTCTCATGTTTAGGTGGAACTTCCCATGGTCAAGTTTGTGCCCATTACCTCTTGTCCTGTTGCTGGGCACCACTGAAAAGAGCCTGGCCCCATCCTCCTGACAACCCCCCTTTCAGTATTTATAAGCGTTGATAAGATCCCCCCTCAGTCATCTTTTTTCCAGACTTAAGAGACCCAAATCCTTCAGCCTTTCTTCATAAGAGAGGTGTTCCAATCCCCTAATCATCTTCGATGCACATCCTGGGGGCCATCTCTGTCCCTACACCCTACCTGGCATCATGGGACATCACCGGCACCTGCACAAGCCAGGGCCCGGCTCCTGCTCTCATGGCTGCAGAGCCACCAGTGACACCACAGGGGGCTGCACAAGCCGCAGCCTGCTCCAGCCTTACCTCACAGAAAGGCACAGGTGGCATCGCAAGCACCAGCCCCAGCCAGGTGCCTCCTTCTAGTCTATCACCTACTCACCTCTGACAACACCAGCACCAGCCCGGGGCCAGGGTCTCTGCTGGACTCTCTCCAGCTTCCTAATCTCTTTCTTGCACTCACGGGACAAAAAAAATGTACTTTCTGAATCTCTCTGACCAGGTTTGATGATCACTGTCTCAAAACTATCATGGTCCATGATAACAAAATAGGTTAGGCTACTACAAACTATTTTTAACCCTACAATACTTACTAACATTCAAACCAAAAGCATTCTCTCAGCAGACTGCTCCATTATGATTGTCTGTCTGACTCCAAAGACTTCTCAAGAAGTTCCTTCCAACACTGCAATGCATGTGATGGCTCCAGCTCTCAAGAGACCTCAGTCATTTTCTCAAGGACAGAAGAGCTGGGTAACACTGCACCACATGAAAGCTGAGAGATGCAGACCCTTCCCTTAGTGAAGAACAAAAGTGAACGAGGTCTGTTAGACTTTGATAGTCTGGCGGTTTGTTTCACTCATAGTGGTGGCCACTAAATCATAGAATCACATCCATCCCGTCCCACCCCCTGCCCTGGGCAGGGACACCTCCCACCAGCCCAGGTTGCTCCAAGCCCCGTCCAACCTGGCCTTGAACCCCTCCAGGGATGGGGCAGCCACAGCTTCTCTGGGCAACCTGGGCCAGGGGCTCACCCCCCTCACAGCAAACAATTTCTTCCTCACATCTCATCTAAATCTCCCCTCTTTCAGTCTGAAGCCATTACCCCTCGTCCTATCACTGCATGCCCTTGTAATAAGTCCCTCGACAGCTTTCTTGTAGGCCCCTTCAGATACTGGAAGGCCACTGTAAGGTGAAAAAAAAAGACTGTAAACATCAGCAGCTAACGCTTTTACCCTGACAACCAACCATGTATTCAGGATGCTGCTTTTGAAGTTCTTCTAGTTCAGTATCACACCAAACTACCGACTCACGGGTTCAATGGTGGCAGGAGATCAGGGAACAGCTTCAAGTCTATGGCTTCAGCCTCATGCCATCAGACGGAGCACCACAAAGGAACATTTTATTGAATGGATTTGTTCAACTGAGTGTAATGGGCAGGTGCAGCCCTGCTCAGTAATCGCTCCAACACACAGCCCCTGGAGCAACCCAGGAGATTCCCAAGAAATTAACAGCGTAAACCCACCAAGCCAAAAAGAATGATAGAAGCAGACACCATGACCTACATACAAGCAAGGGATCTGCTCCTGTAGGTCGAGTTCATTTTCTCAGATTAATCATGTTGCTCTGCCTGTCAATGCTCAGCAGGGAAAGTTTCACCAGTACAGAGATATCCCTTTAAAATTGGACTACCATTTTCTGCTCTGTGTTGAACTATGCTTAATAGAGCCTTTTTAGACAGAAATTTGAAACTGAGCATGCCACAAGCTCTCAGTCAGGCAGCAGGAAGTCTGCAAGTCTCTGCTGAGCATTTTAGCATGGGAAAAACAAGCTGACAGACAGCTTCAGGCACTAACAGGAGAGAAACACATCGTGAACTGTCTCCGCATTCTGGATTTTCCTTTCTTCGCCTACCTGTTTGTGTACAGCTTGAGTTGAGAATTTGTGGAGATCAAAATTTCTTCAGTGGAAAACACAGGAGAGAATAGCAGCAGCTTATCAAATACCTACAGGCAGAATAAAAAGAAATTACCACACAGGGAATTTTTTTTTAAATCTGGATTAACAACAGCTCTAAGTCAGGAGTGAAAGAAAACCTGTTATTTATCAACAGAAAAAACAGTCATGAACAAAAGGAGGTATAAACCTCTTTATGCGGGTTTGCCCAACATGTACACCTGGAAGGAAGCTTTCTGGATGCCTCTGTCCGTGCATGCTGCCTGCAAGTTTCTTCCGCTTGAAATACACCTACTTCCCTAACAATTATGACCTGGTACTTACCAGGATTTGCACTTCATCCAATAGTTCAGTACGGTTTCATATAATCATAGAATTGTCTCGTTTGGAAGAGACCTTTCAGATCATCGAGTCCAACCGTCACCCCAACCCTGCCCAAACCCCCACTGACCCACGTCCCTCAGCACCGCGTCTGCCCGGCTTTTAAACACCTCCAGGGATGGCGACTCCACCACTGCCCTGGGCAGCCTCTTCCAATGCTTGACAACGCTTTCAGCTCAACTTGAGTCCGTTTCCTCTTGTCCTATCGCCTGTTACTTGGGAGAAGAGACTGACCCCCTTGTTACATCCTCCTTTCAGGGAGCTGTAGACAGCGATAAGGTCATCCCTCAGCCTCCTTTTCTTTCAAACTGTCCAGCAGATGCATTCAGACACTGCACTATTACCTTAATACTGATTCCGCCTGCTGCTCTCATACATACCACCATAGTGACATTATTCTTTGATGGGAGCTGAATAGAAACCTGTTAAGAGATACAGCCCAGCTGTCACTACAGGTCAATAGTCCTTACATTAAGTGGCTAGTTTTAGTAAGGAGACAGTGTCACGTGTAGAAATAGAAAAATCTCCTTTTTCTTGTATTCCCTTCCTAACGATGAGATCTTCTAGTACAGATGTGATTTCATCTGTTCAGACTTTGCTGCTTTCCATATGGCATACAGAAGTTTCTAACGGCACGCAATCTCAAGCGTCTCCATCTGGGCCATACATACAGTACGTAAAGAAAATTACAGCAGTATCATTACAGAGTCATAAGTTTTATGCAAAGTCTTCTGCAAAGGTTTGCATGTTTTGAAGGAGATTTTGAGAGAGAAAAGATGGAAAGAGCATGAGATGCCCTCACTTCATATACTCCTGATGCTTTCAGCCACAGCCCTGCATCTCAAACCCATTCTCGGTGGTTTGCTCCATACCTCCATGTGTCGAGGAAGAAGGTCTAGAACATCTCTTTTGCTCACTGACCACTGGAATATGAGTTTGGGGTTGGCATTACCAAAGGAAAAGGGAGTCAGCGTGCTGTTCAGCCCCACTGTGAAGACTGGCATCTGCAAAGAAGGAATATTATCAACGCAGCAATTGGAAGTCATCTTAGGTTTCCTGTATTCCAGACTTCTCACCTCAATCCTGCTTGAAGAGCCAACAAATCATTAGGTCACATTATATGCCACTAGAAATTGAACACGAATGCTTAAAAATTGGGAGTGGAAGGGGAATGATGATATGTGCATCGTAAACTTATTACCAGTGGCATATTCTCTGTGGTCCTTTAAAATAGAAAACAAACCCTACTCTCCCTCAATTAAAGGACTAACCTCAGTGAAAAGATCCTGTCCTCCTCCCACCACGAGTCAATTCCCAAAGCATGTGACAGCACTCCAAATTTCTGTAAAGGAATTTCACAGAATCATAGAATTGTCAAGGTTGGAAGGGACCTTTCAGATCATCGAGTCCAACCATCAACCTGATACTGCCCAACTCCCCACTGACCCACGTCCCTCAGCACCGCGTCTGCCTGGCTTTTAAACACCTCCAGGGATGGCGACTCCACCACTGCCCTGGGCAGCCTCTTCCAGTGCTTGACAACCCTTTCTGTGAAGAAATTTTTCCTAATACCCATCCTAAACCTCCCCTGGCACAACTTGAGGCCATTTCAGAAAGTACCATGCATTTGAGACCTAAACACAGCTGAGGTCAGTACTGCTACTCCAGACATTTGTGTTTTGGCAATTCTCAGCTTGTCCTCACTCACCCCGTAGCATTTCTCTGCTGCCCTCCCCTGCACACTCGCACACCATCATTTCCCAGACCCCAACTGCAGTTTAGCGCAGAGCTCTAGTCCCTTACAACACTTGAATTCCTCCCATTAGGTACATGGGACTAAAGCAGCCGGCCTCAACAGCTGGACAAGGCTGTTGCTCCTGTTCCATAAACCAGTAGTAGTACCCACTCTAGCACACTAGAATTAGAGAACTGAAGAAATTCTTTTTACTGATTGCATCACTCAAGTAAACATGTACCTCAGGGTTTAAACCCACAGTTTCATCACAGAAGCCTATTAGGGTAAGAATCCTCCTTAACTTCTGGCCAACAGAAGTTTTCAGTATCACCTACAATACCTGCCTCAGTGGCTGTTCTAAGTTTTGTGGCAGGTACGTGAATGCTTATTGCTTTCAACTGAATTACTTCTAATTCCACTTGGTCTTGCAAAAATAAAACAACAACTAAGCTTTGAGACATCTAAGCAAACTAAACAGCCTGAAGTGGTCTATAGCTCTGCTTCTGAAACAAACCGTCCACACCGTGGTTAAGGGCTCGGCTGTTTTTTGCCAAGCGGGGAAGAGTTACCTACCACATCTCCAGGCGCCACCAAGGAGGAGGTTATATTGCCACACTGGCTTACCATTTCCAAGCTGTCACCTCTACAATGCTGGCAACTGCTGACAAAACTTAGAGATTTCTTTTACAGCTCTTTGATTCCCGTTGACTTCTCTCATGGACTGCACACTGCCCTTAAAAATATCCCCCTGGGGGCGCCAGAAAGCAAGAAAAAATCAAAACACGTGGAGAAATAGCAGCTTCTCACCTAAGTTGTAACGGCCCCATCTCTTGTTTACAACGGGTAACAAACTGAAACAGCGGTTCTACAATTACCTCTTCCCCTCAGCTGTCACAGTACGAGATAAAATATGCTATTAACGGGAGTTCTTTCCAAGGCCCGCTTTTCAAGGTCAAGGGACCTTAAAGATCATCCCATCCCACCCCACCCCCTGCCCTGGGCAGGGACACCTCCCACCAGCCCAGGTTGCTCCAAGCCCCGTCCAACCTGGCCTTGAACCCCTCCAGGGATGGGGCAGCCACAGCTTCTCTGGGCAACCTGGGCCAGGGGCTCACCCCCCTCACAGCCAAGAATTTCTGCCTCACATCTCATCTAAGTCTCCCCTCTTTTGGTTTAAACCCATTCCCAACGTCCCACGGTTCCCCTCCCTGCTCCAGAGTCCCTCCCCAGCTTTCCTGGAGCCCCTTTAGGGACTGGCAGGGGCTGGAAGGTCTCCCCGGAGCCTTCTCTTCTCCAGGCTGAACCCCCCCAGCTCTCTCAGCCTGTCCCCACAGCAGAGGGGCTCCAGCCCTCCCAGCAGCTCCGGGGCCTCCTCCAGCCCGGCTCCAACAGCTCCGTGTCTCTCCTGTGCTGAGGCCCCAGAGCTGGAGGCAGCGCTGCAGGGGGGTCTCCCCCAAGTGGAGCAGAGGGGCAGAATCCCCCCCCACGCCCCCCTGCCCACGCTGCTGGGGATGCAGCCCGGGCTGCGGGGGGGTTCTGGGCTGCCAGCGCAAGTTGCTGGGGCGTGTTGAGATTCTCACCCCTCAGCACCCCCAAGTCTTTCTCCCCAGGGCTGCTCTCCAGCCATTTTCTGCCCAGCCTGGGTTTGTGCTTGGGGTTGCCCCACCCCAGGTCAGGACCCTGCACTTGGCCTTGTTGAACCCCATGAGGTTCACACGGACTCACCTCTCCAGCCTGTCCCAGGCCCTCTGGGTGGCATGGCATGGCATGGCATGGCATGGCATCCCATCCCATCCCATCCCATCCCATCCCATCCCATCCCATCCCAGTGTGTTGCCTGCTCCACACAGCTTGGTGTCATTGCCAAAATTGCTGAGGGTGCCCTTGATCCCACTGTCCATGTTGCCAACAAAGATGTTAAACAGTGCTGGTCCCAGTACCGACCCCTGAGGAATGCCACTCGTCACTGGTCACCACATGGACATCAATCCATTGACTGCATATCTAACCTAAATATCTAATATCTAATCTAAATTTACAGAAAGAAGGTATTTACTCAAAAGCCCAAAAGCATTGCTCAAATCAACTACACTGATCATCGGTAGGCAACTATGTTGATCTGACATAAGAAAAGCTTCACTGGGCTCAGTTCATACAATTCACCACAAGATTTATCTCCTGCAACAAAGCGAGCAGTGCTAGCCTAGCTATGGAGCAACAGTATAAAAATAAGCAAATACCCAACCAAACCCAGCAGCAGCGCTCCTGTAACTTTTTCAGCTGAGGATTTCAAAGTACTTTTCAGACTTTGATTACATCTCACAATGCACTGTCAGAAGTAAAACGAAAAACACGCAGACTTCTTTTACAACTCAAATAAAACCACATAAACTCCATTTTTCCAGCCAAGACCCAGGGACATCATTTACCAGGTAACTACTGAACAAAGCTTGTGAAAGAACAGGGGAAAAGCGCATCTCCATTGCCTCTTCTTACACAACACTGTCAATAGTTCAAAAACCCAGAGAACTTCAATGATGCACAGCCAAGTGACCAGCAAATGACCCAGGAACAGAAGCATGTGACCAAAGAACAAGACAACAAAAAGACACAAGAGAGGAAGACAGAGGAAAACCACTTGAGAATAGGAGCCTGGATGGCATCTCTGGAGAAAGGAAAAAGAGTACATGACTTTATCAACACCAAATGGGGTTTGCTGGAGGGAGCTCAACAGAGAGCAGTGTGGGAGCAGAACTGCTACAAGGCTAAAGAAGGAAAATGAGAGTGTTTTGACCCGTTCAGTGGTCAGGATTCTCATTAAGCCTCTATTGACTAGACATTTTTAACTAACTTTTCTTCTGGAAGAGGTGCTCACACCAAGAGGGCCTTCATGACTTTCCTATCCATAGTCTACTTCACCTGAAGTTTGTATCGATACAAGACTTCCATGGGATGGTGTGGAAATGCAAGGAAAGAAGGTGACAGCTTGATGGGAAGGTAAATCTTCCCCTCCTGCTCATGGCTGACTGGAATGGGCAGTAAACCTCAGAGCCATCCCACAAACAAGGGGAAATGGAAGCAATCTTTCAAGCAAAGCAGCTTACCATCAAAAGGCGAAAGCTCACACTTCTAAACGGTTAGCAAGTGACAGGTAACAGAACGAGACACATGATACAAGTCTGAACCGGTCTGAAATCCTGCGAAGAGGATTTCTCACTGATTGCTTAGGACATAAGCAATTAGTTGGTTCTTTTTTGAGGTAATCAAAATGTCGCTGTAACACGCTGGATTGCCTCCAAAATATTTTGCTCTGTATAAAATTAGAGATGGGAGTCTTTGCCTACATTTATATTAGTTCTTGAATAGATTTAATTTACATTCCCAGGTGCTGAGGCCAGTTGGCATGGAATAACTTGCTTATGCTTTGAAACTCACCAGCTTCAAAAACTACATCTAATTCACCTATGGAGAACGGTCCCCGAAACACCCTCACTCTCAAACTTGGTCTGGAAATTGTTTGCAAGAACACTACTTGGTAACAAGCAAGTGTGCCATGGACCTGCCCATGGTGTAGGTAAGAAGAAGCCATGCTGCGCACGGCTCACGTAAAAGCTGCTGCTGCTCCGATGCCAGAGCTGAAAGTTCAAGAGTCGCTGCTGTAATTCCATTTTCTATCAAAGCACCTGGTTTCTCTCATTTCTGAGGGAGTCCGATTTGCCTCTTGGAGTGCTCCCAACTGCAGAAGACATTGTCTACGAAAACCTTGTAGAGAGTAACTTGCTCTTGCAGGAGAAATATGGCATAACTTGAACCACAGAGCAGTTCCTTTCACACACGTGTGAACAAGAATATTATTATATGACCTGAGAGACTAGAAAAAAAAAATTCTGAAGAAGGGTACCTTTGCCTCTTACCTGTAGAATAAAAGAAACCAGTTCAGCTTTTATCCCTGCAATGCCATCTTTCAGGACCTAAACTATATGGAAAGACCCTTTCTGAGAAGACAGAAGCTCTTCAAAATACTCCTTAGAAAAATGGTGAGTTATTCTCAGGTGCTGCAAATTGACAAAGACCAGTGAAAATTGTGTCCCCTTCCACGGAAAACCCGATGCACCTTCCACAAACACTCACAGAATTGTGCGTTCTGTAGAGGTTTGTAACACAGTAAGAAAATTCGTATGGATGAGATGTGTGTGAGACTGAGGAAGAGATTGGGATAACAACACAGCAATGGTTAATCTCCTCCTCTCTCTCTCATTTCCTTATTAGAGCTAAGTATCTGTAACACAATTCATCGTGACACTCCCTTTGGCAGCTGCTGGTTTTAACTAAACACATATTCACATCAGATAAATGCACTTTAGTGCTGTCTGTGTCATAAACTTCTACAGTGATCACATACTCTCGCTTCACTTCCAGTATCCACCTGTCTCCTGGGTAGACAGTGAAACCTGAAATAAAACATGTGGGTTTGCTCCCGAGAACAATCAACAGCAACTAATGGTGATAATGCCTTTTTCATTAAGAAGCACAACTCTATTTATCAAAAGTTATTCCTCTGCAGATTCATAACAGGAGCACTCCTAAATTGGCTTGGAAACCTGAAGTTTGCACCACATTTTGTCCCAGAGCAATGAGTGCCAGTGATGCTAATTTCTGTAACGGAGACATCTTTCTGCTGCCAATAAACAGATTTCTCTGCAGGACGGAGAAGGAGAGCCACGAGGCAGCCAGCACTTAAGGTCACCATGAAACTTTTCTGGATAGGAATTAGTGACTGAAACAGAAAGGCTCTCATTATTCATCCTCCGAAGTATCCAGTATCACGTAAAAACTAATTCTTGAATCCAAACACTCTCCAGCAAAAATAGTTCAGCAAGCAGCCCCAAAACAGCACAAAGGCAATCATGACACATGCTTTCCAAGCTCCGAGGCCCATTTCTCTGTTGTTAATCTTTAGTTCAGTTAATTACTTTGATTTAGAGAGCAGCCTATCAAATGGAGAAAAGTCAACTTCAATTTTCAAAACAATGCTCTTGAAAAGATGCAGTCTACTTTTCCCTTAAGATTTAGATGCCCATGGCCAATATAATGGATGCGATCCTCCCATAAAGAAGAATGTTTCTTGTCATGATCTGAATAAAATCAAGTGCTTTTAAAATACTTAGGGAGAGGGAGTAAAAATTTCCATCCTTAAATTTCTTGCAGAACTTTCAACCCAGCTGACTATGCTGAGCCGTCCGGCACGGATGAGAACTACAGGAATAGCAACAACAACACGTGGAACAACACTGGCAGCTTTGAGCCGGATGATGGCACAAGTAAGTGGTCTTCACGCGTGTGTTGGCTGGTTTGTGTTTAGAGGGTAAGTGGATTTTGTGTCCATCCAGTTGCACTGAGGAGGTTCTGGGCAGGTCTTTGCCTCAGGGATGGAGGAACAGGTTGTTGGTTCAGAGCTGGATTTCAGTGACGGTGTTTCTCTGCACCCGTTGGTGCCTTTGCATCTGTTAGGGGGACCATGTTGGAAACTGGGAGCTGGACGATTGTTCTGGTGTGAGCTTGCGCGTGCTGTTGCCCGACGGAGGCACAGGAACACTTGCCACCGTTTGTTTTCCAACAGAATCATAGAATGGTCAAGGTTAAAGGTCCCTTCCAAGATCGTCGAGTCCAACCGTCACCCCAACCCTGCCCAAACCCCCACTGACCCACGTCCCTCAGCACCGCGTCTGCCCGGCTTTTAAACACCTCCAGGGATGGCGACTCCACCACTGCCCTGGGCAGCCTTTTCCAGTGCTTGATAACATTTTCAGAGGAGAAGTTTTTCCTAATATCCATCCTGAACCTCCCCTGGAGCAACTTGAGGCCGTTTCCTCTTGTCCCATGGCCTGTTCCTTGGGAGAAGAGCCCGACCCCCCCCGACTGCCCCCTCCTTTCAGGGAGCTGCAGAGAGCGAGGAGGTCTCCCCTCAGCCTCCTTCTCTCCAGGCTGAACCCCCCCAGCTCCCTCAGCTGCTCCTCACAAGACTCGTGCTCCAGACCCCTCACCAGCTCCGTTGCCCTTCTCTGGACACGCTCCAGCCCCTCAATGTCCTTCCTGGAGTGAGGGGCCCAAAACTGGACACAGCACCTGAGGCGGGGCCTCACCAGTGCCCAGCACAGGGGGATGGTCACTGCCCCAGTCCTGCTGGCCACGCTGTCCCTGATACAGGCCAGGGTGCTGTTGGCCTTCTTGGCCACCTGGGCACACTGCTGGCTCATGTTCAGATGGCTGTCGACCAACACCCCCAGGTCCTTTTCCGCCGGGCAGCTCTCCAGCCACTCTGCCCCCAGCCTGTCGCGTTCATGGGGTTGGTGTGACTCAAGTGCAAGACCTGGCACCACACATCATTGGCCTCAGCTCATCAGCCTGCCCAAGCCCCTCTGCAGAGCCTTCCTGCCCTCAAGCAGAGTAGGATTTAGCTTAAAGGCGGAAACGGGGCCACGAGAGCGGGCGGAGGAAGAGCAGAGCAGGCGGCCGAGCCCGCCCCAGCCCCTCACACCTCAGCCACAATGGCGCCGCCGGCACAGCCGCCTTCCCGCGCGCCGCCGCCCTGCGCATGCGCGACTCGACACCGCCCCCTCAGCGGCGCCCCGCGCATGCGCGCTACCGCCTGCCGAGCGGCGACCGGGCCGCAGCCCCGCGGGAAGCGGCAGTTCCCCCCGGAACGACTGAGGTAAAAAATGGAGGTCTCGCTCTCCCACAGGCCCGCTTTTGCTCTCTGGGCCCGGGAAGAAGGAGGCGAGCCTGGCCTTACCTCAATCCCGGTCTCCCCCGCCGTGAGGGGCGGGCACAGCGCTCCTCCCCCCCCCCCCCCCGACTCCCCCTCAGGCCCAGAGAGAGCAACTCACACACAGTAAAGCTCTGTAGCCTGACAGCAGCGTGGAGGGATTGGTTTTTATTTCAAAAGACAGTAAGACAATTTTTCAATTTAGTATCAAAACACTTGATAAGGTTTTTTTTCTCCAGATTGGCCCCTAAAACTGCTACAACCAAGCAGCATGCTCCAGCACAAGCTACACGCCACGAGCTTGACGCATCTCCACACTCACGCCTCACAACAACTACACATCAGCAATGCACGGCAAGATGGCTTGTACCTTATTAAGACACTGAGAGCACTCCTGGCCAGGAGGGAAGGCCTCAGCTCCCTCCCTCAGGGTAGGCAAAAAAAAAAAAAAAAAAAAAACTTCCCCAAGAAAACAAGGCTGTTGTACTTAAGCTGTTAAGTGTAACCCAGCAATGAGCAATAAAGCTTGGTGCATCAGCACTTAGTGAAGGCAAATTCAACACCTGTGTAGCAATGCATTAGAGGGGCCGTGGCTTCTCTAAGGAAACCAAGAAAGGAAGTGGCCAATGGGGAGGGGGGGGAGGGAAGGGAAACAAGCCCTGTGAAGGTTTAATTGTTCAGATAACAGGCTTGGCTTTAAAAAAAAAAAAGTTTCTTTTTTCCCAAGTTGCTTCTCCACAACACAGAGAGTTACCTTAAAGCTGAGAAACTGAACTGCTCTTTTGGCAAACAGCTCCTGGAAAGGAAGTTTTCCCAACAGGCTTCCATCCCTAGCCCGGCTACTCTGATTCAGTGGCCCACAGCCAGGAACCGTCACACCCTCCTTCCTCCCCTGACAAAGCAGGGTGGTCCAGAGCTGATTAACAGAAGGTTAACACCGAATTTTAAAGCCAAGAGCTTTGAAGTGTAGCTCACCAGCCTCAGAGTTATTTGGAATGTTTACAATGGTTGCTACAAAAAAAGGTAGTTACAAAATGTATACATCTCAAACATGCTCCCCAAACATTATTGCATTGTTCATTTCCCTTAATAATGCTGTTTGAAGCTCTGCCCAACCTGATGGCCTTTAACCCTGAGGTGAAGAAGATTTGTGTTTGGTCAAGTTGGCAACAGAAAGTAAACTCTGGTCCCCAAGGGTTAGAGGCCAGCAGCGGCTGGGCTGGCCCCCCAGGCATCGTGTGGCGGAGGCGGTGGCAGGGATCCATTACATCTCGTTCAGGTCTAGCAGGGTCTGGTCCAGCATTCTTTGCGTGCAGAGATGCTCCTCTTTGGTGGATTTCAGTTTATCTGGCAGGAAGCAAGAGTCAAGAGTTACAAGCCGACTTCAGACAACCGAGAAAGCTTGGCCACAGAAAGCTTGCGCTAGCCCCTTCCCAGCACGCTGCTGCAGCAAGTCCTCGGGCCGGGGGTGCCTGGCTGGGTGCAGCTAGAAGCTCTGAGGTTACCTGGCTCATCTGTAGCCCTTGCCTCTCACATTGCTGGTGCTCCCAGTCGGCACGGTGCTCATGATGTACTTTTAGGCAGTGCTTAGGCAGTGTTTTGCATGCAGGTGCCTCTGACTGTAGCTAGCTTTCCCCAGGGCTTCAACGCCTCCAGACAGCAGACCCCCATGGCCCAGCAAGCCACCCAAGAGCAACGCAGAGGTAAAAAAAAAAAACAAACCACACGTAGAAATCACCCCCCTGGAATGACAGCTGGTTGTGCTCCCCCCTTTCCCCCCCCAGCACAGGACAGAGGTGCCAAGCTGGTCACCGAGACCATAACTACCTAGCAGCAGGGAGCAGACAACCGTGCCTCAAGGACAGCGGGGAAGAGGCTGTTGTCAGTGAAGGGCAGGCAGGGAGCAAGAGCGAGGGTGCTACAACTCTGCCCGAGACTCCAGGCAGCTGCACAGTCAATTCTCACATGTTCCTTAAGCCAGGAGGAGAGCTCAGACCAGCAACTAGCGCTCTAGGTAGGCTTTACTCCAAAGGTGAGCCCACCCATATCACTGAAGACATCCACACGCTGGGACACCGGACAGACAGGCTGTAGAAAGATGTCCTTTAGGCACAGGCAGTTTCTCAAAGCCACTCCCCAACCTCCCCAGGGTCAGAAACCGTGCACAAAGCGAGAAGCAGCCTTCCTAGAGCGCTAGCAACTGCAGCATGTAAAGATTCCCTGCAAGCACTCAAGACACAGCTTCATGCTGTGGATTTCAGGAGTTGCTTTCAAGATGCCCATGAGCTTTCCCAAACGGTTCTGGGGCTCTGCAGCTGCACTGGGCTCAGGCCCCAGGAATGACCGCTTCCCCCAAACCTTCTAGGTTAGGACTTAACTATATAGGAAAATACTACAGGTGTGCAGTCGTTACAGACCATGAGGTCAGTCATTTATTGCTAGAAGCCATCATTCCATGCAGCAGGAAATCCTACAGTCATTCAGCTAACAGTAAATTAAGTCATAGCACTCAACAGGCATCTACTAGCAGACATAAGCCTAACTTCACCCCACCCCTCTCCTGGTGGGTACAGCCATTCTGGTTCCCTGCAGGAGGCAGGCAGGACCCCCTGGACAAGGGAACAAGACTGATGAAAAAACAGCCGAGTTTAAGGGTTACTTCACCAAGAATAGAGGTTATCTTTATAAAAAAAAAACAAAACAAAACACACACAACAAAAAAACCCAAACTCTTAAATCAGAGGATCAATTCAAGTGCCCCATTAAATAGCAGCAATTGCATAAAATTTGCAAGTCTGCCAGTCTTAAGAATGATCAGATTTCACTGTGGTCCACAGCATTGGTGGTCGCAATAAGCTTGTTTAATGGCATTAGAGGGCCCCCTTCTCAGTCACACAGATCATGCAGCGTTAACTTCAGCTCGTTAGAGAGCAGGCGGTTTTTCTCAAGCTGGCTGTACAGGCGCTCTGCAGCAGCAACAGGATTAGGGGAAACAAGAGGAAGAGAGAAAAAGAGAGAAAGGGAAGGTTAGTAGAATACCAAGATGAGCACATCAAATAAGCTGCCTCCATAACACGTGTCTCTCAGGATCAAGTCTAGGCTATTACACAGATGAAGCTGGGGAGAACAAAGGTTTGTCTTACTCTAACCTGCATTTCAGGTCAGGAAGACCACAGAGGAAGCCAAGTACAGGCAGAAATGGAAGTGCCACCAAGGGCTTGTGAAGGCAAAGAAAGGAAGAGGAGAACACCAGAAGAGGAGCCTGCAGGCTGGTACTGTACTCAGGTAAGGAGAGAGACTTGGGATGTGCTTTAAGCCTGTGGAGCACTTTGCAGAAAGTAGTCCTACCACAGCTGAACCAGAAGCACCTTCCAGAGTGACCACACAGCAGTGGGATTAATGGGGTTTTAGCAGTAGGACAGGGACACCAGAAGAACTGAGAATGACAGCGTCTCATACCTGACCTGGAGGACACTCCTCCAAGGACATGCCTTTATGCCACACTAACAGCCCACCACATCCAGACAAGGACTGAAGGCAGTATCTGTGTCAGGTACAGGACAGAGGAAGTTCTGGAGCACAGGCTCCTATTTTACATCTGCCCCAGAACAACCCAATGAGTGGGGCACAAACTGCCTTCACCTCACACCCAGTCCCTATCCTTACAGCCTCAGGGGGCTCTAGCGGCCACACTTGTCCCCAAGGCTGGTACCAAGTACATGTGCTCATCAGCAGCTCCAGGGAAAGGGAGAATCGTTCTGATCATCTCCCAGGACAGGTTACCTCTCAGGGCCACCGTCCTGCTGTGCGGCCTGTCAGCCACAACCAGCCCCCAGAGCACCAGTTCAGCATCTATCTCTGCCCATCTACATGGAGTTGTCCGACTGGGAAGATCCTGCCCAATTCCTGCATTTGGGGGAATTCCAGGCAGTGAAAAGTCCTTCTATGACAGCTTCCGGCCTGGCAGAACTAATCATCACAAACTGTAGCGACATGCACAGTGTGCTGCCTCCACCTGATGAGTAAGCATAAAGCACAGCCATTCTTGCTGGCCTTAGGCTTCTCCTCAAATCCTGGTACTACAAGGTCCCTAGGAATCTAGGTCATGCTCTGAAGGGGATCTACACCATTCCTCATTGCTTTCAGCCTAGGAATGTTTTGCTCTTGAAGATGACTTGACCAGGTAAGATTCAGGACACTGAGTTAAGCTGTTCACATGGAGCAGCCAAAGCACGTCCCCCTCTGCAGAGTGTCTCAGCCCAGTCCCTTCAGCGTGACAGCCACACACAAGGGGGGAAGCTCACCCTCACCCAGCCACCCTCAGCTCCTCTCAGCCCTCAGCACCCACTCTAGCTGCGCCTCACTCTGCAGGACAGAAGGTAGTAATGCTGATTGATTGTCCCTTCTTTAAAGCCACCGAGGGACCAAGCAACAGCCAGAGAAGCCACCAACTTCTGTCCCACCACAATCTAATGAGAAGTTGAGGAAAGTTGTGGTATGGGGGACAGGTGCACCCCATCCTGGCCTACAGCAGAGCCTGCTTTGCACATCGGCTACTGCTGCTGCTAGTGACTTGCTTTCTGGCCTCCAGGCTGGTTCTGAGCAGGTAGGCTGGGCACCCTGATGCCAGTCTCCAGCCCCAGGTGATCAGGGCTGGTCCTGGGTCTCCAGAGTGGCAGAGGATGGGAGTGAACTGCCATCAGAAGCACCAGTGACTGCAGGCTGGTGCAACGGCTTTCAGCCTTCAAGCAAGGGTTTCTGCTTCTAGACAGGGCCCTGATGATCCACCCGCATGAGGGAACAGACTGAAGTAATTAGCGTGACCCTTCCCATGCTCAGCTCTGCTGGGGCTAGCTCCAGTGTTTGTTTGGCTGCTCCCTTCACCCAGCCCGCAGGGCAGCCTTACTAGCCATCCTTGCAACCTGGGGAGCTCCAGGACCTGTGCCTCCTGGTCAGCTAATTTGCATTTGCAGCACTCCTGAGTCAACAGCCCAGCTCACGGTAACCAGCCCACACAAGCCTCACAATCCAGTCAGACCAGAAGCCTCTCAAAACCTCCAGGGCAGAAGTTGCATCACCCACCCATCCATCCACCACCCAGCATGGAATTCTATCAGGACAAGCAGGAAAAGGGCCTGCCACGGCCCAGCCTTCGATAAGATCGCTTGCAACACCACTGTGCAACAGCAGAGACACCAGCTCCACACAGTACGAGTCAGTAATAAACCCACTGCTGACAGGACCTCCCCATGAGGAGAGAGGCTCTTTCACAAGGGCAGGGTGCCACCTCCCACCTGGTGAGAACTGGCAACTGAGTGCTGGGCTGGAAGCCTCCACACACCTGGACACTTGTGACAGAAGCCCTGCCGCTCCCACAGGATGTAGAGCCCCTATTCCAGCTGCAGGTTTGGTTACTGAGGAGTTATGGCTTCTTGCGTTGTACTTATAGGGCACAGTTATTGTCCCATACCCAAGAACAGCTTTCCGAGCTATTACCCTTGGAAATTCCTTGTGGGAATGGCTCCCTCCTTCCCCACCCAGACCTGGCAGAGAGGGGATAGCCCTGACACAGAAGACAGAGTGAGAACAGGCTGGGGCAGTTGAGCGTGTCTGGATTATCCTTACTGCTTGTGCCATTTGTGTGGAAAACGGAGTGACACAAACCTGAGGAAACCACGGGAGGTGTCCCATTTCATCAAAACTCTGCTCATGAAGGGCTCTTCGGGCACTGTGGCAGATGAACCAATCCAGCAAGGAAAAAAGTATTTGACAAGCCACCAAGAGGCAGCACATACAGTTACGAGAGGCTGATCAGTGTTATGATACCAGAGCAACTAACAACAGACTCAGATTGGTGGTGACGCACGTCAAGTGTTTGCAGCCTGCCGCCAGCTGCAGTGCTCAGCGTACAGCTCCGTGCCACGCTCCCAGGAGGATCCTGTCACCCCCAGCCCCTGCACGGGGAGGAGAGAACTCTACAAAACACAGATTCCCTCGCTCGGGTGCCCACAGCCCTGCTGTGGTGCATTCTCATTCCTGAAGCAAGGGGCCGTCCATCCCTCCCAACAGGCACAGGCAGCACCTCGCACCCAAACAGTCCTGGCCAACTGGAAACCAGCCAGAGCTCACTTGATATTTATTAGCTTTCACACCCTGACAGTGACCTAGTGACTATCAGGTGTGGTGACTTCCCACAGCAAGCCAGCATTTGGCAACCGAGGCCAGTGAACATTACAGAGCAGGCAGGTGTGAGGAGTGTCTTCAGCCAGGCTGAAGCAGGCACAGCTTGAGGACCTCCTGCTACAGACCCCAGCCTCCCATTTGGCCCTACAGAGCATGCTGTGTGTCAAGGCACCCTTTGCAGAGCTGCAATTCACATCTGTGAGCCAATAAGACACCCAAAGGGAAAAATCCAGTGCATTAGTGAAGTCTTGTGTATTCCACCACAGGTGATGAGGGTTACACTGGTTTGAAGGCAACATTGGAACAGTTACGCTAAAGCAGCAAGTGGTCACTGAAAACCCATTTCTCAAAAGCACCAACCGTTCCATTCAACTTATACAAGAGTTGTTTTCCTTAAAAATTGTGACATCATGCTCAAGCAAGAGAAATACAAAAGGAGCTTTATGGCTCTACACAAGATACGCAGATGAGAACAACATACTCTCAGCTACACCCAGACATTTGAAAGGGCAGCCCCTCAGAGCACAGCAGTGTCTGGCACATCGGGTCAAAACAGTGGGAGCTTTGTTTAGGAGCAAGTGCAGCATAACTGGGGGGCTGCTGCTGTCAAGCTTCAGCGTCTTTACAGCACTCATTCCCAGGGATGCCCTGTGCACAGTAACTGGAAAAAGGTACTGGAATTCAGAGCGAGATGACAAGAGCGTGAATGCAGGGTGCAGGTGCAGAACAAGCCATCAAGCAGAGAGGCAAATCCAATGTGGAGTTTGGAATCACAAGACTTATCTGTGTGAGACAGAAGGAGACACTAATTTTAAGAGAAGTTTAAGTGTTTGTGCACAGCAAACTTGGCTTAGGGAGCTTTCGGACACTAGCATTGTAGTCACGTTAAGGCTCTTCCTCTGCAGTGCAAGTACCTGGCCTCTCCCTGGTTAGTGGTAAGGACCGTGCGGAGCAGCTGTTAGCAGAACCCACTACAAATCCGAACAAAAAGCTGAGTAGCAAAGTTGCAGAAACATACAAGTTCAGCTACTTCCACAGATCAGTTCATGATCCAGCCCATCTCAAGCCTGTTATGGCAATTCCTAAGGAATCCACTTGAGCATTATCCACAGCCTCTTCCAGGAGGAATCCCGAGACCATGGCCCAGTGGCTCCAGCAGGCAACTAAGCTGCATTACCTTAGGAAGCCTTTCCCAGTGGGACTGGGAATTGCACTCAGAGTTCAAGTCAGAACCCTTTCAGGCCAGCACAGCACATGGTGTTACACATGCAGATCACAAGGACCTAGAGTTAGAGTACAGCATGCTGCAGGGAAGCCTCCACAATCCTCGAGGCAGAGATCTGTAGAAGTAACCTAGACAACACAGTGTCATCAATTCTCCAGCTATGAAAATCACAGCAAACCAAGCAAGCTCTGGCGGTCTAGCCTGCTGAAGCAAGAGGCAAACACCAGCCAGCTCATATTTACATGGAAGTCATGTCATTCAGGGCGTGGTCCAGTTCCTCACTAATTGCTTTGTACTTCAGTTTCTGGGCATAGAGCTCATCTAGAAGAGGTTTAGGAGGAGAACAAAAGGGAAACAATGAGGGAAGGCAGAGTTCTTCCAACACCCTGGGGCAGGAAAAGCAGTATGGGATTCATGAACAGAAGAAAGTGAAGTTAGATGTGGAGCCATCATGACTCTGCATTAGTTCCTGACAATGAACTGGAGGGTTCCGACAGCCCGAGGACAGTCTGACCAGCAAGTGCCTTCCAGGATTACAAGCCAGCTCTGAGGGGAGCAGAGCCAAGAACTCAAACCACATCAGCTTGTGAGAACAAGCTGCCCAGACAGGTCAGCAAAAACCACTGACAGGAGTAGCAGCAGGGAAGGGCAACTCCATCCACTTAGGGAGAAGCTTGCTACGCCTAAGGAAGGCACAGATCAATCAAGGTGCTTTGTTCTCACCTTCAGTCTCAATACAAAAGCCTGCTTGGGAGAAGCCAGTCACATAATAGTCCCAGGCATCAGAGGGAATTCCCATTCTGTAGCTAGGCAGTGTGAGCCCAACAGACAGGCCACACCTGTGCTCTCCATCAGATAATGGAGCAGATCACCTGCCTTCAGGGAAGGAGGCAGGCCTGAAACTCTGCACTGATGCACTCCTTGAGCACTGCGCAGCGCTGGCACCGATTTTTCCCAGCTCTGGCTGCCTAGGTACAGGACAGCTGGTAATGTTGTTAACAGCCCCGCAGAGCCCAGAGAACTTTGTCAGTTGTCATAAACTAGGTCACTTCAGCAACAAGGCCAGAGACCAGAGCCAACTCTCGATCAACGTGTTTCAAGGGGAGCATGCAGGGATTTGGCGGAGTTTTTGCAGTTCCCAATAAAAGCTTGCCCTGGATCATGAGGTGGCTCAGATTGCTGCTTGGCAGCAGTTCTGGAACAGCTCAGCTGACACCATTGCTATTTCTAGATTAAAAAAATCTCCCGAGTGACTCCAGATGGTAGGATGTGGCTTTGAATCTCCAAGACCTAGCACTAAAAGATCAGAAAGGCACATGCTGTTGTCGAGGCAGGAGGCCTGTAAGAGTTTTGGTTTACCAGCACCACCACTCCAGCCACAACCCCAGATTTAAGGGAGGCAGTTGGAACCTTCTCCTTCCACAGCTTGGCAAAAGGCAGGATTCTGCGATGGCTGGCCTCAGGAGTGCTCCCAAAGTACTGTGAAACCAGGAACAGGAGGAAAAAAAAGGAACCCATCCTTGGCACAGGCTGACCACCACACTGCATGGATGGGGCTTCTGGCGATTTAATCTTGAACCAGGAGCGATACTGGTCTTAAGTCTTCATGGGGGCTGTTTCAAGACTTGCAGCAACACTGTCTACAGCAGACAGCCACATACATGAGATTCTGCACACAAGTATGTTATCATAACCAATTCCTGTTGAGTTCGGGCATTTTTTCCTACACCACTCCTTAAATTGGGCTAGGTTGGAGCACAGGAATCCAGTTACATTCCTGAGGACACCACAACCAAGACACACCAGCCGCAGTATCTATCACTATCAGTCAGATACGGCAAGGTGTTTGGATCAAGAGCTTGAGGCCTGCCGCAGCACAGCCAGGGAACTGTTTGCAGAGTAGATACACGGGGCATGACTCTTGAGCCCAGAGGCACCAAGCCTCACCTCGGAAGCCGAGTTAGGTCACGCTCCAAGTACTGAGGAGCAGAGCAGCGTCTCCACTCTCCAACTGTCTGGGAGACAGCCTTCCTTCCTCAGCTCCCCACTCCTCACCATGTATTCTTTGGCTTCCCATCCCCAGAATGTACCTTCCAAATCATCAATTGTCTTCTCCAGCTTGGCTACAGACCGTTCAGCAAATTCAGCACGGGTCTCCGCCTGCCAGACAGAAGTGAACCAGTTAGTACAACAGCTTGGGGATGCTGCAAAGGACCACAGAGGCATCAGCTGAGGACATGGATTCTCCCACCCAATCAAGCTGAGGCCAGCTTACCCAGCCAGGCCATCCCAGCGTGGTCACTCACCTCTTTGAGTTTATCAGTCAGGATCTTGATCTCTTCTTCATATTTATCCTCTTTTTGAGAGTACTGTGGAAAAGGAAGAGAGTCAGCAATCAGCAGCCCCAGGTATCTCCCACTCCAGAAAGCCCACAGCTACAGAGGGAGACTTAAACTCCTCACTGCAGTGCACGTGCCCACAGAAACTTCCAAATAGGAGTTGTTCGCACCCCTACCCTAGTCCAAGAGAACTGGGTCAGGCAGCAAGTCCCACACCATGCACAAAACACAAACTTGGGCACAGAAAAATTCTCATCCCAGCAGCATAAACATCTTGGCTGGTCGAGTCTGCCCCGAGGCAGGGAAGGGCAGCCAGACTTCCCGCACTCCCAGCTTCTACAGTCAACATTAGCCCTGCACTGAAATCCGTTAGCTCTCCCAGGAGAGCAGGCACAGCTCTCCTTACTTGCTTAAGGCTGCAGCTGCATCATTTCCATCCCAGTGGGTGCTCTGCTGTCACACACCCTCCTAGCAAAACAGAAATCTTTCTGGCCCTTGGACAAGCAGCCCTACCTTCTCAGCCTGAGCCTCAAGAGACTTGAGATTGTTGGTGACATTCTTCAGCTCTTCTTCCAGCTCGGAACATTTACTGTGGGTTTTCGTAAAGAAAGGAGGGGAAAAAGGAAAAGAAGTGGGAGGGAAAGACAGGAGACACAAGAAGTGAATCCACGTGCAGGGAAGACCAGGAAGTTCACTAGGAGACGGTCTGTGACCAGACTGGATGGGACCCTGCTTTCAGGCACTTGTGCGGAAAGCAAGTTCCCGTCCCGCCTCCAAGTTCAGATTTTAAGTATTCTGCCAGCACATGCACAGGGCACTGAGCTGAGCAGCTGAGATATGGACACAGATTTCTGCCAGACCTGGAGTCTTCAGGTAGAAACTGCATGTTTAGTTTGCTGTAAGGAGGGAAGCTGTTCTGACAGACAGATGGACAGCCACCACCACTCAGAGAGGAATATTTATGGGCAGAGAGGACAGAACATTCCAGGAGAGAGAAAGACGCAGTTAAGCTGAGGGAAGGAGTGTAGCAAGAAGACCACAAGAGTTCTGGTTTAATGGTTCGAGAAGGGAAAGGTTAGTACCTTTTCTTCGGCAACAGACAGACACTTCAAGTTCTGGTCCATCACTCTGATCTGCTCCTGCAGCTCCCGGCAACGACTGTTAGTGACGGTCACACGATGGCACAAGCCAGGTGGGGACAAGGGTCAAAAGGAGCACCAATAACACAATACCGCAGAGCAAAAAAGGGGGTAGGGGAAAAACACAAAAGAGTCAGGTCATGACATGCGTGTCTGGGCAGGAAGCACAGAGCTACTGCTGTGTACACACTAACTTTGTTAGACAAGGCCCAGAGAACAGAAAAGCCCTGACCAGCTCCTCAAGGACCAGCTCGAGCATCCAGATGCGTGAAAGGAGCCCAAACATCACAATCTGCGTGTCTGCTCCGAGCAGAGGAAGTCCAGCTTGCTGCTCAGCAGTGCAGAAGCCTGTAGTGGTTACTGCAAATATTTTAAGAGGCCAAAGACCAACCTCAGCCACAGTTCTGACCATGGACATCCCGCTCTGCTGCTTTAGGACAAGTGCTGTGCATACATGTGCCCCATAGCAATGTGTAGGATGTAGTGACCACACGTACAAAGCAGTGCCAGTGAATACTGAGTGGAGAAAGATTCTCTGGCCTTGCTAACCAGGGAGGCCCTCCACGCAAAGGGGCAGAATGTCTCCACTAGAAGGCAAATCACGCCATCACAAACTCCACATCCTCTGTGGATCTAATTCTGTTCTGAGCAGAAGAGTGTTTCCAGCTCTTTCATCTAAAGCTCTAAACCCACCCTGTGCTTCAGGCCTTGTGTAACAAGGTTAGAAATGCGGTGTTAGTTCCCATGCAAAGGTAGACGTGCTGGTTACATGCAAGCAGGTTACTCACGACTCTGCAAGCTCAGCTCTCTCTTCAGTACGCTCCAGATCTCCTTCTATGATCACCAGTTTCCGAGCAACCTGGAAGGAAGAAATGGAGTTAAGAGGAAGGAAGGTGATTTTGTACTTGTAGGCTGTGCAAGACAGTAAGGGAGCGCCTGCAAGAGTCACTGGAGCTGCCAGAGTCTTTTGGCTAAGGGGAACACTGATGTAGCTCTGCTGAGAGCCAGGTTCTCCCCCCAGATTCACTGAGGAAAGCCCTACCAGCAGGAAGGGGAACCACCCCTCCTAGCCAGGGTCAGCTGGACTAGAGCATCCAAAGGTCTCACCTCCTCATACTTCCTGTCTGCCTCCTCTGCAATGTGCTTGGCTTCCTTGAGCTGGATCTCCTGCAGTTCCATCTTCTCCTCATCCTTCAGGGCTCTGTTTTCAATGACTTTCATGCCTCTGCCCAAAAGAAAGCACAGGGATGGGAGATGCATGAAACAATCCTGTACAAGCCAGCAGTGTAATGACTTTCAGAGCATTAACAGTGCTCCCCCAGGACCATGTTGCTTCCTTATGAGCTGCAACACCTCTGAGTGCAGAAGACAGCACAGGAAGGCAGCCATCACTGAGCTGATACAAATACTGCAGCCTCGGTTGCTTAGAATTAACTGTTTCTTGGAGCATTACTCCGGCAGCTCATTGGGCCCCTGGACCAAAGGAAACGTGGTGCTGCTGAGAAGAACAAGCCAAGCTGTCTTAGGAACTCCACATAGCTGAGCCAAGCATTTTCCAGGCTGGAACACAGGAAGAGCCAAGTCCATCTTTATGGCAGGGCATCAGCTGGGTCAGGTTGCTCACTACAGCGTGTGCACCGATGAAGCACATCAGCCAAGTGGAAGTGGACCGCTCCCCTCTGAATCACACTGCCAGGTCAGAGGATGGCTGCCAGAAGGGAGGATGCTGGCAGAGGCAGTAGGAAGAGAGGCTTCCCCACCAGCAGCCACCTTCACGAGTCAGTGTCCCAGAACCCACTTATTTCTCTTCCCTGTGAGGTGGGGATGCATGGTAGCACACAGCACTTACCTTCACCTCAGGTCCCAAGATACTCTCAAGGCCCAGAGCATTGTTTTAGTTGCTTCGTATAAGCAGGTACCGACTCCCACATCCAGCCTTGATGTGGTATCTACTTCCCACCCTCCAGGAAGCCCAAGAGGTTGACGGCACCAGGCCCTCAGTCAGGAGCACATCTGAGACGTTTGACAGAGTAAGAGCAGCAGCCCTTGCTCACCTTTCACTTTCATCTGCAGCCTTCTCCGCCTCTTCCAGCTTCTGCAGCGCTGTGGCAAGGCGCTCCTGGGCTCGGTCTAACTCCTCCTCTACCAGCTGAATACGGCGATTCAAAGATGCCACTTCTGCCTCAGCCTAGAGGGAGCAGATGAGGGTGGCTCAGTCTGTGGCAGGTTTAGCAGTTAGTGCAGGGCAGCTGAGCTCTTCCTTCAGGGCAGCGACAGCGCATGGGAAGCCAAACAAAGCCAGGGTGCTTTATCCACTTTCTTACAGAGGCTGCACTCCCATACGCTTGCACTCATGTTAAGCTTCACAACATTTCACACACACACGCTTCGTCCATGCAGCAGTCATCCTGCAGGTTCCTCGCCTGTCAGCTTGAGCTGACGTGACAGTTTAAGCCACAAACACTAAGTAGATGACTTACGCTAATGGGTCTTTTCTGCAGCTGCTGTAATCCTGCCAGGCCATCAATCAGAGTCCTATTTATCCACCACACCAGAGCGCTGTGACAGCTGCCATTTAGCACAAAGTCAGTTTACTCATGTGATCTGGACATGAGCATTGCTTGAAACAGGCCCTCTCATCAGCAATGTGAGAAAGATTAACAGCTTCAGAGGTTTGCCAAACTGTGTCAAGGCACTCGCAGGCTGGGCTTTCTACAGCATTGCCCTGACCTGGGGCAGCAGCAGGGCTCAGCTGATCGCTGCAGTGCCCACAGCCCCACCAGCTCAAGCCCCAGAGAGCCAGCTGTGTTCTAGGCTTCCTTGCTCCCAGAGATTCACTAATAACCCAGAGAAAGAGCAAAAGCCTCATCCAGTCTTGAGACTGGTTGAGGAGGCTGCTCCCCAGCAGCAGCCACAACCGACAGCCACCTCAGCGCCGTCATACATGCCAGGAGCCAGTGAAATTGCCAAGAGCCCTCAGGCGTCGTGCATTTGTCAGAAGCATGACCACAAAAGTGACCAAGGCTTTAATGAATCAGCAGAGATCAGAAGCCATCACACACCCCCCAGCAAGACCTGTTACAGCAGCACTGCTATCAACCACAAGGCATCTGCTTACAGCTCAGGCTGTGTCAACCCCGACCAGAGCCTGGGGGGAAGCACAGATGCTTTGGGGACACCAATACCCCATGTGAGCCGCCCCGGGAGAACCCAGCACCCTGTTCTCCAGCAGGAATACTGCACTGGTACAAAGATGGACAGGGCTGCAGGCATTTCAGGGCAGCGCTGTGATCTTCTACAGAGACCAGCACACAGGCACATGCCAGGCATATATGAAATATCCCAGCTACGTGTAACAAAGCAGCCTGCAAGAACATGCTCCTTCTATCCATGCCCATGGAGGGAGGAGCAGAGAGATGAAAGAAGCCACTGTTAGAGCAGGGCCTGACACAAATCACACTCAATTCCCAGGAGAGGCTGTCCGAGCTCTTCCCCCCAGTTGGCAGCAAGGCCTTTGGCACCCCCCACCGCCCCCCAACATGTTTCAAGACCAGGTTGTGAGAACACAAGTTGAAGAGGAGCTCCCCTGCCGGCACACCCTGCTCTTCACCAGGGAAACCCGCAACACTTTGATGCTCAAACAAGGCAAGGCTGCAGCAGGCTGCCCCACAGCCAGCTCCACCGGCACCCTCCAGAGGAGGAGGAAGTGGTCTGCTCGAAGAGGAACAAAATGATACATTAAACAGAACTGGGAAGGAGACTGCTTGACACACAAGTCTTTTGCCTGCTAAAAAGGCAATGAGCTGTCAAGGTGGAGAGCTTCCTCCTTCTCCCAGGGGATGGAGACACACCAGCATGGCAGGTCTCCATTTCCTGACCCCCTGAACCACATCATTTAGCCTTGACTTCCCGCAGGCAGCTCTTAGCCCACAAAAAAATCCACTTGCTTTTAAAGAACTGCCTCTCTCCCTCTGCAGAAGGGTCCTTACACCTCCTTTTCAGCTTCTCCTTACTGGACACAGCTGAGCTGTCAGGCTTCCCTGGAGCACAGGGGTGACACTTCTAGGCAGCCCCGATGCCGAGCAGAACAGTCTTGTTACTCCATGCTTCCTTCAGGAAGGCAGCCCTGAGTCAGGGAGCTACCGGGAGCTCTGCAAGCCAAGGGCAGAGCTCGCCTCAGCCTTGGAGGCTCATCATCGCTTCCCCAGGCCACCAAGATCTAACAGGGACATTCCTGAGGACCCAAAGGCCAGCCCACAGGATGAGTACCAGACACCACTTACACTGGGAGCACTGGTTCTCTCACCCCAGTAGAGAGGCTCCAGCAAGCTGGGAGAAACACGCACGTTCCCATGACAACACCACTATCGCAAGAGAATTCCTTATGTGGTTGCAAAGCCAGAGCCCAGCTGAGGTCTGGGAGTGGCCTCATCCCACTGCACGGCAGCAGCCTTTGCCATCAGCCCCAGTAGCAAAGCCGGGTCAGTCCCACGGCAGCAGCAGCACCACGGTCCTCTCACGGACATGGGCACTGGGGGTGGAAAAGCCTCAGCTCTACATTTTCAACAGAATCAGTAGCAAAATCCCTGTGCAAATCTGCAGAGAGTCACGCTCAGATCCCAGCCAGTCACCTGCGAGGACCTGCCCCGTGTCACCCCATCCACCGTCCCCACGATGACACCAGCCTCGCCTGCCTCCCCCAGCTCCACCGAGCTGCCAGAGCAGACGCTCCCCAGGTCAGATTCGGCCGTGGCTGCTCCCTCCTTCCTTCCCAGCAGTCCCAGTCCCTGCCTGCCCCCAGCACGCTCTCCCGAGGCTGCCGGCCCCGGGGATCCCCGCTGGCCGGGATGCGCAGCCTGGGAGTCTTCCCGCTCCCCCCGTGCTGGCAGCGGCACCAGTGAGCTCACTTCCATTTTATCTGCACATGCCAAGGCTACTCGCACCTTTGTGCTTGCAACACGGGGCCAGACAAGATGGCCGGGTTCCTCCCCTTCCTCCGGCAGCTCGGAGCCAGTAGGCGACTGGGGAGAGACCCGACCGAGGGGGGGGTGTGACCTGGGGACCGGGGCGGGGGGGGGCCCGTAACGATGAAAGAAAGACCCGCGGGCTCCCTCCAGCCCCAGTCACTCCCCAGCACGGGCCGAGACATCGCCGTTGGGGTCCCGGGGACCCCAGCGAAACCCGGGGGACGCTGGGTGGGGACGGGACCGCCCCCCCGGGCCCCGCAGACACCACGGCAGCGGGGCCCGGGTCGCTGCGAGCGGGGGCCAGGATCCCGCAGCTCCTCCCGCAGCCCCGGCTGCTGCGACCCCCAGCACCGCCACGTCCGCGGGCCTAACATCCCCGGGGGCCGGTTGCGACCCCCCCCACCTCGTCCCCTTCCCGGGGCCGCCTCCCGTCCCGCGGCCCCGCCGGTACCTGCTCGCGGTTGCGGCGCTCGGCCTCCACCTCCCGCTGCAGACGGTCCGCCCGCTCCTCGGCGTCGTCCGCCTGCTGCTGCAGCACCTGGATCTTGCGCTTCACCGCCTCGATGGTGGTGGCCCCCGCCATCCTTCCTCCTTCTTCCTCCTCCCCACCGCCCGGCCCGGCCCGACCCACCTCTCCGCTCCGCGCCGGCCCCGCCCTGAAATACCGGAACCCACCGCCCCGGTCCCGCCGCCCGGGAAGTGACGTCACTTCCTTTCCCCCCCCACCCGCGTTGCCGTGGAGACGGGGAGCAGCAGCCTGGTTCCGGCGCCGGGGGGCCGGGGGACAGCGGGGCGGCCCGGGCGGGAGCGGCGACACGGGGTACAGCCCCACACGGCACCGGGGCCAGCCCCATGGGGGTCTGGGGGCACGGGGACCTGCCCCATGCGGGTATGGGAACACCGGGACCTGCCCAGTGGGGACCTAGGGACACTGGGACCTGTCCCATGTGGGTATGGGAACACCAGGACGACACTGGGACCTGCCCCACGGGGACCTGGGGGCACAGAGACCTGCCCCATGTGTGTATGGGGACATGGGGACCTGCCCCACGGGGGCCTGGGGACACTGGGACCTGCCACATGTGCGTGGGAGGACACTGGGACCAACCCTATGCAGACCTACGGGCATGGGGACCTGCACCGTGTGGGTATGGTGACATCAGGGCCTGCCCCATGTGTGTGCGGGGACACCGGTACCTGCCCCACAAAGGCCTAAGGTCTGGCGCCCTGCCCCACAGGGGCCTCCACATCCTGCCCCACGGGGGTGCACGCACCCCTCAGCCCCCACCGTGCGCCATGCGGCCCCACCGGCCAGGCGGCTGTGCGGCCCCGGCAGCCCCACCCTGTCCCTCAGCCCCACAGGCCTCACACGGGCACGGCCCGGCCGCAGCGGTGCCATGTTCCCGAGGGCTGAGCTCACGCACCGCCTGCCCTGCAGAGCCCCTGCACGCGCTGGGGCCGCAGCCCCGCAGCCCTGCCGCAGGTCCCGTTCCCCTCTTCCTCCCCAGTGACAGGGCTTTGGCACCTGCTGGTGCGCCGATGCCAGGCTCCTGCTCCACTGCCGTGCACCAAAACCCACCGTTGCTAAAACTTTCCGACCTTGGGAGGGCAGAAAACCCTGCTGAGGGTGATGTTCCTCTGTGCCATGAGGGTCACGGAGCCTCCCGAGAGCTCAATAAAAATGTAACCAAGAGCTGTCGCTGCCCTCGTTCACCACGCAGCCTGTTCAGCACTGCTTTGGGCACACAAGTGAAAGGGAAAGGGGGTGTCGGGCTGCCACCCTTGTGCCGCTTCCAAAAACCCTCAGCAACCAGGCAGGCACATGCCCTGGGGGTGCATTTGCCGGGGCAGAGAGGGCTGGCACAGACTGATCCAGCCGAACGCCTTGGCAGATCCCCCAGAGATGAGCTGGTGACCAAAAGGGCCTGACTCTGCCTGCACCCGCCAGCTGGCAGGAGCCGGGAGGCAGCTCTGCGCATCCAACGCTCCGGGGCCCGAGATCCCTCCTCCTGCCCCCCGCCTTCCCTGAGCTGGGGTGAAACTGGGGGAGCCCCAAGAGCCACCCTGGGGGGTGGTGGCCGGAAAAAGGGGTCTCAGAATGAACAGAAAGGGATTAACGAGATGCGAGGCGATGGGGATGTGGTCCTCAGTGCTGCAGCGTGACGGCAGGGAGAGAGTCTGAAAATGCCTGCCAGGGAGGAAAGAAGGGCAAGAGGGAGGGAAGGGGCTCCCCAGAGCTCTGCAAGGCCGCGCTCGGTGTGTGCCAACCTCCAGCGCTGCCGCACACTCAGCTGGGGCCAGGAGAAGAAGCCATGCGCAAAGGCATGCCCAGGGCTCAGGGAGGGCTCGTCAGCCCCAGATTACACCCCGGCCCCTGGCTTGGAGCCGGGATGTGCCGGTGAGAGCCAGCCCAAGCACCATGCTGGGGCTTGGGGCGCTTCCCCATGGCCCAGCGTCAGTGGCCATGCCGTCCCTGCCTCCGGGCTGGGCGTCAGAGCTGGGCCCATCAGGGAGAGGACATGGGGGATTTCTTCCAGCCCATGCAGGAGGCAAGACCTGCATCTCCCCGCCACTTGACCAGCCCCACGACATGCCGGCCCCACGAGGTGACAGCCCCTCCGGCTGCGAGGAGTGGAGCCAAACTCCGCGCCACGTGATGGCCGGGAGAGCGGCCGGAGAGCGAAACCCTGCACCGCTCGCACCATTGTTTTCCTGGAAACAGCAGCCAACAATAGCCGGGCTGTGCAGTTGTCACACTGCCCACGCAGCCCCTGCCTGCCTGGGGAGCTCCTCCGACAGCAGCCGTGACACGGACTTTCCTGGGGACAGGCGGGGACCCCACATCCTGCGCTTGAGGGGCTGGTCGCTGCCACCAGCCACTGTGGCTCTGCCCCCAGCTCGGGGTCCCCACGTCCTGCTTGGCGGAGCCTGGCTGCCCAGCCCGCTCCATCCCTGCTGCCCGGGATGTCCTTGCCCAGGAAGAAGCTGGGACTGGCCCCTGCCAGCATCCCTCTCTCCCCTGCGTGGCTATGGGTGTCCCCCCCCCGGGATGTGTCCTTCCCAGGGTCACCCTCTGCTCCCATACGCAGTGTTGGAGGAGTGCACCAAGCCTGACAGGGACCTGCCTCTGTCCCTGAGGCCATAGTGAAGGGCTGCAGTCCCACCGGGAGGGCAAGGGGAAGGCAGCCAACCCAGCTCCCACCCTGCACCCCATACGTACGTCTGCCGCCTTCTTCTCTGCCAGCTCCAGCTTCTCCTGGGCATCTTTCAGGGCCTCGGAGTATTTGTCCAGCTCGTCCTCTGTCCCTTTCAACTTCTTCTGCATGGCGGCGAGCTCATCCTCCAGCTGGAAGGGCAGCAAAAGTCACCGCAGGTGGATGCCCCTCTGGACCCCAAATGGGGGGAGAGCCCTTGGACACCCCTCTGGACCCCCACACAAAGGGAAAGTCCTGCCTACCCCATCCCAGGCTCTGCCCCACAGCATCCCTCCTGCCCCAGCCCAGGGCCAGCTCTGCCCCACATGTCTGTACCTGTCACACGTGCCGCCAGCTGGCATGGGCTGAGCCCTGGGCAGCCCTCAGGACACCCACAGCATCGTGACACAGTCCCCGAGCTGTGGGACAGTGGCAGCTCTCACACCCTTGTTCCCCTTGCCAGGGTCTGGGCTCAGCATGGTCCACCCCCCCCGCCCTGACGTCCCCGGGCTAAGGACATCTCCTGCCTGCCCTACCTGCTTGCTCCGCTCCTCCGCCTGCTTCTGCTCGGCCTCCGCCTGCTCCGCCCGGTCCAGGGCGTTCTCCTTGTCCAGCTTCAGCATCTGCATCTTCTTCTTGATGGCCTCCATCCTCGGTGGGACGCGGGTGCCAGCAGCGGGGCAGCGGGCAGCAGGACGGGCAAGGAAGGCAGGGTGGCAGTGCTGCCCAATGCCCCGCTGCTCGGTTTATCAACTCTGCCCTGCCTGCTGGTGCAGGGGCTTTGCCTTTCTTGGGCCGAGCCGCCTCCCCACCTTCCCAAAAAGTCTGTGCTGGGGACCCATTGTCTGCCCTGGGGGGGTCTGGGCGGCTGCAGCCTTATTTGGGCTCCTGAGGACAGCTGGGGCAGTTATAAAAAGCAGCGGCAGGTCTGCAAACGAGGGGTCCCGCATTGTTCCAGCCACCTGCACCCCCCCTTGCAATGGGACACCCTGTCCGGCATCATGGGGACACTGCTCCCACCCGGCACTCCCTCGAGACACACTTGAGACATTGAGCTGGGTCCATGCAGCACCGGCAGCGAAGCGGGTTTGCACCCCACCGGGATGTTTTGGTGGCCCCCCGGGCTGACATTTACCCGTGCCCGGGGGTGCCATGGAAAAGGGTGAGCTCATCCCAATGCTATTTTAAGAGCAGGGGCTTAGCAGCAGCCCCCAGCCCGAGCAGTGGGGGGATTGAAGCCCAACACCCAGGGAAGAGCACCCCGGGAGCCCCCTGAGCCCCCCGCCTGCCTCCGACCACACTGGTGCTTGGCAGCGAGGCAGAAGATGCTGTTGGCAGCCGGAGGAGCGAATTCCCCAGGCGCAGGGAGGAATTCTCAGGGAGAGCGGCAGCACTTCCTACGCAGCCGGGGGATTAGCAGCCTCCTTGCGCCAGCCCCAAGGTCCTGCTGGCCCCGTGAGCCAGGTCGGGATGTCCCACAGGGGGAGACCCACTGCTCCCTTCCAGGGACAGATTTCGGGGGCTGAGAGGGTCAGCACCCAGGGACCCAGGAGATGAGGACCGACCCCAGCGGCAGCTCCCTGGGCAGGGCGCCAGGGGGGACGGTGCCCACGAAGGGCCCCGAGCGGCTGCTACACCTCCATGCCCTGGGAGCCATAAATAACCTCGTGCACCAGGGGCAGCGGAGCCCGCGGTGGGCACGGGGCCACGCGCCTGTGTCCTGGGATCATCCCAGGCGTGAGCAGGGGGGACAGGTGGTGAGCACTGACCCCACCGCCATCCCAAACCTCCGCAGGGCCCTGGGGAAGGCAGCTCCTGGCTCCCTCTCCCCGGCCAGCACATGATGCGGGCAGACGGGGTTTATTACAGCAGCGAGAGGGTGGGCAGGGGGTGCGGGAAGGGGCGCGGAGGGACCCCCTGCACTCCCCCCCTGCCCACCAAAGGGTGCAGGCAGCATCTCGCCTGGTCGGCGCTGGGTATCCCTGGCGCTGTAAGAATATGTTTGATATTTAGTTGGTTTTCCAATAAAACAACCTAATATCAAACATATCAGACAGAGGCAGGGGCAGGCAGAGGCGGCGGGACCTGGGGCTCAGCTCCCTGCAAGAGAAGGAGAGAGAAGAGGAGGCTGAGAGCTGGCGGGGGGGGGTAACTCCCTGGTTTGCCCAGGCAGGACCCCCCAGGGCACCGCACAGGTGGCACCTCGGTGCCGCTTCAGTGTCCGGAGCCCGCCTGGGCGGCTGCGCCAGTACTGGGATGCTCCAGGATCCGGTACCCGAGCAGGAGGCATCCTGCGGCAGGGAGAAAGCCAGAGCAGGGCAGTGCTCCTGGCACGGCACGGCACACCACGCCATGGCATGGGCTGGCACGGCACGGCATGGCAAAGCAGCACTGCCCACCCGTCCCTGCGTGCCCAGGGCCAAGGGGACCCCACGTCTGTCCCTGCCTTACCTGGGCTGGCTTGGGGGGCTCCTCGGCGGTCTGGCTCAGGGGCCGCCCAGCCGCCATTTATAACCGCGCTCAGCTGCACCCGGCGGGGGGATGCAGCCGGCAAACGCCCTGGCCTCATGCACGTGGCCTCGTTCCCATTAATTACCACCCATCGACGTCCCCCTGCCCCCTCCGCGGACCCCCGTGCCCTTGCCGCTGAGCACTGCCGGTCGATACAGGTCGATGGCCCCGCGCCGCCTGCTCCTGCCCCCAGTTACACGCCGCCGTCATTAGCGGGGCCGTCAATACCGGGAAGCCGGGCCCATCCCGGCGGGCTCTGCGCCACCGAGGGGGCTGCGCGTGACCCTGCCCAAGGACGAGCCCCAGCCAGTGCTGGGGGGCTTTGTCCCTGTCCCCTCGCTTTGGGGGAACCACTGGGACCCCCCATGCACAGGAGCATTCCCTCCCTGGGGTGGCCAGATGAGGTGACAGCCTGCGGAGATGGTCCCACTGCAGTGGGCACAGCTGGGTGACAAGGGCAGGACCCCAGACCCACTCTGGGGTGGCCATTGGGACCTAACCAGTGGCCTCCAGGCAGGAGGGCACACGGGGTCTCTCGGGACACTGCGGGCACACGTCTCCCTGTGCCATAACAGTGCTTCACTGCAGCGGGACACACCGACCTTGGGAATGGCACTGGGAGCTCTGCGGCAGCCCAAACTTTGGGGGGCCAACGGGGCAGGACATGGGGCAAGCGGGAGCCCTGAATGCCATGGGGGCACAGGCGTACAGCCCCTACCCCGCTGCCTGCCTGGGCTGGGGGACACGGGGCTCTGTCCCCATGGGGGTGGCAGTGGGGCAGCAGGGCCGTGCAGGGTGGGTGGCAGCAGGGATGGTGGGGACACATGTGGTGGCAGCACGGTGCTGGGAGCGCGCGTGCAGTGGCGGCTGATGTGATGCATCCCGACAGCCGAGCTAATGAAGGGCCGTGGGCAGGGGGTGCCGGCCCAGCGGCTCCCAGCCCTGTCAATAAGCAGAGCCAGGGCAGACACTGATGGGCCCTGGGGCCGGGAGACACCAAGGTCGGGCACAGGCAGCAGGGACAGCGAGTGGGGGACGGGGCCCCCCCGGTCAGGGAGCAGACAGGGGCTCAGGGGTGCCCGGACAGTGATTGGGGCCAGGGAGCATTGCACCTGGCTGGGCTCCTCTCCCCCCTGCTGCAGGGTAGTGCCACACGGCCAGGAGCGCCCGGCCACGGGACTACCCGGACAGGAGCGTGTGGCCAACATGGGACCTGTGCTGGAGCGGGACCCAGCCATGCAGCACGCTGGCCGTGCTGCCATCTCCTGGCGTGGCCATGGCGGGTCCCGTGTGTGCAGGATCTGGCACGCGTAGGGTCGCAGGCAACTTCCAGATCCCAGCCGCAGGGATCGTGTTGGGCTGCCCCTTCCCTCCACCTCCGCCCAGGGCTGTCCCACATCCCAGCATGCAGCAGACGCAGCCCCCATCTTGCTCAACGTGTTTTATTCAAAGCTGGGCGATGGCAGGCCGGTGCTGAGCCCGCCAGGTCGGGCACTCACAGCCGCTCCACGTAGAAGGCTTTCCCGAGCCGGTGCAGCTCCTGCTGGTGCTGCTGGTGCTCATCCTGGAGGAGCCGGTGCAGGGCGGCTCGGCGGACCTGCCAGGCACAGGAGCCGGGGCTGAACCCCACCGTCCCCCCGGCTGGTCCCACAGGATGCAGTACCGGAGCGGGATGAGGGGGGCACCCATCCCTGGCGGCCCAGGCCTGGGTGCACCCAGCCATGCCGGACCCACGCCCAGCCTCACCGCCATCTGCTCCTTGCTGGCGAGGTGCAGCTCCGACTCCACGCGCTGCCGCAGGGCCGTGGCCCAGATCCTCTCCCAACACCGCGGGTGCTCAACGGCCACCTGCCCACAGCTGTGGGGACACGGGGTGGGCAGGATGGGGTGCCAGGGGGACCCCACGCCAGAACTCCCCCTCGCCCACTACCCCCCAGCCCCCGGGGCTCCCTCTCCCAGCTCTACCTCTCCAGCAGCCTCGCGCAGGCGCTGCCCTTAGCCAGGACCTGCAACCAAAGCGACACATTTGGGGGGACCCGGGTTTAACGCGCGCAAGGGGGACATTGAGCCCCGCTGTCCCCAGCTGCTGCCGGGAGACCCAGGACAGCCACTTCCCACCCCCTGCCCTGTCCCACCTCCTCCCGCTGCAGCAAGGGGGTCTGGCTGCTTGGCCGTGCCATGGCCGGTGCCGCAGGGACCCTGCAACCGCCCTCTGCACCAGCCACACCGTTAACGGCATCCCGGTTACCGCGGCAGCGGCGCAGGGACAGGGAAGGGCCCCCGCAGTCAGAAGCCGACAGCGTGCATCCTGCTCGGCGTAACTGTCATTTTATTAAACAGTAATTAAAAAGAGTGCAGAGGCCTAGGCGAGGGGCAGGGGACCCCGCCCCACGCGGTACACGCTGCGGTGACTGGTGAGCAGCGGGCGCTGCCGTCGGCCTGGCAGAACGCAGACATCAAGTCAGGGGCCACGAGCTTCCACCCATGGGGGCTTGACAGCCGCTGGCACACAGGCGCTGGTGAGAGTGGGAGGAAACACCCCCTTGGCAGGACAGACAGGACGTTCAAAGCTGGTATTTGTCTGCCCGAGATGTCCCCAAATGCCCAGTTGCAGGAGAAAGAGTAGAAACCGCAGCCCAAAGAGGCACCTCAGCCACAGCAGCTGAGAACTGGCCACCAAGCTATTTACACTCTGCCCAGGCCCCCTTGTGCGTGGCCCGGGCACACGGGCAGGCTGGGCATGGTGCTGCAGAGGAAAAAAAAGAGTGTTCACCCTTTGGAAAGAACAGACGAGCAGCTCCAGAGCCTGAGACCCACACAGACGGGACGGACAAACAGCATCAGCCCGTGCCAGCCACCACGGGGAGAGAGGACAGGTGGAGGAGAGCGCTGGCTGGGATCGATGTCTTTTATAAATAAGCTAAAGCTGATCAGTTTATTCACAGGGCCAGGGCTCTAAGATGTTGCCAGACTCAAAGCCTCAAGCCTGAAGCATGTCCCAAGCCTGCTGTGGAGGAGGCCCATGGCTGATCCCCTCCAGATCCAGCGGGCAGGCACGCTGCTTTCAAATGGGCTCCTGGTGAGGGCCAAGCTCCACCAGCCGAAACAGAACCTCTGCCGAGCGACGATCTCTGACATTGTGCAAGAGGGAGACCTGAGAGTGCAGCCGCTTCCTCCCGACACTGCCTGCACGCCAAACCGCGGCCAAAGCCCACCCAGGACACCAGCTGCACCCAGCAAGGGGCTCTGCTCGTGGCAGGTCCCCGGAGCAGCGCTCCCTGTGCGGCTCACAGGGTGCTCTCCAGCGTGTTGTAGTTGTCCTTGAAGCTCTTCAGCTCCAGGAAGTGTTTGGCACGTTTGCTCTTCTGGTTGGAAGGCAGGTAGGTGACCTGGATGGTGGCGGGGTTGGAGACTTCAGGGGAGAGGGTGAGGTCCTTCGCTGCCGACTGGTGCTGCCGCTGGCTGCTGCCTCCCCGGGCCTTGGTCCTGCAGGGAGAGGAGAGGCACCGTCACAGCTGCTCGACCGCCACGTCCGTCCGTCAGACACAAGGCAGATGTGCCCCCAGGACAACGGCGCTCACTGCCTTTTTGAAAACCAAGGTTAACGCTTCTGCAGGTGCCAGGCCTGGAGCCTGCGCGAGGTCCCTGGCTCAACGCGGCCAGCGCAAGCAGGAACGTGACTGTGACCAAGTAACAAACCCGAAAATGCGCTAACAGACAGGCTGTAAGGAACAAGTAAACCTGGAAGGATGAACAGGCATAAACAGCCCATGTCTCAGAGGCTGGGTTTTGCCCCAAAACCTGCCTCTGTTCACACCCCCACAATGGGCTGCTGGGCCCCATGAAGCCACCACTGCACCCCAGCTGCACACCCAGGCAGTAACACTTACATGTTTGCCAGCTCGTTCAGAGCATCCTGGTACTTCAGATATTCCGGTTTCCCAAAGACCTGGACGCAAAGAGAAAAGACCGTGGAAAACCCAGCCGAGGTTACAGGGTGACCTCAGTCCAGCCACCGGACTGGAGTGCAGGAGCAGGCCCCTGCTCTGCTGCGAGGGGCTGGGTGATGCAGTGCCAGCACTTACCCCAGTGCCATAGCGGGCGCTGTCGTAGCCATCCAGCAAGGTGTCGATCAAGGCTTTGCGGATGCCTTTGAAGGAAGAGCTGGAATTCCGCAGCTCCAGTAGGTAGGCACAGAAGTTCTTCCCTATTAAAGACTTTGGGTACCGGACCTCTGCTTGAAAGGGGATTTCTGGAAAATAAAAAGGCACAACGCAACCGGTTGATGTGCAGGTGAAAATGCTCGTGTTCACCCGCAGGCATCAGAAGTTGGTGGGGAATTAAACGTCCCACCACATCTGCTGACTGCTCCCAACGCGTGAGCAGAGTGGACCCTCAGCCCTGGGCGGGATAAGTGCCTGCTATTCCCAGATGAGGACGTTGAGCTTTATCACGAGGCTCCTGGCTCACACACCACACCCTTATTTCCTCCTCACACGGTCTCTCTCCACCCTTCCCCTCCCGCTCCTGCCCTGAGCTCCCTTACCAGATGTTCTGATTGCATCCAGCGCCTTCATCCTGTACAGGTAGTTATAGCAGCCTGGCAAAGAGAAAACCCAAACTGAAAGCTCTGCAAAACTCGGCAGCGGGAGGGAGGTGGGGGAAGCAGACAGGAGCAGAGCGCAGAGACACCATCTCGTGTTGGCTTGCCAAACACAACGTTGCGATGGGACAGCCAACAAGAGAGGCCAGCGACTCGGGCAATGACCAGGTGTAGCAGGACAAGCACTGGACGGTGTCTCTGGCAGCAGCGAGAGAGTGTACCTTGTGTCTCCAGCTGCAGAAGCCTGCTGTCGTCCTCAGCTAACAGCCGGGGCTCATACTTGATGTCTTGCACCCTTGACAGTCGAATGTCAATTTCTTCCTTTAAATCCTGCACAGCAGGAAAAAAACGCAACATTTACAGAGCACTCACTTTGTTTGGGGGATCACAAGAATGATGACAGCCATCCTGTGGGCCTTCTGAAATAAACCCGCTCCCCGTCCAGCTGCCCAGCCCCACACCAAGGTGTCAGCTCCTGGAAAGGTCCGATTTGGAAGCGGACCCTGCCTGCCCCTCTGGGGGTCTGCGGGCGCAGGGGAGGGAGGGCACGTCCCCACCACGGGGCCCCGCGCACTCACCTTGGGAGCGTGCTGTCCGACAGGCACGTGGGGGCCGCGGCGGGACTTCATGGCGAAGCGCATGATCTGGCGTTTCACGAAGATGAACAGCAGCACAAAGACCTGGAGTGTCACAGCAGGGACAGGGGTCAGGGACACCGAGTGGCGCCCTGGGGATGTCCCCACTGACACCCTCTTCCCAACCCCCTGGACACTCCAGGCCGAGCAGCCACCAGGTGCCACAGACCCCCCCAAACCCGGCAAGCTCAGGGGTCCCTGTCCAGCCCATCCAGAGCCCCACGGACACCCGGGCCAGCCCCACAAACGCCCCAGCCTCCACAGAGGCTCCCACTCACGTCCCCTCCCCCGCCCCACAGGTGCCAGGACCCCACAGGCACTTCGGCCCAGCCCCGTGAGAGCCACGAGTTCCCCTCAGACACCCTGGATGTATCTCACTGGAGCTTTAGGGACACGCCGGGATGGGCCTCACATGGGCCCCAGGGACACCCCAGGATGGGCCCCACGGGAGCCGCACGGATACCCCGGTCCCCGTTCCACAGGAGCCCCACGGACCCGCCATGATGGGCCTCATATGGGCCCCACGGACACCCGGGGCCGGGCCCCAGGGGAGCCCCACGGACAGACCGGGATGGGCTTCACGGGAGCCCCACGGACACCCCACAGACACCCCCGGATGGGCCTCACAGGGGCCCCAGGGGCACGCCGGGCCCGTACTCACGGGCTCCCCCGGCCTCCCCCACCCCCGCCTCACCAGGCTGCCGTAGGCCATCACCAGCACCACGTTGACCCCGGAGAGCCAGTTGCTGCCGGCCCCCGCCATCCCCGGCCCGGCCCGGGGCCGCACAACATGGCGGCCGCCGAAGCCGCTCCGCGCCCCCACCACGTGACCAAGGACAGGAGCCGCTCCCACGTGACCGCGGCGCGCCGCGGCGCGTCACTACGCGCCTGCCGCCAGAAGAGCGCCCCCTGCCCTCTCCCCACCGCCCCCCTCGCGAGCGGGTCACGTGGGTGAAGCCGGGCTGGCCCCGCCCCCGCGCCCTCGTCACGTGATGGGGGCGGGCGCCGCTGGTAGTTGTCAGTGTGGTGAGACCCAGGTAAAGTTGCTGCGCGGCGGCGGCGGCGGCTCCGGTAACCGCACGCGGCCCCTTTAAATCCCGCCCTCCCCCCCGCCCCCCTTCCGCCACCGCCGAGCGCCCCCCGGTTCTCCCCCGGCCCCTCCGTCCACCCCCTCCCCCCCACCGGCCCTACCGCGCCGCTCCGGGGGCGGCCGCCGCGCCCCGCCGCCGGGCCCCGCGCGGCCTAGTGGGCCGGGCCGCAGCCGGGGGCTGGCGTAACGCGCGGCCGCCGCAGGTGAGGGCGGGCGGGAGGCGGGCGGGGGGGGGGGGTGGGGGTGGAATGGCGGCCGCGGCCATGAGGGCGGAAGCGGCCCGCGCTCGCCCGCCTCCCGGGTGCGGGCCCGGCCTGGCGCCGCGCCGCCGCGGGGGCTCCCGCGCGGCCCTGCCGGCCCCCTCCGGTTCCCTCCCGCCCCCTATTGTGCGCCGCGGGCTGGGCCGCCAGGCCTGCTGGGCCGCGGGACCGGGCCCTGCCCTGCTCCCGGGGCCCGCCCGGCCCCGCCGCTGCCGACGCTAACAATGGGGGCCGCGCCGCGCCCGCCGCGCTCTGGGGGCTCCTCGCCCGCCGCCGGGCACCCGTCCTTCGGCGGCGCCCCGGGGGTCGTTACTGAGTCGGCCCCTGGGCGCGGGGCGGGCCCCACCGCGGGTCCCTGGGCGATGGCGGGGTCCCGTGCGCGGCGCCGGCCTCCCCGCCGGTGCGGGCGGCTTTGCCTGCGCGCTCCCGGGCGGCAACACCGACTTGGCGCTGCGCGTCGGTACCGACCCGGGGGCTCTAATGGCGTATCCGGGGGGCGTCCCCCCAGAATCTTGTGGGAGCGGCGCGGCTCGCAGCCGCAGTGTGTTGGCTCCGGGGGAAAACTCATAACGCTGATAGACCAGACCCCTGCGTCGGGCTCCTTCGGGTGCTCCTTCGTCACAGGGAAAATCTTTCCGAATGCTTTGCCCTCTGGGGTCCTTTCCTTTGGAACTTCGGAGCCTTTTGCCACGCGTTAATTAAGCTTCGTCAGGGGGTTGGAAATTCCAATTTTCTGTGTTAACAGATAAGGGAAACTGAGGCTGGGATGTGCTGGGACTTGCCCAGCATCAGCCAGCAGGTCTGACACAGCTGGGGATAGCGGATGTGACCAACAGATCCTTGTTCTAAAACTGTAACTTACCTGAAATTTCTAATAAAATTAACAGTTCGTTATGTTTCTGTATCACCTCTTTTTCTGGAGACTCCGTGCTTCATGTTTCTCGTAGCCAAGATTCTGTCTCCTCTCTGGCCATGGAAGGCGAGTTGCGGTGTAGTCTGGAAAGGAAAAGGGGTAATGGCAAAGTGCGTCACATTTACTTGCAGCTTCTTTGAAGAAAAGATGTTGTAACCTGTAGCTGTGAAGCTTCTCTTTTTCCCTAAATCCTCTATGAATGTATCATTTTCCCGTTGTCTTGAAACATAAGCGCTGGCCTGGTTTAACGCTGTTTCTCTGGTGTGGAGCAGCCACATTTTGCTTTGGCCGGAGTCGCCCTTTTTTATTACATCCCTCTTGGTGAATATATTTGATATTTGGGCTTGCTCTTTTTTCTTTTTCTTTTTCTTTTTTTTTTTTTTTAAATGGTAAAACACTTTTGATGAAGACTGCTTTGAACTGGTAAACTCATATTATTGTCGCTTCTGTGCGGGATCAGGATAACCAGGATTTGCAGTTAAACGTTACCTGTGAGCTGTGCTGAAGTTACACGATTGAGGAATAAATTACCAGCAGCCAAGTCCTCTTCCCTCAACGCAGCACATGGGGTGTTGCGTGGGGATGCCCGCTTATCAGCGGGGCCAGGGCCTGGCTGATATTTCTATGATAGATGTTTTTCTTGTGGGTTTGGGTTTGTGGGGGTTTTTTTTTTTTCACATTAAAGAAAAAAAAATAAATATGATTTAATTGTGGCAGCAATGCAGCTGGGCAGAGCGTGGCAGCTGTTGAACAATGCCCAGCCACTGCACAAAGGTTCGGGGCAGCAGACTGCTGGAACTGTATCCTATTGAAATTGCAGATTAAGTTACTGCAAACGTGCAGGATTGCTTCCCTCTGGGCCTGCCGTTCTGCTGCCAAATTGGTTTAATATGACAACTTGTTTGTGCGTGAAACACTTAGAACTGGAAGAGACCTAGTGGTGGAGAGCGAAAATAAATACCGTGGGGAAGAAGCGTGCGTGGAGCGTGGGAGGGGTGGCTGCGTAGCCCAGGAGGCTTTGTCTCATCTGCCTTGGGTGAAGTCCAGGCTTGGTGCTGCTCTTTCTTAAATCTGCTCGGTGTCACACGCACCTTGGGGGCTCCCGGTGACCAGACAGGTAGCTTGGATTGGTTCCTGATAAGAAACCTTGACACTGTGTGTCTGGAAAACTGTGTTTCGAAGTTGCCGTGAGGCATGGGTGCCCCAAAGGGCAAACTTTTGAGGTTTTGTGGGAAGCGGTGAGAGCAATTGTATTTGAAAACTTGCCTACAAACAGAGGCTAGGAGCTGATGGGAGCAGGAGCGATGGCATATGCATCGAGCCACGGCGCAGAGGTGACCTTGGGGTCTCCATGCTCTCGGAGAAAGGTGTCTCAGCCTGGTCAAGCTCTCCGCTGGGGGACTTGGGCAAGAGACTCCCCGGTTCTTACAGGGCCGTTTGCTAATGCTGCTTCTGAGCTCTCCCCGCTTTGCACACTGGGTCTTGCTCTGTGCTGCCGTGTTGGTGTTCGCAAGTGATGTTTCAGATCATATCCTGCAGGTCAGATTTTCTCGCTTGGCTTTCCTCCCCCCTCTCATGCTCTCTCTGTGACTCCTTCCCCTGTCCCAAGCGGCTGCCTGCAGCACCAGGAGCAGACTCTGCTGCTTTGGAGGAAGGCGTCGCAGTCTTGTTAACGAAATCTGAAAATGTGAAGTTTGCGATTATTGAGATTTTGGGGGCTCGGAGGTAGCAAGTCCTGCCTTGTGCCATGCCTGGCATCCCTTGTGCCCGGGAGACAATAGGCAGCATAAAACTGCTCGGTGCCGATCCCGTTCTAACCAGCAGGGTTGGGCTCTTCCTCCAAAGTCCAAGTGAAGTTACAGAACTCCACTTGCTTTGGATACTCCACGGCCTGAACTCTTACTGGGATTTTTTGCCTCAGGCAGTTACCCAACAACATTACTGGCTGTTATTCCTTGTTGATATCTAGTTCACTTTTTTTTTTGGTAGTTTTTTTAATCTAGAATACTTGGTAGAAGAAAACATTATTTCTAGTTCTGGGAAATAATTGAAGCAAGCAAAAATCAGCGGTTCTACAGGGGCAGTATTTTTTTTTTTTTAAAGCAATATCCCCCAGACCTCTAGCACCACTTACTACTGCAGAGTTTTTGCTTCCCCTGCCCTGCTTTGGAGGCAAGGAAGGAGAAGGGGAAGTAGCTGATGTGTCTGAGGCTCTGAGGTGTTCTTCTCTCAAAGTGAAATATCTTTAGAGCTTTTTTCAAGCGTTCCTTGCTCTAGTTGATCTCCATAGCCTCTTACGGCCCCGGTCACGGCAGATCCCTGCCCGCTCACACACTTGCATTTTAGCAGCAAGTCGCTCAACCCTTTACCCCAAGTAATTCTGCTCCTGGGTCCTGATAGCTCCCATCTGGGTGCAGGTGATGCTTCATTTGGAGTGCTCCACCGTGGTAGTGGTGGAGAAACCTCGAGAAGTAGAGGTGGTCTTTTTGTCTTGGGGGCACGTGGAAATAGTAGGCTGCCTGCCGGGGCTTTTGGGGAAGCAGCGGGGAGGGTGGGGGCCCGCAACAGCTTTACTGGCTACCTTGCCTACGCGATCGTTCAGTCTTGGTGCTGCCTTTTGTTTTCGCTTTCTAATGGTCTGTTCTCTCTTCTCCCCTGACCCACCACAGAGTTCTACCTTGTAAATACTGTTATTTGTATATACTGTAAATGATGACATCGGTGGGCACTAACCGAGCCCGGGGGAACTGGGAGCAGACACAGACACAGAGCCAGACACAGCACAAGCAGCGGCCGCAGGTAAGGGCAGCGTCTATGGAAACCAGTTAGCTTGGAGGTGGAGACCTGGCACTCCTGCCCAGCCCAGCGCTAACGGCTGGGCTTGCTCTAACGAACTTCCCACATGCTGCAGAGCGCTGCTGGCAGAGCCAGGTTAATTGGGCGGCCACTGACGGTGGGGTTTCTGCATCGGTGCCTCTGAGCTGCAGCCGGGGCTGAGATTTGTTTTCATTTCCATCTGACCATTCCTCGTTCACTTTAATGAGCGCAAGTGGCTGAGAAGCCACCTGCAGTGGGTCTCGGTGCTCTGGTGGTGGTAAGGTCTGCCTCAAAATAGACATAGTTTAGGTGAGTCTTGCTCACCTGGGGCTGCAGGGCCATCCAGTGGTACATCCCTTTTTTCCAGACTCCCCTCGCTCACTCCTCTTCGTCTGACTTTCTCTCTGAAGCTTTCCTCTTTCTGACCCTTGTTTGCGTCTCCTCTTCATTGTATTGATTCTTTTCCAGAGATCTCAGGGAAGCGGTGTGGCATTTGGAGGAAGGTTTGTTGGAAGTACTCTAACCGCACTCTCTCTCTACGTTCAATTTCTTTAGGCCACTGCGGAACAAATTCGACTTGCACAGATGATTTCGGACCACAACGACGCTGACTTTGAGGAGAAGGTGAAACAAGTGAGTGTGGAAAGTGAGGATGAACCCTGATGGGAAGGCAAGATCGATGTCGAGAGTACCATGTAGGGGGTGGGAGGGACGCGGCTGGCTGCTCCCTGAATTTCCTTGGACTGGCTTGTTCCCCAGAATGTAGGGAATGGTGTTACCCTGAGAAAAGGAGGTTGTAACTCAGAAATTCCCACTCTCGGTTACTTCTTGTTGAGGGGGCATAATTAAGCTCAGGAGGATGGGGAGAATCCCAAACCCTGACACTTCTTTGTAGGATTTCTGGTTTGGGATTCAACTTGCTTGCCTCCTAAGAGATCTGTGGAGATTTTGGTGCCTTCTTGGTTTGAAACATGCTGACCATGGTGTTGTCTTTTCTACAGCTGATCGACATCACAGGCAAGAACCAGGACGAGTGTGTGATTGCTCTGCATGACTGCAACGGAGATGTCAACAGAGCCATCAACGTGCTGCTGGAGGGCAATCCGGACACGGTAGGATTGGGTCCTGTAAATCTGGTGAGGCCTAGTTCAGTGTAACTGCATATTTGGAGACAAGACATACAGTAATGTCTAGCTAACAAGAGCCAAAATGACCAACTAGTTCCACAAGTAGCACGTAACATGTGATTATGTCCTGGCTTCTTAACGCTGCTCTCTGTAGGCTTGCACAGAATACGAGCGTGGCCAGCATGGCCAAAGGAGTAGAGGGGAAAATGCCATAAATCATTTATTTCCTATGCACTTTTACAACGGTACAGTGGCATCTGTATAAGCTTTCACAGTGCCATGAGCATGAAATAACTTATCTTTCCCCACGAGGGCTGAGTGGCCTGTGTTAAAGGGCAGGTACGTGGCAGCTGTGGTTCCTTTCTGTTAGGGTAATGCGGTTTTGTGTCTCTGGCCCTAAACATTTGCTTGTCAGCGGTGTGCTGACTGGCTTGTGTGCCCATCCTGCATTTTTGAGGGTCTTTTTGCTGTTTTCTGTGGAGTTAAGCTTGGCTGCTGTCATGGAGGTGCCTGCCTCAGGCAAGCCAAAGTCAGCTCAGAGAACAAGTGAGTGCTCGGTTAGGAGGAACCTTCCGCCTGGTGCGCGGGATGTCGTTCATTTTGTGACGAAGACAGCAGAGATGCAAGTTCTGTTACAGCCCAGTAAAAAGCCTACAAATATCAGATCCTTCCAAACTGCCGCTGATCAGGCGCGTCCTCCCAGCACCCTGCTTTGGCTGAAGCCGACTCAGCTCTTTGTAGAGTTGAGCCTCTAAGTATCGCTTCAGAATATTATGTATTAGCGGTATTAGAAAATAATAATTTTCTTATTATTAGCCCTGAGCGTAGATGGATGAGCTGGACGGCTCAGACTCTATTCTGTGTAACGTACCTACTTCACAATTTGGGTGCTTTGCTAGCTTTTGCACCGTCCAAGTTCAGTACAGCACGCGTAAGAGTCCTTCCCTGCCTTTAGAGAGCCCTTTCCATTGACAACTGACCAAAATAGCTGCTGGAAATTCCTTTTAGAAAGGGGGATGATATGATTGTGCATTGCTGAGGCAAAGCTCTGCCATGACTGTTATTTTCCTGCACAACCCTTGTAACCAGCGGCTTCTAGTCAAACGATGAATTCCTGCTACAATAGCAATTGCGTTTCCTGGATAAACGCATTGCTTATGAAAACAGCATCCAGGATGATGTGCGGTACCTCCTTTATTTGAGCAGCTGGAACGCCCAGCAGCGTGAGATGCAGGGCAAGGCACAGCTACTGCGGAGGATTTGTAGAGGCAGAAAGGGAGTTGGCAGAGCAAAGCCCTGGAGAGCCTGCAGTGCCATGGGGGGCCTGCGGCCGGTGCCCACGGCACCGAGCGCAGGCGTCATCGTCTGTGCTGTAATTGGTCAAAGGTCTCGGAGCTGCTTCTGGCCTGGATTCAGCTTGTGCAGCAATCCTGTAAAGGGGATTTTCTGATGAGAAACGGGCTTTGCTAATTGCTCGGGTATTCACCTGCTGATGAAGACAGCTCACCTGCTGAGCTGGTTACTCATAACCGTATTTCAAACAGTAGAGGAGCTGGCGTGATCTTAGCATCGAGGTAGATATGGCTTAAAATTTACAGTATTCAAAGTAAATATTTTCCTAAATTTCCTTCTGAGCCAGATACCTATGGAGAGAGACTTCAGAAGCCTTGGGTTTGAAGGCAGTTTGTGCCTCTGAGGTTTTTTTGTCACTGTTCCTGCATGTTGTCATCAAAGCGCAGCTGTTTACTTGTCTGCCAGTTATGTTTTCAGGTGTTTGTCAATGACTTGTGCCTATTTTTAATTGTTCTAACAGTGTGCAGCATCAGTTTAAGAATATGAAACCTCTGCAGACTGTCATAAAATAAACCGATGCGGGCCTGCGGCTGTAAGCTGGAGGCGTTCATGACTTCTTACGGTTGTGATGACTTGAACTTGCCTGTTGTATAAATTCTGTGATATTCCTCTCCCTGTGAGCTGCTATTTAGAGGAGGGGTTTTGTTAAATCGCTCCGCAGCTGAGAGAACAACTTCTCCTGAAATGCTGACTGCAGAGCATTTCGGGACATTTACCTGGGTTATTCTGGGAGCTCCCCAAAACAGTGACCTATATGAAATGGCAGGGTTGGTTTTTTTTCCCCTGAACAGGGTAAATTTAGCCACGCTTTGAACCTGAGTAAGTGTTATGCCCACTTTATTTAAGAGGTTCAGTAGATCTTTGCAGAAATAGAATAACTCATCTCCTGTTAACTCAAACTGCATGCCAGCCGGCTGTAAGAAAGCTTGCCTTGAAGGAAGAGGCTGTACTGTGTGTAGGCTGATAGACTCTTCTTTAAAAAAAATAAATTAATAAAATTGGACTGGAAACCATTTTTCTGGAGACTTTCATTATATTCTCTGTAGCATGTTTAAATATGTGTGTATTTGCATTGATCAAACTATGATTGACTGCTTTCCCCTTTGCAAACCTTCAGCATTCCTGGGAAATGGTCGGGAAGAAGAAGGGTGTCTCGGGACAGAAGGAGAGCGGACAGACAGAACCTAGTGAAGAAAGCAAAGAAAACCGGGAGAGGGATCGGGATTTCAGCAGACGACGTGGCGGGCCACCGAGGCGGGGGCGAGGTGCCAGCCGTGGAAGAGAGTGTATGGACCTGCCCTTTAATAACACCCGTAATTGTCACATTGCACCCGGGGGCGCTTTGCGCTGCATAAAAGCTCTCAGTGAAGCTTCTTGGGCAGACATGTCTTTGAGGAACACCATCCTTGTGTGTGTGGCACTCTGTTTGATGCTCCCCTGTCTGAGATGATTCCTTGGGCGATACCTTCAGTCCCATCAGCTGAAATAAAAGAAGCTATGGGAGCGTTTGGCGGCGTGATCTCCCGCGTAGCCGCCGCGCTTCAGTGTTTGAGGTCGGTCTTGTATCCTCCCTAAAGCAGGGTGAATCTTGAAATTGTCTTTGCATTCGTTCTGTCTTCCAGTTCGGGGCCAGGAGAATGGACTAGATGGTGGTAAGAGTGGAGGAACTTCTGGAAGAGGCACAGAAAGAGGGAGACGGGGACGTGGCCGAGGCCGAGGTACACGCGGGGGTTGAGGTCAGAGGGGGTGGGAGTCAGCGTTTCTGTCTCCTCTGTGGGGTTTGAAAGCCTCTTTTATGGGAGGAATTGCCAAACTAAAAATAAGCGCTTGATTTTTCTGTTCTTATGGTTACACCTAGTGTCTACACGTTGCTTCCCCATCTTAAATGTGCCAGAAACAGTACCTAGTTCTTGCATCCCATGGAGTTGAAAGAAATAGGGCTTTATTGTATAAAGGTGGGAAGTTAAAAAAACCTAAGGTGACAGTTTGGCAGGTGGGACAATTGCTTGTTAGGAACAGAATCTGGATCCTCCTTGTTCTTGCCCGTGAGTCTCTGAGCACCGTGGCTGTGCAGACACTTGGCTTGGTTATTAAATACTCAGGGGCAGAAATTCACTTTTCCACAAAATCCGTGCTGCTCAGGAATCGTTGCTGAGGACACACACTCCAGAAATCAGAACCTGGGGTCCGGTATTTATGGTTTGTGCCAGCTGGAAACCTCATCTGAGCCTGGAATCGCGCATCGCTTATTATACTGCCAGCCAGCTGAGGTCATTCCCATACATATAAAGACACTGCTGGAAATCCCATCAACTCGGGAAGATCCTCACCACTTTCATATTCTGGCATCAGAAATCCATATGTTTTTCAAATATTTCTTTTCCCAGTGATGCAGAGCAAGAGATGCTCAGCAGCGCGTGCATTTGTATTTTACAGGTGGCTCTGGAAGGCGAGGGGGAAGGTTTTCTGCCCAAGGCATGGGGTAAGTTTGAAAGCAAAAATAAGTCTTTGCGCATGAATAGTACTGTTTGTGTCGGTCATTTGTGTTCTGAGTTTCCTTTTTTTTGTTAAAAAAACCAAAACTCTATCATGCTAACTTAAATTTGGAATGGCTGGTGGAGCTGAAGCATCCCTCTGCTGAGAGGATTGTCTTTTGAGACTCTCTGAGATGTGTCATGATCTGAATAAAATCAAGTGCTTTTAAAATGCTTAGGGAGAGGGAGTAAAAATTTCCATCCTTAAATTTCTTGCAGAACTTTCAACCCAGCTGACTATGCTGAGCCGTCCGGCACAGATGAGAACTACGGGAATAGCAACAACAACACGTGGAACAACACTGGCAGCTTTGAGCCGGATGATGGCACAAGTAAGTGGTCTTCACGCGCGTGTTGGCTGGTTTGTGTTTAGAGGGTAAGTGGATTTTGTGTCCATCCAGTTGCACTGAGGAGGTTCTGGGCAGGTCTTTGCCTCAGGGGTGGAGGAACAGGTTGTCGGTTCAGAGCTGGATTTCAGTGACGGTGTTTCTCTGCACCCGTTGGTGCCTTTGCATCTGTTAGGGGGACCACGTTGGAAACTGGGAGCTGGACGATTGTTCTGGTGTGAGCTTACGCGTGCTGTTGCCCGACGGAGGCACAGGAACACTTGCCACCGTTTGTTTTCCAACAGAATCATAGAATGGTCACGGTTAAAGGTCCCTTCCAAGATCGTCGAGTCCAACCGTCACCCCAACCCTGCCCAAACCCCCACTGACCCACGTCCCTCAGCACCGCGTCTGCCCGGCTTTTAAACACCTCCAGGGATGGCGACTCCACCACTGCCCTGGGCAGCCTTTTCCAGTGTTTGATAACATTTTCAGAGGAGAAGTTTTTCCTAATATCCATCCTGAACCTCCCCTGGAGCAACTTGAGGTCATTTCCTCTTGTCCCATGGCCTGTTCCTTGGGAGAAGAGCCCGACCCCCCCCTGGCTGACCCCTCCTTTCAGGGAGCTGTAGAGAGCGAGAAGGTCTCCCCTGAGAAACCATGCTGCCTCCTTGGAAGAGTGTTTTTTATAAACTGTAGCGTGATAAACACATGCAAATTGTCCTGATATTTGGTGCATCCTCCAGAGAGTATTGCTCGGAGCTCAGATGTCTTGCTCTTGATTTTGGCATGGGGAGCATTCTCTCTGTCATGACCGTCTTGCCCAAAATGACCCCGTAACAGAAAGCTAGCCGAAAAGAAATCTTCATCACTTCCCTCTTTGAAGCAAACGTTTTTCCCTGGGCGGCTCATAAACACCCCTCCGCCCTGGCACATTCTCTTGCTTTGGAAAAATGGTACTTTTCTTTTGTTTCAAGTATGCACACTGTTGTAAGACACAAGTGAACTCAGATTGTGCAGGGTGATAACTGGACAGAGTCGCAAGGGACAATCCTTAATCGTAAGTAGTCTATTGGGGGGGGGGCGGGGCGGGATTTAAAGAGGTTTGGTTTGTTTTTTGGGGTTTTTTTTATGGAGCAGTCTTGCACCACTGTGAAGTCAAACTATTTTCCCATGGTTTTTGAGCGCTCAGGTAAACACCACATCTTGGTTGTCAGAAGCATTCACAACCGTGTTAATGTTGCTTTGGGCCGCTTCCATTTCTTGTATTTGCTGAAAAACTAATCGCTTTGGAAAGAGAGAAATAAAATACTGTGAATTGTGATACCTTTTACTACGCGTTGTTAGTATAGGGTTTTTTTTTTTTCTTGGATGGCTTGTGTTTTGGTGGTTTTTTTGTTTGTTTTCAGAAAACAGCTCTTTTGAAAGGAGAAAAAAAACCAAGCGTGGTTTTGTAAAACGCTAACAGATTGAGTGATCGTCGTCTTGCCAACTGAGGAGTGGAGTTTTAAATACCAGAGGGAGTCGTGTGGGCATGTGTTAAGGGCAATGGGCAGGCTTGTCTCCGGAGGAAAAAGGGATGGGAGTGGATGAGCTCTGTGTGCTGGAAGTTTAACTGGTCTGAACAGGCTTTTGTGTGGGGTTTTGGTTTTTTTCTGTGTTGGTGTTTTGTGGAACAAAGTGGGTTAGAGCCTGGTTGGGGGGAATTGAAGATTTTTCTGATGGAACAACTCAAGTTTGCTCTAGTGCTACAACGCAGCTGTAAAGTTGGTCATGCAACTACGCTGTTCGCCTGTGTCGTGTGTGGTTGTTTTGTTTCCATTTTAGTAGCCGCAGGCATCTCTTTAAATTAACAATATCCACAGGTACAATGTGACTGGTGTACATGGGGGCAATGAGACTCGCCTTCACTTCTTTAAGTCGAAATTTCACTGGTTGTCTTTCTTTTCTTTTTTTTTTTGTTTCAGGACTTGATTTCATTGGGGGTGAGGGGTCAAATTATCCCCGAAAATTTGACACTGCTCCTGGTACGATACATCCAGGTGCACTAACTGCCCCGGATATCTTTACTCTATAGCTTTTTAAAAAAAAAAAAAAAAAACAAACCTGAAATATCTGTGGATATGTCATTCTTCTCTCTCTTAATTTGTTGATTTTAATGAATATTTGACGTTTGTTCTGACTGTGCTTTTACTAATGCTGACACCTTGAATGTAAATTGGGAGAGGTTAACCCAAGTTCTTGTGGATTATGTAAATCTTAACTTCAGCCACTGCTTCTCGGTGCCCAGAGCAGCTCCGTGTCCACAGCACTGATGACAGAGTATCCCACCCGAGGGGAGGAAGCGGGAGGCAGCTTAGTCGTGTTCTGCTCTCGCATCCAGAAAGCTGTGACTTGCCATTGTCCCTGTGCCATTTCCTCGGCATGGCGGTTTGGTTCTGCAGCCATCGCTTCACTGGTCTCCCCGCTGTGTTTCTGCTCAGGGTCACAACAGTGCTGGGGGGGGAATTAGTCTGGCCAAACCATCTCAGCGCTTTGCCTCTGCTTACGGCCGCTTCTGGGGGAGCGATGCACTTGATGGCTGCTTTGGCGTGTCCTTGCTGCCTGGCTGCTCTTCTTCACCTGAGCCGACATACCCTGCACTTGAAGATGACAGTGGATTTTGAGATGACCGGGATGTTTGATGGCAAAGCAGCTCAGTGCCTGGCCACTTTGTTCCCCGCTCTTACACCTTTGTGCCTTACGAAGCCAAGAGACGCCCATGAGATTGATGCAGTTTGCCTTTTACCTACCAAATCCCATCAGTGTCCATAAAGAGACCAAAATCCTGTTTGTTTAAGGTCTTCTCCAGCTAACCTGAGGTTTGGAAGTCGAGGGCCCTTTTGAAGGAACTCATCAGGTCTTGAAGGTCAGGACAGGAGGAGGGTTGAGGCTGTAGAGTCTCTCTTGCAGGGGCCCAGAGGCAGACCTGCTTGGAGCGCTTCTCTTGCTTTGGAGCATCTTGCAGTTCTCATCTCTGCGTTAAAGATTAACTCCCGCAGGCAGCACAAGGCCATCTGCTCCAACACTGCCTTTATATTTTTGCCGCGCTTTGGCTTTGTTTGGATTTACATTCCTTTGAGGTGCAGAGCTGGGGGGTTTGGCTCTGTCACCCTTCCAGGCTGGGCCATCCAGCACGTATCCAGTCATTGAGATAGTGGCAGAGCTCCTGTTGGGCTGCAGGAGGAGCAAGCTGGTTCCTCACCTCCCAGTTTAAAATTAAGAGATAGTGTATTTGGAGGGGGGGACAATCTTGAAGACATGATGAGATTTTTTTTTTTTGCTAACGCCTGTCAACTTTTAATTTTATTTTTTCCCCTTTTCCTCGTTTGAGGAGCTCAAAGACCAGCAGCTCTTCGAAGGGCTTCCTTAAAGCAGAGAGGAGAGGTTGCCGTTCAGAAGACAATACTTCTGAAATGGCGTTAGAAGTGTCAGGGCGCTGCTTGCGTTGCAGCTCTCCTCTTCATAAGAGCTTGATGGAGAGCGATACACCCAGTTTCTTTAAAAAAAAATCTAACCACACTGTGCCGGTTAGGAAGCTTTCTGGAACATTCCTGGCAAATGCCCGGTTCTACGTCGCAGGTCTTTGGTTTTCCGTCTGTCCCTTGGTGTGTGAGGAGCAGAAGCCGTGCTGAATAGGAGTCTGGTACTCAAGAATTAGACTTGCCAGGAAAGCCCCATCAATGGCTGCTCTCCATCTGCAGGTTTTCCTTCTGCTTTTCCCGCTGCTTTGCTTTTCTTCTCATTTCCCCCAAGTGAGCAAGACTAAGAGAGCCCCGTGCCGTGTTCCTACACGCACAAACTCTTCTCGGGAAGCTCTCCTGCCTTCCTGCTCTCCCCTGCCAACTGCAGCAGCCCAGGTACCTCCAGCTCCCACTCCACCTCCTGGGGAAGGGTCGAGCTGGTAGGGTCTTTCTGATCCCTGAAAATCTGGAAAGGAGCCTTCCCGCTACTGCACAAAAAAATCTACAGAATGATGGAATCGGGGTTTTTAAAGCCCAGATGTGTTTTGCATCGAATGTGCTGAACTCCTCCTGATGCTTCTGTGTGGGGAGGAAGGGGCAGAGGAGTGTGCCTCGAGACTCCTGGCACTCGGGGACGTCATGTTTGTATTAGTATCTGTTTTTCTTGAATATTTTTCTAACTTGAATATTTAAAAAAAAAAAAAAAAACAAAAAACAAAAAACAAAACAAAACAAAAAAAAAAACCACCCAGGAAGGCTTCTTGAGTTGGCTCCACTTGCCAGGCAAAACAAAACACCCAACAAAACAACAAGGAAAAAAGACTAATTCACTGCTAATACACTTATTTCATGCACTAAATCCCCCGCTTCTAGACAAGCAGTTGTTTGGTTGTTTTGGCCTCATAATTGAAGTGTAAATGGGAAAATCTGCTGCATTCTTCCCCCCCAAAATCTCAGCAAGCCTGATTGTGTCCTGCAGAAGAATCCGCAATGTTCTTGTTCCCGTGTGCTCTGTTTTTTTGTTGTAAAAGGCTTTTGGCTTATAAAAGGGCTGATGCCAACTTGTTCCGTCCCTGTAAACGTCTCCAGGATTAACCCTGTCGGCTGTGTCGTGTTTTGTTGATCTGGTTTGCGTGGCCTGAAAACAGGCTGTGCAAAAGGCAGCTGTTTTTACACTCTTTGAGTTTTTTGGGATGTAAAATGTTCCTGCCCTCCTCCCACACCAAATTTTAAGTTGTCTAATGGATTCAGAAGTTGCCACATAAAATTCAAAGTACTGAGGTTAAACTGTGATGGAAGTGAGGGGCGGAACAAGTTGAAGATGCGGCCAGGCAAAACTTTTTGTTTCCTGGTAAATTTTGCTCTCTGACAAACTGCGCTGTGCTGGATTGCGGCTGAAATCTCCTGCTTTTCTCCCTGGTATTTGAACTACTCACTTTGAGTGTATTTCTGAAAATTAGTCACAGAAAATGCATGGATTTCTTAGTCCCTTAACTTTTCCTTTCTGATTCCCATTTGCCTCTGCACAGGGGTTCCTGGTGCAGTGAGGATTCACCATTCTTTGAGGGGGGGGGGTGCTGTGGAAGAAAAGATGAACCACGCGAATGGTTGTGTTGTCCCAGGGTTTTATAGAAGCTTCAGGTTTAACTGGGTGGTGAGATCCCGCACAAGAGCTGACAGGAATCCCCGAAGGAGGTGCTCTGTCTGAACTGCTGGGGTAACACGAACTGCTCGTGGATGCTGAAACTTGCAGCTACTGTAATACAAGGGGAAATCAGGAAAATGGCAGGAGGCGGCTGGGGACGATGCTGGGACTTCCTTGCCAAGCTCAGCTTCCCTGTTCGGTGTCGGGGTGTGTGCGCTGCCCTCGCTGCCGGCCCAGCGCTCCCTCTGTTTCAGCCTAGCCTGCCCCAGCAAAGCTGAGGCCGCCCCGTCGCGGTACCTTGCCCGTGAATTGTGGGTTGGGGTCGACTGCTTTAACTTGTCTGGTTGGCAAATAGAAATCCTCTTGGCCGCTTGCAAAGCTCCCCAGTGCTTCCCTGGCTCTTGGAGTTAGAGCTTTGATGCCTGTGTAACTTCTCTACCTGTTGTTATCCTTGTAGGTGCGTGGAGGGCAGCGACAGAAGAATGGGGCACGGAGGACTGGAATGAAGATGTAGGTACTCTCCAAACCCCTCTCCTCCATGCGTCTGCTGCGCACACAGCTACGAGGGTAGCGCAAAGCCCATCCGTCCCAAAATGCGGGCAGAGCCCAAGCCAAGCTCCCAGTTCCAGGAGCTGTGATGAATAAGTAAACATTGCTGCTTCTAAAGTACAGGTGTAGTAAAGCTTGTTGTAGGAGCTCAAGACGGGAAGGGATCTCCTCTCCCAGGGCATCGAGTCTGGTCCTCTCATTTCCTGCGGCTACATGATTGAATTCTTCCAGGAACCAGCCTGACACAAGAGTCTTGCTCCGCTCCTCCGGTGGAGCAGCAGTTTGGGAAGGTTTTCTTTTGATCCACACCACGTGCCGTGGAGGAGGCTGCAGTGGTTTCGTGCGTGTGTCACGTGCGTCAGCGGGTCTTTGTGATTTGGATTGAAGAGAAGCTCGTGGCGTTACCTTCTGACTTGCTCTTTGGCACATCTCGCTGCTTTTTGTTCTCTGCCTGGCGTCTTCTTCAGGGCAGGATGAACGCTGTTATCACTTGCTTTTAATGCCTCTGTATCAGCTTCTTCTGAAATGGGCTTCAGTGCCTCTCTGAATCAAGGGAGAACTTCTGTTCTCGCAGATGAGGGCAAGGTTGGGCTTTTTCAGTATTATTGCTAGTTTTGCACGCTCATTTTTGCTAAGCCTACAGAACAGGCATGAAGGGAAAGGTTTTGCTTTCCAGGCACTATCTGAAGGAAGCGCTCCTGCTGTGCTTGGAGACACGAGCAGCTTCTCTGTCTGCTCAGTCAGGTCTCTGCTTGAGGAGGGCCTTTGATAGCCCTTCTTGCCCTCAGTGTGGGTGATACGCTCCCAGGGGTTCCTGATTTTGGTTTTAAACTCATGCTGTTGAGTTGCTGGCAGCTCCTCAGTCTGGAATAAAAGCTGTTCATATTCAGATATGTTCTGGGCTAAATCACAGGTGGTCGTTAAACCTCCCCTTCATTCATTTTTGAGCAATGTTATTTTCCCTTCCGTAGTTGAAGTAGGTCTGTTGGTCTCTGGTTGGATCGTGCAGGCGAGGCCAGGATCATTGGAAGTTTAACTATGGGTCTGAAGCTTTTTCCTTTGACGTCTTTATCAATGCTTGCTCCTACCTGTGCAGTGGGTTTTGCAGGTCGGTGCTGCATACTGTCAATTCAGAGCACCCGCCTAAGACCCAGCAGCCCCACTGGATTTGTGGACTACGGGAAATTTGTAGGAGGATTTGGTTGGGTTTTTTTCCCCACTGGCAGGTGATTTGTACACTTGCCTGAGAAGAAACAAATGAGATGGGAGACAACTGTTCGAGAAGTTTAAGTCTAAACACTTGAATTTCTTGAATCATTTTGTGGCCGCTTGTCTCAACCATTTGTGTGCTTTACTTGGAGTCCTGAGACGCTGTTCTCACTTTTTCATTCTTTTTGCCTTTTTTTAATCTTTCAGCTGTCTGAGACGAAGATCTTCACCGCCTCCAACGTGTCTTCAGTGCCTCTGCCTGCCGAGAATGTGACAATCACAGCTGGACAGAGGTGATAACCCATGGCAATGCTGTTTACGTGGGAAGAGTGGCACACAAGTCCCGGAGCAATTTTGCTGTGTCAGACTAAACCTTGCCAGCTAGCTAAAATGCAGCTGCTCTGAATAAGATGAGATGGATTTAAATCGAAAAGTTGAGTTAGGAGTTTCTAGGTCCTAATCCTGGGATCGGAGTTTTCCTAGGCTCTGCTGCTGGTTCTCCAGATTTGGGGGTGTTTTGCTGTCTTAAATTAATGGAAGGCAGGCTTTAAAATAGAAGGGCTTGCAGGAGCTTGCTTGGTCTCTGTCCTTTTGAGGTTGCTACTGGCAGTTGTGAGTTAATGTTGTGGGGATTCATTCAATTTGTAAAGTAAAAGCTATAAATTGTGAGGCTGGAGGTAGAATACCACTGTAATGGCAGTGAGGGGAGTGAGAGAGCTCTTGTTAATCTCAGTGGGTTGTCTTCTTTCTTTACGCAGAATCGATCTTGCAGTCCTGCTAGGAAAGACACCCTCTTCTATGGAGAATGAGTCAACAAACCTGGAGTCGTCCCAGGCTCCTTCCCTGGCCCAGCCACTGGTGTTCAGCAATTCCAAGCAGAGCGCTATATCCCAGCCTGCCTCTGGTAACTCCTTCTCTCACCACAGCATGGTAAGGAAACGCTCCTCTCTGCCAGCGCGCGGGTTTTGGCAGGCGTTGGTTCCCTGACGTTCTCTGTCTGCATTTGGGCAATATGGGAAATCCAGTTCTGACACCTGCTCGCTTCTTGTGGGTGGCAGAGTCCTCTGCTTGGATGATGTGCCGGTCTGCTCTAAATACAGAGGCATGAAGTCCATTTCTTAATTAGAAATCATTGGGATAATTCCTCCCCTGTTGCCCTTGCCAGACTTGCAACACTTGCTTCTTTCCTGCTTAGAGGAAAGGAAAAGCTCTTGCAGTCCACAGCTTGCAAATTCAACAGTTTGAGCAGTGGGACTGATTGGGAATTTGGTGCGGGATGAAATGCTGGCGTCTATGGACAGGTGAAGGAGGGGGGTGTTGAAACTGAATCAGGGATGGGCACAGACCTGGGCAGATGCTGCTTTGTGTAACTTCAGCAAAAGAAATTAAAATTGTGCGCTTAATGGTGAGATAGTTTAGGAAGGATTTTCAAAACCACCTTAACTGTAAAGCCACGTTCTCCTGGTGGTTGTCTGTCTTGCTGTAGCCAAATGTATGTGAATAATTTAGTACATTTTTAAAGATCCTATCTGTTAACTTTGTTTGTACACCTCCATGACACTGTAAAATGCCATGGGTTGGGCAGCAGATAAGTGTACCTGCGCTCACAAGTGATAAAGGCTGAGAGAGACGTGTGAGCTCTCCTTGCCAGCGGTGTCTGTGTGCATCAGGAGCGTTTGACCGAGCACCCAGTGAGAAGCAGCAGGGTACAGTGCATTCAGGCTTATGTTAAGAGATAGATCTGTCCTCTGAGCCAAGTTCCAAGCCAGGGGAGACATTGACTTTGTTATTTCATTGCTGAAATTGCAGGTGAGCATGCTGGGGAAAGGGTTTGGAGATGTCGGGGAGGCCAAAGGCAGCAGTACCACGGGTTCTCAGTTCCTGGAGCAGTTCAAGACAGCCCAGGCTCTGGCTCAGCTGGCTGCTCAGCACACCCAGCCGGGCGGGAGCACCACCGCCTCTTCCTGGGACATGGGATCCACCACGCAGCCCTCGTCTCTCGTGCAGTACGGTAAGGAAAAGCAGCATGGCTCCCCAGAGGGGAGCGTGTTCTCCCAGAACTGCAGAAGTGTGAGGGATTTGGTGGAGGGACAGATCACAAGTTCAGAACCAAGCCAACTGCTGGAGAAATTAAAAGAAACATGGGTGTGAGTTTGTGAGAGTAAAATGTAATAGTGCATGTGAGTCTTTCCCTGTTCCTTTTATACTTGGAACAGTTGAATCCGTCCGCCTCTTGATCTTTCCAGACAGCTTCAGAGCCAGGGATCTGGTGTTCCCGAGACCCTCACAGTGTGCAGAACCTACTCCCTGGTGTACAGCTGTGTAACAGAGAAGGGGTCTGAAAGTGGGCACCTCTGGAGAATAGTTCCTGAATACCAACGCTTGTCAGTCTCGTCTCACTGCTGACCTGATGTTATCTTTTAAAGAAATTCAATTCTGGTGACTGTTAAATGCCAAGAGGTAACTCTACCTCTGGGCTGGCTTGAGGGAATAAACAGTGATTAAGAGAGGATCCTGCTTTTTAGACGAGATGCTGAGCCCTACAGTGATCGAGTACTAGTGCCATTTCTTTCAGCTTGTGCATTTCGTTTCTTGCTGTAGGGAAATGGCTCTGGTTCAAATCTAAGCTGAAGAAAAATCGAGCCCTGTCCTGGTAATAGTCAGTGTTGGCAGCTTCTGATCTTTTCAGACAAGGAACCACAGAGGAGAGTCAGAGAGAATAGGAGTTGTTTTTGATAAGCTGCGGTAAGGCTTAGGCAGAGGAGGAGGGCGGTGCAGTCATGCAAAGACGTGAGGGTAGGCAGCCTCGAGCAGTGGTGTTGCGTGGAGGATACCCAGTACTTGCAGGGAAAAGAGCAGGCAGTGAAATGCAGCGGTTGGCAGAGAAGGGAAAGGAAGCACCGTCAGGCCCGTGAGGACTCTGCCACGTGGTGCCTGCACACAAGGGACTCTGAAGTCCAGCTTTTCTCCAAGGATGGAGGATGTGTGCTGCGCAAGCTCACTTTGTCCTGTGAGGGGTGGTGGAAGGAGCTGAGGGAAGAAGGACTCAAAAGGCTCGACGCTGGTGGTGGTGAGAGCGCAAGGCCGGGAGTGGAGATGCTGGAATTCTCTGCGCTCTGATTTTAACAGACTCCAGGAGGAGTCATAGTGTGAAATGATTTTATTTTTCTTGATGCTGAGAAGTGTCAGAACTCGATTTAATTTTAAGGAAATAAATCCTGGTAATTCAACTCTTGTCTCCCCTGGTAGATCTCAAGAACCCAACGGACTCTTCTGTGCATAGTCCCTTCACTAAGCGTCAGGCCTTCACATCAACTTCAACCATGATAGAAGTGTTCATGCAGGAGAAGCAGCCTGTGGTTACTGCCTCCACAACTGTGCCGGCACCCCCTTCCTCGCCGCTGCCCAGCAAAACCAATCCTGTTCCCCAGATGTCCCCAGGGTCCTCGGACAACCAGTCCTCCAGTCCCCAGCCAGCACAGCAGAAGCTGAAGCAGCAGAAGAAGAAAGCGTCGTTAACATCAAAGGTGCGGATCAATGGTGGGGAAGGAGGCGGTGTATTGTGTTAGAGCTGCAGAAAAATCCATTTGGGCTGGTGAGGGAAGGACTGGGCTTGGCTTTCCTGCTGTTAGCACTGGGTGTTTGTGGGGGTGATGGAGAAAAGCTGGCCTGCCTGGGTTGAACAGCGTAATTCAGAGGATACGAGCCTGTAACTGCCGTCGTGTGCTGGGAAATTTGGATACTGAAGTAATTTTCTGGGCTGACCCCAGGGAGGGATTGACCCTTTCTGTTGTTCCTCCCTTGCAGATTCCTGCGCTTGCGGTGGAAATGCCCGGCTCAGCAGATATCTCAGGGCTAAACCTGCAGTTTGGGGCGTTACAGTTTGGTTCGGAGCCTGTTCTCGCCGAATACGAATCGACGCCCACAACAAGCACCGCTGTTAGCCAATCTCAAAGCAGCCTGTACACCAGCACGGCTAGGTGAGGACCAGGACAAGGAAGGGAACGATTAATCCAAGCAGGTAGCTTTGGAAGGTAGCTGGTCCCATGGGCTTTAGTTATGCTGCATACTAGTAGACCCTTTCTGACTGTGCCGTGGTCACAAAGGGGGGACAATGTATGCAACAGCAAAGGATAAGTTGCCCGCAGGCTCATTCAGGCAGCTCTGTGACTGGTTGGCCTGTGGTACTTACACAGAACGCAGAAGTTCCCTGCTGCCTTTAAACGGTGTTGCTGAAAACTCAGGAGGGGAATCCCCCGCGCAACTGTTCCTTGTCCCTGGTGAACAGATTCTGCGTGTTTTGTCCTGCTTTTTGCCTGGCAAACAAGAATGCAGTGGAGTAGGTGTATCTACGGCAAAGTGTTCCTCTCTTCTTTTAGAATCACAGAATAGTCTGAGTTGGAAGGGACCTTTAAAGCCCACCTCGTCCAATCCCCCTGCAGTGAGCAGGGACATCTTCAACTGGATCAGGTTGTTCAGAGCCCCTGTTGGATTGACCCTTAGTATCTTGCCGGTCCCTTGAGTGCTGGGACCTGAGTGATGGCAGCTCGTGAAACGTCACCCAGAGCACAGCAGTGTGTCAGGCAAGGCTGCAGCGAGGTACCAGCATCCTCCTGTGGTCGGGCTAGCCCTTGTCTGGGCACGTTTCTCTGCTGGGTTTGCTTGGATGCTTTATGTGATACCTTTATGGGGCTCTTTATTTTGAAGATTTGAATTGAAGAGCCTACAGTCTGGGTCAGCAGGGCTGTTTTGGAGGAGAACATTAAACTCCTTTTCTTTTCTTCTTTTTTTTTTTTTCCTTCTTTCTTTCCCCTTTGTAGTGAATCTTCATCCACAATTTCATCCAATCAAAGCCAGGAGTCTGGTTACCAGAGCGGCACAATACAGACAGCAACATTTACCTCCCAGAACAGCGCTCAGGGACCACTGTACGAACAGAGATCCACCCAGACAAGGCGATACCCAAATTCAATCTCCTCCTCGCCCCAGAAAGATCTGACCCAGGCCAAGGTAGGGAAATAGCTTTGCCCTCCCTTTGTGCTGAGTAAGCGTGGCGTGTGAAGCACTGTCTCGGGGGAAGCCAAGTGGTTTATCAAGTGTTTCTGCAATCCTCCAGCCTCACCACGTGGCTCGTGGACTCTCGTGAGAGCTTTCTTCTGGCTGCTACGAGAGCCCTTAGTTACGTTACTTACCTGGGGCTGGGCCAGCGGGGTTAACAGCGGTTAAGTTGATTGCAGGCCGTGTGTCGTGTCACGCATAATTACCCCGCTGCGGAGTGGCGGTCAGGCTGAGGATTTAGTTTTGTCTTAAGGATTTGATTCTTGCATGCTGCACACAGGTTCAGTAACATCAATTTTGGCTAACGAACTTGGGTTGAGGATGTTGAGCTGGTCTAACTACCAACAGTAGAGAAACTTCTTGGACTGCTTTCTCAAATATGTGCCTGAGGGTCGTGCTGGCACTGGGCTATTTGAGCTTGGTGCAGCCTGGTGATGGGTATTGGTAGCATGCCTTTTTCACAACTGAGGAGGGAGCGTGGGAGGGGGCTGACACTAGATCTGCCTCTGGAAACGAGCAGCTGCAATGCCCAGTACTTTTTTTTTTTTTTTTTCCCCTCTTCTTCCTCAGAATGGTTTCAGTTCTGTACAACCCACGCCATTACAAACCACACAGGCCGTTGAAGGTAAGAGTCTGTCGCTGCAGTGGGTATCCTAAGTCTCTTGTACTGCTTGTATTCTTTGCTTTGGATTAAAAACTTTATCTAATAGCAAGTCCTTTCCCTGATGGACTAATTGCTGCCACTCAGATTGTTTGCTTGCCTTGAAATATTCGGCTTTCTGCTGGTGGATCCTTGAGATCCTTGATGAGTCACTCCCTGATGACAATAATTTACGCTTTGTTTGTGAAAGGCACCTCATGTGTAGGTCTTGAAGCTCTTTGCAGAGCCGATGGTGGTGTTGGGGTAAAGTGAGACGTAGGACACAATCATGCTGTCACGAGTGTGTAACTGGTTGGCAGCAGTGAGGGAAGCCCCAGATCTCCCTGCTCCTTGAGCTGAGCCTTCGCTGGTCGTCGCTGCTGAATTGTCCTCTGGGAGCTGCTAGTAGCTGCCCCTAACCCAAAGCTCTTCTTTGCAGGTGCTACAGGCCCCGCAGTGAAATCCGATTCCCCCTCTGCTCCCAGTATCACGCCTCTCAACGATGGGGTGTCTGCATCCTCCTTGCTGACGACAGCGAGCCAACACTCAACAGCTCTGAGCAGCCTGAGCCACAGTGAGGAGCTCCCCAGTACGACCACCGCCCAACTCAGCAGGTGAGCAAGCGTTGGGGGGCGGATTTCTAGAGCACAACTAGAAGCAGGGATCTAAAGCAGACATCGAAGTCTGTCTCGTGCAGTGGGGAAGACTGAGATGACTCATCCCATCTGAGTAAATGGGGAATGGGATCTGGCCTGGTGCCATTTCTCGCACCTTGGCTTGACAACCTTTTATTCCTCCTTCCGCAGTACGTTACCCACCCAGCAGAACAGTCTGTCCTCATCCACATCCTCTGGGCGAACGTCAACTTCAACTCTTCTGGTGAGTCTCGCTGTGCTCTAGTGCTGTGCGCCCCCGTCCCTGCTCAGCGTGCGGAGCTCTGCTGCGGTGCCCGACCTTGGTGTGTGGCTGGCGGGGTCTGCAGTTGTGACAGCCAGCAGCCTGGCAGCTCCTGTCCCGCTGGAGTTTGGATTTTATGTGGAGAGGGGACGGAGGGTTATATCAGAACACTGTGCACCTCTGGCTCGAGGCTTTTGACACCCTGCCTGTTTCAGACATAACAGTAGATGCTGTTATGCGCTTGCAGTGCAATAAGTGCAGTGCAATAAGGTGATGCATGCTGGCAGCCCAGAACCCCCCCGCAGCCTGGGCTGCATCCCCAGCAGCGTGGGCAAGGGGGCGAGGGGGGGGATTCTGCCCCTCTGCTCCGCTCGGGGGAGACCCCCCTGCAGCGCTGCCTCCAGCTCTGGGGCCTCAGCACAGGAGAGACACAGAGCTGTTGGAGCGGGGCTGGAGGAGGCCCCGGAGCTGCTGGGAGGGCTGGAGCCCCTCTGCTGTGGGGACAGGCTGAGAGAGCTGGGGGGGGTCAGCCTGGAGAAGAGAAGGCTCCGGGGAGACCTTCCAGCCCCTGCCAATCCCTAAAGGGGCTCCGGGAAAGCTGGGGAGGGACTCTGGAGCAGGGAGGGGAGCCATGGGACAAGGGGGAAGGGTTTTACACTGAAAGAGGGAGATTCAGATGAGATGTGGGGAAGAAATTCTTGGCTGTGAGGGGGGTGAGCCCCTGGCCCAGGTTGCCCAGAGAAGCTGTGGCTGCCCCATCCCTGGAGGGGTTCAAGGCCAGGTTGGACGGGGCTTGGAGCAACCTGGGCTGGTGGGAGGTGTCCCTGCCCAGGGCAGGGGGGTGGAATGGGATGAGCTTTAAGGTCCCTTCCAACTCAAACCATTCTATGATTCTGTGATTCTTCTGGGCCTGTAGCAGCTCTTGAAAATGTTGTGGAGTTGCAACCAGTTGTCAGAACAAACTGGTAGCTGATGGGGTGTCATCGTTCAAACGTAGATAGTGCTGGAGCTTCTGCAGTACAGAGCCCCTGGGTGTTTGCTTCTGCAGCAGAATAAATCTCCCTACCGCAGATGCGGTGTTCAGCCCTGCTTCTCCCAGCAGACAGACGTGTTGGGACACAGCCGCACAGAGGCTTGGAAGCACTAGGGGTTGACTGCTATCAGGACTTTGGATTTAAGCCAGATGCAGAGCAGGTTTCTCTGTAGCCTGCAGCAGCTGAGTTCATTGCAGGCTCTCAGGAACGTGCGGGTGCAGACAGAGCCACACAAAATATTGTGTAGAATAGAATTGTTTTACTTGGAAGAGACCTTTAAGATCATCAAGTCCAACCATTAACCTAGCACTGCGTAGACAGCGTCCTGCAATATTTCTGCACTCATTTATATCTTCCTGGGCCCCTAACTCTCTTCCCTTCCTTCCCTAGCACACGAGTGTGGAGAGTGAAGCGAGCCTCCATTCTTCTGCTAGCACTTTCTCCACCTCCTCCAGCACAGTGTCAGCCGCCCCACCAGTCGTAAGCGTTTCATCCAGCCTCAGCAGCGTCAGCAGCCTGGGCCTCAGCCTCAGTAGTAACTCCACGGTGACGGCCTCAACTCGCAGCTCCGTTGCAACAACATCAGGTACTTTCCTGGGTACTGCTAAACAGGAGGAGGGTGTAGGGGCTGAGGGACACAGCTTCATTGGGGAACTTTTCCTTTCTCTTCCTTTTTCAGGAAAAGCCCCTCCCAATCTCCCTCCTGGAGTCCCACCGTTGTTGCCTAATCCGTATATCATGGCTCCGGGGTTGCTACACGCCTATCCGGTGAGTGGGACGACTGGCTCTCTGCAGTTGTGGCATGCCACTAAATCCCTCCTAGCTCTGTCTTCAGCTAGCAGGGAGGGATGTGGTGTAGTAGAGAAACCAGAAACTGTAACACCAGCCCAGCACGACTGCCTTGGATGGGGAAGAGTTTAGACCTGCTGTTTTCCATAAAACAGTAGCAGAGGAAATCCATGTGCCTGTGGGAGTGAATCTCTGTAATTCTGGTCACCCTAGAGCAGATTGTGCCTGCCTGTTCTCTGCAGCCTCCCCAGCCTTTGGGGAGCAGCAGCCCTCGGTCAGAGCATGGCTTGTGAAAGCGTGGAGCTGTATTAGCAACACGCTATGACAAAGGCCAAACAGTCAGAACAAGGGTGGCTACTGCCACAAAGTCTGGTGGTGTGTCACAGCCCTCTTCTGAAGGTGAGGACAGATCTTGGTGTTAGAATAATTACTACAGTAAAATTGTGGAGTGCCTTTGTGGTCTGGAGCAGCGGTGCTAGGCGTTGGTGCTCACTCTTTGTTTGAGCAGCTCATAAAAATACTCTTGGCGGTGTCAGTCTTGCCGTAGCGAATGCTGGCTGCCTGCGCCTAGGTAATTGCGTAGCCTCTGATTGTCTGGCTTTATCTCACATTTATCTAAATGTTTAATCTAACGTTAGGTAAGTGTCTTTATCTAGTCTGTATCCCTAACGTCATCTCCTGCTCTTTTTCTAGCCACAGGTGTATGGATATGATGACTTGCAAATGCTCCAGACGCGATTCCCATTGGTGAGTTCTGCAGCCTGACACGGACACACACTTCTAGTGGTGTAAAGCTTGCCGGTGCTGCCTGCTTCGGGTGTACAGACAGGGCAGGCTGCGAGGTGGTCCTGAAGAGCTGGCAAAACAGGGTGCTAAATGCCTTGTGGCAGTAGTGAGGAGTTAATCGGATGCTCCTTTGCACTTGGAATTAGGAGCGCTGGTTATTCAGACAGCGGTATGGATGGTGGGGTCAGGGAACGCGAGACCTGCACAGGCAGAGCTGTTTTGCCCGGCAGTGGTGTGATGAGCTGTTGGAGACACTGATCCTTGAAAGTGACAGTGACTAAATACTTTTATGAGAATGGGGTTTATTTAGCCATGTGTTCCTTGTTTTGTGAAGTGGAGGGGAAAGTCCGGGCAGCTTGAGGACTGCATACCAGTAGACCTTATCTGGTTCTTCTCATAGCCAGACGAGGGGGATGGTGCATGCTACAAAAACCTGGGGTTGCTGTAGGCTGTGATCAGCCCCGCTGTGGCTGATCGAACTGCAATACTCCAACATTATCTGCAGTCCAGAAATTCTTTTCCAAAAACTGCTTTGCATCTTCGGACAGAGCTCGTAAAACTTCTTCTCCTTTTGTTTTTATCCTTCAGGATTACTACAGCATCCCATTCCCTACACCTACCACCCCGCTGACTGGAAGAGATGGCAGCCTGAGCAGCAATCCGTACTCCGGTAGGGAAACAAACTGCTCTGATGGCATATCCCATCAGGTGTTTGTGCTGCTGCTTACTAGTTTCCTGTGCCGTTGTCTGCTGGCACCACCCCCTGCACTGCCTTTGGTCTGGAGCATGTTTCTCAGCAGCTAAATTCTTGACTTCCCTTTGATCATCTGGTCGTGTCGAGGCACGTTACGGGGAGGATGCAGACAAGCAGGAGTTGATGCAGCAGTTGGAAAGGGAGCAAGGAAGGGCTGAAGGAATCTGAGAGGTGGTGAGGCAGGGATTAAGCAGTGCTTCTCAAGCACTTAGACTAAAAATAGAAAGAAACACAAAATCTGGAGGAATTAATTTTTTTATCTATGCGACAGTCTCCTGGAGAAAGAAAACAGGGCATTTAGGACCTGTCAAATTCAAACCAAATGCCCAGTGGGTGGCTGATCTCTCACTGACCTCGGTAGGTGTGTTTATTCCCACTGCTGATTTGCAGTGAGCAGCAGTTCCGCTGAGCTTTCATGTGCTCTAGGAATTGTTGCACTTTGTGGATCGCTCTTTTTCCAGCACCACTTCTCCCCAGCTTCAGCAGGAGCTTGTTTGTGTGGAAGTGCTTTTGCCTGGCACACTGAGGCTGAAAGCCCAAGCTCAGAGTGTGTCACTGCTGCATGCGGGATTTGCCAAGCTAACATCGGTGATAATTAATATTTGTGGCTATCCTGGACTCACTTGTGAGCTGGGGCAGCACTGAGAAATTCACTGGCTTTACTGTTTGAGCTCTGAATGGGGAGAGTGTTTGCATGAAAGAGCAGCAAAGGGAGCTTCCCCGAGCCCTGCAGCCAAACCCTTGCCCAGTGCCCAGACTGGGAAGAGAGGAAACTGTATTTCTGAGTACTCTCCGTGGGCTGCTGGGGCTCTGCAGTGGCATTTGACTCAGTGCATTCGATTCCAGCAAGAGAGAAGGAGACGTGAGCCCTGCGGTAGAAAGGGGCCATTCACGCATCCTCGACTGGAAGATAGTTGCCTCCCCTCTTCAAGGAAGGGCTGTTTGGCGGTAGGACAGGCCCCCGCGCTGCTGCTCTGGCCTCTGGTCTGGCTCTGGAGGGAGCTGAGTCATGTTCAGGCCTGCGGCTGATGCACGGAGAGGGTGTAGGGAGAGCTCTGGCATCCGGGCTCTGTTGCTGCGCAGGCGGCCAGTGGCAGGTTCATCCCGTGCCGGATGGCAGGCTGACATCAGGCGGTGCAGCACTGTAGCTTTGCTGCTGGGGGTTTCCCTTACCCTCTGAAGTCCTCTCAGGGATGAGGAGAGTAATTAACAGCTTATCCTTATCAGCATGCAAGGCTCTGAGGGCTTGCGAGGGCTGTAGAAGGGGGGTTGATTCAAGTCACCGTTGATCAAAAGGCTGGGTCACCTTGGGCTGAGCCAGAATGGGACAGGATTTGGCGTGTCTGTTCTTCATTCTCCTTTCATCTCCTGTATTCCAGGGGATTTAACAAAATTTGGCCGAGGTGATGCCTCTTCCCCCGCTCCTGCAACGACTTTGGCCCAGCCTCAGCAGAGCCAGACCCAGACTCACCACACCACGCAGCAGACGTTCCTGAACCCGGCGCTGCCTCCTGGCTACAGTTACACCAGTCTGCCGTACTACACAGGGGTACCAGGGCTCCCCAGCACCTTCCAATACGGGCCCGCCGTGTTCCCTGTGAGTTTTCCAGAGGCAAGGCGTGTGGGATTCGGGCAGGAGGGCAACGCAGCGAAGCCTCTCCTCACCCCGCTTCTCTCCTTGCTGTAGGTTGCTCCTACCTCTTCCAAGCAGCATGGTGTGAATGTCAGCGTCAACGCATCAGCAACCCCTTTTCAGCAGCCCAGTGGCTACGGCTCCCATGGATACAGCACTGGTAAGACACACCCGAAAGAGCATCTTGGCAGCAGTTACTGACAGTGGCAGGGCTTGTCCACAGTTTCCAGCAGTAAGGGAGGAAAATGGCTGTGGTGCAACTCGCAGATCATTTAATTCTCCGTGGAAAGGCCCAGGCTTGTTCTGCATCCAGGTCTGGAGCAGATTTGAGGAGTATGGAGCACTTCATGCCCTCCCCTGTGCCCAGCAGTTGGATGGCTGGGGCCTTGGGCTCGCATCAGAGAGCTTAAGCTGCGGAATTGTTTGGGTTTTGTTTGTTTGGGGTTTTTTTTTACTGCCTGTATGTCATCATTTGAGCCTGGGAACTTGTTTGATTCCTGTGTTTGGCAGATGATGCTTTTTAGAGGAATGTCCTTGATTCAAAGGTGCAAGAAGGTCGTGAACCTGCCACTTGTCTCGGTACTGGGTTTCACTGGTTAATGTCTGGTTGACTTAAAAAGGGCCTGCATCTGGGTCCTTCTTCCCGAATTCCTGTTGTGCCTTTTTTCTCTATGTTAGAGCCCTTCAAGACACTATTTTCTCTTTGTGAAGATACTTCAGCTCTGTACCAGGTCACCTGGTACTGAGTCTTTCAAACCTTTTTGATTTTAACACTTTTTCCGGGCCTTAAACCATTGCTGAGGCTTTCCTCCGTACCGCCCCCTGTCAGAAGCAGCCAGCCAGCCTCAGATGTGGGTTGTGTGCCAGCGTTGCCAGTCGTTGCACCGACCAGCCCAGCCCACAGTTGAGTGGCCTTTCCATGCAGTTGCCTGTTTTACATCCGAGGAGCTCTCGGGCCATCCTTGCTACTGTGTCGTGCTGGGAGTTTGTTTCCCTGTCTGCCGCATCCCCCCAGATCTTCTCCCAGTTGCTGTTTTCTGGGCTCTTCAATAAGGTGCATTTCTCTGGGTGGCAGCCCGCCCCTGAGTTTTTTATTTTTTTTTTCTGGAGGCATTCAGAAACTGCTGGTGTCCAGAGCGACAGAACTTAATGCTCCTACAGGCATTTTGCAGCTTGGCTTGGGCAAGGCCCTGCTCTCTAGGACGATGTCTGGCTCCAAACCTTCCCCGGCTGTGGCACCGCTAGAGCTCTCCCCCACCTGACGCTGGCATTAGCAGCTGAACCGGCGGCTGCTGCCTAACACTCGCTTGCCTTTCCTTCTCCCCAGGTGTATCCGTGACATCCAGTAATACGGGAGTGCCGGACATCTCGGGCTCTGTCTACTCCAAAACTCAGGTTCGTGTCTGGTGTGCGCTCCAGGAAGGCACTGCTTTGCTGGGGAGCGGAAGCCCAGCTCTGAGACAGCCCCCCTGGGCAACGAGGTCTCTTCCTCTTGGAGCAGAAAGAAAATGCTCGGCGTTTCCCACCTTAGAGCAATTCCAAGCCCAGGAAGAGCCATAGGCAGAGATTTTTGGCCGTTCTCTGCACCGTGCACTAGCTCCTGGGCACACAACTTGTAGAGCTGGGAGGGGGCACGCTGCTGGGAGGGGGCACGCTGCTGGGAGGGGGCACGCTGCTGGGAGGGGGCACGCTGCTGGGAGGGGGCACGCTGCTGGGAGGGGGCACGCTGCTGGGAGGGGGCACGCTGCTGGGAAAGGGCAGGGCAGCGCCGCCCAGCTCCCAGCCCTTACTCTGCCGTTGGCGTCTCCTCCTCAGCAATCCTTCGAGAAGCAGGGATTTCACACTGGAACCCCGGCAGCCTCCTTCAACCTGCCTTCGGCACTGGGCAGCGGGGGCCCCATCAACCCCGCGACGGCAGCGGCGTACCCCCCGACCCCTTTCATGCACATCCTGACCCCGCATCAGCAGCCGCACTCTCAGATCCTCCACCACCACCTGCAGCAGGATGGGCAGGTAAGCGACCCCCCCCCAGCCTCCCCCGGCCCTCGCTGGGGTATTTCCTAGGGCTCTTGCTCTCCCTCCCTGGCCCCCCCCTCCCTCCCTCCCTCACGCCCTGCGGCGGACACACGCGGTGACACGCACACGCTCACACCTGCACATACACACAGGGCCGATAAAGAGGATGAGGTGAGGAAGGCCCGGGGTGCGCTCCGCTGGGGGGTACTCGGCACGGCCCCCTCGCTGCCGGGCTGTACCAGGTAGGGTCGGGTAGTGCCCCTTCTCGCAGACATGCCTGGTACCCCCCGACCTCCCCCCTTCCTCAGAGGGGTGGCTCCGCAGGCCAGCAGCGAAGGGGTGACTTGCCACAGCCACGACCCCGCCATAGCTTGCAGGTCTAACCGTGGATTTCTATTGTCATAGTTTGTCCCTTTATTTTACATATCCTGGTACTGCAACAGCTTCCATATTTGCAGATGATACTGTGCTGCCAACGCCAGCAGGAAGACCAGGTAATGAACCTCTCTGATAATGCCTTGCACTTGCCCTGGGGTCTCCCCCCGCCCCTAAGGCCCCCCAGGCTCACGTAGCCCCTTCCTTCTCCCCCCGTGGCCCCGCCAGGCGAGGAGAGAGGCCCTCAGTCAGTATGTGCACACACACACACCCGCGCGCACAGACACACACCCCCCTGCTCAACCCCTTCCCACCACCCCCCCTCTATCCCCCCTCCCTGCTGCGCGGCAGCCCCCCCAGCGCTGCCAGGGCCCCCCTGTTGCCTGCGGTCCTGGCATGGTGCCGGTCTGGAGGAAGGCGCAGAGCGGAGGGGAGGGTGCTGGGGCATTGAGGGGCCACCAGCTGGGTGCAGGAGGTGGCCCGTGCCCTGGTGTCGGTGGCCCCAGGGGGCTTGTGCTGGGCTGAGGCAGGTCAGCGAGTGCCGAGGAGCCGTCCTGCGGGGACCAGCATCGCCCTGCGGAGCAAGCCGGGGTTGGGTCCCCAGAGATGATGGCACCCGCTGCCCCGCGATAACTTGCCCCAATTCTCGCCCCCTTCCCGCAGAGCGGCTCCGGGCAGCGCAGCCAAGGCAGCTCCATCCCCCAGAAATCCCAGGCCAACAAGTCGGCCTACAACAGCTACAGCTGGGGCGCCAACTGAGGCCGGGCCGGCCCTCGCCCACCCACCACTTGCTTCTTCCGGAAGAGAATCCAACCGAACCCGATGATGCCGAAGGACCCCGGGGAGGAGAAGGCTCTGCCGCAGGGCAGCGCCCCACCCCGCAACCCCCGAGCAGGGCAGGCGGCTCGGCCGCATCTGTCTTCAGCCACCTTTCCTGTTGTATGTAATATAGAATTTGTATTTTTTCTTTTTCCCCCCCCCCTTTTCTTTCTTTTTTCCCGCCCCCCCCTCCCCCCCCCCCCCCCCCCCCCCCCGCATTCAGATTCTGAACCGTTTGCCGTAGGGGCCTTTTTTGGTTTTTACTCCTTTCTCCCCTCTCCCCCCACCTCCTGCTGCCCCACAACCTCTTGGATCCAAAGGAGTGGAAGCTGCGAGTCGCCTACAGCAAACCCCCTTATTATTAGGAATAAGAACAGTAATTGATATGAACAGCATTGTAAGATGAATTAGTTGAAGTGTTTTTTTTGTACCGTGTTCTAAATTTAATGGATAAATGTGTCTTGTATATAAAAACAAAAACCCCACGCCGTCCTGTAGTTCTCTCATTTCCTCGCTCTGACAGCCCCGGAGGGGCCACCCCTTATTTTACATTCTCCATCCATGCCCCCTCCCTCCCTGTGGGCCTCGAGTGCAGGTCCTGACCCCCCCCCCCCGCCCCCAGCCCTTGCACGCTGTAAGTACCTTCTGCTTTTGGTTTGGTTTGATTTTTTTGGTCTTTTTTTCTTCTTTTTTTTTTTTTTTCTTTTTTTTCTATGCGGTCCAGATCTTGTATTTTTCAGTTCAAACCGGTCACTTCAACTGAAGCCCCCGTGCGGGTGATTTACTAAAGAGAATAAAGATCACAAAGTGATGTGTGTATTTTTTAATACCTGCCTCCGCAGCCTGCTGCCGTGTTTTTCCCACCGGGGGCGGGAGGCCCCGGGCCGGGGCAGAGGGAGAAGTGGTTCCCCCACCCCAGCTGCTTTTTTTTCCCTTTTTGTGGCTTTTTCCTCTTCCTGGGGAAGGAAAGGATCCCAGAACCCGTCACGGTTCTTCTCCTCGGCCCTTCCCCGCCAGGCCCGGGGGGGGCCACGACACGCCTGCGGACACGGAAGGGACCGGTCTGGGGCCGGTGGATGGAGGGCCCGGAGCCCGGTGGCGGCACGGAGCGGGAGGCCCCAGGGCTGTCCCGGAGTGTGAGGGGCACGAGGCGGGGTCGAGGCGGGGGCGGCAGAACGGGAACCGGGACCGGGACGGGCCCCGCGGATCCGCCTCCGGTCCAGGCCGCGGCACCTCGCGACACCCGGCGGCGCTTTACGGCCGTCGCGCGGCTCCCGGCGCTTTACGGCAGCGCGACCCGGGCGCGGCGGGCGGAGCGCGATGAGCTTCTACGACGCGTTTCGCGGCTTCTTCGGTTTCCCGGGGCGGCGCAGGTACCGCCACCCCCGCCCCGGCGCCCGCCACCCCCACTGGGCGTCCCTGGTCCCCCCGGCTGCGTAAACCCCGTCCCCCTTTCCCCCGGTTGCCCCCCGTGCCCCCGCCCGCACAGGCCCTGGCTCGGTTTGCCGCCCGGTCCGTCCCCCCCCGCCCCATGTTGCCCCGCAGGGCCTGTCCCGGCCCCCGGTTGCTCCGGGCCCGGGTGTGTCTCAGCGCCGCGGTCCCACAGGCCCCGGGACCCGCTCTTCGGCGGCTCGGCGTGGGACGAGGAGGAGGAGGAGGAGGACGGCCCGGCCCTGGCGCAGCCCCCCCAGGACTTCTTCGGCTTCGGTCCCGGCGGGTCCCGCGGTGCCTTCGAGGAGCTGTTCCGGGACGTGGGCGAGCTCCTAGGCGTCTTCGGGGGTGCCTGGGCCGGGCCCCCGCAGCCCTTCGGTGGGGAAGGGAAGGGGCCGCCCCCACCGGGGCTGCGCGGAGCCCGGGGGGGGGGCCGATGCGGAGTCCCGCGGGCGGCCCGGCCTGACCCGACCCCCTTTTGCTCCCCAGAGCCCGCCCTGCCCGGCCCCGGCGAGGGGCGGCCGCTGCGGGACTCCATGCTGAAGCACCCAGACAGCCCCACTCCCAAGGCAGCCCCAGAAGGCACCGGTGACCCGGCCCGGCCCTGGAGACCCTTCCTGGGGGTGGGTGAGGGCTCTGCCTCCCGCGGGCTGGGCTCTGGCAGCCGTTGGAGCCTGCCAGTGCGGTGTCACACTGTGCCTCACCATCACCAGCGCGTGGCTTTGCCTTGCAGCTGGAAGACGCTCACCCTGCGCCTCCAGACCTCAAGGAAGACCAAGGTGGGTTCTGGGAGTGGGGCCGTGTGTTCTTTGCCTTCCCTGCTCCTGCCCACGCTGCGGCAGACATCAGGGCATGTCACTGCTGTCACCATCTCACGTCTCCCCCACAGACCTGGACTCCCAAGTCTCCTCTGCAGGGCTGGGGACCATCCTGAGACCCGATGAGCCGAAGTCCCACTCTTACTTCCAGAGCGTCTCTGTTACCAAAGTGACTCTCCCTGACGGGGTGAGTATTCTTGTCACGTAGGGATGGGCCACGGGTGACCTGAGGACACTGTTCCCGGGCAGGGAGCAGAGCCCCGGCTGGTGGCATGTCTCAGGGCTTGGTGCTCTGCACAGGCGGTGGAGGAGCGCCGGACCGTGCAGGACAGCCAGGGCCGCCGGGAGACAACGGTGACCCGCCGGAGGGGGGACCAGGCCTTCATCACCACCACCAAGGAGGACGGGCAGAGCAAGGACTACCGGGAGGAGGTGGTCAACATGGATGACCGTGAGTGGGGCGCTGAGGAGGGCGAGGGGAGAGGGCCGGGTCCCCTCTGAGCGAGCTCTCCCTGCTCTCCCAGGGGAGCTGGCGCAGTTTGCAGGCATGTGGCCACGGCCAGATGAGCTCCGTGCTCCCAACCTGAGTGACCCCTCATCCACGCTGGGCAGCTTCTTCCGACGCTGGTTCTCAAGCTGGTAGCTGTGCCCCCTCCCCGGCTGAGCGTCCCGTATGTGTGATAGGTGTGGGGTGGGGGGACCTCAGGGCTTCCCAGGGCTGTGGGGACGGATGCCAGCAGCCTCATTTCACCACCTGTTTTCGTTGCAGATGGGTCAGATCCTGATGGGAGCTGGTGCCCATGCTGGGGGCTGCCCCACCTTCTGGGGTGCTGCGGAGCTGTGGGGAGCCCCATGGGGGCCGAGTGCGTGTGTGTGCATGTGTACAGAGCAATAAAAATCTATTTATGCTAACAGCGACCTGTCAGGCTCCTTCAGGCTCCGACTCGGAGGCAGGGATCGGCACGGCTCCTGGGGGCTGCCCCATGGGTGCAGGCAGCTGCTGGGCTCCTCTGGCCTGGCCCCATGCCTGCACCGCTCCCTGCCCACCTCCGCTCCGGTTCCCCTGCCTGCCCGGTGCTCGGCTGATGCCTCCCCTGGGCCGCTCTCAAGGGCCCGTCCTGGGAGCCTTTCCAAGGCCTCTTCATTAGCGCTGCCTGCGGTTGCGGCTTGGGCAGGGCTCTGGCAGGGAAAAGGGGGGGCTCCCCGGAGGGGAAACGCTGGTGCCAGCTCACCTGAGTGAGGTCTCGGGTCCCCATGGCCACTTGGGGATACCTGGGGGCTCCCGCCAGGTCTGGCCCTGCCAGGGGATGCCATCGTCACAAGACACCGCTGTCCCTGGCCACACACGGGACTCTGGTCCCTGCCAGGCGTCTCCCTGTGGTGTGGCCCTGGATTGGTTTAAAGTCTGCATGTTATCACCCACCCCAGCCCTGGGGCTCATAAAGTCACACTGGGACAAAGCCACAAACACGCTGCTGCCCGTTCCCGGCCGGCACCATGGGCTCCACTTCTTTCTTGAAGAAGGCGCAGGCTCTGCTCCGCATCCGCAACCAGCTGGCGCGGGAATGCCTGGCCGAGCTGCTGTCTGTCTTCGTGCTCATGGTGAGTGGGGCATGCGGGTGGGCCGGGGCTGACCGTGGGGCGGTGGCGGGGGCCAGGGGTCCCACGGCTCCCCTGGCCGGGAGTGGGGGGGTTTGGGGCTGCACTGTGCTTGCTGAGTGACTCAGCACTGCCCGGCCTCCGCCTTGGGCCCATTTTCGGCAGCGTGGTGTGCCCTCGGTGCGGTGAGGGCACAGGCGCTGCCATGCAGTGGCTGAGGGAGCGGTGCCGGGCAGCACTGGCCTTGACGCCTCCCGCCCTGGAGCAGGCAAAGGTTGGGGCTCTGGAGCTGCGCTTGGCGGTTTGGCTGCATCCCATGACGGCGAACCTTGTGGACGGTGACAGCTTGTCCATGCTGGTGACACACCTTTCCCTGCTGCCTCCTCAGGAAAGCAGATTACTTAATTACTGATAATTTGTTTACTTTGCTGTCAAAACCACAAATGAAACCAGTAACTGCCTCCCAGCCTGTCCCTGGCAAACCATGGAGCCAGCGCAGGCAGCGGCACCGGAGCAGCCCTTGCCCCACTGCCCCTCTGCCGCCCGGGATCGGTGCTAATTCTGCCGGCGGCTGTGGCACGGTGGGGCAGCGGCCCTTGAGGAGCAGGGCAGGGCTCGGCGAGGGGGGGCCATGATGGAGCCCTTGTCCCTCTTCTCCAGCTGATCAACCTGGGCGGCGCGGCACAGATGGTCACCACCTCCGAGACCAAGGGGAACTACCTCAGCTCCTACCTGGCGGGTGCCCTGGCCATCATGGTGGCCGTCCACACAGGGGGGGGAGTCTCAGGTGAGGCTGGGGAGGGGGTCCCAGCTCCTGCTGTCCCCCACTTCCAGATCCCCCAGGACCCTCCACTCCTGGCCCCTCTCCCCACTCCCTTGCAGGAGCCCACCTGAACCCGGCATTCTCCTTTGCCATGTGCCTGCTGGAGCAGTTTCCCTGGTGGAAGTTTCCCATCTACGTGGCCATGCAGATCTTGGGCTCTTTCATTGCTGCTGGAGCCGTCTACGTCCTCTACTACGGTATGGGGAGGTGGGTGGGTGCCCGGCGGGGGGACACCACAGCTGTGACAGGGTGGCCGGGCTCACACACAGGCTCTGCTCCGCAGACGCCATCTGGCACTACAGCAACGGGACCCTCACCACCTCTGGCCCCCGGGAAACCGCCTCCATCTTTGCCACCTACCCTGCTGACTACGTCTCCATCACCAACGGCTTCTTGGACCAGGTGGGTGCCGGTGTCGGCTGCACCCAGACCCCTCCGGTGGTGCCAGTCCCTGCGGTGCTGAGCTGCTGTGCCGGCCCTGCAGGTGATAAGCACAGGGATGCTGATCTTGGGCGTTCTGGCCATCATGGACACACGCAACAAGCCTGTCCCCAGGGGCCTGGAGCCAGTGGCCGTGGCCCTGCTGGTGCTCGCCATCGAGCTCTCCATGGGCTCCAACTGTGGCTGCCCCATGAACCCTGCACGGGATTTCGGACCCCGGCTCTTCACTTACGTGGCGGGTTGGGGCGCCGAGGTCTTCAGGTGGGTAGAGGGAAGGGGGCAAGGTGGGGGGTGGCAGGGGTGATCCCCTGCCCACCGTGCCCCATCTCCAGCAGGGGCAATGGGTGGTGGTGGGTGCCGTTGGTGGCACCGCTGCTGGGGGCCGCTGTGGGCTCGGCCCTTTACCAGCTCTTCGTGGCTTTCCACCACCCGCCGGAGGAAGGCAACCCCCAGGATGACCAGAACTCCCTGGTCCTCATCAGCGCCACCATCCCCTCGGACACCAAGATGTCACCTGGGAAGGACGCAGAGGTGATGCTGTCCCAGAAGAAGTGACGCCAGGGATCGCCCTGGTCCCCCCTGCAGTCCCCGTCACACCATTAAACCAGCCCTGAGATCATGGGGTGTCTTGTGTCTGGGCACAGGGGGAGGCAGTGGCTCCCAGCCCCCTGGCCCGGGGGGGGCCTGCCCCCTTGGAACCCCTGGGACTGCCTCTGGCCCCCCAGCCCCCCTCCCCATCCCCCAGCTCCCCGGGACCCCCATGGGCTGCCCCTGGTATTACCCGGGGCTGCCTCTGGACCCCCAGGACCCTCCCTGGACCATACCGGGGCTGCCCCTGCTACGCCCCGGGGCTGCCTCTGACCCCCCAGAACACACACACACCCCTCCCCCTCCCCCCCGCGGCTCCCCGGGACCCCTGGGGCTGCCCCTGGCTCCCCAGAACCCCCCCACACCCCCCCCCCCCCGGTTCCCTCGGACCCCTCGTGCCCCCCGGGGCTGCCTCTGGCCCCCCAGGACCATCCACGGGACCCGCCGGGGCTGCCCAGGAGCCCCGGGGTTGTACTCCGGGATCCCCCCGAGGCCTCCCCCGGGACCGTCTTGCTCCCCGGGACCCCCGAGGCCGCCCAGTCCCCCCGGGGCAGCGCTCGGTCGCTGCCCGCCTCCCCCCCCCCCCCGCCCCATCACTTCCGCCGCCGACCGGCGCCGCCGCGGCCATGGGGCGCTGAAGCGGCGGCAGCGGCAGCGGCAGCGGGGCCGCACCGGCCCCGGCACCGGCCCCGGCCCCCGCCGCCCGCTCCCCATGGGCTGCGGGGCCGCGGGCCATGGAGCGGTGCGCGGCCCGCCGGGCCCCAGGTGAGCGGGGCGGGGGCCCGGTAGGCCCCGGTAGGCCCCGGTGGGCCCCGGTGCGGACGTTGCCCCGGCAACGCGGCGGGGCGGGGCGGGAGGGCCCGGGCCGGGGCACCGGCAGCGGCAGCGCGGGATGGCGCCGCCGGGGCGCGCCGCGGCCCCGCAGCCATGACGGTGCCCCGGGAGATGCCCGAGAAGTGGCCGCGGGTCCGCGGGCCCGGGCGGGCCGGTGGGTGCGGGGCGGGCGGGCCTGCGGCGGGGCCGGGCCGGGGGCCTTGGGGCGGGGGGCAGGATCTGGGCTGGGGGGGACAGTGCGGGGCTGGGGGTACAGAGAAGCAGGGCTGGGGGGGTGGGGGTGCAGGGCTGGGGGTTCAGATATCCAGGGCTGGGGGGCTGGGGGTGCGGAGAAGCAAGGCTCAGGGTCTGGGCGTGCAGGATCTGGGGGTCCTGGGCTGGGGGTCTGGGAGCACAGGGCTGGAGGGGTCCTGGGGGTGCAGAGAAGTATGGCTGGAAGTCTGGGGGTGCAGAGAAGCAAGGCTGGGGGTCTGGGGGTGCAGGGCTGGGGGTCTGCGCATTCAGATATCCAGGGCTGGTGGTCCAGGGGTGCAGAGAAGCAAGATTGGGGGTGCGAGATCTGGGAGTCCTGGGCTGGGGGTCTGGGAGCGCAGGAGGGGTCTGGAGCCCTGGGGATGCAGAGAAGCAAGGGTGGGGGTCTGGGGGTGCGGGGGCTGCGGGTGCAGAGGAGAAGGGCTGGGGTTCTAGGGGTGCAGGTTTTGGGTTAGGGGTGTGGGAATGTGGCTCTGGGGGGCTGGAGGTGCAGGGTTGGGGGTCTGGGGGTGCAGAGGAGCAATGCTGGGCTTCTAGGGATGCAGGGCTGGGGGCCTGAGGGTCTAGGGGTGCAGCTGAGCAGGGCTGGGTGTGCGGGGCTGGAGGGGTCTGGGGGTGCAGAGAAGCAAGACTGGGGGTGCAAGATCTGGGGCTCCTGGGGTAGGGGTCTGGGAGCGCAATGCTGGAGGGGTCTGGGGACCTGGGGGTGCACAGAAGCAAGGCTGGGGGTCTGGAGCTGCAGGGCTGGGGACCTGGGGGTGCACAGAAGCAAGGCTGGGGGTCTGGAGCTGCAGGGCTGGGGACCTGGGGGTGCAGAGGAGCAGGGCTGTGGGTCTGGGGGTGCAGGACAGGGTCTGGGGGTGCAGGACTGGAGGGGGCTAGGAGTGAAGATATCCAGGGCTGGGGGTGCAGATAAGCAAGACTGGGGGTGCAGGATCTGGGGGTTCTGGGAAAGAGGTGCGGGAGTGTAGGGCTGGAAGGGGTCTGGGGGTACAGAGAAGCAGGGCGGGCGGTCTGAGGGTGCAAGACAGGGGCTGGGGGTGCAGAGAAACAAGGCCGGGGGTCTGGGGGTGCAGGTAAGCGGTGCTGGAGGGTCTGTGGGTGCAGAGAGGGGAGGTCTGGGGGTGCAGAGAGGGGAGATCTGGGGGCGCAGAGAGGGGAGGTCTGGGGGTGCAGAAGAAGAGGTCTGGGGGTGCAGAGAGGGGAGGTCTGGGGGTGCAGAGAGGGTGGTCTGGGGGTGCAGAGGGGAGGTCTGGGGGTGCGGGGCTGACGGGAGCGCTGTGTTGCAGAGGAGGAGAGGCGGGTGCGAGCCAACGCGCGGGAGTACAACGAGAAGTTCCAGTATGCGGTGAGTGGGGTGACCGAGCTCCGTCCCTGGGGGTCTTGTCCCACGGCTTGGGCAGGTTTGAGGGGGCTGGGGCTTGCGTCACCGTCTGGGTCAGCAGAGGGGGGGCAGTTATGGCTAAATATAGATGTTTGTCCAGGAGAAAATTGTGCTGACGAGCTGCTAACGCTAATGGAGCTCTGTGGTGGGGGCAGCCTGGGTGAAGGGGGGCATGGCACATTCCCATGGGGGACATGCAGCCCCCCCATCCTCTGCCGGGTCCGGAGCCCCCCCCAGCTCTGCCTGCACCCATGCCTGGTCCCCCGATGATGCTGTTCTGTGTCTGGCTAATTAACGAGCTTCTGGAGCCGCTGGGGGAGGGGCACCGCTCACCTTGGCCTCCCCCTCCACGCTGGAGGTTATTTCTGGTTCCTCCAGACCAGGCCCTGCCCCGGCCTTGCTGGGGGGGGGAAACAGGGGGTCTGGGTTGGGGTGACCCTTGTTGGGGGCCGGGTGCTGCCGCCCGGATGCACAGGATGCTGCCGCTGGAGGAGGCTGGTCCCTGAGTACCGGCTGGTGACCGAGGCGGAGGAATCAGCTCCTTGAGGAAGCTGCCATGGCGTTAGAGCAGGAGCAGGAGCTGAGGGGGGCGGGCTGCTGTTCGGAAATCCCAAATTAGGGACATGGTGAGCTGCAGCCCTGCTGCCAGAGCGGTGCTGGGGGGGCCACAGGGCCTCGGCAGCTCCTGAACACCCTTCTTGCCCCATCCGTCCACAGAGCAACTGCATCAAGACCTCCAAGTACAACATTGTCACCTTCCTGCCTGTCAACCTCTTTGAGCAGTTCCAGGAAGTAGCCAACACCTATTTCCTCTTCCTCCTCATCCTGCAGGTGAGCGGTGGGGGGTCCGGGGAGGCAGACGGGGCCCCCCCCCACTGTCCTTCCCTGGCTGAACAGCCAGGAGGGCTCAGGGCACCATCCTGCCCCTGGGAAGCAGGGGGTTTGGTACCCTCAGGCAGGGGTAGTGGGGGTCTGGGGGTGGCCTGGTCCCCTCCAACTCCTGCTCCCTGTCCCCAGCTGATCCCGCAGATCTCTTCACTCTCCTGGTTCACCACCATCGTGCCTTTGGTTCTTGTCTTAACCATCACAGCTGTCAAAGATGCCACCGACGACTATGTGAGTGGTCCCCCACACGCCCCTCTACCCGGGCTGGCTGCCCCCTGGGCATGGGGAGCAGGGGCTGGGCAGGGGGCTGCGAGGCAGGGGGCTGTGACCCTGGTGCGGGTGTGCGGTGCCCGGGGACATGGTGTTTGGAGGGGGAGGGGCGCAGGACCCCGTCCTCAGAGGGGCTGACACTGCTGTCTTCTCCGCACCCAGTTCCGCCATAAAAGCGACAACCAGGTGAACAACCGTCAGTCTCAGGTGCTGATCGGCGGAGTGTGAGTGTCACGGGGACGGGGCAGCTGAGGAGGGGACACGGGGCCCTGTGGGACGCGGCACAGTGCTGCAGGCAGGGGCAGAGGGCAGTGGGGCAGGGGGGAAGTGGTGCTGCCATCTCCTGCCTAACTCCCCTCTGCTGTCCCTCTGCAGCCTCCGGCAGGAGCAGTGGATGAACGTCCGTGTTGGAGACATCATCAAGTTGGAGAACAACCAGTTCGTGGCGGTGAGCGTGGCCCCAAGATGGGCACGTTCTCGGGTGGGCGGCACACAGGGACAGCAGCACAGCATGGTGCTGCGCCCACTCTGCTTTTGTGCTCCTCCATCACCTCCTGGGGTGGAGATATCAGGGACTTTCCAGCCCGGAAGTTGCATTTAGGTTGGAGCGTTTGAGCTCTGGGGGTTTGGCTGTTGTGGGCACTTCAGGTGATGGTGTCCGGGCCAGGGTGCCAGCAGCACCCTGCCAAGGACAACGTGGCTCCAGGGACCCCACTGGCCCCTGGCATCCAAGGGTTAGGAGCTTCCCTGGGGAAAGGTGCAGGGGAGCCCCAGTGTCAGCGTGACTCTTCACGTGTCTCTCCTGGCAGGCTGACCTCCTCCTCCTCTGCAGCAGCGAACCCCATGGGTTGTGCTACATAGAGACCGCGGAGCTGGATGGGTAGGTAGCCCCCGCTCGCCTCGGGTGGCAAGGGAAGGCGAGAGGTAGGAGTGAGAATGGCAGGGCAGGAGCTACCAGGGACCTGAAAGTGGGGAACATCTGCCAAAGCCCTCCCTGCCAGGCTGTCGCTAACCCCGCGCGTGGTGCCTCCTTGCCCGCAGAGAGACCAACATGAAGGTGCGGCAGGCCATCCCCGTCACCTCGGAGCTGGGTGACACCAGCAAACTGGCTCGGTTTGACGGTGAGTGCCTGCGACCGGTCCTCTGCGAAGGGGGCAGCCCCTGGGTTTCCTTCTCCATCACCTGGCCTGGCTCCACCCTGGAGAGACCAGGACCATCCACGCGGTGGTGTGGTCCTGTGGCTTGAAGAGGATCTCTGGGGAGGTGGGGACAGTGCTGGGAGCACTGGGATGGAGCTGGCCACGTGGAGAAGGCACGTTACAGCCAAGCCATCCCCTGTGCCCAGGCGAGGTGATCTGTGAACCCCCCAACAACAAGCTGGACAAGTTTGGCGGGACGCTGTACTGGAAGGAGAACAAGTATCCACTGAGCAACCAGAACATGCTGCTGCGGGGCTGTGTCCTGCGCAACACCGAGTGGTGCTTCGGCCTCGTCATCTTTGCAGGTGGGCTGGGACAGCCACCGCTGCCGCACTGTGCGGAGGGCGAAGACCCCGCTGACGCGGTCCCCTCTCCCCAGGGCCCGACACGAAGCTGATGCAGAACAGCGGCCGGACCAAGTTCAAGCGGACGAGCATCGATCGGCTGATGAACACGCTGGTGCTCTGGGTATGGGGAAGGTGGATCCCGGGGAGCCCTGACTCTGCTCCGGTTGGGGCTCTGATGTCCTCTCCTTGTCCCCAGATCTTTGGGTTCCTGGTGTGCATGGGGGTGATCCTGGCCATCGGCAACGCCATCTGGGAGCACGAGGTGGGCGTCTGCTTCCAGATCTACCTGCCCTGGGACGAGGGGGTGCACAGTGCCTTCTTCTCCGGCTTCCTCTCCTTCTGGTCCTACATCATCATCCTCAACACTGTGGTGCCCATCTCGCTCTACGTGAGGTAGGGCAGGGGCCGAGGGGCTGGGGGTGTGCAAGGGGCAGGAATTAGGGGTGCCCTTTGGGGAGGGGAGACGGGGATGGAGACCCACGGGCAGAGCTGTGTGTGTGGGGTGGGCGCGGGCTGCTGTCAGGGTGACGGGCCACGTCTGCCCTTGGGGATACCCCAAGACCTGAGACCCCACAGGTCCCTCGGGGCCCCCCCGGCTGTGTCTGTCTGGCTGCTCGTCTCTCCCTGCCCTGGCTGCATGCTGGTTATTTTGCTCTGCCCTCCTGCAGCTCCCAGGCTCCTGCACTGTCCCCTTCTCTCTCTCTTTTAATTTCTCTCTCTTTTCGTTCCCCAGCATGGGTTCTGTCACCCTTAGCCCCGAGGTAAGAACGTGTCGCCCCCACCCCTCCCACTAGCTCATTGCTGTCTGCCCTGGGGGCCGGGGAGGGGGTTCGGGGCGCGTAGGTGTGTGAGATGCCTGGGTAACCCCCCTCGGTGCCAGGCCCTGCGTCCCCAGCCCTGGCTTGGCGGTGGCTGTCGGTAGGAGCGGGTGTGGGCCAGCCCCGGGGATGGGCGCGGGTGCTGGCAAACAGCGTGGGAGCCCTGGGTGCCCCAGGCGCTTGGGGGTCTGGGGTGGGCGGATGTGTGTGTGTGCCCGTCACTGGCTCAGCGGAGCCTGCTGCCCTGCCCCGGTGACACCCGGCTGTCCCGCCCTGCAGCGTGGAGGTGATCCGTCTCGGGCACAGCTACTTCATCAACTGGGACAAGAAGATGTACTGTGCCAAGCGCCGGACGCCAGCCGAGGCCCGGACCACCACCCTCAATGAGGAGCTGGGGCAGGTGGAGTACATCTTTTCCGACAAGACCGGCACCCTCACCCAGAACATCATGGTCTTCAGCAAGTGCTCCGTGAACGGGCACAGCTACGGTGAGCGCAGGGCAGCAGGGCCGGGCTGGGTCTGCCTGCGGGATGCGGGTGTGCCAGGTCCCCTCCTGCAGACCCTTTGGGGCAGCCGGGGGATGAGGGTGCTCAGCTGTAGCATTGTGGGGCTGACGCTGCCCCGTGGCCCCCCTCATCATGGGTGCCAGTGGGGAAGCAGCGTTGAGTCCCTGTCCCGGTTAACTCCGTGCCCCGGTTCACAGGTGACGTGCAGGACATGCTGGGTCACAAGGCGGATCTGGGAGAGGTAAGGGTGCCCTGGGGCCGGTGCCGTGCCTGGCTGTGCTGCAGGGGGTAACCCCATCTCTTCCCCTGCCAGAGACCAGAGCCAGTTGACTTCTCCTTCAACCCGCTGGCGGACCCACGGTTCCAGTTCTGGGACCCCAGCCTGCTGGAAGCTGTCAAGCTGGGAGACCCCCACGTGCATGAGTTTTTCCGCCTGCTCTCACTCTGTCACACCGTCATGTCTGAGGAGAAGAACGAAGGTGGGCGCAGAGGGCAGGACCTGTCCCTGCATGGCGCAGTGCGTGGCGCTGGCTCTGACCCCCCGTGCTGTCCCCAGGGGAGCTATATTACAAGGCTCAGTCCCCGGACGAGGGAGCACTGGTCACGGCTGCCAGAAACTTCGGCTTCGTGTTCCGGTCCCGCACGCCCAAGACCATCACGGTGCACGAGCTGGGTCGAGCCATCACCTACCAGCTGCTGGCCATCCTGGACTTCAACAACATCCGCAAGCGCATGTCTGTCATCGGTGAGGTCCTGGGCACGGCACAGGGGCCATGGGGCTGGGAGAGCCGCAGTGGGGCTGGGGCTCGGTGCGGCGTGCTGGGGACCAGCCCCGCGCAGATGGTGCTGTGATGGTGGAGGCATCGTAGCGTCATGGCTGGGGGTTGGAGTGCGATTTGCTCCTGTGCCCCTGAGCCAGGCAGATTGTTCCCTGCTCCCCGCAGTCCGCAGCCCCGAGGGCAAGATCCGGCTGTACTGCAAAGGTGCTGACACCATCCTGCTGGAGCGCCTGCACCCCGTCAACCAGGACCTGACCAACGTCACCACCGACCACCTCAATGTGAGTGGGGCAGGGTCCTGCGGGCAGGGCTGGGAAAGGAAGAGGGGCTGCCCAGAAGTGCAGAGCGTGGCTTGTGTCCTGTCCTTGGGGGGCGATTGGGGTCTGGGGACACCATTGGGGTCTGCCTGTGCGCCCAGCTCCGGCCGCTTGCAGGAATATGCTGGCGAGGGGCTGCGGACGCTGGTGCTGGCCTACAAAGACCTGGAGGAGAGCTACTACGAGGACTGGTCAGAGCGGCTGCACCGAGCTGGCAGCGCTCCCGAGGCCCGTGAGGATCGCCTGGCTCGGCTGTACGATGAGGTGGAGCACGATATGATGGTATGTGGTGGGCTGGGGACACTGGGGGGGGCAGGAGGCGACTGGGGGGCAGCCCCTGGTGACCTCCTGCCTGTTTGGGTCTCCCAGCTGCTGGGAGCCACGGCCATCGAGGACAAACTGCAGCAGGGCGTCCCTGAAACCATCGCCATCCTGACGCTGGCCAACATCAAGATCTGGGTGCTGACGGGGGACAAACAGGGTGAGGCAACGCTGGGGTGGGGGTCTGGGCTGGCTGGAGACGAGGACATTCGTGGACTGGCTGCCACCTGCGTGGGGGTCGGTGGGACAGACACTCCCCCCCTGAGCTGACCCTGGGCTCAACCCCGGGTTTTCTGTCCCCAGAAACGGCTGTGAACATCGGCTACTCCTGCAAGATGCTGACGGATGACATGACGGAGGTTTTTGTGGTCACGGGCCACACTGTGCTGGAGGTGCGAGAGGAGCTCAGGTGAGGGTCGGGGGGCAGGGCTGGGCAGAGGACACACACGGGGCTGGCGTGGGGGAGCTGGGGGATACAGAAGTGCCCTGAATGAGGGCCCCCTGACCCCTCTCTTTCTCCTCAGGAAAGCCCGGGAGAAGATGATGGATGCATCACGCTCCATGGGCAATGGCTTCTCCTACCAGGAGAAACTCTCCTCCTCCAAGCTCACCTCTGTGCTGGAAGCCATCGCGGGGGAATATGCCCTGGTCATCAACGGGCACAGCCTGGTAGGGACCTGGGAGCACCGGGCTGGATGGGGCACTGTGCCCGGTTGTGGCTTGTGCCCCCCACCGTCCCCCCGTTCTGCTCGCAGGCCCACGCGCTGGAGGCTGACATGGAGGTGGAGTTCCTGGAGACGGCGTGTGCCTGCAAGGCTGTCATCTGCTGCCGCGTCACGCCTTTGCAGAAAGCCCAGGTGGTGGAGCTGGTGAAGAAGTACAAGAAAGCTGTGACCCTGGCCATCGGGGACGGGGCCAACGATGTCAGCATGATCAAGAGTAAGTCCTGGGATCTGGGGAGCCGCAGGAGGGACAGGTCCCCCCTTGTACCACCCTGGGGCCTGTGGCAGCCTCTGTCCTTGCCCCTCTATGCCCCGTGCTCCTGGCAGAGCCCTCCTCACTCCACGTGTCTCTTCCCTCTGCAGCTGCCCACATCGGGGTGGGCATCAGCGGGCAGGAGGGCATCCAGGCAGTGCTGGCCTCCGACTACTCCTTCTCGCAGTTCAAGTTCCTGCAGCGCCTGCTCCTGGTGCACGGGCGCTGGTCCTACCTACGCATGTGCAAGTTCCTCTGCTACTTCTTCTACAAGAACTTCGCCTTCACCATGGTCCACTTCTGGTTTGGCTTCTTCTGCGGTTTCTCGGCGCAGGTGCGTTGCTGGCCTCTCGCGCGCGGAGTTGGGGAGGGTTTGCCTGTGGGCCCCCCCTGTTCAGAAGCATGTCCTGGTCCCCATGCTCCCTGTGGGGCCCCATCCTGTCTGGCAGGCACAGCCTGGGATCCCTCTGGAGCTTGTGGTGGGTGCGAGGAGCCCGTGTGGCCAGGGCTGCCACGTGGTGGCAGCAGCACCTGGTGCCGCTCGGGGTGGGCACCCACAGGGGCGGCGGTGGCTCTCCTGTCCCTGCAGCTGCGGGGATGCGGGGATGGTTGGCACATGGGGATGGTTGGGACACAGGGCGGGCAAGTCTCGCGGCTTCCTGAGCACTTCATTCCACGCAGACCGTGTACGACCAGTACTTCATCACTCTGTACAACATCGTCTACACTTCGCTGCCCGTGCTCGCCATGGGTGTCTTCGACCAGGTATGGCGGGGGGCAGTGAGGGGGGTCCCTGGCTGCGCGAGGAGCTGGCCTGGCTCCCCTGCGTGGCCCACCCTGTGGGAGGAAGGGCTGCTGGGTGCCCGGGCTGGGCTGTCATTGTTCATCTGCCGGTGGTGGAGGCTGGCCCAGCTCCGGCAGTGCCTGCCTGGGGCTGGAGGGAGGTGCCCAGAGTGCCCTGTGCCCCCAGGACGTGCCGGAGCAGCGGAGCATGGAGTACCCCAAGCTCTACGAGCCCGGGCAGCTGAACCTGCTCTTCAACAAGCGGGAGTTCTTCATCTGCATCGCCCAGGGCATCTACACCTCCGTCCTCATGTTCTTCATCCCCTACGGCGTCTTCGCTGACGCCACCCGCGACGATGGCGCCCAGCTGGCCGATTACCAGTCCTTTGCCGTCACCGTTGCCACCTCCCTCGTGATTGTTGTCAGCGTGCAGGTAGGGACGCGGCTACTTGTCTCCAGCCCCTCGCCTGTGGCACAAAGGGCAGGGTGAAGGTTTAGGTCCCATCCTGCCCCGCAGCCGTGCTCGGAGCAGCGCGGCCGTCCCCTGAGCCCTGCCACCTCCGTCCCCCCTCCACCAGATTGGGCTGGACACGGGCTTCTGGACGGCCATCAACCACTTCTTCATCTGGGGCAGCCTGGCCGCCTACTTTGCCATCCTCTTTGCCATGCACAGCGACGGCCTCTTCCAGATGTTCCCCAACCAGTTCCGCTTTGTGGGTGAGTCACAGGGGGGCTGCAGGATGCCTCCCCCCCCAGCAGCAGGGTGCTGTCCCGGCTGAGCCCTGGCTGCATTCGTGCTTTCCCCCCCCCCAGGTAACGCGCAGAACACGCTGGCCCAGCCCACGGTCTGGCTGACCATCGCCCTCACCACTGTGGTCTGCATCATGCCCGTCGTGGCCTTTCGCTTCCTCAAGCTGGACCTGAAACCCGAACTCTCGGACACGGTGAGAGCGCGTGGCCACGGGGACGGAGGACGTGGGGTCGGGTCCCCTGGGGGCAGGCGGTTCTGCGGGTCCCTGACCCCATCCTCCTGTCCCCAGGTGCGCTACACGCAGCTGGTACGGAAGAAGCAGAAGACGCAGCACCGGTGCATGCGGCGCGTGGGCCGCGTGGGCTCGCGCCGCTCCGGCTACGCCTTCTCCCACCAGGAGGGTTTCGGGGAGCTCATCATGTCGGGCAAGAACATGCGGCTCAGCTCCCTGGCGCTCTCCAGCTTCGCCGCCCGCCCCAGCGCCGGCTGGATCGAGACCCTCCGCAAGAAGAAGGGCAGCGACGGCAGCACCGCCGGCAGCCCCAGCGCCGCGCCTGACAAGACGCTCAAGGTGTGAGGCTTGGGGCGGGGGGGGGGTGGCGTCCCCTCCCGTGAAGCCAGGGACCCCCCCTCGCCCCCTTCTCTCACTGTGGCTTGCAGGGGAGGGGGGGGGGGGTGTCCCATGGGGGGAGCGGAGGCCGTATGGGCCCAGGTGCTGCGGTTTGGAGGAGTCTGGACTGTTGCAGTGTAACCAAAAAAAAAATACTCTTCCCCGTCCCTGGGACGGACGGACGGACGGACGCTGTCCCCAGCAGCCCCCCCCCCGGCCGCTCCTCTCTCAGTATTCACCTCCACGGAGCGCAAATACCCCATCACACGCGAATGTATCATGCCAGAGCCACCGCTGCGGGCAGGCGCAGGGGGTCCGGGGGGGCTGTGACAGCGCCCTGCCCCCTCCCCTGCCCCTCACCCACGTGTCTTCTTTTTATATATATATATATATATAAAAAAAAAAAAAAAGGGGGGGGGGCGGGGAAGAACCGAAAACAAACACAACAAAACAAAAACAAAAAAAAAAAAGGAAGGAAAACCCCTCCAAGTTTACGGAGCGACTTGTTTCTCTCAGCGTTGGCAGGGCTGGTTACGGAGAGAGCGCAGGGGGCCGGTGCCGGGGGGTGAGGGGTGTCACCGTCCTCCGTCCCCCCCCCGCCGTGGGGTGCGTGGGGCCGGGGGGGCTGGGTGGGAAAGGGGAAGCGTTCCCCGGCTCCTTCCTGCTTTCTGCGGGAAGGGGGGGGGTTTGCAGGCCGCCGTGATTCACTCCCGCGACGGGGTCTTGCACAACCTTCAGCCTTCGCTTCCTCCATCCTCCCCCTCGCCAGCTCCCGGGGGTCCGGACCCTCTCCCGGGGGGTGCGGGTGGGCATCGTCCCCTCCGGGGGGTGGCAGGGTCCCGGGGCCGCTCTCCCCTTAATACCAAAGAGGAACCTGTTCAGGACGGGCTCTGGCGTGGGCTGGAGTCCATTTTTGGGGGTGTTTTGGGGGTTATTTTGTGTTTGGGGGGGGGGGGGGAGCGAGGATCGGGGCGTCTAATTTATTACACGTTTCTATATTGCGAAATTGTATCATTTTATGGGTCCACAGAGAAAAAAAAAGAACCAAAACCCAGCTTTTTTATATAAAAAAGAAAAAAAAAAATGTTCTGAGCAGCTTCTGCCGTGTCCTGTGTCCGGCGGGGGGCGGGGGGACACGGTCGCAGGTGCGGGACACGCGGGGGGGGGGACACTGGGGGTCGAAGGGGGGGGGGTGGCCCGTGTCCCCCTCCCCCCGCGCTGGCCCCGCCCCGCCCGGGCGCACGTGCTGCCGCCGCGGAGCCGCGCCCCCCCCCCCCTCCCCCCCCGGCTCCTGCCCCCCCCGCCCCGTCCCGTCCCGGTTTCACAACCGCGGGCACCGGCCGCGCCGATGTTTTCCTGGCCGGGGCCGGGCGCATGGCGGGGCCGCCGCTCCCCGCCGCGCTCCTCCTCCTCCTCCTCCTCCTCCTCGCCGCCGCCGGGCGGCCCTGCGGCCCCGCCGGTGAGTGCCACCGGCACCGGGGGGGGGAGGGAGCGGCGGGACCCCCCCGGCCACCGCCACCACCACCACCACCCCCCCCCCGGCTCCGGCGCCTCGCCCGGCACCGGGGCCCCGCGGGGGGGGGACGTGACACACGGTTCCCTGAGCGCCCCGGCAGGGCTCCGCGGGCCCGGGGAGAGGGGCAGGGTGGGGGTACGGGGCACCCCGGGGGGGGACTGGGGCTGGGTGCTGGTACTGGGTGTTTTGTGCCGGGTGCTGGTACTGGGTGGGTGCTGGGTGTTGTGTACTGGGTATTTTGTACTGGGTGCTGGCTGAGTACTGGTTACTGGTTACTGGGTGCAGAGTGGGTGCTGGTACTGGGTATTTTGTACCGGGTGCTGGTTATTGTCTACTGGGTACTGAGTACTGGATATTGTGTACTGGGTGCTGGCTGGGTACTGGTTACTGGTTACTGGGTACAGAGTGGGTGCTGGTACTGGGTATTTTGTACTGGGTGCTGGTACTGGGTGGGGTACTGGGTGCTGGGTGTTGTGTACTGGGTGCTGGCTGAGTACTGGTTACTGGTTACTGGGTACAGAGTGGGTGCTGGTACTGGGTGTTTTGTGCCAGATGCTGGTACTGGCTGGCTACTGGGTGCTGGGTGTTGTGTACTGGGTGCTGGCACTGGGTATTTTGTACTGGGTGCTGGCTGGGTACTGGTTACTGGGTACAGAGTGGGTGCTGGTACTGGGTATTTTGTACTGGGTGCTGGCTGGTTACTGGTTACTGGGTACAGAGTGGGTGCTGGTACTGGGTATTTTGTACTGGGTGCTGGCTGGTTACTGGTTACTGGGTACAGAGTGGGTGCTGGCACTGGGTATTTTGTACTGGGTGCTGGCTGGTTACTGGTTACTGGGTACAGAGTGGGTGCTGGTACTGGATGTTTTGTACTGGGTGCTGGCTGGTTACTGGGTACAGAGTGGGTGCTGGTACTGGGTATTTTGTACTGGGTGCTGGTTATTGTCTACTGGGTACTGAGTGAGTACTGGATATTGTGTACTGGGTGCTGGGTACTGGTTATGGCGTACTGGTTACTGGGTACAGAGTGGGTGCTGGGTACTGGATATTGCATACTGGGCGGGTGCTGGGTACTGGGTACTGTGTACCGGGTTCTGGGTGCTGGTTATTGCGTACTGGGTGCTGGCTGGGTTCTGGTTACTGTGTACTGAGTGGGTGCTGGGTGCTGGATATCATGTGCTGGGTGCGTTCCCGGCAGCGGGAGCCCATGGGAGCTGCAGGTCCGGGCTGGCCGCTGACCTTTGCAGCCCGAGCCGGGAGAGCTGCCCCGGGCGGCCTCCCTGGCCCCAGCCCAGCCTGGCCCGGTGCCACCGGCCGGCCCGGCCACTTAACCCCTCTGGCACCGGGCCCCCGGACCCCCTGGGACCCCCAGCCCGCGGCTTTCCCGGAGCCCCGCTCCCAACTTGCCATTCCTTGCACTACCTGGCCACGTCCCACCACCGGACCCCCCTCCGCACCCTGGCTGGGTGCTGCAGTGGCCAGCCCGGTGACGGTGCCAGGGGGTGTCTGTGTGCCGGGGGGGGCCGGTGCCTGGCTGGGTGGGGAATCACTGCCTCAACAGGAGCTGCCGCTCACTCCGGCTCGGTGCCTCCTGCAAATATTGATGCTGAGCGGCCGCTGGGCACGCGGAACAGATGGTGGGGTGTCCCCCTCCTCTGGGGACACCCGTGGAGTCTTGTCTCCATTGCCTGACCCCCCCTTTCGTCCCCCCCCAGGGCTCTCGCGGGACACAGTGCTGGGACGCCTGGGAGCGAACGTCACGCTGACCTGCTGGGACAAGGGGCTGGCGAACGTCACTGTGTCCTGGCAGGTGGAGGAGCGGGGGGCGGCAGCGGTGGGGGGCCGCAGCCGGCGGCTGGCGGAGGGCAACGCGCTGCTCCTGCGGCACCTGCGCTACGAGGACTCGGGGCGCTACAGCTGCTCCGTGGGGGGCCGCCCGCTGCGCTCCCTGCGGCTGCTGGTGGAAGGTGGGTCCGCGCCGGGGCGGGGGCTTCCCTCAGGGCATCACCCGGTCTGGCGCCCCCCATCCCCCAGCGCCTCCCTGCCTTGCAGAGCCCCCCGAAACTCCCCGCGTCTCCTGCTACCGGCGGAGCCACGACAAAGATGTCCTGTGCGAGTGGCCGCAGCGGGCGAAGCCGTCCCCGGGGACGCGGGCGATGCTCTGGGTGAAGCGGAGGTGAGCGCCGTCCCGGCACCTACCTGAGGCTGGGACCCCACGGCATGGGGGGCAGGGGACCGTCCCTCCCCACAGACCCTTGTCCCGTGCCCGGTGTGTGCCACAGCCCCGGACAAGCCGCGTCCCCGCAGGTTCGCGACTGAGAACGCCACGGAACAGCGGTGCCGCTACTTCTCCAAGGCGCAGAAGTTTGTTTGCCGGGTGAAGGTGCCCCCCGGCGTCGACGACACCAAACCCCTCGTGGTGTCCACCTGCGTCAGCAACGGTGCCGGCGGCTCGGCCAGCGAGGACAGGATCATCACCCTCAGCAGCATCCGTGAGTGCTGCTCCCCTCCTGCTGGGGGCTGGGGCTGGCCGGGTGCCAGGCCCTGACACCCCCCCCCCCCCCTCCTTTCCTCGGCAGTGAAGCCCGACCCCCCCCCTCAACGTGACGGTGGAGGCGGTGGAGAAAGCGCCGCAGCGGCTGCGGGTCAACTGGTCCTACCCCTCCTCCTGGGACCCCCGCTTCTACTGGCTCCACTTCCAGGTCCGCTACCGTCCCGAGCCCACCCAGACCTTCACGGAGGTGAGACACACCCCACCCCCCCCCCGGGCCTTTTCCCTAGCGTGGGGCTGTCCCCTCGCCCCGGCGAGGCTGTCCCCCCGCCCACGCTGCCCGTGTCCCCTCCAGGTGGACCAGGTGACAACGACGTGGCTGGACATCCGTGACGCCTGGCGGGGGACGCGGCACGTGGTGCAGGTGCGGGCGCAGGAGGAGTTCGGCCACGGCACGTGGAGCGAGTGGAGCCGGGAGGCAGTGGGCACCCCCTGGACAGGTAGGAGGGGGACATGTGGCCCCGAGGCTGGGGGCTCAGCCCAGGGACCCCCGGCCTCATGCTCCCCCCTCACCTTGCAGACCCCAGGGACCTCACCTCTGAAATGGCACCCTTCAGCTCGCAGGTGGGACACGGCCTCAGCCACGGGGGGACACGACATGCTGCTGGCTGGGCCTCGTGTCCCTGTGTGGGACAAGGGGACACCAGGGCCGGGGGGGCTGCCCTGTCCCATTGCACCCCTCTGCCTTCTCTTGCAGTTCCCCGTGGAGGATGGAACCTACTGGCTGACGCTCCCCCCTGAGCTCTTCATGGAAGATGCTGCTGATGATGCTGGTGGTGAGGAGGGGGCCCTGGGTTGGCCGTGGAGGGGCCGGGACCCCCACGTCTCTCGTCCCCACAAAACCCCTCCCCCCTCTCTGCCGCAGGGGCTGTCGTGGAAGCCAGCGCCCGCTCCACGGCGTCCCCCTACGCCTTCCTGGTGGCCGGGGGGAGCCTGCTGCTGGGCATCGCCCTCTTTGTGGGCATCATGGTGAGGTGAGTGCCCGGGGCTGGGGGACACACCGGGGGGGCTCCACCTGCCCCCCCCTGACCCAGGACTCGCTCTCCCCTCCACAGGTACAGGCAGACGTGGCAGACGGGCGGGCGGCGCGGTGCCAAGCTGGAGGGCGAGGGGCAGCATGTGCTGGTGCCCCTGGGCCCCCCCAGCCCCCCGCTCAGTGACACCCCCCTGCTCTCGTCCCCCGCCCCCCCGGGCCCCGGGGGTCTCCACGTCACCAACTTGGACTATTTCTTCTCAGGGCAGTAGCCAGGGGCTGGACGCACTTGTAGGCGCCTGCGGGTCAGGCGGGGGGTCCCTGACCCTGGGGGGGGGTCCTGGGGCTGGGATGGAGCCTTGAGAGCAGCCTCCCCAACCTTCTATCCGGGGGGTGCCAAAACCCACCCCCATGGAGAACCGGCCAGGGGAGGGGGGGCCCTCCAAGGTGGGTCCCGGGGCGGGGGGGCCGGCTCCGGGGCCGCGGCCAAGCTGGGGTGGCCGGGGGTGAAGGCGCTGGGAGCTCCTCGGCCGTGCCGGAGCGTGGGAGCGGGGCCGGGCTCTGCCCGCGGGGCCGGGTTTGGGGGTCCCTCGGGGAAGGGCGTAGCTCCCGCAGTGCTGCGGGTGTCAGGGAATGGGGGGGGGGGGGGGGGGGGGGGGCCTGGCTGGATCAGGCCCATCCCTCTGCCCCGGCCCCCCCACCGTGTTGGGGAAACGTGGCAAAACGTGTCTCTTAAATAAATGCCTTGGATTTGTAAGGGAGTGGGTGCTTTGGCGGGTGGGGGGGAGGGGGGGGATGGAGGGGTCACTGCAGCCACCCTCCCTGGGGAGTGACTCCAGGGGGTGGGGGGGTGGGGGGGTGAGGCTGGGCTGTGCCCCCCCCCCCCCCCCCAATCCATGCAGCTTGCTCTGCCCCCTGACCGTGCCATGTACCCCAGGATGTGTCCCCCCCATGCCACCGAGTGCCTCCCAGGCTCTGCACCCCATGCTGTGCGCCCCCCCCCCCCCCTCCATGCCACATACCCCAGGCTCTGCGCCCCATGCTCTGTCCCCCCCACGCCACCTACCCCATGCTGTGTACCCCAGGCCGTGCCCCCCCATGTCACCTACCCCATGCCATGTACCCCCCCATGCCACCTACCCCATGCCGTGTACCCCAGGCCATGCCCCCCCATGCCACCTACCCCGTGCCGTGTACCCCAGGCCATGCCCCCCCATGCCACCTACCCCATGCCATGTACCCCAGGCCGTGCCCCCCCCATGCCACCTACCCCATGCCGTGTACCCCAGGCCATGCCCCCCCATGCCACCTACCCCATGCCATGTACCCCAGGCCATGCCCCCCCCATGCCACCTACCCCATGCCGTGTACCCCAGGCCGTGCCCCCCCATGCCACCTACCCCGTGCTGTGTACCCCCCCATGCCACCTACCCCATGCCGCGTACCCCCCCATGCCACCTACCCCAGGCTGTGCCCCCCCCGGGCTGCGGCCCCCGTGCCAATGAGTGTCCCCCCCCCGCCATGCCATGCTGGGTTGTGCAAGGCCCCGGGGAGCTGCAGCTGCACCCGGGCAGGAAACCGCAGGGCACGGGGAGCGGGTGCCCGGGCCCCCTGGGGACGCCGCGTTCCCCCCTGTCCCGGCCGGCCCCGCTCTATAAAAAGCCTGGCAGGATGCAGATGTGCGGGTGGGGGGAGCCCCGTACCCCTGCCCCCCCGAAACCGGGGTGGCTCCGCCTGGCACGAGACTGGGGTTGAGTCACCTGCTTCCACCCTCCCGAGAAGGCTGGTGACCCCTCGGGGGCGGGGGGGGGGGGTGAGGGGCCGGATCCTGGGGTCAGCCCTTATGGTCCCCCCAGCCCCAAAAACCTGCCCCGGTTTCGGGCAGCGCTGTGGCCCTGCTGCCAGCGGGGCAGAGCCTGGCATCTAGCGCCCCCCCCACCCCACCCGGGGCGCTGGGCAGGGAAGGGGCTGGGTGACTCACTGCACCCCCCGCAGCACCCCCACCCCGGGCACCCGCCTGTCCCAGCACCCCCAACCCCACTGCAGCCCCCAGCCCTCCCCCTCCCCATCCCCACCCCTTCCCCATCCCAGCCCCATCCCCTCCAGACCCCCCCCCCAATCCCTTCCCCATCCTAGCCCCATCCCTTCCAGACCCCCCCAATCCCTTCCCCATTGCAGCCCTCACCCCTGTCCCTTCCAGACCCCCCATCCCTATCCCAGTCCCCAGCCCCATGCCTTCCAGACCCCCCCATCCCTTCCCCATTGTAGCCCCCAGCCCCATCCTTTCCAGATCCCCCAAATTCCTTCCCCATCCCAGCCCCCAGCCCTGTCCCTTCCAGACCCCCCCATCACTTCCCCATTGCACCCCCCACCCCCATCCCTTCCAGACCCCCCCATCCTTTCCCCAGTTCCATTCCTTCCAGACCCCCCATCCCTTCCCCATTGCAGCCCCCAGCCCCATCCCTTCCAGACCCCCCCAATTCCCATCACAGCCCCCAACCCCATCCCTTCCAGACCCCCCCAATTCCCATCACAGCCCCCAGTGCCATACCTTCCAGACCCCCCCCGCCCCAGTCTCCATCACAGCCCCATCCCCACCCCTTCCTCACTGCAGCCCCCCAGGACCACCCACCTCCTCTCAGCCAACAAGTTTATTTTACTACTTCGTTACACATCCCAATCTTGCTGTGACCCCCCCACCCCTGCCCCGGGCGCCGGAGGTGGCCCCGCTGTGGGTCGGCTCCAGCACAGGGTGGGCAGGAGCCGTCCCGGCACAAAGGGCGCCGCAGCCCTGCCGGAGTCCAGCGGCGGGCAACGGCCACTGGGCAGGAACTGGGGGGTCCCCGCATTGCTGGGGACGCCATCGAGGGGGTCCTCCACCGGACCCTTCCCGCGGCACGTGGCGATGGCCGGGGCTGGACCCTGCCCCACGCCCCGGGGCCAGGGGTCACGGGCCAGTCTGGGGGGGGCATTAGTGGGTGCTAATGCAGCTTGCAGTGGACGGGGTGCAGCAGGGCCATGTGCTCGGCCCCCTTGAAGGGCAGCTTCTCGGTGGAGTAGTAGTGCACGACCTCGGGGACGCTGGCGAAGACGCCGCTGGCCTGGCTGAGCGTGTACTTGTTGTCCTTGGTCTGGGCCACGATGATGTGGACGCAGCCCTGGCTGGTCCTGGGCGGGGGGGGGTGGGGTGTCAGCGGTGCCGCCAGCCCCCCGGGCGCCCGCCCTGCAGCCAGGGCCGCATCCACCCCTGTTTGTTCCCGTCCCGCTCCGATTGTTTCGGCTCCAGGGGCTCCGCTTCCTCAGGAAGGAAACGCCACCGGCGCTCCCGACAATGCGCCGGGGATGGGGACGCGCCTCCCCCCACCCCAACCCCCCCGCAGCCCCAGCACCGCGCCAGGATGCCTGGGTCCCCCCGCGGGGTCGGGGGGTGCCACCCTCCCCCCAGGACCTGGGTGCTCCCACCCATCAGGGCATAAACAACCTTGGGGGGGGGGGGGGCTCCTGCTGTGGCATCCCTCCAGGGTGGGCCCCCCCCCGCCATGCGCTGGGACACCCCACACACACTCTGTGGCTACTCACTTGAGCGCGATGGAGTACTTGCCGCTGCCGGTCTCGCTGGTGCGCACCAGGTAGCCGGCCTCCCGGCACGCCTGCAGCCGGCTCTCCGCCTCGGCCCGCGTGATGGCCCCGTGGTACCAGCTGCGGGGGGACACACCGGGGGGGGGACACTGAGAGGGTGGCAAAGCCCCAGACCTCCCCCACCACCACCACCCGCGCCCCCCCCCCCCCCCCCCCGGCTGCCACACGCGGCTCGGCCTCGCGACTCACGGCTGCTTCTCCAGTGCCAGGGCAGGGTCCACCCGCTCCCCCTCGCCGGGCTCGGCGCCCGCCGGCTTCAGCATCTTGGGGGTCCAGCTCTTCTGGCGTAGGTGCTGCCGCGGTGCCTCCTCCTTGGGACGCTCCGAGCCCTCAAACTGGACTGGAGGGTGGGAATGGGATGAGATGTGAACCCCCAAAGCCCCCTCCATGCCACCTCCATGTCCCTAGCCTCAGCACCATCACCATCTCTGTCCCCATCTTTGTCCCCCTCCCTATCCTTGTCCTCTTCCCCAGTCCCATCCTCATCCCCTTCCCCCTCCCCATCTTTGTCCCCCTCCCCAGTCCTATCCCCATCCCTGTCCCCATCCCCATCAAGTCCAACCCCCTGCCATGGTCAGGGACATCTTCCACCAGACCAGGCTGCTCCAAGCCCCGTCCAACCTGGCCTGGAATGTTTCCAGGGATGGGGCATCTCCCACCGCTCTGGGCAGCCTGGGCCAGGGTCTCACCACCCTCAGCGTGACAAATTTCTTCCTTAGATCTAATCTAAATCCACCGTCTTTTAGTTCAAAACCATTCCCCTGCCTTGTCCTATCACTTCAGGCCTTACTAAAGTCTGTCCTCGTTCCCATCCATGTCCCCATCTGTGTCCCCAACCCCACCCATGTCCCCATCCCCACCCGTGTCCCCGTCCCCATCCGTGTCCCTGTCCCCATCTGTGTCCCCGTCCCCGTGTCCCCATCCCCACCTGTGTCCCCGTCCCCATCTGTGTCCCTGTCCCCATCCGTGTCCCCGTCCCCATCCATGTCGCCATCCCCATCCGTGTCCCCATCCGTGTCCCTGTCCCCATCCGTGTCCCCGTCCCTACCTGACAGTGCTTTGACGATCTGCTCCTTCTTCCACTCCCAGGGCTGCTCGTACTCGCCCGCCGGGCGCTCGTCGTTCTCGGGCAGTCGCCCATCCCCAGCCCTCGCCCTGCGCTCCGGGGTCCCCCCGGCCACCCCCTCCCCGGGCTCATAGGGGGTGTCGTAGAGTTGGGGACCCTTCCCCGCTGCCTCTTTGCCTCCCGGCCACTTGGCCGGCTCCGGCTTGCCGCCCCCCTCCCCGGGCTCGCCAGGGCCGTCCAGCAGCAGGATGGCTTTGACCAGGGGGTCCTTGGAGCCCCGACGGCGGATTTCTGCAGGGAAAAGGGATGAGGGGTGAGGGAGGGGCTGTGTGTCCCCCTGACATCCCACCGCCTGTCCTTGGGGATGGACGGGCAACAGGGACCCCCACCCTACAGCAGGGACACCCCATTGGGAACTGGCTCGGGAGGAGCTGGAGTAGGATGGGGCCCGTTCTCACGGCGCCTGGGTGACTGTCCCAGCCCCAGGGCTGGGCACGGACCCACGCCGGTGGGGCAGGATGCGGCACCCCATGCTGGAGCTCAGCCCCCACAGGAGGCCACCCCAGGGGGCTTAGGCGCACCAGCCCCCCCCCACCCCCCCCCGACCCCCCACTTTGCCCCACGGCGCCAGGCTCCGCCAAACAGCCTGGGCTGCCCCGCACGGAAAAAAACCATCAGCAGCAAATCTTTTATTTCCAGCTTCCGGCCGAGTCAGTTCCTGTTGTTCTGGCCAGCTGGGCGGCCGCCGCGCCGGCCACAGGGTCGCTGCTTGGGGGGCACGGCCGCGGGGGACCCTCGGGGATGCTGTATCCCCCCCCCCCCCACCACCACCTCCAACCACCCCGTGACAGCTGGGTGGCATCAAGGGCTTTGCACTGTCCCCATGCACCCGTGGGGCGACGGCGGCGAGTCGTGGCACCGGGCGAGGAGCCGGCGGGCACGGGTCAGCGTCCGGCCTCGCGCCCACTCCTTATCTGGCCCCGCGCAGCCGCAGGAAGCGGCGAGCAGTTTTCCTGTTCCCGGAGCCTCCCGCGCCGGGCGGCTCCGAGGGCGGCCACGTGCTCCCAGCCGGGGAGCGGTGCCAGCCGCGCCACCACCGCGGCACGTACCTGTGATCATCTGCTGGGCGTCGTAGGGCTCCATGTAGCCGTCGTTCTCCCCCAGGCGCTCGGCCTCCCGCTGCCCCTTGGTGCGCTTGGCGTCGTAGGGGTCGGCGTAGTCCTCCAGGATGATGACCTGGGGAGGGGACGGGCACTGCCGGCCTCAGGGGGCTGCCGGGGGTGGTGGAGTGGGGGGGGGGCAGCGGGGATGACACTGGCGCAGAGGCAGGCTGGGGACGGGGACGGTGTGGTCCCCAGGAGGGAAATGGCAACTCATCTGGGGTGGATGGGGCCATGCCACCACCCCATGAGGGTGCAGTGGGTGGCACCTTTGGGTGGGGGCAGCACCCATCCCTACGCACCCCAGCAGTGGGGAGAAGCCTGGGGGGGGTGGGGGGGGTGTCGGGGATCCTTTCAGGTGACACCAAACCCCCCCACCCCCGACTGGCTCCCAGCCACCCTGGGGCTGTGCTGGGGTGAAAGTCCGGCTTCCCAGAAAAGCTTTACGTCAGCCTTTGTTTAACCAGCAGCAGAGTGCGGGGGTCAGGGTGGGATGGGACATGGTGGGACGCAGTGGAAGGGGGGGGGGGGGGCCCAGCGAGCGCTCCCCCCCCACACCCGGCTGATGAAGGGCGGTCGGGATGAAGGGAGCTTTGAACGGGATTTGAAGGCGGCAGAGCCGGGCGTGATGAAAGGCCGGGGTTAGCCGGGCTAACGAGCCGGAGCCCAAAGCGGTTAAAGCTGTCAGTGCGGCACACTCCCCCCCCCCACCCCCCCCACTCCTCCCAGTCCTCCCAGTCACCCCCTTACCGTCTCTGTCTTGGGGATCTTCCCCTTGTCCTGCTCGGGGGCGGGCAGGCCGGCGGGCGGGGGGGCCGGGTACCCCTTCCCGTTCTTCTCATGAGCCTCCACCTTGATGAGACGGTTGATGTAGGTGCCGCAGGATTTGGGGGGTCCCTCCGGCGCAACCCCCTCCACTCGCGAGTTCTTCCGCATCTTCCCAGTGGCGGCCTGGAGCAGACCCTGCAGGTTGTCCCGCGACAGCCGGCCACCCCCCTCCTTGCCACCCCCCGGGCCGGCCCGGCAGCCCCCCAACTCGGCGGCCGAATTCTTGCGGCTTTTGCCCAGGCTACCGCTGCCCGGCCGAGCCCTCTCCGAAACCGTCTTCAGGTTGGAGGGAAACTCTTTGAACCACTTGGCCGCCATGGGGCTGGGAAGGGGCAGGGTGCCGCGGCCCCCCCGGGGCTCCTCGACGCCCCACGGCCGTCCTGCCGGTTCAGGGCCGGCTCAGCCGGGGGGCACGGAGCAGCCCGGCTCCCCCCAGGCCTGGGAGCGGGACCCTCGGCGGCCGGGGGCCAGCCCGGGAGGGGGGATACAGGTGGGGGGCCGGGGCCTTCGCCCCCGGCACGGGCAGGGGGCTCCAGGCGTCCTTCGTCCCCGCAGGGACGGCTGGCGGGTCCCCAGGGGTGCCGGTTCCCACGTCCCGGGGAGGTGACCGCGTCTCCCCGGGGATCCCTGTCCCCGGGGAAGGGTCCCGGGGGGGCCGGTGTCTCCACTCCAGCGATGGGACGAGTCGGGGGGTCTCGCCGGGCGTCCGGGGGGTCCGGCCGGGGCAGTCCCGGGGCGGCTCCGAGGGTCCTCTGCCCCCGGGGAAGGGGCCCGGGGGGGTCTCTCCGTGCTCCGGGGGGTCCGGCCGGGGCCGGGCAGCCGGGGGGTCCCGTCGCGGCTCCTCGGCGGGGCCCGTCTCCGGGGGCGGCGGGGCTGCAGGGGGGGGTCAGGCCGGCCCGGGGGGCCCCATGCGGCGGCGGCGGGACGGGACGGGACGGGACGGAGCCGGAGGGGCCGGAGGGGGCGGCGGGGCCGGCGCTCCCCGCCCAGATCCGGAGGGGGCGGCCCCGGGGGACGGCGCGGCACCGACCGGGCGGGCGGCCCCCGGCCCCGGCGGCCTCGGGGAGCCCCGGCCCCGTCCTCCCCGGGCCGGGTTCTCCATCCGGCGGCTGCCGGGGGATCCGTGGTCCCCCGAAAGCGGTGGGTGCGGGAGGGGGGTCCCGACCCGCTGGGGCTGGGAGACCTCAGGCCGCTGCCCGGCAGATGAGACAAGGGGGCTTGACCCTGCACACGGACCCCACAGGCAGCCCCCGCACACGGACCCTTATGCACAGACAACACCCCCCCCCCCCCCGCACAAGACCCTCTGTATCGCCCTTCACCTGCGTACGGCCACCCCCTGCCCATGCACAGCCCCCCCCCCCCCCCAGCACCACCCGACGGGGCGAGGACACGCGCGTTTGGTGCCACCGCTGTGGTTCACACCACCCCGGCAGAGACCTACTTCTGCTGGTTGCGCCCAGACCTTGCCGGAAAACCCCAGCCGAGCCCAGCAATTTGGCTTCCTGTGGGGCTGCGGGGGTGCCGGGGAGGAAGGGGGCCCTCACCAACCTGTTTGCAACAGCACAATAGAAAGGGACGGTTTTGCAGGTAAATGTCCCAAGTCCCTGATTCTGGGCCGGACATGGAGGTCCTCCTGTTTGCAGGGGCTGGAGAATGTCCCCAAGGACCGCGGCGGGGGGGTGTATGTGTCCTGCTGCTGTGAGGGGGCACGGGGAGGACAGACCCTGACCTGGCAGGTAGGGCTGGTCCCCAGCACTGCGCCCCCCCCCGCCCCGGGGTGCAGGGAGGTGCTGGGGCGCCTCGAGCAGCAGCGCGGGGTCACCGGCAGCGCCGTCGGAAGTGGTGGCAAGTTCCTCGACGGCGCTGCCGGGCAGGATGCTCCTCGCGGTGACGAGGCGCCGCTGCCAGGCTGGCGCCCGAACTGGTGCTGGGATCTTGGCCGGCTTCAGCTTCGCCTTCTCGAGGCCAAGAAAAACTCGGTGCCTCCACTGGTAAACGTGGGTGCTAGCTGAGTGAAAGGTGCCACTTCATTTTCTTCCCTTGGCAGATTTAAATCTCCCTTTAATCTTTCCAGGGACCTCAACAGCAGGACAGACAGACAGGTGGCACCGTCTCGGTGGCTTTGTGCTGTGGTGGCTGTTCCCAGCGCGGCGCCATCCACGCATCTCCTTTGGGAAGTCTCTCCCCGTCCCCTGCCGGCTCCCGCAGGGGAAGGCTGTGGGAGCGCTGACAGATGGCACCCAGCGCCTCCTTCCCCGAGAAGCCAAAACAAGAGCCGAGCCAGCACGGTGGTGACGGGCGCTGAGCCCAGCTGGGAGCAGGATGGAGCCCGACGCTCGGGCGGGTGAGAACAGACGGGAGAAGCGGGCGCCTGCCAGACGCCAGCGCGGGCTGTTCCTGCCCCACTTCCAGCCTCGACACCCCCCAGGTCGGCATCTGAGCAGCGGAGGCTCCTGCCAGAACCCTCCTGCTCATCCCGGCCCGGAAAAGTGCCAGGATTTGGGAGCGCGTGTGCCATGAACTCTCCCAGCCAACTCAGCGTACCTCACCAAACAGCCACACCACAAGCTTTTTAAAACTTCATTAAACCAGCTTCATCCCCCTCCCCAGCAGGTTCCTCGGTGTTAATTGAGCTGAAGAGCTGGGGAGGGCTCAGGACCCCCCTCCGGGTGCTGGTCAGGGGCAGAGGAGCAGAGCACAGGGCAGGGGCGGCTGCTCAGCAAGGCCAATCCTCTGGTCCTTCAGCCCCACGCTCCAAAACAGTCCCCATCCGAGGCTGGAGCCGCTCCTGCAGCATCAGTAATCCCTCTCCTACAGCATCTTTTTATTCCAAGGCTTGGAGCAGGACAATGCCTAAAGAGGGGAACGGCTGCTGGAAGAGATAACGGACTTCTGAGGCCCTTTGATTTTCTAATAACTTTTATTCAAACACAGTGAATTAATACTGATGGTCCGGCTTTGACACGCGTGAGTCAGCTATGCCCTCCAGCCGAGGACACAGCACCAGACCTTAGAGGAGCTCCAACACCCAAATCTCCTTCCTGCAGCCTCAGGACCGAGCAGGAGGATCCGAGCAAAGAACAGGGACTGAAGCAACAGGACACGATGGCAACAACGCCTTGGCCTCAGCCCTGCAGCACTGAGGCGAGCAGGAACGATGGCTCGAGGAAGAAAAAGAAAAATAAAACCCTGCAGAGCCAGGCCACTTGCTGCCGGAGCGAGATGCGAGCGGCGATCGCACCCAGCACTGCCCGCGCTCCCCTTCCTTCAGCAGCTTTCATCCACAGCGCAGCCCTGAGAGGTACCTTCCCCTTCCACAGGTGGGGAGAGACGGGCAAAGGGCTACAGCTCCGGGTTTGGCACAGCTGAGCCTCCGCTCATCTCTTACTGCTTGGCAGGACAGGAGGCGGAGAAGCCTGGGGCGAGGGCTGGCAGCCCTGGGGTGCGCCTCATCCACAGCAGGACACGGGAAAGCCGTGCAGATCCTCTCCTCTCCACAGCCAGAGGCGTCAGCTTGCAGTTTATAGAAAGAAAAGTCTCTTCTTGCTCTGGGGGAGAAGGGGACAGAATCGCTGCTCCCTTGTTGCCAAAAAAAGAAGGGTTTTCTTCTTCCACAGCAGCTGTTCCAGACCTTCCGCAGGGCTTCTCCGGGGGCTTTGCAGCCAAACCCAAGAGGTCTGGGCCGTTCCTGTGTCCCCACCTCCAGTGCAGCCCCTCAGCTCCATCCAGCGCCCACTGGAAGGCTGGGGCTGGAGCTGCAGCGTGGCACGGCCGCTGCCAAGGGGTTTGCTCCCTGCTGCTGCCGGCGCAGGCTACCGGCCACTTGGGGAAAAAAAAAAAAAAAAAAAAAAAAAGTAGTCAGACCAGCATCTTCAAATTAACAAACTGTAATTTTTCTCCAAAGATACATTTTCCATACACATCCATCATACACTGTAACAAAAAAAAGCAGTGTACATGAAATAAGAAAATAAATTAAATCCATAGCATAGGTAAGGAGGACGCTCTAGACTGGAGTAGAGTCGAAAGTTTCCAGCGATACAAGAGGCTCAAAAGTTTGTTTTAACAAGAATGCCTGCTAGCAAGGGTCCAGCAAGTGTTTTAGATCAGTCCAACTGCTTAAACAGTTTTATTTAGAGTTTTTAAACAGCCATTATTGTCCTGCAACAGGCAGAGCTATTACATCCTGGGAGAAAGCCAAGAGGCATCGTTAAGATCCAAGCAGAGCATCCAGAAGATAATCAGCTTGGTCCCGCAGCATCCGTGCTAGCCGTCCTCCTTGGGCGGTGTGTACCAGCCTGGAAGGAGAAGAAGAGAGTCGTGAGGGACGGAGCTGTGGGGGGGGAACGCAAATCCACGCCTGGAAACGCACAGCTGGAAAAGCGGCAGCGCCAGCATGCCGAGTCCCACTTCGAAAGGGTCACGTCTCCCAGATTAGCGGGAGGTTTTCGCTCCGGGTTACTTCCCGACACCACCCAACGATGACGCGCTGTCTCTAGGTAGAGCCGAAGGCCCTCAGCACTGGCCAGGGTGGGCAGCGGGGAAGGGCAGAGAGGTGCTGCAGCCCCACACTCTGCGTTAAGACAGCGGCTGCCATTGCTCGCTGCCGTCCCGCTCCAGGTAACCTCCACACTCAGGGCAGGAAGAGACTCAAGCAGCGCGTCTGGACGCTCGGCCTAGGGGAGCCCAGAGCAGCAAGGGGAAAGGCACGCTCTCTCCCTCGGCACTTACCATTTTTCTCGTGGATCTGAACCAGGGACTTGTAGGACTGCTGTGCTCTTGTCAGGCTGTACTGATTCTGCATGGGAAGCCAGGGCGACCGTCAGTCCGGCTGGAACCCGGTGCGAGCCACCCCACACACCCTCCCTACGCGAACCACGCTGCCACAGAGCCGGTTGTTGCTTCATCTGCCTCCATCCCGCCACCAACCGCTCCTCAAGTCCTCTCACGCTGACCGGGCCCTACCTTATTGGCTCCGAATTGTACTCGCGCTTTCCCTTTCACCAGAGTCGCGCTGATCTGCATAATCACCGACTCGATGGAGTACGCGCTGCTCCAGCCCTGAGGGACAGAGAGAAACGCAGTGAGGGCAGTGCAGACAGGACCCCCGCCCGGGGGCTGCACTTCCCCACAGCAAAGAGCCTCCCCGAGCCCCACGCAGGCATCGCAAAGCCACGCCAGGCAGCTGCCAGCCAGGATTCTGCTGCCAGCGGGCCCCGAGCAGCAGGAATACAAAGCATGGGAGGCTAAAATGACCACGCCGGCAGCCTTTGAGCCCCGTGTAGCAGCCGGTACCCACCTGTTTTGTAAGTAGCTCCATGCAGATGGCACCGCCACCTAGAACATACCTTGGGGAAGGAATCGGGCAAAGTTACGACAGAGACAGACACAGCCTCACCCACCCGCTGCTCCAGAGACAAACACTTTTCTCACAGATCTCAGATGGGAAAAAAAAAAAACCACACCAAGAAAAAAAGTAATCCACCCCCCTGCCGTCTGTGCTTCCCGGGAGAGCTACTACAAACTCCTGTCAGGACATTACGGGACTGCGCAGCCCTGGATAAACTCCAAGTGAAAACTGCTGCAGGAAGCAACGCTGGAGACCTCAGCGAGCGAAGGCAGACAAACGGCTACTTACCCCCCTGACAGCACCGGGGACACGACCCTTACAAACGGCGGATCAAAAGGAAAGTTATCCTGGAACAAAAGAAGGGAAGCAAAGCCGCTGAGAAACATCTCTGACAACCCAGTGCGGTAGGCGTATCTTGAGGAGGTGGAGGTACGGGAAGCCTTACTTTAAAGGAGAAGTTTAGGAGGATGAAATCTGTTCCTTCTTTCTCTTTGAGGATCTGGAGATCATTGTGCAAAGCGCTATCCTCGTCAACCCTGCCGAAGGGGAAACCCCGGAGGGTCAGAGCCAAGGTCATGCACCTCAAGTCAGCCGCGCTCACTGCCACCGAACCCCGGAGCTACCGTACCTGCACAACCGGGCCGCCACGTGGGCCCTCAGGTTCTCACCCAGAGGGGAACGACAGCACGGGCTGTCAGCATTCTGCTCCCGGTTTGCAGAGGAGACCATCACACCCTTTTTGCATGCTGCCAGCTTAAAAATAAAGACTGCCTGGCCCATGGAAAAGGCAGCAGTGGTGGCTGGAGGGTGTGAAAGCTCAGGGTTTTGTCTGATGCAACTCTTCCAGGACTCTAGGAACAGCAGACAGACTTGCAGAGCCCTCAGATCATCTCGTCTTTCTCTGGAGATGTGGCACCTCCTTTCTGATGTGGAGACAGCAAGCAAGCTGCCTGAGAGAGGCTAACCCAAGGTCTGCCCGCTGCTCCCCTGCCCTACTCACTTCCCCTCTGCCTCACGGGGACATTTTGGTCCCACCACCAAGATCCACCACAGTTGCATGATCCCAAGCTATGCCACCTACTTCAGGAGTTTGACGTTCCAATCGTACAGGCTGTCGTTCACTAGTTCAACTGCATAGTATCCTGCAAGGCAGAGAAGAGGCGCGTCACCGCGGGGGGAGACTGAACAGGGAAGATTTCAAACCCCCTCAACCCTGCAGCACCACCTCAGCCTGACACAGAACCCCCCCAAAAGCAGCATTTATCCATAGGCACCGTCCTGAGGGCAGCAGTTTTCCTACGACTGCTCTTTCCCAAGGCCTTGGGCTCAGGAACGGGGTAGTAGCACCATCACCCTCAAAGTCGGATAATCCTCCCACCCACAGCGTGCTCCTCACTTCCATCTGGCACCGGCAGGGACCAGAGGCAGTAAGGCAGTTTCGCTTGCTCTTGACAGAGCCACAACAACCAAAGGCCGGAGACCCTCTCCTCAGCTGAGCTGAGCAGAAGAGCTCTAAGGCCCATTAGGTGCCACCCAGAACGATAACGAAAACCCCAGCGTGAACAGCGGGGCAGCAGCCCCCTCCCGGAGCTCCCCGCAGTACTTACCGCCCTTGAAACTTGGTGATCGGTAAATATCCCTGAGCTCCTTCATTAGCCGGTCGGTGGCCTGCACAGACCCAGACACTGCACCCTACGAGGAATTTGGGAGGAGGGAAGGTGCATTGTTACACTGCACCCCCCACGGCCGTTGCTCTACGAAGCTGACACCCCAGCTAGAGTTCCCGTCCGGCCTCTAAACCAGACCTTACTGTGTCCCTCACCTTTGTCTTCCCCTTCTCCCCTACAGCAACTTCCCTTGCCCCAAATATGCCACTCCAGGCTGTGCAGCTCCAGGCCCCCGTGCCCTCTCAACTGAGTAAGAATTTCAGCCCAGGAGTATTAAAGCACAGCCCACCAGCCACCTCCATGGCCCGAGGCGAGGTGCAGCTCCGGGGAGCAGAGGGGAACCCCAGAACTCACTGCAGGAAGGCTGCCCTGCGTAGCACTGACGCCTCGGGGACACCCGAGTCCCACACTTACTTCCCTGAGCCGCAGAGGCAGTTCACAGACTCCTCTGCATCAGCTGGGCCAGCCCCTGAGAGCCATGGCTGTACCTTTGGCCAGAGACGGCCCCTTTGCTTTAGGGCTAGCAGGTGCCTCCATCACTCTCGCCCTTGGCTCCCTCTGCTTCCCCAACCCGCCTGCCCGCCAGGCGACACGTACATTTAAGTAATCTTGCCTCTGGTTCTTTTTTATTTTCTCTAAAATGGCCAGGTTTTCCTTCCCAATGCCTTCATCCTCTGTCTTCTTCCCATCTGCCGGCTCTTCCTCTTTCATTTCATAGTGATCCAAGTCCTCAGTGTCCTGGGAAGGGGAGAGGAGAGTTAGTAGGAGACGCGCCTTCGCTCCCCCCTGCTCCCAGTACTGCAAACAGAAGCTGCTCCGAACCAGGGTTCCCAGTGCAACTCTCCCTCACCAGGAAGTCCCAAGCCCTGATCCCAGGCACAAAGTGGGTGGAAGACACAAGGCCTGGGCGAGCTCGGTGACAAAGTTTTGGGCCCTGGGCCCCTGCTACCCTCCCGTGACAAAGCCAGCAGGCAGAGCGGCACAATTCTCTTTCCAGAATCAAATTGGGCTCATACAAGCTCTTTGTTGGCTGGATTCTTCCCTGCCAAGTCTCCCGCATCTTTATAATTAGCCATTAACCTTACGTGTGCTCCTGAATGAGCCCCACGTAACTGAAGGACACTGCATCTCGGCAGGCACGTGGCTCAGGCAGCCCCGTGCCACGTTTCTGGAGAGCTGGAACAAAGCGCAGACACTCTGTGCAGTGCTGCTGGGCCGCGCTGCTCCCCCTTCACCACCAAAAACCCAGCGTGAACGCAGGTCGCCAGCAGCACAAGAAGAAGAGACCCTCACAGACAAGATACAGCGGCGCGGGACATTTTCCCCTCAAAAGGAGGCGAGGTTTCACAGCGTGTCTGCAGGCCCTTTGTAGACCAGCTCAGCTCTTCACCACACAGCACATCCCCAGTGCCCTCCCTAACCCCGGCGGAGGCTCTGCCCCTCATCCCTCTCCACAACACTCACCAGGCTGATATGTGCAAGACCCCAATGTTAATAACCAGTAAAAACCCGTTGCAGCAATCAGGGGCCACCACACAGATCTCTCGCCGTGCACAGTGTTCACCACGGAAGCTGCCTACAAATGGCTGTGGGTACACACAGCTCCAGCGCTGGTATTAAATCCTCTGAATAAGTGTTTACTTCGGCCTCTCCAGGCTATCTGCTGCTGCTATACTGGATGAGCAGCATTTTTGGAAGGGCTTTGACATTTTTAGCCCGTCACACAGGAAAACAGATCCTCCTAGAAAAATCCCTCGAGTGGATTAACCTGCATAATGCACCTCCGCACCCGGGCATGGCTCTGCTCTTCCGACACAGCCCAACAAATCCAACCGCTCAGCAAGAAACCTTTGCTCTCAGCAAGAGCGTTGTCCCTGCTCAGCGACACACGGTGTTAGCAGAAAGCACGAGGGGGAACACTCAGTTCCCAAGGATTTCTTTTCCAGCCCACAGGAGCGTGCAGACTCACACATCACAAGTTTGCCACGAAGGAGCAAGTCCGCAGATAAGCGAGGTTATACTGGTACCAGTTTAAGCCTCCTCATTTTCTCCCAGGACCCTAGCAAAGGCCGGCCTTCATTTAGCAAGCTATTAACTTTGCTAAAACCCCAACAACTGCCAGGCGTGCTGCTGCTAAGTGACCTGCCCCCAGGTTCTGTGGAGCTGCTGACTCGGTGCCCGTGACTCTCACACCCCAGGAGAAGTGCGCGAGGCATCGCTAAACGTCACCATGGAGATTCAAGATTATTCCACCCACTTCTAGAGATCTCTAAACCGCAAACCAAACAACTGAAGCTTGTGGGTTTTGCAGCATGATATTCTCAGCCTGCAGTGAAGTACGGCTTCCTCTGTCGCTCCTGCCAATTAGCTCGCTCGCACACTCAGCCATCCTACCTAATCCTCTCCGCGGGACTCCCATTTTCACGGCGTGACTTCCCCGCCAGCGATGGCAACCCGGAAATCCCATCGCTTGTGAGTAAACTTCAGGCTCTAGAGCACAGCAACATGATCTGAGAGAGGTGGTGTCCAAGGGGTCCCGCTCTCAGCTCGTCTGCACACCTCTGGAGGCCACGGCTACGCCTCTCAGCTGCTGCAGCTGTGGTTTGTGAACACATCGCTCCTATCAGTGGCTCAGGACCTGGGTCCCCAGCAGCAAAATGCTGAGAACAATCTAGTCTTCGAGTCAGACTCTTCCCTGTCTGGACTCCACGGGTTCCTCCCAGACACGATCTCTGTGCCCTCGCACTTTTCAGCGGGTATCTCCCTGTGCTCTGCTCTCCAGCGTACTTCCTCATACAGCGAGGCAGCACTTACCTCTGGCATTTCTTCATCTTCCTCTTCAGAGGACACCTCTTCCTGTGTGCTCTGCGGGGACAAAAGGACAGAGATGAAGATTGCACCGTCAGCATCCTGGAACAATGCTCTCCAGCCTTCCCAGACACTTGAAGGCAAGGTTAAACAGGGATTTACAAGCAGAACCAAGTTAAAAACACAGTGAAGCCAAGAACCTTTATAGGAAACTACACCAGAGCAACTAAACAGCACCGGGGGCCAACAGAGCAGCCTGGCATCACCCTGGGCAGGAATCCACCCCAGGTGTTGAGAGGAGATCAACACCTCCCCTGCTGCATTCCTCCTTCGGAGGTTAGGAAGCCTCAGCCTCTAAAGCAAGATCCAGGGAACTCGTTTTATGTGCTTACAAAGTCCCCACCCGAGTCACTCACCGGTTCTGCCGGCAGAGGCTGGTCCAACATTTCAACATCTGGATGTTGGGGGAGGTTGTAAAGTTTGCACAGGTCAGAGATTATTCGCTTCAGGTGCTGCAGAAGCTGTCGGGAGAGCAGACAAGTGTCAGAGACGTGCAGAGACCCACACACCAAGCTAAGCCTCAGCCATCCCCAGCGCTGCAACAAGCGAGTGAAGGCCCAGCGGCCACTCCTTCCTTTTCCACGCAGCAGCAGACACAAGGGGGGAAATCACACCCCAGCATCAAATTCACGACAAGTCAGAGCTGCTCATCCCAAACTTACTGAACCCTTATGAGGCCAGACACACTCCCCGCCTCAGATGGCAGTAGGGATTTTACTTTCCCAAAGCAGCCAGCCTCTGGCCTCCCCTCTCCCCAGGCAGCGCGCTCTCACCAATGTATTTCCTTTCCTGACTTCCACCAGCCTCTCCAGGATAGCTGCCAGATTCGGATCGTCCGACTCCACAGACCATATTGGGGGAACAGCTGGATAAGCCTCCTGGGGAGAAGGAGAACGTGATGTTTGAGCCGTTGCAACCGCCTCCATCCCACTGACGCAGCCAGTGGAGAACAGAGCAGCAGGTCAGGCAGGACAGGGAGCTGCAGCCCCGCATCTCCTGCAAATGGATCCCTCCAGACCGCAGAGATCAGCGGAACGGCCCGTGAGCCACTGCATCCACCCTCCAGAGTAATCCTGGGGCCGAGGGCAAACCAAACCCCTGCTCCAACTGCACTGGTCTGGCTCAGCTCTCTGCCACTTCCCCCCAGCCTGGGGGAGCTGGGGGGAACAGAGAAAGTGGTGATGTTTTGGCCCCCCCTTTGGTCACTGGAAAGCAGTTAAGGCAGGACACCAAGGGCACTTCACGCTGCCCCACGGGCCTCTTGCCTTGCCAGCTCTGGACCAGAAGCACTGGAGGAGAAGAATCAAGGCCAGAGACCAAGCAAGCGCCTTTAATCCAGGCCAAAGCTGCTGACAGCCTCAAACACCGCTCCTGAATTGCCCCTCTGGAAAATCCTGGACAGAGTCCACGCCGGGGGCTTTCTGTGCTCTGCTGCTCTTTGCCTGGAGCTGCAACATCAGCTGTGCCTTGCAATGCGAGGTGGGACCCACACCCCACTGCAAACCCACCCAGACCCAGGGTCCCCTAAAACCCAAGTGAGGATGAGCCAGAGTGGGGGCAAAGGGCCCAACATCGGGGTGTCGCTGCTCAGGGCCACCTGGGACCCCCCCAACCCCCCCCGGGGGAGGCACAGAAGATGCACAGGGGAGGAAGGGACACCCCGCGTACCCCCAGGGTGACCGGTGACCACCGGGGGGGGGGGGGCGGGCCGGAGGCAGCTCCCTCCCACTACCCGCAGCCGGCCCCAGGCCCAGCTCACCCCAAGGCCGGGCAGCGGTTGCCCAAGGGTGGGCACTCCCGGGGCCGGGGGGAGGGGGGGCCTCTCAGTCCCAGGGCCGCCCCCGCAGCCAGGGCCCATCCACACCGGGCCGGTGTCCCCGTCCCACCCCTGGGCCTCACCGTGATGTTGCAGTGGATGCGGACGGGCCCCGGCGGCGGCCCTCGGGAGGCGGAGGCCCCGGCGCGGGCCCCGGCCCCCGGGACGAACTCGCAGCTGATCTCGTCGGGGCAGGCGCTGCCGATGCGGAACCGCTCGTGGCCCCGGTGGAAGATGGACTCGAGCAGCCGCAGCTCCCGCCTCAGGAGCCGCCCGGCGGGGGCCGCCGCCACCTCGGCCCCGCTCCGCCCGGGCCCCCCCGCCGCCGCCTGCGCCCCCGCCGCCTCCTCCGCCCCCGCCCGCTGCATCTTCCCATGGAGGGACCCGCTCCGCCGCCGCCGCCGCCGCCGCAGCCCCCGGAGCCGGCCCAAGATGGCGGCGGGACGGCCCCGCTCTCCGGAAGTAACCCCTCCCGCCGACAGCGGAAGGGGCGGGGCCGGCGCCGCCGGAACAAGGTCTCGCCAACGGGGCGGGGCGCCGCAGAGCCGGAAGTGACGCCACGGCGGCGGCGGGAGGGGGGGCGGTGCCCCGGACCGTGAAGGGGCGGGGCTCGCCCCTCCCCCTGTTGAGGGGGGTCACGGGGGGGTCATCGGGGGGGGGTCACCGGGGGGGACACCGGGAGGGGGCAGCGGGGGGAACACCGGAGGGGAGGACCGGGGGGGACCGGGCCGATCCCCCTTCACGTTGTGTCCCGGGTCCCGGGAGCCGCCCCCCCCCGCCCCACTGGCACCGGGCAAGGGCCAAGGACGGCGGGAGCCGGGCCCCGGTGGAGCGGGAGCGGCCGGACAGGGCTGTGAGTCCGGTCCCCGCCGAACACCCCGCTCCCCCGCCGGCCCCGGGGCGGGGGCGGGGCGGCCGCGGGGCCGCTGACGGCGGCGGTGACGGCGGCGGAGCGGGGAGCGCGGGGCGGCCCCGGCGCAGCGCCCGGCACCGCCTCCCGCCCGGGGCCGCCCCGCCCGGGCCGCCGCCGCCGGCTCCAGCACCGCGGAGAGCGCGGGCAGCACCGGGGACAGCGCCCGGGCACCGGCAGCGGCAGCGGCACCGGGCCGCCCCCATGGCGCTGCTCCGCGTCCTCTGCCTCCTCGCCGCCCTCAGACGTAAGTGCCGGGGGGGCGGGCACCGGCACCGGTACCGGCACCGGCGGGGAGGGGAGGGGACCGGATCGGGCCCCCGGGGTGCGCCTGTTGCACAGGACCAGACCCGGTACCGGCCCTGCCCGCTGCTCCGGCCCGGCGGCGCTACCGGTGCTCACCGCCCCCCCCGCCCCTCATCCCGGGGCTCTGCGGCTCCCGTGGCACCGCCGGGCCCAGGGCTTCCGCTGCCCGAGCGGCTCCGACGGGGGAGCAGCGGGGTAGCACCGGGCCGGGACCGGGGGGTAGCCGGGGGGGGCGGGGGGGACACCCAGCTGCAGGCACCCACCGCCCCCCGGTTCCCCCCATCTCCCCCACTGTGCCCACCCGCGACACCGGCACCCCCGAGCCGCCGGGCCCGGACCCCCGGGATGGGCACAGGCTCAGCCCTGAGAGGGGGATCCGGAGCCTCCCGGGGCGTCCCTGCCCGCCGCCGCGGGGCTCAGCCTCCCGCCGCCCCCCAGGGAGCCTGGGCACCGACACGGAGGAGCGGCTGGTGGAGTATCTGCTGGACCCCGCGCGCTACAACAAGCTGATCCGGCCGGCGACCAACGGCTCCGAGCTGGTGACCGTGCAGCTGATGGTGTCGCTGGCGCAGCTCATCAGCGTGGTGAGTTGGTTGGGGCTCAACTCCCCCGTCCCCCGGGGAAGGAGGGGGCCCTGCAGCCAACCCCCCCCACACACACACACACCCCCCCCCCGAGTAACCGGCCCTGCTCTCTCTGCAGCACGAGCGGGAGCAGATCATGACCACCAACGTCTGGCTGACCCAGGTGGGAGCCCTGGACTCTGCCGTGTCCACCCGGCACCGGGACCCCCCTGCACCCTGCCCAAGGACTCCCCCCATGTCCACCTTGTCCTGGGGACCCCCCTGCACCCTGCCCCAGCCTCTCCCATACACCTTGTGTGGGACCCCCACGTTCACCTTGCCCTGGGATCCCCCCTGTTCTGGGGATCCCCCTGCCCCGCCCCCCCCCCCCCCCGCCATAAACCCCATGTGCAACCCCCATGTTCACCCTGCCCTGGAACCCCCCCCATCCCGGGGACCCCCCTGAACCCTGCCCCATGGCCCCCATACACCCTGCTCTGCCCCAGCCCCCCCCCCCCCCCCCCGCTGTCCTGGGAACCCCCCTGCACCCCGTGTGGGATGCCCTGGCCCAGGCCCCCTCCTGCACCCTACCTGGGACCCCCATGCCCACCCTGCCCTGGGACACCCTCCCATCCTGGGGAACCCCTGCACCCTGTGTGGGACCCCTATGTCCACCCTGCCCTGAGCCCTCCCCGCCTGGGCCCCCCCCTGCCAGCGGCCGGGCCGGGCTGAGCCTGCGTGCCCACAGGAGTGGGAGGACTACCGTCTCACCTGGAAGCCCGAGGACTTTGACAACATGAAGAAGGTCCGCCTGCCCTCCAAGCACATCTGGCTGCCCGATGTGGTGCTCTACAACAAGTAAGTGGCTTTTTTGGGGGGTGCCACACGTGCCCCAGCCCCATCTAGGGCTCAGGGCGGTGCCATGGCACCGCTGGGGCAGGGCCAGGGCTGACAGTGCGTCCCTTCACCCCAGCGCCGACGGGATGTATGAAGTCTCCTTCTACTCCAACGCGGTCATCTCCTACGACGGCAGCATCTTCTGGCTGCCGCCGGCCATCTACAAGAGCGCTTGCAAGATCGAGGTGAAGCACTTCCCCTTCGACCAGCAGAACTGCACCATGAAGTTCCGCTCCTGGACCTACGACCGCACCGAGATCGACCTGGTGCTGAAGAGCGAGGTGGCCAGCCTGGACGACTTCACACCCAGCGGCGAGTGGGACATCGTGGCGCTGCCAGGCCGGCGCAACGAGAACCCTGACGACTCCACCTATGTGGACATCACCTACGACTTCATCATCCGGCGCAAGCCGCTCTTCTACACCATCAACCTCATCATCCCCTGCATCCTCATCACCTCCCTGGCCATCCTCGTCTTCTACCTCCCATCCGACTGTGGCGAGAAGATGACGCTCTGCATCTCCGTCCTGCTTGCCCTCACCGTCTTCCTGCTGCTCATCTCCAAGATCGTGCCGCCCACCTCGCTGGACGTGCCGCTGGTGGGCAAGTACCTCATGTTCACCATGGTGCTGGTGACCTTCTCCATCGTCACCAGCGTCTGTGTCCTCAACGTGCACCACCGCTCGCCCACCACGCACACCATGCCGCCCTGGGTCCGCACCCTCTTCCTCCGCAAGCTCCCGGCGCTGCTCTTCATGAAGCAGCCGCGGCAGAACTGCGCGCGCCAACGCCTGCGCCAACGCCGCCACACCCAGGAGCGTGCCGCTGCCGCCGCCACCGCCACCCTCTTCCTCCGGGCCGGCGCCCGCGCCTGCGCCTGCTACGCCAACCCCGGTGCTGCCAAGGCCGAGGGGCTCAATGGCTACCGGGAGCGGCAGGGGCAGGCGCCGGCCCCCGCGGCCAGCTGTGCCTGCGGGCTGGAGGAGGCGGTGGATGGCGTGCGCTTCATCGCCGACCACATGCGCAGCGAGGACGACGACCAGAGCGTGAGTTGGGGCGGGCAGGGCTGCGGGATGCTGGCAGGGGATTGGGGGTGCAGGCAAGGGCTGTGGGGTGCAGGCAGGGCTGTGGGGTGTGGGCAAGGCTGTGGGGTGCAGGGAGCGGCTGTGGGGTGCAGGCAAGGGCTGTGGGGTGCAGGCAGGGCTGTGGGGTGTGGGCAAGGCTATGGGGTGCAGGGAGCGGCTGTGGGGTGCAGGCAGGGCTGTGGGGTGCAGGCAGGGCTGTGGGGTGTGGGCAAGGCTGTGGGGTGCGGGGAGCAGCTGTGGGGTGCGGGGAGCAGCTGTGGGGTGCAGGCAGGACTGTGGGGTGCAGGCAGGGCTGTGGGGTGTGGGCAAGGCTGTGGGGTGCGGGGAGCAGCTGTGGGGTGCAGGCAAGGGCTGTGGGGTGCAGGCAGGGCTGTGGGGTGTGGGCAAGGCTGTGGGGTGCAGGGAGCGGCTGTGGGGTGCGGGGAGCAGCTGTGGGGTGCAGGCAGGACTGTGGGGTGCAGGGAGCATCTGTGGGGTGCGGGCAGGGCTGTGGGGTGCAGGCAGAGGATGTGGGGCGCTAACAGGGCTGCAGGCAGGGGACTGGGGATGCAGGCAGAACTGTGGGATGCAAGCAGGGGATTGGGGGTGCAGGTGGGGCTGTGGGGTGCTGGCAGGGCTGTGGGGTGCAGGGAGCGGCTGTGGGGTGCTGGCAGGGCTGTGGGGTGCAGAGCATGCACAAGGCTGCACCGTAGGCAGGGACATGCGGGAGCACCAAGGGGGTCCCTGCCCAGCCCCATGCCTGGGGACTCCCCGCAGCCCCTGCCTGGGTGCAGGGACCCGGCCATGGCCCCCAACCCACCGCCGCAGCCCCAGCCTGAACCAGCTGCTCTGGAAACCCGGGAGGCTCCCGAGAGCCCTGACCCTGCGTGGCTCCGTGAGGCTGCAGATTTTGCCGGAGCCAGCCCCGGCCGGCGCTGCAGGGCCGGGGGAACGCTGCAACCCCCCAGCTCAGCTCCCCGGGGAGACGCGTTTCCCGGGCTCAGCAGCCCGGGCGGCAGCGAGCCCCACGGGGCCCAGGCGGGCTGGCAGGCGGCCCCGGGAGCTGCAGTGCTGAGGGAGCAGATTCAGGGCTCTGCAGAGCCACCGAGCCCCCGGTCCTGCCAGAAACAGCACAGGGTGATGCCGGAGGCCCCGGCCTGACCCAGCCTCTCTCTCCCGGCCCCGTGCAGGTGAGCGAGGACTGGAAGTACGTGGCCATGGTCATCGACCGCCTCTTCTTGTGGATCTTCGTCTTTGTCTGTGTCTTCGGCACCGTTGGCATGTTCCTCCAGCCGCTCTTCCAAAACTATGCCACCAACTCTCTGCTGCAGCTCGGCCAGGGCACCCCCACCTCCAAATAGCGCCGGGGCAGCCGCCCGTCCTCCCCGCCAGCCCCGGGGACAGCGAGGGACCGGGGGGCTCCGCACCCTCTCCCCACTGCCGAGGTGGGGGCCGGAGAGCCGGGTGCTGGTCTCCAGGCAGCCACCGCAAACCAATAAATACTCACACAGGAGGGGGCTGGTTCATTTTAGTGTCGTTTCATCCCGCGCCGCTCCCTGCAGGCAGGAGGGAGAAGGATGCAGCCAGGGCTGCGGTGTGTGTGGGGGAAATCCGGTTCCCCCAAGGTAAGAGGCTGGGGAGGAATCGGCTCTGGAAGAGGGAAAATCCCCGTTGCTGTGGGAGGGAGCGCAGCAGCGTGAAACTGGCCCCATGGGGATGCGCCCGGCTCCTTCCCACCCTTCCAGGAGTACCGGCCGCTCACTGCGTCTTCTCCCGCCAGTGCAGCAACACAGGGCCATGGGGGGCCGGTGCCCCAGCGCTGGGGGCAGCCCCCGGCTCAGCCGGAGCCCCGCACACCGTCCCTGGGGCTGCCAGGAGCGGGGCAGAGCCGCAGCGACATGCGGGGAGGAGGATGGGGCTGCTCCGGCTCCTCGAGGTGAGCACATGGACCAGGCAGGAGGATGCTATTTTTAGGTGCTACCTACAGGCAGGGTCAGGGCAGCCAGCGCCAGGCTCGGCCCCACACTCCAGCGGTGCCACCGGCCCCTGCTGAACTCCCGGCTCGGTGCGTGAATTGTGCGAGGAAAAGGAAAATAGGAATCGATCAGGAGTGGAGCCGGGAGCAGCCGGGCCCGGGTGGTGGTGGGGAGCCGGCGGGGGGGGGGGCCTGGCAGCCCCGGCCGCGCTTCCTGCGCTCTCCCTCGCAGGCAGGAATTGGCCTCATCGGGGAAAATTGAACTGGAGCATCTGCTACGAACACGGCTAATCCTCCCTGCTGGGGGGAGCGCGGTGGGGCCGGGGGCACACAGCCCCGGGAGAAGCCACACGCTGGAAAGGAATTTAAATCACCAGGTCGGAGAAATGCCAGGCTGCCCCAGGAGCTGCTCCTGGACCTCCTCCTCTTGGGGGGGGGGGGGGCACCCCAATACTTAAATGTTGAGAGTTTTACCCCTAAAGCAGCCCCGTGTCAGGGCTTGTCCTGCTTTGTCCCACCTCTGCACCCCCTCCGCCGTGGGTGCAGCCCCGGCGAGTGCAGGACAGGGGGGTCCGTGCTGTGCCCCGGGGGGGCAGGAGGATGTGGGAGCCCCGAGACACCCAGGCTGTGCCTGAGCAGCCGGCAGCATGATGGGGGGTCACTGCGGACGGAGGAGCCCCCAGGCCCGTCCTCGTGCCGTTGCTGCCACCGGGATGCCAAGGATGTCCTCTGCTCCGCTCGGGGGAGACCCCCCTGCAGCGCTGCCTCCAGCTCCGGGGCCTCAGCACAGGAGAGACACGGAGCTGTTGGAGCGGGGCCGGAGGAGGCCCCGGAGCTGCTGGGAGGGCTGGAGCCCCTCTGCTGTGGGGACAGGCTGAGAGAGCTGGGGGGGCTCAGCCTGGAGAAGAGAAGGCTCCGGGGAGACCTTCCAGCCCCTGCCAGGCCCTAAAGGGGCTCCGGGAAAGCTGGGGAGGGACTCTGGAGCAGGGAGGGGAGCCATAGAATCATTCAGGTTGGAAAAGACCCTTGGGATCACTGAGTCCAACCATCAGCCCCACTCTACAAAGTTCTCCCCTACACCATGATAAACTACAGCTTCTTGGGGAAATTTTTTTGAGGTCGCTTGTGAACAGCAGTATAAACTCCAGCAGTAAAAGGCTCTAATCCCAGATTTGACTCTACACTGAATACAGGACAAAACGCCGGTATATAATTTTATAGTATGCTCCCTTTTAGGATTAAACACAATCTGTTCAATCCATTTACCATGGCTTTTTTCTCCCCCAGCAATAATCCAAAAATTAATAATTATTAAATTAATAGTTATTGGATTAATAATAAACAAATCCCTACAATTGAAACCTGCTTTCCGGAGTTCAGTAACATTAGCGTCAGTGACAGTGTAGTCATTTCAGTATAGTCATACGTGGAAAAAAATACATATTGAAAAGGGTAAATGATGATGAGGGGGAAGGGTTTAAACTGGAAGAGGGAGATTTAGATGAGATACGGGGAAGAAATTCCTTATTCCGAGGGGGGTGAGCCCCTGGCCCAGGTTGCCCAGAGAAGCTGTGGCTGCCCCATCCCTGGAGGGGTTCAAGGCCAGGTTGGACGGGGCTTGGAGCAACCTGGGCTGGTGGGAGGTGTCCCTGCCCAGGGCAGGGGGTGGGACGGGATGATATTTAAGGTCCCTTCCCACCCGAACAATTCCATGGTTCTACGATTCTCACCTTCTACAAGCGCATCTGGCCCGTGTGAGCTCAGACAAGCAGACACACAACTTGGCCTGCAGACACCCCCAGCCTCCCTGAGCGACCCCCCAGGACTGGAGAGGAGACACCTCACCCCAAAGCCAGAAGTGGAAGGAGGAGCCGCTCCAGCTCTCCGAGGGCCCAGTTCTGCCCAACGAGCCCCTGCTTAAGGCCAGAGACTTAATTCACACCCGCCGCAGCTCTCCCCAGATCATCCATCATTTAGCGAACGAGAACTTGTCTCTGTTCCTCTCCAAACCTCACCCAGCTCTAGCCAGGGCTCCTCTTTCACTCTGCAGGAATTAACGTCCCCCCCCCCCCCAACACAACAGCACAGAGCCAGCTAGAATACAGAAATTTCCTTTTTTTTTTTTTTTTTATTATTAATGCGGAATGTTACGCTGGTCCTGCCGGCTGTCTTGGCCAAGATCAGCCCCATGTCCCAGCTCAGACGGGCTTCCATCCAGCCACCTTCTGACAGGAAAAAAACACGTAAAACCAGCCAGTCAGCTTTTTCTTTTTTTTTTTTTTTTCCTCTCAAAAGAGAAAATTTGCCTCAAAAACCTGCCAGAGGGAACTGCAGTGCATGGTCCAAAGGTTTCGAGCTCGCAGTTTGAGAATCCCTCTGGTTTCTTGTGCCTTCTTTTAAAAAAAAAAGAGGGAGAGGAAAACATAAAAGCAAACGGGGACTGAGCCTGCCCTAGCTTAAAAAAAAGAGACAGTAATTTTCATGCGTGTTTTAAAAAGGGAAAGGGCAGGCTCTCCGAGTAAGAAGAGCAGAGAGAGAAGGCAGCCAGGCCTACGGGGGAAACTGCTGCACGTTCCCGATGCCACTTCAAAAAAAGGTGCTGAGAGGAGGACGCATACACCCAGGCACAGGCCTGCGCACACTCACCCCCTCGCGCACGCGGGGCGTCTCGTTACGCATCGGAGAAAGAGAAATTATCTTCCTCCTGGGGTTTGCGGATCCAGCTGCCGTAGCCCATCTCTTCCAGCGCGCTGAAGAAGCGCTGCTTGGCTTCTTGGTACCCCGTGGCTGCCTCCTTCGCGTCCGAGTACACCAAGAGGTTCTGCAGGTCTTTGCAGTCGTTCTTGGCACATAACTGCTGGAAGAGGGCGAACATTCTCCTCTTGGACACACGAGACACATCCAACTTCGGCCTGAGAAGGGAGACAAAGGCAGCAGTGAAGGACACGACACTTGGAAGAGCCAAGAGGAGCGGGGGGCACGGGGGAAAACCCACAATGGGACGTCTGAGAGATCTCCCGGCTCAGTGGGGCTCTGTTGGAGGCTCTGGGCAATATTTTGTTTGGCTTCAAGAGCGCTCGCTTACGTCAGTTCAAAACCCCTCTCTGCAACCCTCCCCACACGTAAGGTGCGGGGTGTACTTGTGACTTCGGAGCTGCCCCCCCTTCCCCAAAGAGAAAAGCAGCGTCAGGAGAGGCTCTTCTTACCCATCTACTTTCCCCTTTGTGCCATCCAAGACTTCAACTTCGCTTTCATCAGCAAGACACCAATTCACCGACGACTCCTTCGTCTTGCCCGTCTGCCTTGCAGAGTCGTATACGCTGACTCGCCCGACCTGCCGAAGAGGTAAGAGGGTTTAACGCCAGTCCCGCTGCGCGGGTTCGCTGGTAAGGGCAGCCTCTTGCCTCTTCCATCCCCTGCAGGGGCTTCAGCTCATCCCAAACTCCCGGGAGCAGCAAGCATGAGGTTTTTACTAAGCTGAAGGCTACAGGGGTGACCTTGGCCTCCTTTTTCCCCAGATCGAGTCATTGCCAGGAACCCCCAGGCGCTGTGGGATGACACCAAGGGCACAGGTTTCCTGACCCTGGCTGTAGAGCTTCTGCCAGGTGACCCCCCCCCCCGCAGAGTGAGACCCCAAACACTAAGGGCGGAGGTGGAAGGAGGCGGGGGGGGACGGGACACGGAAACAGTGCCAAGCCCGCAGTACCTCGGGATGGTTAATGCGATACGGAGCCCGGAGGTTTCCCTGCAGCACATTCCCATCTCTTGCCAGGCGGCAGCAGATTGCACGTGTTAAATGCCCCTGACTGTACAAGTAACCTGTGGAGACAGAGATGAAGGCGTTAGGAAGCGGGAACGGCACGGGTGACGGACAGGCCAAACCCCCAAATCCACAGCACTTCTCCCAAGCTCCAGAAAGCTCGCGGCCATGTGGATCGGCAACAGCTACGCCTACCCTTGATGTGTAAGATGAGGGTTTTAGAGCGCAACATTTCTCACCGAAGACACAAACAGGCAATTTTCATCTCACCCTCGTAGATCACATGTGCCTTCCAAAAATCAAAAACCTTGGAGAAAAACCCACTCCACCCACAGCATAAAATCCACAAACTCCCTTTTCGCTTCCAAACAGCACAGCGCTGCCAAGAACGACGGTTCAGTCTCTTACTCCTCCAGCCTCCACAAACAAGCTTTGCCATCGCTTGGGGAAGGGAGGGTCCTTGTCCCTGCAGCCCGGTTGCAAGAAGCAGGGCAGCACATCCCCCCCCAGCCCAGAGAGAGGGGCGGGTGTCATACCGAGCGTAACAGAGCTGAGATAAACTGGTTCGATGAAGTGTGAGAGCAATGCCCCTTGCAAGCCAAGTACGTTCCAGCGTAAGATTTTGTCGCTGCAGGACATGGTTCGCAACCGCTCCCCGTGCTGGATCCCATCCCACGTGGGCACAATGTCACTCGACTCCACCGGAATGGTACCTTCCCCTGCACAAGGGAAGAAGAAAAGCTTTTCTGTCAAAAGTCAGATATTCAATAGATTAAAACCCCATCATCAACTGCACATGAAACTGTCTCCTATGCGCAGGCGTGGGGTGAGCTCCAGAGTCAGTCTGTCTCCAGGTTTGGGGACCATTTTAACGTGATGTGAAAAAGGGAACTCAGTACTGATTACAGACGTGTCACTTTTCACATGGCTGAAGCAGAACGCAACAGTGCTCGAGAGGGAGGCCAGAGACCGCACACTTCAGCTGCACTCTCGCTAGCGTGGCAGTCCGACAGGCAGACCGGGCAAGGAGAAGGGACTCCCTCTAACGCCCCCATCCCTTTTACCCACCCCACTTTGGTTCCTGAATGCTTCAAATCCCACAACAGCACCACACGGAGAGGGGTAAGGAAACTCTGGAACTCCAGGAAGGCTCAGAGGAGAGGACTGGAGCCACCCCAGCCCTGCAGGCAGCAAACGCACTCACCGTTCTCCACCTTGGTCCGCAGCTTGCCTTGCTTGGGGTTCTCAAAGAGAGGTTGATGCTGGGCTTGCCCCACCACGCTCGCCTGATCGCTGCAGGATTTATCAAAGAGGGCCCCATCTCCACAAGGTGCTGTGCTAGAAAACAAACGCTCCCCAGGTTAGCACCGACCCTCAGAAAACAGCCAGGGCCAGGGGTGCGACAGAGCTGCTGACACCCGTCACCCCCCGCACGACCCCGCACGCACCTGACGTAGAGGTGAAAGGTAACGCTGCTCTTTATTTTGAGTCTCTTCCCTCCCGCTGGCTCAAAAATGCTCTCTTCTGCAGAGGAAGGATTAGACGGGTCATACTTCATCAACTCGCTATAGAGAAACCTGAAAACAACAGCATCACGTCAAAAGGCCGCTTCGCTCCTCAGAGAAGGAGCACTTCAATCCAACCACTGCCCGTGCCCGGGACAGGCAGGGTCCAAATCTCTGTCTCCATCGCACCAAGTCCTGCCGCATGGGAGAGCACAGACCAGGAGCCATGGCTGAAAACACCCAGAAGCCAACGAGTAGCGTCGGATGCTACAGAAAAAGACATGCAATAAAGCAGATTTCCTACGGTGCAGAGGACACGCAAGAGAAAATAAGCATTTTGTCAGGTGAGCAGAGGGAAGCAGTGGCAGGAGAGAGAAAGGAGCCTGGCTGGCTGCTCCTTGCCCGCATCTGATCCGAGCGGGAAGAAGACTTCAAGGTTGTTAGCCTAGCACCTTTAGTCAGCACCCAGTTTGCATTAAGAGTAAGCAGCCCCAGGGGCAGCTGAACACAAGTGGTATTATTAGCACAACCCCACGATCTGTTTACAATGACTGGGTCTTTTACGGCTGCTTCTGCCCGGGGACAGCGAGAAACCTGGAGGCCTCCAATGCAGCGTCAAGGACTAAAGAAAAACTGCGGCTTCCCAGAGACTCCTCAAGCAGAGCCCGCGCAGGGCTGCAAGGCGAGGTGGAGCTCACTGCTCCCGTCTCTGACGGGCTGTGCCAGAGCAGCCACTACTGTCAAGATTAACAGGCAAGACAGACATCAAGCAAGAGTGCAATCCTCTGACTTTACAGCCTGCCGGGGACCTGCCCTCAACACCTTCCAGCACTGAAAAACACACAGAGCACAGTGGGAGCAGGCAAAAAAGGCTTTAAGAAAGCAGCTGGCTTTGCTGTTCATAATGGAAGGGCAGATATTGACAAGGCTAGCCCAACTTCATCTCAATTTAGCTTTTTTTTTTTTTAGAAAAAAAAAAAAGCACCACACAGAACGTTTATAAAGAAAAGAGAACAATCATGCAGTTTAGCGGGGAAAACCCTTTCCAACCGATGAAAAAAACAAAAACAAAAAAGGATTTCTGACTTATCAATGCGAACACATTCAATAGGCTTTCCTGCAGCCTTCTACACCCAGAGGCAGAAAGGCCACGAGGGGACCTGGCCTGCAGGTTCTCCAGCACCTCGGCTCGGAGCGGTGTCAGACAGCGCGCTGCGTGCTGGCCCAGCAGCCTCTGCGGGATGCTTTATTTTAAGTACATCAGATGCAGGCCCTTGGGCTCTTGGCAAGTTTCCAGTTCGGTACTAATTTGGGCACCATTCAGGCATGGCCCTTTCTTATCAGAAATAACTTCCCTCTATTTAACAACACATGGGTAAACAGTAGTGTTAAGAGGATCGCAGCCTCCCTCGACACAGCAACAGCAGCTACATCCCCCTAGAATGGGTCAGCACCTCCTGGCAGTCGCCTTCTCCTGCAGGTTTCCTCTTCTCTCACCTCACAAAGCCTCTTCGAGAAATGATTTCTGCATGACAGTCGTTCACTGTCTCCCCCTTCAAGCTCAGCTCTTCTCCCTTCACGCAACGATTACCTGAAATAAATAAAAAGGCAAGCATCAAAGTCAACACACAGCTTCACAGCAAGAGGGAGGGTTTCATCTTGCTTCAAGTTTTACTTCTTTGGGCTCCTGAGCAGCAGCAGCACCCTGACTATGAAATCATCATCCTGACCCAAGCAGCTAGGAAAATAAAGGGACAAAGAGCACACGCTACTTTAGGGACAGCAGAGACTTAAACTGCCACAGGTTTAGGGTCAGTGTTCCTTCCTGAGCGCTTTTCAGCCCACCACTCCGGGTGGAAGCGTGGCAGGAAGGGAGCTAAGGTACGTGCAGCTGAGAGAAGCTGGGGGATCTCCTGCTGTACGACGTGAGGAATCCATTCTCTGATGCACAGACTAGCGTGTAGCAATGCAAGCATAGATTAAGAGCCATATAGCTGCAGGCACGTTTGCTTTGTTCTCTCTCTATAACCAGATCGCTTGTGACACCACACGAGCCCTAGGAACGTTTCTTGCCCTCTGAAGAAGCCTGCGGCAAAAGCCATTCCCTAGTCATAGCCGACAGGGAACCTAGCGGGGAAGTGAGAGCTCATTTTATGCTGGAAGAAGCTGTTCATACCCGTTCCGATGCTGACCACCACTCCCAGCCCCTTGCTTCCTCTCCGCATGATGATGGCGGCCAGGATCTTCCGCCCAAGCAGACTGTGCTGGATGCGAGCAGTGAGGGTGTTGAAGCGCTGGTGGCTCAGCATAGCCATCTGATCGTGCAGGGTACTGCCACTCACGGGGAGCTGGAACGGGGACACAAGATCAGGATTGTTAAGAGATCACAAGCAGGTCACAAAGCGGCTTGAGAAGTAGCTAACCTGAAGCACGGCTATCCAAGCAGGAGGCAGGAACACAGAAAACATGAGCTACAGGCGGCGCAATTCGGGGTTGAGTGCATGGACAGCACCGCGCCAAGGGGTGAGTGAAGTTCTCTTAGGTATTTCTGGGAAAAACCTGCCCAACGTTTTGAGTTCTGCTTCGAGCACATCATTAAGAGGCAGCAGCAAGCTATCTTCCTGGCAGCAAGCAAAACGGGCTGAGGAACGGCCTCCCGAGATTGCCAGGGGAAACCCCTGTCGCAAAGGAACAAACCCCATCTTGCTTGTTCCCAGAGACTCAGCCAAGGAAATCTGTTATTGGCTTCGGAGGAATTCCTTCTCTGGCTGCCTGCGAGGAGACTGCAGTCACTCCCGTGGCAGACGGGCACTGGCCTCCTCTAGCACTGCTGACTGACAGATCTTCCCTGATGGCTTTTCTATTTAGAGCCACAGCTGCTGTGCTCAGCTGTGCAGCCTGGAACACGGCTTTTAAGAGATGACAAAACTCTAAGTGTGATTTTTAAAGCGGCACAGGTTTGGGGCAGCCATCCTGCCACAACCAGAGTTTCGCTCTTATCTGATGCAGGAGGCTTTTTTGAAGCTGACACACAATTTTTAGCACAGCATGAAGGAATTTGTAAGCAGGGAAGAAAAAGAAAGTCACAGAATTAAAAATGAGCGTGTTCCTGCTCCACCACAGGAACACATTTCAGTAGCTTGTGGAAGAATCTGATGATAATTTAGCCCTACAGCAGACGCCAGCAGGAGGGAAGAGTACGTCTGTGCCCTGAGGAAAGACCTAACCCACCTCAGGAAAACATCAGCTTATTTACACCTTCAGAGACCTCACAGTTGATCTTGAAGGCACTTTTCTGCTGGACTGAGAATCATAGAATCATAGAATCATAGAACCATAGGGTTGGAAGGGACCTCTGGAGATCATCTAGTCCAACCCCCCGGCCAGAGCAGGGTCACCTAGAGCAGGTTACACAGGAACACGTCCAGGCGGGTTTTGAATGTCTCCAGAGATGGAGACTCCACCACCTCTCTGGGCAGCCTGTGCCAGGGCTCTGCCACCCTCAGGGTAAAGAAGTTCCTCCTCATGTTTAGGTGGAACTTCTTGTGCTCCAGTTTGTGCCCATTGCCTCTTGTCCTGTCCCTGGGCACTACTGAAAAGAGCCTGGTCCCATCCTCCTGACACCCACCCTTTAAGTATTTATAAGTGTTGATAAGATCCCCCCTCAGCCGTCTTTTTTCCAGACTGAAGAGACCCAAATCCCTCAGCCTTTCCTCATAAGAGAGGTGTTCCAGTCCCCTAATCATCTTGGTAGCCCTCTGCTGCACCCTTTCCAGCAGTTCCCTGTCCTTCTGGAACCGGGGAGCCCAGAACTGGACACAGTACTCCAGGTGTGGCCTCACCAATGCAGAGTAGAGGGGGAGGATGACCTCCCTTGACCTGCTGGCCACACTCTTTTTGATGCACCCCAGGATGCCATTGGCCTTCTTGGCCACAAGGGCACATTGCTGGCTCATAGGTCATCCTGTTGTCCACCAGGACTCCCAGATCTCTTTCCACAGAGCTGCTCTCCAGCAGGTCAGCCCCCAACCTGTACTGGTGCATGGGGTTGTTCCTCCCCAGGTGCAGCACCCTACACTTGCCCTTGTTGAATTTCATAAGGTTTCTCTCTGCCCAGATCTCCAACCTGTCCAGGTCTCTCTGTATGGCGGCACAGCCCTCCGGTGTGTCAGCCGCCCCCCCCAGCTTTGTGTCATCAGCAAACTTGCTGAGGGTGCACTCTATCCCCTCATCCAGGTCATTGATGAATATATTGAAGAGGACTGGACCCAGTACTGACCCCTGGGGAACACCACTCGTCACTGGTCTCCAACTAGATTCTGTGCCCCTAATCACAACCCTCTGAGCTCTATCTTTCAGCCAGTTTTCTATCCACCTTACTGTCCATTCATCTAACCCACACTTCCTAAGCTTCCCTATGAGGATGCTGTGGGAGACCGTGTCAAACGCTTTGCTTAAGTCAAGAGAGGCGCAGGATGGGCAGGGCTACAAAAGCAGTCCCAGCTTCGGAGGAGGAGGATTTACCTCAGTGATGTTCATCCCTTCCATGCGCTCAATTTTCTCTGTTTCCCCAATCAGGACTCGGAGCGCTGCATCAGCTGCTTCCTGCTTGCCCTGCTTTTTGTTGTGTGCAGTTACAGCTGGGAACCAACGGCCTCCAACCTTCGCCTGATAGACAAACCTAGAAAGACAGCAGCGCACCTCTCTGAGAAACCAAGAAACATATGGATTTCAGCCTGTTTTTTTAAATTGTCTCAGTGGAAAGAGGAGTGGAGGTAGCTTATAGTCGTCTGGATACAAGGTTTGGCAGAGGCAGCAGCTCGGCTTCTTGCCATCTTGAACCGCAACAGGAATTTTGCATTCTCTGCCCTTTCTCCAGGACAACAGCAACAGTGCAAAATTTCCTCTCCTGGACAGATCACAGAATCATCGAGGTTGGAAGGGACCTTTAAGATCATCAAGTCCAACCGTTAACCCAGCATTGACAAGTCCACCACTAAACCGTGTCCCTCAGCACCACGCCTGCCCAGCTTTTAAACACCTCCAGGGATGGTGCTCCAGTAGATGCAGCTACTTACTTGGGGTCATGGGGAGGTCCTGACTGGTCAATGAGTTTGAACTCCGCAGCAAACCCATTGGAGCGGGCGTATTCCAGCAGGCCACTGACAGGATTGACATTAAGGTATTTGATGAGCTCCCCAACACCCTTCGCTTTTGCCACCTGGGATTCATCTGGAGTGGGGATCCATGGTCCACAGCTGTGCACGGGCTGGTCACCATGGGGCTTCAGGACAGGCTGGAGCAGAGTTAGACAGGGGAAGCTGTTAAATACCGAGCAGCTGGTATCACCACAGGCCAAGAGCACTCAGCAAACCTCCGCTGGAGCCAGCACGTGACCTTGTGGGGTGAAATCCAGTGGAATAGGAAACAACAGTGGGGGGGGAACCCAAGTCAAAACACTTGGGTCTTACAAAGGAGCTGTTTGTACCTGTTCAGGCAAGACATGGGGTACAGACTCTCCAGAAAGAATCTTCACAGCAACTTCTGCTGCCATTTGCTTTGCTCCCTTCTTGCTGTTTCCTACCACAGCAGGGAAAATTTGGTCACCCATTTTCACACAGTAGCTGAACCTGACAGGACATTATAGCATATGAAAAGTGTTAAGCATAGGTGTCTCGATCTACTTATTATCCCTTTCTCCCAGTTCAAGTTAAATCCTTCTGGGTTATCTCCAATTTAAATCTAGACCCTAGACACTCCCGGTAGAGCACTGCCAGGTAGGGTACAGGACTGGAAGCTGCTCCTGGACTGGCAGAAGAAACAGCATCCTTTCTCTGACAAATGGCATTAGTTTTGGTCCCTTTCTGGAGGCAGATGTTTTGAAGGAGCCGTGTCCAGACTCCTCAGATAAGAGGAGCACTCAGTGACAAGTCCAGGAACGCGGGTAGCGTGCTGAAGAGGAAGGATATTAAAGAAAGGGTTTCTGTCCTCCCCAAAGCTGACAACAGTATGTCATACCTTGGATCATGAGGTGGGCCTTCCTGAGACACCAGCTGGAATTCAATCGTGTTCCCCGATTTCTGTCCGTACTCCATTAATACGCTGATAGGGTGCTTCCCAGGAAGCAGGTTGAGATGAGCTGGCGCAGGTGACGCCTCTGGCTCTGGCTGCAAAGACTACAGCAAGAAGATGGAGGAAACCCATTTCAGACTAAACGCCGTCTTGAGCAGTCTCATAAGTAACAAACCCAAATCTCACCAATTCTGGTTCAGCATTGTCAGAGGGAAACGGCTCTTCACATTTAATTCCACCAGGTCTTCCATTCTCTGCTTCGTTCATCAGGACCTTCATAGCATTGGCTGCTGCCTCCTGTTTAGCGAGTTTTTTGCTCCCTGCTTCTGCTGGTGGGAATCGGCGCCCATTAATCACTGCCTGGAACTTAAACCTTTGAAAGAGAAAACCAAAGAGGTAAATCGAGAGGCAAAAGCGTGGTCTTCTCAGAGCAAGGCTGCTCTTGGAATTCAAGTGAGAAGAAACACCTAGTTCCTGGCTGGGAGAGCAAACCCAGGCTGCCACGTGCAGAAGACAAAAATACCAAGGGTGCCCCGACAGCTCTGCATCTGGGCCTCATTTCGTCGCATTTCCAGAGCTGTTCGTGACAGAGGGGCAGTTCCAGACTTTGTTCCGAAGGCACAGGATTAATTGCCTTGTTCCACAAGCGTCAGAGACTTTTAATGGCTGTATGCAAAGAGCAGGTTATGTCTCCTGCACAGGGATGAAGAAAGCTTAAAAGCAGCCTGTGCTGTTCCATCTGCACCTGGCCATTTGGGGTTACTCGTCCCGCTGGCATTGTCCCTGGCTATCCAGTGCGTTCACACCACCTCAGAGAGGTGCTGCCTCACGTAAACCTCTTGCCTTTGATGTTTCTGTCTCTCTCCTCCCTGTGAACTCTAAAACGCCTTCTCTTCTGACCTCCAGCCCTATACAGAGGAAACCTACTTCCAAGGAGAACAAGTCAAACCAGATCTGGAGAGGGGTTATGGGGCTGAATCCATTCAGATCCCTCCTTATATAAAAAAAGAAAAAAAAAGCCTGGGACTCCATCATTAGAAATTAGGCCAATTTTCCTGTCTAGCGGATCTATTGACATATTCCAGTGTGGCACACATAGCGCTTTTCACCGTCTCGCTGGCACTCAGGAACAGCCATGATTTAGCACGGGGAAGCAGGACTCCAGAGACTGACTACGCAAACGCGCGACGTGCTCTGCTCACACAGGCCGCTCTGCCCTGCTACGCCACAGAAACGTCTACAGTGGGTTCAACCTCGTCTAACCCAAGATATCTGCACCCAAGCGCTTTGTTCCGTGCCCCCTTTATAACACTGCCGGGGTGAGAGCATCTTGAGAGGTCACTTAGAAATACCAGTTTCCCCATATACGATCAAATCGAAAGCCAAGTGATTAAATCAGACAGCACGTGGCTGAAGAGGTGATTTCCACCTTTGCTGCTCAAAATGAGGTGCAGGGTTGCCAAAAATGGGCTACTTGGGATTAAATTTTAGCCGTGTTCTGTTTTGTTGTTTGGGTTTGGTTTTGCTCTTTTTTGTTTGTTTGGTTGGTTTTTTTGTTGGTTTGTTTTGTTTTTTTTTTTTAATAAGATGCTGCAAGGAGTCAACTAGCCTAATCCCTCTGAAATGAGGTTAAACATGAATAAGCAGTCCTTCAGGACAAAGCTGAGTGGGTGACGTTAGCTGAAGTCAGGTCATTTTAAGCAAAAAGACGGCTCAGGAAGGGGAGGAAATTTTCTTACCGTGGCTCGTGAGAGGGTCCACTCTGCTCCAGCATGGCAAACTCGCAGTGCTGGTACGTGTACTGGGAATATTCGGTAAGGCCACTCACTGGGTTCTTCTCCTGGCAAGCCATCAGTTTCTCTACAGGCGTACAAGGGAAAGCAGTTTCAAACTGGGCAGCGTAACTGGGGGAAGACTGGGAATTCATGATGGATTCTGCCTCATCAGGCTGCTTGTTGATAGTGTTCAGGTTATCCGGGATATCATCCGTGGCCCACTTGCCGTTTTCAGTGTTATCGTAATTACTTAAACTGGAGAATTGGGGCTTAGTGTCTGCAGGCAGGGCCCCTTCTGTGTCACTGGCATCGCCCTGATCAGCCTGGCCCGGAGCCTGCTGTCCGTTTTCTATACTTTCTTCTTCCGATGTTGTCACTGCTGGTGAAGCTATGGTCACCTCCTGGGGACACGGAGGAACAGAGGAAGGTGGAAAACCCGATTCAGGCGTGGGATCTGTCGTCTGCGTTACCATGCTGGCCTTCAGCCTCATCTGCATCCGCTCGCGTTTCCTGTCTGTCAGGGACCACCGTGGGGGGCTTGTGTTCTGCTTGTGGACATCTCCCAGCTTTTCCAGAGCGCTGAGAAAGGCATTAACGTCCTTGGCCCTCGAAAACCCAATGTTTTTGGCAAGGTTGAGTGCCGTCGTTTCTGCTACGCTGAACAAGTAGTTGCAGATTTTGTCCTTCGTCTCAGCCATCATGGGATCGGCGTCTCCTGAGCCAGCTGCGCTCCTCTCTCCTCTGCTTTCACAAGCTGGACCTGTGCGACCACAGCTGTGGCCAGCGGGGCTTCTTTCTCTCCCTGCGCTTGGGGTGGCAATCCTCCACAGCGGCGGCGTCTCTCCACCTTTGTGCAACTTGCCTTCTTTGAAGAGTTTATACAAAACACGGTTGACCTCTTTCTTTTGAGTTTTAAGTTTACGTACAAGATCATGAACGGTACAAGTCTTTCCCTCCCCCAGCTGCCTAAAAATAGTCAGAATTTCTTGTTCACAGTCTTGTCCAGCAAGAGACAGTCTCTGGAAATTCAGCCTGATGGCATCAGAATCTCGCTCTGAGTTCTCCTGATGATGGTACCGAGGAGGGCAATAACGTGGTGAAGTTTCTGCCCACGGACGCTTGCTGGAGAACCTACGCCACCCTGCCCTGCTGCAGCTGGGTTGCCATCTCTCTGCAGGAGCCGGTGCCGCCACTGGCACGCCTCTGATGTGTGACTTGTCGTGTGATCCCTGTCCCTGAAGCAAACAGACTTCAGTGTCCTGTTCTGTTAGGAACTGCTGGTGTAAAAAGGTTTCCTGATTAGTTTCTTGTGGGGTATGAGGGCGGCTAAAAAAACCTTGATTAGTGCTGGGGTAGTTACGTCTTGACCGGGTGAGATACGAGCCTTTGCCTCGACCAGTGCCTCTGTTCATAGCGCACTGCTGGGACACACGTGTGAATCGGGCCGCTTGCGCGACAGAAGGGGACCTGCAATTCACTCCACACTCTGCCGTCCTGAGCAGGCACCTGCTAGGAGGAAAAAAAAACACAACTCAGAACCTGTTTACACAACTATAGGATTCCAGAAATGCAGTTTAAACAGCTTCCCTGTTACCAAGACACTTCAAGCATCTTCGCTGTGCCAAGCTTTCCCAGTCTAAATTATTAACGCAAACACAAATAGCAAACTGTGTTTGCCCAGCACAGAACCCAGCAGTCAGGAACTGCAAAGTTAACAACGAGAAACAGCTTTAAGAAGAGCGACCCTCTGTTCCCGTTGGACTGAATTTCAAGCCAGCTGCACAGGGGCGGTTTGCCTTTTCACAACGCCGTCTGCCGGAGGCTCACCCTGCGCTTCCAAAACACAAGGAAGTTTTATTCCTCTGCCCTGAGGGAGAGAAGAACCTCAAGACCCGCTTTAGAATCGGAAAAACAGGGGCAACAAGGAGGTGAAGCAGCTCGCACGGTCACACAGGACAGAGCTGCAACAGTTCTCAAACTCATGGACAAAAAAAGTCTGAAATCCCAAATGTCCTCTACTTCCTGGTCATTACGTGACTCGTGGATGTAAAGCAGCACGCCACAGGGGAAGTAAAGCAATAACAGGCAGAGAAATCGGATAGGTGTGCAGCTGGCAATTGCACGAAGAGTTTTTTGGGACTGTAGCCCAAATTTCACTCATACCACAGACAGTTGTGCTATCCCCCTCAGGTACAGGGCCTAAATCTAAGCTTTTAATATGCTTTTGAAAAATAAGTAACCCAGCACAGGCTACATTCCAGTTCTTTAAGAACAGCTGGTTGTGAAACTGAGTGGATGAAAACATGCAACTGATACCTGCTGCTAAGTCCCCGACCTGCCTTCCTCCCGGGGACCTCTTTAAGGGACCCATCTTCATAAAGATAGATTTTTCCGATCGAAGCCATACCTTTCTAAAGCTTCCTATCTTCATCAAACACGCCTCAAGGCCAACTTAAATATCCCTTTCATTAAAGAAGTTCGTTAACAGCCTCCAACTGCACCCGCGACTTATTTTACCAACTCTGATGAACACAGACTCCACGTGCGGCGCTGGGGTGCTCAGTGCAGCAGGGTGGGTGTCCCACTGTCCCCCCCGCTCAGTCAGCTCGTTTTAAAAGCGACCCTTGAGCCAAAGGCAGGACAGAAACCCTGGCGGGCAGGAAGAGGGGTTTTTAAAAAATGCTCTTATCTCAGTCTTGTCCATACGCCAAATTCCCCCGCTTTGTGAGAAAAAAAAAAAAAGACACCCCGACCCGCAGAACGTCTCCCGGGGAGGGCAGGCGGCGCCGGGCGGGCTGGGGGTAACCGATCACCCCGGCAAGATGGCTGCGGGCTCCCTTTCGGTTTCGGTTCGCGTTCCCGCAGCGGCCGCCCCGCCCCACTGGCAGGGAGGGGAGGCGGCTGCTGGGTTTCGGGCTGGCCCGAGCACGCTCGGCCCTGCAGAGCCCCGAGCGACCGTCCCAGCGGCGGCCACGGCCGGGCCGGGCCAGCAAACCGCGGAGGGGAGCTCCTTCCCCCGGTACCGGCAGGGATTTACAGCCCCAGCCAGGCAGGAGCTGTCGCTGGGACGGGACGCGGGTCCGCACGGGAGGGGCGACTGCTCTGCCGGTTGGGCCAGGGGGTGCGGGAACGGCGGGCACCTGGAACTACCCCTCGGGAGAAGACCCCAACGCCCGGCGCCGACCCGCGCCCGCCTCCCACCCCTTCCCCGAGCAGAACCGCGACGGGTCGGCGCGGCCACCCCGCGCCCGCGGCCAGAGACGACGGGGTCGCTCGCAGCGCGGAGCCCCGAGGACGCCGAGGCCCGGGACACGATCGCGCCCCCTCCCCAGGGCTCCCCACACTGGAGGCCCAACCACGGCCTGCGCCCAGCGTCTCCCCATCCCGCCAGGCCCAGCGGCAGCCGGAAGACACCCGCGGCCCAGGGAGGAGGCCCCACTCCGCCCAGCGGACCCGTGAGCGCCCCCGGCGCTGCTGAAGGCCCGGAACCGGGCCGGGCCCGCCCCCCCCCCGCGCCCCCTTACCCCCTCCGCTCCCGCCGCTGGGGCCGCGGCCGGCGCAAGGTGATGACGCAAGCGCGCCCCGCCGCGCCTGCGCAGTGTGCGGGGAGCCGTGCGGCCGCCATCTTCCCTCAGGGCCACGCGCGGCGGCCATCTTTAGCCAGGGCAACGCGTGGCTCTATCGCTGCTGCCGGGGGCCCGGCGGGGCCGAGCTCAGTCCCTCCGCTGTGGGAGAGGCTGCACAACGCCCCCCTCGCCCGCCTCCTGTGGCTGGGGGGCCCGCAGCCCTTCCCGCTGTATCCTGGGGTAGCGCCCACCGCAGCGGGAGTCGTCGCTCGAGGCCCGCCGGGCTGCGCATGCGCGTCCGTGGGGCGGTGGGAGCCCACGGGGGGGGGCGGATCGGGGGGGCCCCGTCCCCCGCTCTTCTCCGTGGGCCGCCATCTGCTGCGGTGCCGCCGTCCCCAGTGGGCCTGCCCGTGCCCCGTGGGGCTCCCCCCTCCTCCATTACCCGCCTCCATGGGGCTCCCCCCTTCTCCATTGCCCCCCTCCACGGGGCTCCCCCCTCCTCCCTGAGCCGCCCCTGCCCTGTGGGGACCCCGTTCCCCTTGGGCCCTCCATCTGTGGTAGGGTTCTTCCATCTCCTGTGCCCCCCCCCTTTCCCCCCCCATCCCTCATGGGGCTCCCCTATCCCCTGGGGATGCCCTGTACTCCCCCCCCCCCTTTCCCCCATGGGGCTCCCCCTTCCTCTACGGGCTCCCCATTTCCTGTGGGACTCCCCTCACCCCCATTTTGATACATGTTTTTTAATGGCAGAGCTATCCGTCCAGTCGAGGCCCGAGTCGTGTTTCCACCCCGCAGACCCATCTTCCAGGAAGACGGAGATGTTCCCTTCCCTGATCCCAAACCAGGCACAGCCTCCGGTCCCAGCGGATCCTCCCTTTCCCAGGCAAAACCCCTCCTAATCGTGTTGAGTTCGAAAACTACTGTCAGAGAACAGATTGTTCCTGTCTGCTGCTTTGCCGCGTGCGTGTAAATAGTTGTGTGTCATTTACCATCTGGCAGAGAGCTCCGAGCACCGAGGCGACGGCGCTGGGTGCCAGGGGAGAGGCGGGAGGTGTACCAGCACCGCGCCTGGTTCCCACGGCTCAGAGGCTGCCGGTGGCTCGGGGCAACCGTCAAGCGATAGTCACATGTGGGACCATCAGACCGGGAGTCCCCAGCCCCTCTTCTGCCAGGGGGGTGGATGCGGAGGGGAGCCAGGAGGGACGGGCACAGGCTCTGGGTGCATTTTAAGCGGCCATCTGCCTACACTTGCCCGTGAATGAGCAAAACACACGAGGACAAGCTCTTCGGAGGACCTTGGTCCCCGCCAGCAGCTCTATCCGTCCCAAAGGCTGCGTGTGCCTTCAGGTGGGGACCCTGCACCCACCGTGGCTGCTTCCCTGCAGCTTTGTGAAGGCATTTCAGTGAGCCTGGAGTTGCCGCAGGCAGGCAGAGGCGGTGAGTCAGGCCCCAGAATTGCCAGGCTCAGCTGCTGTTCACATTCAGTGACCGTTTTGTGAAGCTGAGGTTGAGGCTTGTTCAGAGTTTGTTGGGGTTTTTTTCAGATGATTTCTGGATTCAGAGATATGGGGGCTTGTGTTTCCCAGTTTGGTGCTGTTGTGGGGTGGGTTTTTTTGCTGTAATGGGGAGACTCATTTTCTAAAAAAGGCCCCCTCCGCCAACTGAAATTGTCACATCTTTATTCCTAGGAGGATTTGTGTGCGCAAACCCCCCCTGACTGGTACGAGGCTCACGGCAGAACTGCAAACACCGGGGGGTCAGGCACTACCAGTCCCCATAAGCAGCATCTCCCACCCACTCTGCCAAAGCAGGAATGACTCTGCAGCACGCGGAGCACACGGCGATCAACTCCTCAATATGTTCTTTTATTATTCCTCCCCCCCGCCCTTAATTGCTTGTGATCGCTCTGAAGCTTTAACCCAGCCTCGGTGCCTGTGATTCATCTTGGCTGCCGTCAAGGCAGAACGGGAAGGTCGCAGCGCTGCTCTGCACCGCCTCGACGTGATGTACCCAGCCCATGAAAGAATCTATAGCTGGCGTTATGGGGCCATGTATCGTCTTGAATTGCAACACCCTAAACGCGATAAATAGCCACTTAATCGATATGAGTTCATTCTCCGTTCTCCTTCTCTATGGAAAATGAGGCAGGCTCCCAACCTGTTTCCATAGGAACGGGCTGGGAGACGGGAAGAAGCGCTGGCTGCCGAAGGCCCGGCGTTAACGCAGACACAGCATCTGGCAGAAGCTCCAGCGGCCTCCCGACATCACAGACACATAAAGCCGAGTCAATTTGTGCTGGAGATAAGGAGCTGCCGGCTGATAACCAGCTTACATGTGGCTACCTGCGTTATCCCTGCAGATTTTGGTGGAGGACGGAGAGGGCTCCTTTGCTTGCCCAGCGCCAGCACCCTGGGATGCTGGGGTTCATCCTGCCCCCCCTGGGGGCTCCCCAAACCCCACGGCTTCCCTGGGGCTGAGCGAAGGCTTCCCCGCGCGATGGCAGCATTTGCTAAATCTCCAGCACCAGCTGGAGATGCCTCAGGTGTCTGCTTTGTTTTGCTTCCCTCTTATGAAATGAAATGAGAAGAAATAAATTGTAGCACAGCTCCCCCGCCCGACTTTCTGTTCAAATGCCAGTTCTCAGCTAAGGCCATTGTTCCGCAGTTTCATTTTAAACTGCTTTATTAGACACTCTAAAACATCGCTTCCTCGCTCTTGAAGGCAGCCTGTTCCTATAACAGAGATAAAAGCTGACGGCTTGATTGCGAAGGGGACATTTTGTTACTCTCCTACATCAGCTGGCTGCATTTTTTTAATTGAAGGCAGCCCTGGGAGGGGTGGTGTATTATTAGCCTTGCCGGTGCCTGCTCCCCTCCACCCCAGGGGCAAGCTCTGCTTTCGTGCTGCCGAGGTAAGAGGTTCAATTAGGTTCTGGGCCTTCTTTCCAGAAGCGCCCGTCGAGCGCTCCGGGCTCCTCGGATGTGGAGCGAGGAATTGGGCTGAGTCAGTTCCCACCTCCTCCTAAACATTGCTCTTTCTTGTGTCTGACCGCGCAGCTGGGAACCGGCGTGGAAAATCTCCATAACTCCAGTGCCTTCAGTTCCCCTTGGAGGGGAAAAAGAATACTTTATTTCCTTCCAATAGATTTTTATTGTAGCTATAAGCGCAGTGCAGGTAACGCACGGGAGACGCTGCCCTGTCCTGAGCCCGGGGCTTTGGTCTGGGCACTGCAGAAAGGTGCTGGTTCCCAGAAAGTGGGGGGTTTTCACCCGCTTTGCTCCCGAGGAGCTGGTTCCCGGCTGGGGAAGCACCAGAGCTATCCCGGCCATCGCACAAGCTTTTTCTCTCGAGGCTCCTCGCCGCTCAGCAAAGGAGCGAACCTGAGCTTTGATCCAGCCCCGGCAGCTGCCTTGTCTGTGCTCCCGAGACGTCAGCAGCGATTACTCATCTCAGGCGCTCCCGGTGCAGAGCAGAGGGGAAGAGGGGACCCTGCCACATCTCCCGGCACCTCTGTCCACACGATGCTTATCCCCCTGGGGCGTCAGTGTGCTCCGGGGACGCACCAGCGCGCTCCCACGGCCTTCGTCCTTGGCTCCGAGCCGCTGTGGAGCCCAGCAGGGAAAGGCAGGTGGGGCTGGCACAGCTGCGGCAGGCGAAGGAGCCGGCGCGGTGACTCCCACGGCAGCTGCAGCGGTGGGAAGCAGCACGGATTTATTCCCGGCTGTTACAAAAGGTACCCTTGAAAAATAGGCAGGAGAAGGCAGGCTGCGGCGCAGCCACCCGCGTGGCAGGGGATGCCACGTGAGCACAGCCTTCACCTTTAGCTTTGGATGCTAATGGGCCCGTTTGTTGTGTTTTTACAGCCATCACAGTCTGCTTGGCAAGTGGGGGGTCCCCTCCGGCCCGCTGCCGCGACGGCCAGGGGCTCTTCCAGCTCGGAGAGGGGCTGCGGGAAGACCGGCCGCTCCCACCACGACAAGGCGCGCTTCAGACACCGGCGTCTCTCCTCGGCGTGGCTCCAGCCTGGTCAGCCTCCCCCTCACCGAGTTGTCGTCTCTTGGGCGATGGCCAAAGCGTCGCTGCAGGGCGTCAGACGGGGAACCCGGACAGACCTCGAGCCGCCCGGCACCTCTCAGAGCTTGTTGTTGGAGAGGGACCAGCGAGGAGATGGGGATTAGTGTCTCTGCTCTGAATTAGTGCACTCGATGCGGTGGTTCCCAGAGAATGAATCAGTTAAATTAATGAATCCTCCCTAATGCCAGAATTCAAGGAGCTTCCTAATACGTGTCAGTTGACATGGCATTAATACTCTCTCTTCTGTGACCTTTACATCACCATCTAAGTCCAGGTTCCCCTTTTTGCTCTTCCCTATTCCCTTTCATATTTAATATTAAATAATCTGATTTATCTGCAAGAGAGCTTTATCCTGCGCTCAGACAAATCAAAAGGATTTCACAATCCCTCCCGGGGGCTGAGCCGTGGGTGGGAAAAGCGTCGGCCTGAGGGTAAAAGACATCCCCAGGGCAGAGCTCTGCGCTGCTGCTCCCCCGTTGCTCATCACCGCGCCAGCGTCCGATTTGCGCCCGCGGCGCTCGCGGTACTTGCCGCGGGGCTCCCTGCTGACCCCAACTTTTTCTTCAAGGTCAGCGCTCGGCAAAGCCCGGGGGCCGCCCGGGGCGGGCAGCCGCTGCCCTCCGCTCTGCCGGATTTATGTGCTATTGAGCACAGAGAGGCTCTGATGGACCGTCTCGCAAGGAAAGCCTGGCACAGCCCCGGTCTCCAAAGGGCTTCCTCGCGTGTAGGACTCCTCTGTGCCTCCCACGGGATCCTATTACACCTCCTTCGCCGCTTTTTCTTTATTCGCTGCGGATTATTTTTTTCACGCAGCACAAACCGACTGCCAGAGCCAGCGAAACGCGCTGATGGAGAGGCAGGAGGGCGGCTGGAGGGAGTGATGGATGGCACAGGAGCTGCCGGTTGCAGATCTCAGGGACATGTACAGCACTTTAATTGGTCGGCCTGCACGGATTTCCTCACAAACAGCATTTTTTAATCTAAAAGAAAGCAAGAAGCTGGAACGTGTCTTGCTTCTTTCACGACTTCCCTGGAGGCAGCAGCAGCACATTAAGGAAAAGGAGAAGGAGGAGGAAAAAATAGTCAAGAAGCACCAGGTGGCTGAATATCTTGCAGCCTAATTGATTCTTCTTTAATTAGTACAAAACCTGTTGCTCTCAACCAACTTTCAGTGCCAGCTTTGGAGCAAGCAGCACCCTCCCTGTCCCCGGCGTGGTGGAGGGAAGAGAGGGGCCGCAGGGAACGGTGCGGGGTTGACGGTGCCTCTTCCGTACCCGGGAACCGGGGCCGCCTCCAGCTCCTACGACTTTCTTCCAGGCAGCGAGAGCAGGAAGGTGGAGAGCCGGCCATGTCAGCGCCCGTCGCACACTGAGCCACGGCGAGGGGCTTGGATGGGACCAGCCGGAGTAACCGAGACGTCACGGGGATTTCTGTGCCTGCGCCTGGCCTCACCTGGGAACCGCTCACCACTTCTCACCCAGATCCGGTTATTTTTCCAAACGGAAAAGAGCTCAGCTTCATTTTCAGCGAAGTCGCCTCTCAGCTTTTTGCCTCCCGACTTGCGAAAGGACGTCCAAGCCCTCGCGTGGGTTTGAAACCAGGCTCTGCGTTGGCCGGGGCTGCTCTGGGTTAGGTGGCGACTTCGCCAAGCACATCCAAACTGCCCCCCGGCAGCGCCCGGCCGCAGCTCTAGCGCTTCTGGAAATGCCACCTTATGGTTTGAATTCTTCGGACCTGCGCGAGGGCTTCCCCTGGCGCGGGGTGGCTGTGGGGGCTCTCCTGTCACCCGGCAGCTTCTCCCCAGCAGACGCAGGAGTCGGACCCCGCTCCTGGCCCTGGGTCTCCAGTTCCCTTGAAATATCGTCACGGACAAGGTGACAACTTGTCCGCAGGTTTTGCAGCAAAGCCCCCGCCACTGGCCAGCTCGCGAGGGTTGCTCTTGCTCCAGCACGGCAGCTGCTCCCCAGCAGGAAACCCAGAAATCCCTATTTAGGTAGAAAAGTGTCATTTACCGTTGCATTTTACAGCCCATCCCTGCTGAGAAACCCTCTTACTGTGCGAGCACCGCCCTGGGAAACGGAGATGGCTTCTTCCATCCCCATAACCACGCGAAGGGGACACAAATGCCGTTCACCCGAGCCTGGCATCTTTTCGTGCAGATGCATCCTCCGTGGATGCTGGTGGGAATTGCAGGCATGTCTGGAAGAGAAGAGGAAGCTGATGTGCAAACGCCGTGGCCCGAGCAGGAAGCTCAGAAGCCAAAACACACCCTTGCCAGCCCTTGCACGCAGCCCCAGCCCCGCGCGTCCCCCCTGGGCAGAGGGATCACGCAGAATTGGCACCATCACAGGCTCCCAGCGGCTAACGAATCCCAGCAGTACTGCCCCGGAGCAGGAGCCGGAGCATCCCTCTCCGGGCTCTTGAGGACTCAGGAGCAGTTTTGGCGGTGCCGAGCTGTTTGGCTGACGTTGCACAGACCTCTCCGAAGGCGTGATCTGGCCTGCAGACCTCACACCGCCGCGCAGATAATTAGCAGTAACAAACGACCCTGTCGGTGCCTGGAATCCCAAGGCTGGGGTGATGAATTAGCAGCCGAGCAGCTGCGATTTTACCTCGGAGAAGGAGCCCATCCAAGATCGAAATAACTGCAGGACAGGCCCCCAGCTCGTTTTATTTCCGCAGGAGGGTGTTGACAGGAGGTTTTTCTGCCTGGGCTCGGGAGCCGTGGATGAGATCCGCATTGCCCAGCTGGAAGCAGCGGCTCCCCCTCGCTCACTGCCCGCCCCATCCCCTCAGGAGCTGAAGCTGCTCCGCAGGGAGAGAGGCTCACGGCTCGGGAGCCGGGGAAATGCTGGCATGCAGAAGCTGTGGCTCAGCGCTGGAGCCGTTTCCCTGCCTGCGTGCCAACGCAGAGCCTGGTCCAAAGACCCCCGTCCCCCCCCCCGCCTCCCACGTCCCGCTCGCTCCCAGCGGGCAGGTGCCGATTCAAAGCAATCCAAACCCCTGCCTTGCGGAGCCGTTTACTGGTGGTTTTCCCCTCCCTTGTGGAAGGCCAGCAGTTCCCCACTGCTCGTAGAAAGCTCTATCTGTAAGGAGCCGTTGAGCGGAACAATAGCTCTGGTTTTTTGTTTGGTTTTTCCTCTTTTCCTCCCAAGTGCACTTCCCCTCCCGTCACCCCGCAGCCCGGAGCTGCCGTGGGCGCGTCGCGCTGAGGTGGGTGAAGGCACCCAGACCCTCACACCGACAGCAGCAGCCTCCCTCCTTCCCTCCTCGGGCTGGGAAAGCCAAGGGCAAACGGCCGCAGGGAGGCGGAGATCCGCGTGAGGGACATGATTCTCTGTCTCCTTGGAGAAGCCTTAATCCCAAGCCATTAATAAAAACAGATTTCACGCTGCACGCGAAGATTAAATGAATTTTGCCTTGTCTCCGTGGGCAGTATCAGGAATACAGCTGCCTTCGTACGTCAGGGCTCCGCTGTGCCCAGCCACTAATACTGGAAACAGAGCTCGAGGGTTTTTTAATCACCCATCAAAGAGTCCCCCAGATCGCTGGAGGTATTTTTAGGATTTACAGGTATTAGCTCAAAAAAAAAAAAGAACCCAATTTATCGATTTATCGTGATTCAACTACTGCACATCACCCGCTCCTCCTCCGCTGGCCCCACAGCACCCATAGGTGGGTTAGCCGGAGGGGGGTCGTGCCTGTTGGTACCCTCCTGCCCCGCATTTGGGGATGAATTTTGGGGCAGCCAGTCCCTCAGGCTGCTGCCTTGGTGCCCACTTGCTGATGGAGCGAGCCAAAGCTCGTGGCGCAGCGTTGCCAGGCTCTGAGCAAGGCTTTTGACCCGTCGCCTGGATTTAGCGGCACTCGGTGGGAAAGGCTCCAGCTTCCCCTTCTCTCTACCAACGCATTCCCCCCGGGAAAGTTGTTTTTGTGCCCTTTGCACCCCGGCCAGCTTTTATCCTCGTTTCTTTAGAGGTGAGGGATGAACCGAGCCGTTAGCTGAGCTGGAGGGAGCAGCCCAGCTCCGATGTTCGGGGGGAGCGGGAGGGAAATCCTCAGGGAGCTTCGGCGCAGAGCCGGAGGAAGGACCATTGGCCACACCATCGAGCTCCTCCGCTCTCCCCTTGAGCACAGGGCCCCCGACACCCTTCAAAAAAGCTTCAAAAAAGCCCTTTTGGGAGCAGGTGGCTGGAAAACACCTCACTGCTCATGGAAAGCAAGGCAGCTGCCCGGGAGCCGGGGAATCCAGAGGGGCGGCAATTAGAGCATGTGGTTTTACGAAGCACCCAGCGGCTCCCGGCACAGGGGCTCCGGAGATGCTACCCCAGCCCCAGCATCCCCCCGCCCGACCCTCGCCGGGGTCTCCCCAAAGCTCAGAGACGGACCCCAGGAGGCACAAAGCTGCACGGGGGAGCTCAGCACCGCTGGGGGAACCACAGTGCCCAGCACAGCCCTCGCGGCACCGGGTTTTCCGACGGCCAGATGTAACCGCGGCAGAAATGCTCCAACATCGCTCCACAGCCGGACCCCGGCCCCCGGCAGCAGGAAGAAGAGAGCTCCCAAGACCCGCAGAACAGAGGGCTCCGAAGCACTGGCAGATGTAGGTATATATCATATATTTGTGTGTGTAACTATACACAGATAGCTGCATACTTACACACCCGCACAGGTAAATATTTATAGATACTGACCTCTTCAGATTAAAGTCCAAGGCACTTTTTACAGTGAACAGGTTAAAGCCATAGTTTAAAACATGCCTGTTTCTGGGTACAGCTCGGGTTTATGGCAATGCTGTGGGGACGGGCCAGTCCCCCGCTCCCTTCCCCAGCCCAGAGACCCCGCCGCCATCGAAGCAGAGGGAGGGACAAAAGCCCAGGGCCGCATCCTGACCACAGGGACCTGCAAGAGGCTCCTGCTGGGAGGTGTCTGGGCTGGTCGGGGTGTCTGAGGGCTCAGTGGGGGGAAGAACACTTTGGGCAGAAGAAGGAGCAGAGCTGGGTGCGCATCTCGCAGCGCCCGGAGCACCAGAGCCCCCGGCTGGGAGCAGCCACCGGGCAAGCGGTGCCGGAGCCCTCCCCGGTCTCCCACGGGGCTCCGAGGTGGCTCATTCCACAAGGAAATAACTAATCCCACGGTGCAGCTTTTCCTCTCCCCTGCAAAAGCCCCTCTCCACCACCCCAAGCCCTCTGGGTGCCTTTGGGGAGGGAGCTCAGAGCCGGGCGAGGAGAAGCTGGGAGCAGCACAGAGCCCTGGAACAGCACCTTCCCCTTGTTGAACTGCTGAGGAATCACCTCTTCCCCCAGCAAACCCACCCGCTGGCCATCGCACAGGGTCCGATGCCGGGCAGGAGGAGCCTAAGGGAGAGCGGTGCCGGGGGGGGTGTGTGTGTGTGAAGCACCCCAGAAATCCCCAGGAGCCCCCAGACCCAGCTGGCAGCGGGGGGGCGGGGGGCTCAGCCCTGCCCTCCAGGGGGGAACCAGCCCCTCTCCTCTGGCAGAGCTATAAACCCCCGAGCTCGTCCCCAACGAGGGGCAGCTGCCCCCAACAACCGCCCCACAAGCGGGGGCAGACGTGTGGGGCAGGAACAGCCCCAGCCGGGCAATCCCAGGCAGCCACCGTCTGCCAGCTGGGGTCTGCGGGGGGGTTTCAGGTCTAGGGGCCAGCCAGGAGCCACTGGAGCTGGGACCTGACCCTACTGGGGTTAACTGGCCTGGGAGGGTCAGGCCAGGGCAGCTGTGACAGTAATAACAGAGATAATGATGACAGCACGGCAGTGATAGCGATTCTGATGGGGAAGAACTGGTGCAGGCGCTTTTAGGATTCCTCTGGAAAACAGCAGCAGGAATTGGTCCCGGAGGCGCTTGCTCGTTCCTGGCCGTGCGGGAAGACTGGCCAGGAAGGAGCATTGAGGCTGCCAAAGAACATTTTAAGACTTCTTTGCCCACAAATCTTGATCCAGTGGGGGTCAGGTCCAGCGGCTCAGGGGTGGAGGGAAGGCAGAGATGCTCTCTGAGGCTCGGGGAGCGCGTCAGCCGCAGGGCTGGGAGGGAGCAGCCCTTGCAAACTCATCGCGTTTCTCTTTCACGCTCAGGGCTTCATCCTCCATTGCAGCCTGAGGCTGAAGGGAGGAAAAGCCGCAGCTCCCCAGGGCAGGGGGTGAAGCCTGAACTGGTCCCATCCTGGGCACGGTGGCTGCGTTCCCTCGGGGCAATTCCCCCCACCCCGGGGAGAGCGGGATCGCTCCCGGGAATGCAACCCCTGCCTGCGGCAGCGCAGGTCACCGGGGCAGGGCTGCCCTTACCCCCAGCCCGGAAAGGAGATGTTTGACCTGAGAAGAAGAAAAAGCGAGCGCGCTGTTTTTCTGCCGCCTCCTGAGCAAACCCCACGCGGCTCTGCGGCCAGGGAGCCGGAGCAGGCGGGAGCCGTCCTGCAGGTCCCCAGGCCGAACGCGGTGTTTCGGCGGCCGGCGCGGCACAGAGCGGCATTGCCGGGGAGGAGGATGTTCGCACCCTCGCCCTTCCCTAGGCACAAGGGATTCCCTCGTTCAAGGCCTGCCCGGATCCTGCCCGTGCTGAGCCCAAACGTGCTGAAAGCCCGGCTGGAGGAGGGAAGCAGCGCACCCCGCACCACTTCTTCCGTGAAAACCTCCATCCTGGGGAAAAAGGGGGATTTTGGCTCTTGCACAGCTTGTGCCAGGGGAGCTGCGTCCCTCCTCCAGCTGGAGGAGGGGAGGGGGGGGCACGAATGGCTTTCCAGAAACCGCTGAGACCCCAGGAGGAAAGGTTGGGGGGAGGGGGGGCAGACCTTTCCCTAGGGAGAAGCAGAGCTGTGGTGCCACCCGGCTCTGCGCATCCGGACCTGCTTCCAGGTAACGGGAATGAATAGCTGGGGGGGTAAAGGAGGAGGAGCGTGGGGACACTCTCTGGCTGGGGTCGGGCGCCCCTCCTCTGCCACCCCTGGCCTCTGTCCCCACCAGGAGCAGCGGCTGTACTCAGAAACAGACATTTTTTGGCAGCAGGCTGGTGTCGCTGCCCGCTGACAACCAGGTTGGGTACAAAACCATAATTGAAAGTTACAATAACCTTTATAATATAGCAATATATTTCATAGTTAAAATAAACTATTATGCTTTCCCCTATTGTTAAAAAAGAAGCGAGCAGTACAGAGGCGAGATGCAAACCCAGGTCGAAGCTCCTTAAGTCTGGACAGAAACGTCTGTGCGTTTGCAGAGAGGACGTGGGATTTTTCTGGCGTTTCTGGGCCGTTTCCTCGCAGGCAGCGCAGGGGGGAGGTTTGTGGAGCAAAAAAAAAAAAACAAAAAACCACCCGAGGCTGTGCCCAAAGTGAGACGGGCCGTGGTTGGGTGGGTCCTGGGGGGGGGCTTCGGGGTTCAGCCCCATTGGCGTGGGGGGGTCGGATGCTTCCCGGCTGCGGGAGGTCGGCATCTCTTTGGGATTATAACGCTGCGTCGCGGTTTTGTTCTTGTGCTTTTCCTCCACCTCGGTCGCTGGTCCCAGCTCTTCTCTCCAACTTGTCCCGATCCCCTTTGTGGCCGCGGGCTCCCAAGTGACGTTCTCAGGTGGGCAGGCAGCACCGGCCGGGGAGCATTTACCGGAGCCATTTACCGGAGACCTGCCAGCTGCTGCCGGGAAGGGAAGCTCCAGGTCAAGCTACCACGTTGCCCTGGGTGTGAGCCGGGGGCTGCCGCCTGCGCCGAGGCTGCTCAACCGCCGGGGACCAAGAGCCGCGCGTGGGGAGCAGGGCAGCGGCTCCAGGCGGGCACCCCCAGGCCCAGAGCCCCCCAGCACTGGGCGACACCGTGGGCTGGGCCGTGCTGGGGCGCTGGGGGCTCCCCCCCATGCCTGCCATCACCCTGGCATCGGGGTGGCTCCCCGGTCCCTGCAGCGGGGCTGGGTGGGGGGGTCAGTCCCCGGTGCTCGCCTCGGCGGGGTCCGGTGAGCCCGGTGCTGGGGGCGGTGGGTCAGGGTCACTGGCACCGGTGTTGAAGCACTGGCAGGGGTGCGATACGGGGGTGCAATGTGGGGGTGCAGGGCGTGGGGAGCAGGGTGAGGACTGCAGGGTGCGCGGGATGCAGGGTGTGGGATAAGGGGTGAGTGGGATGCAGGGTCGGGGGGGTGCAGAGGTCCGCGGGATGCGGGGTGTGGGATGCGGGGTGTGGGATGCGGGGTGTGGGACGGGGGTGTGCAGGGGGGGGTGTGCAGGGATGCAGGGTGTGGGATGAGGAGCTGAGTGGGATGCAGGGTGTGGGATGGGGGTGCAGGGGTGAGCAGGATGGGGGTGCAGGGATGCAGGGTGTGGAATGAGGGGTGCGCAGGATGCAGGGTGTGGGATGGGGGTGCAGGGGTGCGCGGGATGCAGGGTGTGGGATGGGGTTGCAGGGATGCAGGGTGTGGGATGAGGGGTGCGCGGGATGCAGGGTGTGGGATGGGGTTGCAGGGATGCAGGGTGTGGGATGGGGGTGCAGGGTGTGGGATGGGGTTGCAGGGATGCAGGGTGTGGGATGGGGGTGCAGGGTGTGGGATGGGGTTGCAGGGGTGCGCGGGATGCAGGCTGCAAGGCGCAGAGCGCAGGGTGCAGACCCCAGGCTGCAAGGTCTCAGGCAGAGGGGGGTGTCTGGGGTGCAGGGAGGAGGGTGGGGGTGCAGGGTGCGGGGCACGAGGTGCAGAGATGTCACCGCCCTGGTGACATCCCGCCGAAGCAGCGGCTCTGCCCCCAGACAAGGATCTCTTGCAGCAGTTGCCATCCCGCAGCTCTCGCCACTTCACTCCCCTTCAGCGCCTCGGGTCCCAGCGAGCCGACGGTGCCGGGTCTTGTCTTCCTCCGTTTGATTTCCCAGACTTGATCGTTAGCCCCTAAGAAGGTTCCCGCTGGCAATATCAATTCTGGAGCATCACTACTTCCTCCGGCTCTCTGACGCACCAGGATACATCTCTGCACCTCACCCCGTTCCTGCCCGAAGCCCGGGAGAGGCGCCGGAGCGTTTTTCTCTGCTGGCTGCCTGCAGGCCAGTGGAGATGCTGCATTTCAGGCTCATTCTCAGAATTTGCAACGTTTTTCTCCATTGCCACACTGGAAACCTTCTTACAGAGCCGGGCAGAAGCTTCTCCTGCCGGGGAGGTAGGGCTGAGGGTCAGCTGTAGGCACACAGGGAGCAGCAGCAGGGCTACGAACAGACTGCGGGGGGCTGCCAAGGCGGCGAGGCTCTCCCAGCCATCCTGCCCGCCCCGCAGTCACACTAACGACAAGAGCTTGGAAGAGGGGGAAGAGCGGCTCCTTCCCAGCAGCAGAGTATCTCCGGCCGGGCGAGGACCAGGACGGGCTGGCAGCGATGGCCGCGGGCCTCCTCTCCTCCCCGAATGCGAGGGGAACGGCCACGGCTCGCTCCCCCGCCGCCGACAACCCCCTCTGCAGCACCGGGGGGCTCATCCTGCAGCACTCCCGCTGTTGCCTCGCAGCCTTCCTCCTCCTCCTCCTCCTCCTCCTCCTCCTGCCGCTGGCTGGAGCAGGTTGGGGGGGAGGGGGGGGGGAGCGCTCCTCGCTAACAACCGCTTGTTTTCTATGTAACTTTAATTGCAGGGCACAAGGAGCAAACCACCTACCACCGGCAGCAAGTGGAGTTTTGCACAGAAATTCCTCGGCGTCGGGCTGATGCGTCCCTGCCTACGGGCGCACGAAATCCAGCGTTATTTATGGAAGGGAAAGAGTTACAAAGGAGAAGATTACAGGCTGAGTATACCTGGAGTAACACAGTGACTTTGATTACAATTACTGACACTGCTGGGTGAGGTGTAATTAATATCGCGGAGTAATTACATGGTTACTTCATCTGTTTAAAAATATATAAATAGCCTCTGCTGAGTTTTCATTGAAAGCAGCAAACACCAGCCCCGAAGCCGGAGCCCGAACACGACCCCGGGGCAGAATTGGGGAGGAAAAAGGGGGAAATGGTGAAAGTAGAACAGAAAATGACTGGTTCCAGAAGTAGCCAGGGGATGCCAAGGGTACCTCAGGAAGCTGAATGCCAGGAAAAAAAAAAAAAACACAAACAGCAAAGTTTCGGCGGGCACAGACACCGAGCACCGCGCCGTTGCCGGATGGTGCTGCTGATCCCTACCAAACCCAGCAGAAGTGGCACGAAGGCGATGGGCTGAGTTTTAAACAGATGAAGCGCCTGCCCCCGCTACTACAGCACTTGCCAGCGAGCCCCTGCTCCACCCCGGCGGATTCGGCGCTGCCGGCTGGGCTCCAGCGCGGCCCTTCCCGGTGAGAGCGGAGGTGGATGGCGCCGATGGGGTTTTTCTGCCGCAAAGAGCCCGTTGGCTTCCCGAAATGCTGGGTGGGGGGGTTCCTGGGCGGGTGGCGATGTGAGCACCTGGAGACCCCCCCCCGGCGCCCAGGCTGGCCTGCCAGCCCTGTCATTGGCCATCGCCGCATCGGCCAGGGGCCGCCCGGACCCGCATCCCCGCACGCTTTAGGCACTGCTTTCCTGGCTCCGGCACGTGTCTCCAGGCAGAATATGACACCAAGGACCAGAAAGAAGAAGCGTCCCTTGTTCTGCCCAGGCAGAAAACACTCACGGCTCCGGAGAACACCCCCCCCCGGGTAGGTTACGGCCAGACACTGCCACCCGCCCGGCAACGCGCGGGGCCGGGGGGTTCATGTGGGTCCCGGTAAGGAGAGGGGATGGAGCGTGGGCAGCGTTGGTCAGAGCCTGTGCAAGAAACCACCACGTTGGCATCTGCCCGGCGGCGCTTTGCGACGGTGAGAGGGGCAAGGGGAGCGCCCCGGCCCCCGGCAGGGTCCACACAGGGGAGGAAAAACTCTCCCTCTGGTGTCTCCGTTGCTTCAGTGCTTCTGACTCGTCGTTTTGTTTTGTTATGTTTCGTTTCGTTTCGTTTTGTTTTGTTTCGTTTCGTTTTCAAATGTGAAGACCTGAGATTGAGCGTGGGTTTTTCCGTCCGCCACCAGACGCCGCGGCGCGGGCTCGCCCGAGGCGTCGCCTCCCGTCCCCTTCCTTCACCACGTGTAGAGGCACCTGAACGGGGATGCGATTCCCGATACCAAGGCGTTGGCAAAGCTCCAAGCGGCGCTCGGCACTGCTGGTCCCACCGGCTCCAGCCGAAGGGTCCTGCGGCGGTTCGAGGACCAGAAGAAAGTCCATGGAGACCTCTGGACCTGCGCGGAAACGCTTCCCCTGTCCGTGGAGGTGTTGGGGGGGGGAAGAGGGGAAGGGGCTGGGGGGGGGGGGGCTGCGTTTTAGCAGCTGCTTGAGCTCGTGTAAGGGGTGGGGAAGGAGGTGGAGCTGACCCCGATGGGGCTCTCGGAGAGAGGCGTTTGGGGGGTGCCCACTGGCACGCCGACCCCCCGTGCCTCCAGGACGGCGGCGAGCAGGCGCTGCTGCTGCTGGCGCAGCATGTCGGCCATCAGCAGGGGCAGGGAGTTGAAGCTGGCGCTGAGCTGCTCCAGCTTGGACTCCAGGCTGCCGATCTGCTTCTCCAGGTCCTCGCTGCGGTCGTTGAGCTCGGTGATGAGGTCGTACATCACGTTCTGCATCTATTGGGGGGGGGGGGACGGGGACGGGGACACAGAGGGGACAGCGGAGGGGTTAGCGGCCGTGGTTGGGTTGGTGCCACCGCTGGCGCTGAGCCCTTGAACCCCTTCCTGCGAGCAAAGCCCCGAGAGCTGCCCCGTCTCTGGGAGCTGGCGGGGCACCGCGACCCAGCTCGGCTCATCCCAGGACACGAGAATGAGGAAATCCTGCCTCCGCGCGGGCAGCCGGGGCAAGTTACGTCCCCTTAAAAAAGGGGTGGATTAGCTCTTTTTGCCCTCGGTTAAATTAGACGCCAGTATCCAGCTAGCCTTCAGAACCCTACGCTGAGTTTCGCTGTCGGCAAAGACTTTCGTCTCTCCCTCAACGCTGCAGTTTTATTTCAGTGGCCAAAACGGCCTACTGTATGTATTTCATGAATCCAGAATCGCTACGGGGTAACTACTCCCACTATCAGCGTATGGCCAAATACCTGAGCTCATTCCGGATTGAGGCGTTTCAGCTTATTAAGAAATTTCCCGTCATTTTTTTGGAAACAAGTTGCGTCTTCCTTTGTATTTCTGGGTAAGGGGTTAAGGAAACCTAAAATTGTAGCTGGTTTTGTTCCATGTGATATAAAAACGAATTTGATCTTTCCATTGCCAGAGGTGATTAAATGTTTTTGCTAGATACCTTTACACTTTATTTTCTTACCAAGCTAGTTAACAAGTCTTTTTATCCGTTTGCGAGCAAATACGCTTTCACAGCGTAACTCGCGTCACACCTTGCAAGTCGTTAGACCCTGCGCCTCTGTAAAGATGAGTAGTTAATGCTCGCAGTTCGCTTTTAACTGACAAAATTGGCCAGCCCCGTGCTGCCAAGCGACGGTACCCCCGGCTGCGGCTGCGTAAGGGGGTGCAGGGAGCAAAGACACACCCCCCACCCCCCCCCCGGCAGCGGGGTGCAGCCCCACCAGTCCCTGCTTTGTGTCTGTGTTTCTCCTCCCGCCTCCCAAGGGCAGCCATCCCACGGCAGCTGTTCCCAGCTGACATCTACCGCACGGAGCGTCTCGCGGTCAGCCAGGTCGGCTTTGGTTTTTCCAGCTGAAGAGAAACACTTGGGGCAGCCTGGCCGAGCCGCGGGGTCGCAGCAGGGACTTGCCTTCGAGAGGTCGACCAGGGTGTTGGCTTGGTCGCTCAGCTTCCTCTGCTCCATCTTTACGCTCCGCAACCTGGGGGAGAAGGAAAGAGCGACGCAGCTGCATCCCTTCCCCAACGGCAAACCGTGGCCGGGGGCCTGCCTGCGTCCTGCCTGCGTCCCCACGCCCCGGCCAGGGACTGGACCACGATTCCCCCGAGGCTGGGGCTCAGCATCCCCCCACCCGGCGCGCAGCCCCTTACTGGTGAATGGCTTGGAGGAACTTCCTCTGGTGCTTCCTGACTTTGGCGTGGTCGATCTTCTTCAGCAGCTTGGTGTGCTTATAGATGAGCCACGTTTCCCGCAGGACGTTGGCTGCAGCGTTCTTGATCTGCAAGAGGAGGAGAGTTGGCGGCGGGTCACCGGCCCCGGCACACGGGATTTCACGGAGACGCCGACCTGGCTCTGCCCTGAGCCCCCGGCTGGGCAGCCGGTGCTGCGAGAGGAGTTGACTCGCCCCGGCTGGAGCGAGGTGCTCGGATCCACTCCCGCACAGTCTCCTGCACCTTTGCAAGGGATCAAGGGCCGCTGGAATGGGAACAAGAGCTGCCCACGCCGCGCGGCGGGTCTCGGCCCCCCGCTGCACCCGTGCACCCCACCCTACCCTGCACCGATGCTCCGCCAGTGGGCTCCTCGCCTGCATCCTGCATCCCACTCACGCCTCACTCCACACCCTGTGCCCTAAGCCTTGAGAAAAAGAAAAAAAAAAAAAAAAAAAAAATCCCCAAGTTTTTCTCAGTTCCTGCATCCATCTGGCACTCTCGGCAGGTCCCGGCTGGGCTGCCGGCACGAGGACACGGCTTCCGCAGGCTCGCCGGCTAAACCGCGGCTCTGCTGCTCACTCCGAGATGAATTGGCCGCCGTCTGCCTGGCACGGAGCCCGCGGATCCATATCCACGGCTGTGGGGGGAGCGGGGCCAAGCCGCTCTTTGCTTTCCCAGCCTGGCTGCCCCGAAGACCTGACCATCCCCAGGGCACCAGAGCTCCTGCCGGCATGTGGCTCTGCTCCCCGGGGGGAAGCGGGGAGCCCTGGCCACACCTCAGCACGTCCCAAGCCCTTGCAAGGGCTGCAGCAACGCTGGCTTTGCCACTGTTCCCTATATAAAACACCACTCCTGCCAGCGGTGCGCGGAGCCCAGCGCATCACGCGGCGCTGTCGGGTTGCCGATGCTTTGCCGTCACGAGGCTGCTGAGACCAGAGACCTCCCGCAGCCCCCGCACGCTGCCGGGGATGTAACGCCAGACCCTGGCATGACCACCCACCCCACGGACCCCCCCGCCGCAGCCGCAGCCGCAGCCTCCGGGTCCCTCCTCAGGGTGGAAACGGCAGGGGCCTCACAGCACGGCTCTCATCCAGTTGTTTTCCTGACACGGAGCTGAGTGAGATCATTCCCTGCGAGAGGAGGGAGTCCGTATCCTCCCGGGGCCGGGGGGGGGGGGGGGGAAAAACAGGCTTTTCCTCTCGGGGTGCGGCCGAGCGTCCTGCATCACCTAAAGCCCTGACGCAGAGCTGGAGCTGTTTGCTTTCACCGCAATGCCTGCGCTGCGTCTGAAGCACTTAGATCCAAAGCACCTGCCGCGGGACCTGCACCCAGGGGTGCCAACACCTTCCTCCCGCCACGGTTCCCGGCATCCCCAGCTCCCATGGCACAGTACAGCCCCCCCCCCCCCCATCCCACCACCACCCCCGGCTCCCCCGCGGCACCTTACCCGCTTTGTCAGCTGCGTGTCCATCATGAAGTTGTGGACGTGCTTCTCGGCTTTGGTGAGCTCCAGCTTCCTGGCCACCACGGCCACCACCAGTGCCGTGCAGCCGGCGCCCTGCGGGGGGACGTCGAACGGTTTGTCACCCTCCAGCAACCTGGTGCAACAGCAGCGCTCCCACCCCCACCAGCGCAACCCCCTAATTAACTAAAGCTCTGTGTCGTCGTCCCGTCCCGTCCCCTCCCCGCATCCCAACGAGGAGACAGCACAGAGCCTGGGTGTCCTTGAGCAGCTGACGATGCGCTGGGTAATTAACGAGAGAGGCCGGGGCCGATTTACGAGGTCAGCGGTGATGAGCGGCGAGCCCTGGCGTTCCCGGCGCGCGTTGGAAATGGCCGGGCTAAGCCTTGCTTACCGGTGCCACCACGGGCTGGGGACCTGCCCCGCGGGACGGCGAGACCCCGCTCCCTGCGGGGAGGGAGAGCGGTGGGGCAGCACCGGGCGCCCTGGGGGAGCACGGGGAAGGGGAGGCCCAACTCGAGACCCCCCGAATCGCCGCGTCTCCCAGCAGTGACAGCTGGGAGCTCGCTTATCCCGGCGATTAGGGCCAGATCCGGGCGGGAGCCATCATCTCCGGCGTGTATTTGTCTTTGGAAAGCAAAGGTGCCAAGCCCCGGCTCCCCGTGGGGCTCCTGCGCTCTGCCTGCCGCTGCCCGGACCAGCTGAGCCGCTCCCCCCCACCCCCCCGGCAATCTGGCAGAGGCCCACGATCCTGGCAAACGCTCCTTAATTTATTAAAGAGTCATTAATTAACATCGTGCTCTGAGCTGAATCCTTTAGCATCCCCGAAGGTCCCCGCTGTGTGCTCGCTCTCGGCTCCCACTGCTTCTCTCTTCCCGGGGGGGGGTGGCCACCTCTGGTGCCGCGGTTCGGGGACCCCAGGGCTTCCCCTGGCCCCGGCAGGCGCGGGGGGTCCCTGTCCCTGTGCCGGATGGGCGCCGGGAGCGGGGCACACCTTGCCAGATGGTGCCTCGGTTCAAAGGAAACCCTGACTGCGGGGGGGGAGCTCCGGGAGCCCCTGGCCGAGCCAGTGGCTGCTCCCCTGTGCCGGGAAATGCCGCGTCCCCCCTCCCAGGAGGGGTTTTGTCCCTCGCTTGGCTCCTGTCACCAGCATCAGCCTCGCTGGCGCCCGACCTCATACGAAGCAGATCAAAAAGACGTGAAGATAATATAAAATTAATACCCGCTGGCGGAGCCGCCTCGGGCCACAGCTCTCACGGGGCTCAGAGCTAAACCTGGCGGTGCCGGGCGCCAGCTCGAGCTGTCCTGGCTGGGAAGGGGGGGACGGGGACGGCTCTGTCCCCAGATCCTGGCAGCTGAGGGGGGGCAGAGCTGGGGGTCTGGGGCTGGGCTGTGACTGTGGAGCCCCCCGCTGCTCCTGCGGTGAAAGCCCCACAAGCCGGGACATCTCACGGGCGCCTTGGAGCAGGTACGCTGGAGGCCCCAGGGGACGGTGACCTTCTGGCCATGGGGAAACGAAGCCGCGGCGGAGCAGTGACGCCGGCGGGAGCGTGGCGGGGTGGAGGGCTCCCAGCTGGTCCCGGCTCTCAGCAGGAGCCAGCAGCATTTGGGATCACTCCTGGCGATGGGAGCCAGGTGGAGTGAGCAGGGATGGCCAAAGGATGCTCGGGGGCCCCTCTGCTCCCCGGGGACACCCCTGACCCCGCCGTGGTCCAGCCTCCCCCTGCTCTCACTGAACGCCGGTCCAAATCCACCCCAAATTCCCACACTGCGCACCCAGCCTGCACCGTCACCTCACCTGCACCGCCACGTCCTGCTGATCACTGCGCTTACAGAATGGCAATTACAGCTCGATCAGCGTCCAGGCTGTGACAACTCAGAGGTGAAGCCGTTACGCCTGGACATGCCAGGTGGCAAGCGGGTCCCCGTAAAATCTGGTGGCCACGGTGGGGATGGACAGAGCCCATAGGATGGGCGACTGGCTCAGCACGGCCCTTACCATGATGCCGGTGAGCAGGCAGACGCCCTTCCCGCAGTAGGTGTGCGGGACCATGTCGCCGTAGCCGATGGAGAGGAAGGTGATGGAGATGAGCCACATGGCCCCCAGGAAGTTGCTGGTTACGTCCTGCTGATCGTGGTACCTGCCAAGGAGACACGGGCATCAGTGTCACGGCAGGGGACAGGGCCGGCTGCGGGGAGGGACGGGGCCACCTGGGCACAGCGGCTTCTCTGGCGCGAGGCTGTGCTATGCCACGGGGAATAGGGATTAATAACGCGGCAGGATGCCCCATAGCGACAGCGGTTGCACAATTTCTGGCGCAGGAAAACCCGCATGGACAAAATCAGAGCGAAAACTCAATGCAAAGGGCTTCTGCTTTCGGTCAGACCTGTCACCACATCCCCGTCCCGCCGCCCGCGTCCCCGGTGACACGTGGCGCGGCGGCGAGAACTGGCTGATGGGAGAAACAGGTGCGGCTCTGCAGAGCCCCCGACCGCGCCGCGTCCTCCTCCGCGTCCCCCCGCCGCCACGGTGCGGGCTGAGCCCGCTCCCCCTGCGCCGCCCCGGGGGGACGGTGTCGTCAGCAGCCCCGGCAGAACCGCTGGCGATGGACCCAGCCAAGCCTCCGGCACGCACTTGGCTCCGGCACAGCGCAGGGGAACGGCTCACATGCTCAAGATGAAGCACACGTGGAGCAGCCGCCGCTTCGGGGATGCTGCAAACTTTCCATGGTGAGGTCAGCGACCGCCCTGGCCGGCCCGGCATCCGGCTGCGGCCCTTCCAGCCAACACGCAACCGGGGCCCTGGCTGCCTGCGGCTCCCCGGGGCCGGTGCGAGCCCAGCCGAGCCCCGCGGGGATGCTCCCGGGGATGCAGCGCCGGCTCCCGGAGGCAGAGCAGGGCCCGACCCGCAGCGGGACGCAGCCGCAAGCCCGGTGTGGGCAGGGATGGGCAGCGCCTTCACCGCGCCATGGCAGGACAGTCACCCTCCTGCCCGCACGCATCCCGCTCCCCGGCAGGCTTCTCCCAGCCTCCTCACGGAATCGTTAGAGGGAAACCAGATGGAGCTTTTGGCAGTCCCCCCCCGGTTCCTCCCAGCTCCCTGAGCAGTTGGGTTTTCTCCTCTTCCGAAATGTTTCCACCCCCCCTGCCCCAAGCAACCGGAGACTCGATCGAGATCCTGGCACATGAGGAAGCGCCTTCAGCCACGGCGAGGGCCGCTGACACGCCAGGGGAGCTGGAGCCCGTCACCGCAGCCACGGCCAGGGTCCCCAAAATCTCGGTGCCAGCAGTGGCACGCATCCCCCCCATCCCAGCCAGCGTGTTCCCCTGGGAAAGGCTGAGCCCATCCTGCAGGATGTGAGCTCTCGAGCCACAGGGATGACCCCGGGAGCATCGCGCTGGTGACAGGGGTTACGGCGCAGCCGGACAGACGGACGTTTTCTCTTCCGAGAAGCACTTTGAGCCCAAGGAGCTGATAAACATGGCGGGGGCGGCATGCGCCACGGCTGGTGCGGGCAGGAATTGGGTCTGCCGCGATCAGTTAGACCCCAGTGCTGGTTTCCATCGTCCCCTCGTCTGCCTGTCCCCACCAGGGTCACAACGGCTCCCCACCGGTCCCGTGCCACGCCACCGCCACGCCGAGCATTGCCACACCAGGATGCTACGGTGGCACCAGCTTGGCTGGACCGAGCCTGTGGGTTTGGGCAGCGTGGCTGGGGAGTGGGGGCTGGCTGCACCCTCCCGCCAGGCAGTGGGGCCAGCGGCACGTGCAGGCACACGTGCGCGCCGTCGGCGGGCAGCCCCGGCAGCACTGCCGGCACCGGCACCGCAGGCAGCTCTGCGTGGCGGCCGGGCGAGCGGGCGAGGTTGCTAAGCGACTCGCTGCCTGCCGAGAGCTGCAGCCCCCCGGCACGCACGGCAGGATGCCCGGCAGCGACGCTGCTGCGCCTGCGGGCGCCGGAGCAGCCCACGGCACCGAGGGGACGTGCCACAGCCAGGCCACCCCAGCCCGGGGAACCACGGCTCGGAGCGGCACAGCCATCTCTGAGCCACCCGGCCCCAGCGGGGGCTGGTTGGGGATGGCCCCACAAGCCACAGCAAACTGGTTGCCAGCACCAGTGCAGCAACCTGCCGTCGGTGGGGACATGGGGACGTGTCCTGGGTGGCCCTCGCAGGACCTGTGTGGCACCCAGGGCCTGTGCATGCCCTGAGGATGGTGCATCCCCTGGGGATGAGGCATGTCCCACACGTCCTGCATCCCCCCGGGTCAGTGCATCCCCAGCCCGCCCGCGTTCACGTCTGCTGCTCTGTAGACAGAGGGAGGTGGTGGCAACCGCGGTGCCGGTGATCTGCAGTGCCTTGTCTGCGTCATTTCCTTTTTTTTTTTTTTTTTTTTTGGTCCCTAATGGTTCTTTATTTACATTGCTTTCTCCAGCCTAAGCCCCCCAGGTGCAGAATCAACCCCCTGCACGTCCCCCGGGGAGCCTGTCTGCCCGCTCCCCGTTTAGGAGGCACAAATAAAAATCTCCCAAACACAATTAAGCAGCGCAAAACCATCCAGCACATCCTGAGAGCATCATTAAGGGAGACAGGAAGGCAAATGCAGCCTGTAAAAGCTCGTGAAATTGCAGCGTGCCGCTCCGCTCCGCAGCCACAGTACTTAAAGCTGCCCAAATGCCCCTGCACGGGGTGACCAGCGCGAGGGGTCCCACCCTGGGGAAGAGGAGCGGTGGCCTTCCTCCCACCTTGCCAGCGCCCAGAAGCAAGTTGGGTGGCACAGGGGACCCCGGGGAGCGCGATGCCCCGCACCTCGGTTCGGAGGATGGCATGAAGCCGCTGCAACTATTGAGAGGGATTTCACGCGATTCAGCTAATCCCCGGCCACCGAATCGCGACACGCGCACGCCGTCTTGGGCGCTTTCCTGCAGACCAGCCCCGGCAGCTTCGATGGCAGCACGGCGTCGAGCTCAGCCTCCTGGGGACAGGGACGGCCCCGCGCTGGGACAGGACACAGGGCACCCCGTGGGGGATCTGCCCTCCCCGCCCCGGGACGGATGGGTGCCACCGGCACCTTGCACCCAGCCAGGGAGAAACCCCCACAGTGCTGGGGCGGCGGGGGGTGGCCACAGCCCCCCGGTTCCCCTCAGGGGGACAAAAGGGTGCTGGCATGTCCCCGGGAGAGGGAGGCTCAGTGGTACCCCCCAGTGCCGGTCGCCACAGCAACCCCCGCGCCGAGCATGCCGATGCCGGCGTGATGCCATCCGGCAGTGGGTTTGTCACCGCGGTGTTGTCATGGCAGTCGCTCGCAGCGATGCCAGAGCCCGAGCCAGCCGCTGCCTCGCCAGCCTCGCGGCACCTCCGGCCTCCCCCCGTGCTCAGCCCCCCTGGCTCCCGCCGCTCCCCCCGTCCCCCACCCGCCCTCCCAGGGCTCCCGCGCCAGCTGGCACCGCACACCGTCCCCTCGCAGGGGGACCCTGCCTGTCCCCAGGCACAGCACTGCGAGGACAGGGCTGTCCCTGCCTCTGCCTCCTGCCCGGGACGGGGGCTTGTCGGTGGGAACCCGCGGCTGCCCAGCCCCCGGGTCTCTGCATCCCTCTCACAGGGTGCTGGGACACGGCAGCTCCGCTGAGAATCCCACACTGCTCAGCATCCCGAATGGCTGAGCATCCCAAACCGCTGCACATCACAGCATCCCAGGCTGGCCGGGGATGGAGGGACCTCTGGAGGTCACCTCGTGCCACCCCCTGCCAGAGCAGGGTCACCCAGAGCAGGTGGCACAGGGTCGCGTCCAGGCGGGTTCGGAATGTGCCCAGAGAAGGAGACTCCACAGCCTCTCTGGGCAGCCTGGGCCAGGGCTCTGCCACCCTCAGAGTAATGTCCCCTGTCCCACTTTGTGCCCGCTGCCCCTTGTCCTGTCCCCGGGCACCACTGGAAGGAGCCCGGCCCCATCCTCTTGCCCCCCGCCCTTTAGCTCTTGCTGAGCATCGATGAGATCCCTCTCAGCCTGCTCTTCTCCAGCTGAACAGCCCCAGGGCTCCGGCCTTTCCCCAGCACAGAGATGCTCCAGTCCCTCATCATCCTCGTGGCCCCCGCTGGACTCTCTCCAGCAGTTCCCCGTCCTTCTGGAACTGGGGAGCCCAGAACTGGCCCCAGTGCTGCGGCTGTGGCCTCCCCAGGGCCGAGCAGAGACAGGGCAGAGGAGACATCCCAAACCATTCAGCATCCCAAACCACGGCACATCCCGAACCGCCCCCCCCGCAGCCCCAGCCCCTCTCACCTCTCGCACACCCGGACCGTCCATGCAGCGATTATCCAGAGGGAAATACTGAAGACCAGCAGCACTGTCCCGGGGCAGATGGTCATGAGAGTCTTCATGACGAAGCGGGTGTTGAAGTTGATCTTGTTGAGCGCCCCGATGCTGCGCGAGGAGGCGTCGGTGAAGAGCTTGCTGTGCAGCAGCATCACCCGAGCGATCAGGTAGAGGCGCAGGAACATGGGGATGGACAGGATGATGTCCACGTCTGCCTCTGCCCGAGACGGCGTGTAGGAGAAAGCCAGGCGGGCTGTCCAGAAAAATTTGTACTCCCCAGGAATGGGGTGTATGGCACAAACCAGCATCTCCAGACCGATGTAGAGGATGCGCTCGTACGTCATCGCTATCCGCCAGTCGTCGGCTCCGTTGTCGATCACAAAGAGCTACCGGGAGGCAAAACCACACAATTACTGGTGGCCCCGGACAACCCTGCCCCACCAGCATCCCACCGTGGGCAGTGGGGGGACCGACACCAGAGCCCGGCAGAGCTGGAGACGGCTTCAGCCAGGAGGGCTGGGGATGGACGGGGGAGACAAAGGTGAGAACGAGCCTTCGCCATCCCCTCCGCTGCTCTGCCTCTGTGTTCAGGGGACAGTTACAGCTCTGGGGACACCCCAGAAGCTTTGAGGTGCCCAACCTTCAGCACAGGCCCAGGTACGGCATGGGGACAGCTGGCTCTGACCCGCTCCCGCGCAGCGGCTGGCAGGAGCCCCCCTCCCAGCGTGCAAGCCGTGGTGCCGCAGAGCACCAGCACGGGCCACCTCAGCCCCTTGGCTCCTGCTGGCACCGCCCCGGTGTCACCGACAGCCACCGCGCCCCCAGTGCCGGGGGCAACTTTTGGAGAGGGAATACCACTGCTGGAGCACCCAGCCGCTGGCGGCGATGGGATCCGGTTGCCATAGCAACCACCGGTTCATCCTGGGTACCAGTTCCTCTCCCCCTGCCAGCCACAGAGTCGGGGTCTCTGCGGGAGCTGGGGGGGGGTGCAGCTCAGGCTGGCCCCTCTGGGACACCGCCAGACCCCCGGGGGTCACCCGCCCTGCCAGGACACCAGCTTGTCCCTGGTGCGATGGGGACACCGGTGTCACCTACAGCAGCGGGGACGCGCTCAGGGCCTCTCCGCAAGCAGCGCTTTGTCCAAGACGCCGCTGGGAGGGATCCAAGGGGGACGTGGCAGCTGGCACCACCGTCACCAGCGTGTCCTCGACCCTGCAAAGCGTGGGCCAACCCCGGCTCGGCCGGGGGGCCGGGAGCTCCTGCAGCCGCTGCCGGCTGGGCGGTGGGTGGGAGCGTGGCCCTGGCTGGCGCCGAGCCCGGGAACAACCCCCCCGCCCCATCAGAGCCCCGGTGCACCTGCGCCAGCCGCCTCGCCGGCACGGCACGACACAGCACGGCACGGCACACGGGGCTCTCCCCAGGGACGGCAAGAGCCGCCGGGACTGACTCACGGAGCGGCCGTCCCTGGCCACCTCCCTTTCTGTTTGGAAAGCTCTGCTCCTTTTAGCTGCTTTGTTTGAGAAATTGTTTATAAAAATGCTCCAAGCTGTCAAGGGAGATCCTCAGGCATTTAACAAGCTGACAGCCCATTCCTTCCTGGAAAAGGGTGTTAAAAATAAACAAATTAGAGAAAGGAAAGAGGCAGGGAGCCTTTTGACTGTGTGTAGGGGGGTTTGCAACAGGCCAGGTCGGGGAAGGGAAGGAGCAAGGGGGGGATTCGGGCAGGTTCCCCCTGCGCCAGCCCCTCTCAGCCCTGCACCTGCAGCGCATCGCTGCGGGTTTCCATGGAAACCCCGGCTTGGTCCAGCGGTACCCGAAAGGGGCATCCCCAGCATCCCCAGCACCAGCTCCGTCAGGGGACGGAGCAAGTGCATCGGCCACCACAGCTCCGGACAAGCAAAGCACAAGGGAAACCACCAAAAAGCCGCGCAGGGGAAAGAGCTTCACCAAACCCAAAGCACAGAGAGCCCTGGGCACCCCAAGGGCAGGGCCGGAGGGGGACTGTGCCCCCCCCCCCAAATCCCCCCCGGCTGGAGCTGGCAGCCTCGCCAGCACCGCGCTCCATCACACACCGCAGCGATAAATGCGGCGCTGCGCCGGGGACGCCACGCTCCGCACCACCCCGGGGTGCAGCCCGGAGCCGTCCCCAGGGCACCGAGGCCCCGGTGCCAGCGGGAGCGGGTCGGGCTCTGCCCGCCGGCACAGGGGGCGCGAGGACCCGGCAGCGCCGCCGGCAGCTCCCTGCACAGGCTCAGCCTAATGAAGAGCGAGTGACACACGCAATTAGCAGCCGCTTGTGGCCCTGCAGCACAAGGCAGAGCTGGGAGGATGGAGGGGCGGGAGGATCTTGGTCACCTGCAGCCCTGGCTGGCGAGTGATGGGCTTGGGGACACCCCAGGGACCTGTCACTGTCCCAGCCCATCAGGGACAGCGTGGGCAGGGGACAGGCAGGACCCCAGGAGCTGGACCCAGGGCTCCAGGCACGGCGATGCCCCAGTCCTGGAGAAACCGAGACTCAGGGAGAGCTGCAAATGTCCTGAAGGACTCAGCAATTAATGCAATTAATACTGAGTGAAGAGGCCGAAGCTGCTGTCGAGCTTTTCCCGGAGGCCGGGGAGGTCTGGCAGTGCCACACAGGGCGAGCGCAGCCCCCCCTTGGGCAAAAGGGACGAGAGGCTGAGGATTTACAGCTCTGCCAGCCCCGCTTCCATCTCCGGCCGGATTATCAGCAATCCCTTTATAAGCACCTAAGAGATAATAGGGCGATCAGCAGCCAGCGCGGCTTTGTCCGGAGCAAATCAAGTCAAACCGATCTCATTCCCTTCCCTGCCAGCGTAACCAGCCCCGCGGTTAAACCGGGGTCACGCAGCCGAACCGCGGCAAGGTTCGGCACCGGCACATTGCGCTCACTTTGGGGACCGGGACCCCGCGGAGGGACGGCAGCAGGGATGTCGGCTCCGGCCGCCGGTGGAGCAGGGAGAGGCGAGGAGCCCCACGCACCGCTCGGGTGGACGCTGTGTTTGCCCAACCCGCTCCCAAGAACAACAAGGGGAGGAAGCCGGCGAGCACCGGGGCACTGCCCTCCCGGCTGATCCCAGCCGCCCCCACCCCGGGGTAAATATTATTCTAGCGAAAAAACAGCGCGCTCAAATATTTGCTTTGAACAAGCCACCGCTGGGCTCGGTCCCTGTGCCGGTGGGGTGAGCCGGAGGGCTGGCTCCCGGGAAGGTCCCCTGCAGGCAGGAGGCAGGCAGGGAGCTGCCCCGGCCCCCAGCCTGGAGCAGGACGAGGTGGGACCTTGGGTGCACCAAAATTCGGGGCCAGGGGCTTCGGCGTCCCTTCCCGGGATGCTCCTTCTCCTGTCTGGTGATTCCTCCCATCCCCAAAACTCGCCGGCATCGTGCCGACGCCGGATCCCCGCGGGGAAGCGCAGCCTTCCTGGAGCAAACTGGGAGCCCTTTAACTTCCCAGCAAAGCCAAGGGCGGGCAGGGAGGAAGAGAGTGGGCAGCCCTGATTAGGAAAGGATTTCACAGCTTTCCTTGGCACCTCGGCTGGTCCGAGCCCTTCCTGCCTGCAGCCTCCCCCAGCCACCGGCAGCTCCACCGGGCACCCCGCGCCAGGGCAGACCCCTCAGTGCCCGGCCTCAACACCCCGCCCCGAGACCCCGCGCTGCCCCCCAAGACCCCGGCAAGGAGAGGGGGAGGCTCCATGCAGGCTGCGAGTTCGGGCACCGCATCCCACCGGAGCGGCTGGCAAAACCCCCAGCCCACCTCGGCCACCCCTCGCTCGGCACCGGCCGCGCCGGGACCTACCTGCACCTCCCGCGTGTGGTAGGCGATGATGAGGCCCAGCAGGATGACGGTGGAGAGGCTGATAAGGCATTTCAGGGCCAGGGAGAACATGGAGTCCTGCAAGGCGAGAGCAGGGCTGGCGTTAGGGGGGGACGTGGCCACAGGACCCTGCCAGCGCTGGCCACGGCACCGGGCTCCGCACCCCCAGGGAGATGCTGCATCCCCTCCAACACCCCCCGCCCCGGCACTTTGGCCACCCCAGCTCCCGCCCCTCGTGGCCAGGGTGCCGCTGGCACTACCGGCACCGCGGGCACCGGGGACACTGCGGGCAAGAGCCACCTTTTCTCCAAAATGTTTTTTTAATCCGATTCTGCCAAATGTGTAACTACCAGCCTTCCCTCACCGGGACGAGCACCGTCAAGCACCCTGGCCACATCCAGTGTGAGCCCAATATTATGGCACCCTACCGGATGGTCTAATTAGATCCTCCTGCTAATTAGCTCTATGTAAATTAAACCAGCCCCTGATTGACTGGCAACCAAAGCGGCTGCTCCTCGGGACCCTGCCAGGAAGAGCAGGATTCACCAGCTCCTTCCACGGGCTCCTCTCCGGACCCCAGCAAGACTGTGGGTCCCATGGGCACCCCATAGGTGCTATGGATGCCCTATGGGTGCTATGGATGCCCCATAGGTGCTATGGGTGCCACACCAAGGGGCACAAGGAGGAAGCAGAGGTAGGACCCGCCGAGCACCAGCAGCCCCTCGCCAAGGCATTACCGCACCCATCCCGCACCTCCACCCTATCCCCAGTACGCTGAGACCCGGCACGCTCATGGCGTGCTGAGACCCGGCACGCTTGTGGCACGCTTGAGATGCTGGCACACTCGTGATATGCCGAGATCCGGCACGCTCATGGCGTGCTGAGACCCGGCACACTTGTGGCACGCTTGAGATGCCGGCAATGCTCGTGATACACTGAGACCCAGCACGCTCACAGCATGCTAAGACCCGGCACGCTGAGACCTGGCACGCTCATGACATGCCACACCCCATCCTTTGCCCCCAGCGCCCCGGGCTGCCTTCAGCCCTGCTCCTCTCCCTCTCCCTACTGCCCCCCATCCCCAGCGGGGCCTTCAGCCTCGCTCCTCTCCCTCTCCCCAGCCCCACGGGGGGATTTCGAGGCGGCGCAGGGACGGTTTGCCGCGGAGGTGGTGGCGCATTGTTAACGACTTGGCTCCGGCCAGGCAATTGTGTGGATATAATGGCTGGTGCTGAGAGAAGTGCCGGGGACCAAACAACGGCTATTAATAGGCAAACTCCGGGGCAGGGCTCGTGCCAAGGCTGCTCCGTCCGGGAGCCCAAATCACAGGGATGCCATGGGGCCAGTGGGTCCCCGGGTGGCCCTCCCGGCAAGCGTTATCGGCTACCGCACACCCACCGCGTTTGCCGATGCCTCCTGCCAGTGCTGGGTCCGGAGGGAGCCAGCAGGAAGACCGGCTGCCGGATCCCACGCTCGCGGTGAACAACGATGTGGGGGGGGTGTGTCGGGGGCAGGGGCAGGACTTGGCCAAACTGCGGCGACGCCTCGGTAACCCCCGTGCCACGCAGGTGGCGGGACGCTTCGCCCCGGCGGCGCTGGTGGCTCTGGGAAGCAGCGGTGCCGTGGGGGAGGCAGGAGAAGCCCCCAGTCCTGCCCACGCTTGAGGGACAGGCAATGCCACCGCATCCCTGTTTTCCAGCTCGGCCCCGGCACCCTCCGGCCTGGGCAGCACACGGCGGCGCGGCTGCCGGCTGCGGGGCAGAGCTGGAGCCCGGCCAGCGCCGGCCGCACCGACATCCCCGGCCGCACGACAGCTGCCTGCCCCGGCCCTGGGTGCTCCTTCGGTCACGGCCGAGGAGCTCCGGTTTCCCACCAGGGCCTGCCAGGGGGGGATTTATAGATGGTCGCCCACCACTGCAGCTCCGGCCAAGGGCTTGGGGTGGCGGGGACCCAGCGATCCTCACCCCCCCCCGCACCCTGCGGTTGTCGGCACAAGCATCGTGGCAGGGGTCGGGGCCGCGGGCAGCTGCACGGCGGCAGCGCTGACTCACGGGGTCTTCCCCAGCTGACACAGCAGCTCGGTGTGCCGGGGCCAGTGAGCGTGGCAGCGGCGCTGCCGGCAGCTTGGCGAGGGCGGCCGGTCCCCCCCCGGCACCGGGCATGCGGGCCCAGGGAGCCCGGTGAGGGCGGCCGCGGCTCAACAGGTAGCGGAGACGGGTGGGGGACGGTGGTTCAGCCCCGATCCTGCCGAAAGGGAGTGCGAACCGCCAGGGAAGAGGCTCCGGCGGTGAAGCCGAGCAAAGCATCCTCCTCCCTCGGCGGGGAAGCCAGGGATGCGGGCTTGGCCGGAGCAGAGGGAACCGCTGCCGGCAGCCCCTGCGCTCCCACCAACGCCGGCGGCTGCGGGCAGTGGCGACTCGGGACCCCCCGACCACCACCAGGGGTGGGGAGGCAGCGGGGTCCCCCGTGCCCACGGGACCCCCAGCCGCGTCCTTCCCTCCCTCCACCTGCTCCAGCTCCGTCACCTCCTCCGCCCGCGCCGCCCTCCCCACCGCCCGCGCCGGATCACGGCAGGAAGCGCTGAGCAGCCCCTTCCCACCACCCCCCGGCTCCTTCCCCTGCGCCGGCGGCACCGCGGCACGGGGACCCCCGCCGGCCGCCCCCCAGCCTCCTCGGCAGCGCCGTCCCGCTGACGCCCATGGGTGCCACGCACGCCCTGCCGGCGCGGGTGCCGATGCCTTCCCCTCTCTGGATAGGTATAAATAACATGACAGATGTCTATACAAAGAGTTATTCATATCGCTGCCAACCAGCGCAGCCCGGGAGCAGGAGCTGGAAGGGGCGTGGGGGGGAGAATTATAAATAAAAGACACCGTCCTGCAAAAAAAAAAAAAAAAAAAAAAAAAAAGAGGAAGAAAGGGGTGTGGAGGAGGAGGAGGAGGGAGGGGGGGCTCTGCCGTGCCGCCAAGGGCACGGTGCCTCAAGGAGCGCCCGGTTGGGCCAGCGACGGGCACCGCAGACCCCGGTGGGTCAGTCCCCAGCACAGGACCCGGCACACGGCCCCGGCAGCCCCCAGCCCCGCTCTCACCCCGTCCAACACCTGCGGCTGCAGCGGCCCCGTAAGGCCCCAGGGTCACCCCGTGGGTCGCAGCCAGCCCATACGCCCCGTCCAACCCCAGATGGGGCAACTGGCTCCGTGATTATCCCACGGGACACCATCTGGGGTAAACCACTCCGCGCTCAGCCCACCGGGCACCGACCAGCGCCGACAGCCCCGTGCCCACCCCCTGGCCCCGCCGGTACCTTGGAGTAGAGCCCCCAGGAGAGCTCGGTCTCGATGACCATGACGACGATGCCGAACATGCCGAAGATGAGCGCGTAGTCGCTGAGGCGCTTCCTCTTCTCGAAGAGCGCCCGGCGGTGCCCCAGCCGGTAGCCGATGTTCTGCGCCTTGCGCTTGGGCCCCTTGGCGAAGGCGGCGGGGGCCGGGCGGGTGGGGGGCCGGTCGGGGCGGCGGGTGGCGGGCGCATGGTTGTCCTCGCGCGAGACGACGATCTCGGGGGGTCCGCCGGCCCCGAAGAGCTGTAAAGGTTGAGCCTCCGGTTCGGCCTCGATGAGGTTCCGGCGGGATGCGCTGAGGCGGCTGAGGGGCTTCATCACCCCCCCGCTGTACTTGCAGGAGCTCATGGCGATCTCGGTGAAGGGGTTGCTGTCCCGCCGGTGAACCAAGGGACTGGGCTGCCGGTGTTTGCCGCTCCCCGCCCCGGAGCCCGCCGGGTGGTCGCCGAGGTTGAGCTGGCTGCCGTGGCGGGAGGAAGGGTGGAGGGCGGCGGGGGCGGCGGGAGGAGGAGGAGGGGCCCGTAACGACCCGGGCGAGGAGTGCAACAGGCTGTGCTGGAGCGGCGGCAGCGCGGCGGGAGGCGGCGGCGGCGGCACCGGTGCCCGTTCATCCCCCGCCAAGGGGCAGGGACACCGACCGTCCTCCTCCAGGTCCCCCACGCCCGAATCGTGGAGATGCCCCGACGTCTCCATAACGGCGGCACCGGCGCCGTTTGCCCGGGCACCGGTTCCGCTTTCTCGGGCCCCTCGATCATGAATGGGCGCCGAGCGCTCCCCGCCGCCGCCGCCGCCGCCCCCGCCGCCGCCGCCGCCGCCGCTGGCCCGGCCCCGCCGCGCCATTGGCCGCGCCGGGGCTCCCCGCAGGCTGACATCATCCCCGCCCGCTCCCCGCTTCGTATCCCCCCCATCCCCCCCACCCCGGTCCCTCCCCGCGCCCCCGGTTCCTGCCTTTCTGCGGGGTCGTTCGGGACTTGTAGTCCGCCGGGGTGCACCGGCGCCGGTACCGGCGCCGGTGCACCCCGGCGGACTACAAGTCCCGAACGACCCCGCACCGGTTCCACCCACCCTCCCTCCCCCGGTGACCCCCCCCACACGCCCACCGGGCTCTCCCCTCGACGGCACATCGAGCCCCCAGACCCCCCCCCTCCCCTGCTATAACCCCCCCCCCGCCCCTAATCCCCCGATGGAGGCTGGAGATTACGGGCGGCAGCTGGAGCGGGTGCTCCCACCTTGGGTCACCCCCTGTCTGTGTGTGTCACCCCCCCAGAGATGTCCCCAAGGGGGATCAGGGCGATGCTGGACACGGGGCTCATTGCCACAGTGATGGGGTGTGGGGGATAGGACACTAACCCCCCCTCCCCAACTCCGTATCCCCCCCCCTCGCAGCTCCCCAGGACCCCCCCCCCCAGCCATGCCCGGCTGGAGCGGGTGCCCCCACGCTGGGTCACCCCGGGTCTGTGTGTCCCATCCTCCCCCGCAGAGATGTCCCCAAGGGGGACCAGGGTGATCCCTGGACCCGGAGCTCGTTTTCACAGCAATGGGGTGCAGGGGATAGGGCCCTAATCCCCCTCCCCAGTCCTGCATCGCAACCCCCCGGCACCCCCCCGGCCATGCCCAGCTGGAGCGGGTGCTCCCACACTGAGTCACCCTGCGCCTGTCCCCTCCCAGAGATGTCCCCAAGGAGGATTACGATGATGCTGGACATGGGTTCACTGCCACAGTGATGTGGTGCAGGGGATAGGAGCCTAATCCCCCTCCCCAACCCCCCAACCCCGCCTTGCACCCCCCCAGGACCCCCCAGGAATACCCAGCTGCAGCTGGAGCGGGTGCTCCTACATTGGGTGTCCTGTCCCATCCCCAAAATGTCCCCAAGGGGGATCAGGGTGATACTGGACACGGGACTCGCTGCCACAGCGATGGGGTGTGGGGGACAGGACCCTAATCCCCCTCCTCAACCCTGGAGCTCCCCAGGACCCCCCTGGTCGTGCCCAGCTGCAGCTGGAGCAGGCGCTCCCATGCTGGGTGTCCCATCTCCAAAATGTCCCCAAGGGGGATCAGGACGATGCTGGACACGGGGCTCACTGCCACAGCGATGGGATGCAGGGGATAGGAAACTAATCCCCCTCCCCAACCCCACAACCCCCCGTCGCAGCCCCCCAACCCCCCCCAGCCATGCCCAGCTGCTGCGGGAGAGGAGCAGGTATTAGGGCAGGAGCCGTCTGCTCAGGAAGCAGATAATCCGCAGGGAACTGGCCACTGGAAGCCTATTAAAATCCACCATGAAGCACCCAGCTGGCAACCCCCCCGCCCTGGCAGCGGGAATTAAACTGCACCTCTGACCCCCTCCAAAAAGCTGGGGAGCCCACGTGGGGGGCAGGGGAGCAGCCCATGGCACCTGGCCCTGTGTCCCCCAGCCCCACGCGAAGGTCCCCCCTCCCAGGGAAATGACACACGGACCCGGGGTGGCAGTGGCTCCCCGTGTCGGAGCTTTATTTGCAGGGGGGGGAGGGCCGGCGTGAGGCAGAACAGGGGGACGCCGTGGGGCCGGGTGGGGGCCGCGGTCCCCAAGCCCCGGCAGAGGGTCACCGAGCTACAGCCGGCCACGGAGCGACCGCAGCAGCGGCTCCAGCTGCTCGTCCAGGGACCGCTCGTCCCCGTCGTTGGTGATCACCCAGTCGAAGGCCACCCCCTGGTCCAGGCCACACTCCGACTCGGCGTCATCCACCCCTGAGGAGGAGCAGAGCCTGGGTCAGCCCCCAAGGCCCCCCCACACCCCTCCCTCTGTCCTTCCCCCCCCCCGCCACAGCCTCAACCCCCTGGAGCTGGGGGGCTTTAGCTACAACCCCCAGCCAGGGGACGGTGGCGGCGCAGCGGAGCCGTGCCCACGGGGCCACCGCGGTGCCAGCGTAGCCCCGGGTTTGGCACCGTGCTCTGGGAAGCGGCGCTCGCTTGCTCACCGGCGACAAAGACCCAGTTCCTCCTCTTCCTCGTCTCCTCGCTGGCCACCACCCGCACGGTCTTCACCGCGTCCCCGTAGACATCCCGGAACCACTCCACGTCCGAGAGGCGCCGCGTGTCGCTCACCACCTACAACGGGGGCTCCGTCAGCGCCCGCCCCACGCGCCCCACGCCCCCCGAAAACCCCCGCTGCTCACCCACACGGGCTGCGCCGCCCCCTCCACCGCCGTCCTGCAGAAGAAGCCGGGGTCGGCGCGGCGCTTCTCCTCGCCCCAGCGGATCATGTCCTGCCGGTACGTCTCCTTGTAGGCGCTGGCATCCAGGAGCCGCTGGAAGTCCAGGCCGTGCTCCTGTGGGGAGAGGGGCTGAGCGAACTGGCACGGCACGGCACGGCACGGCACGGCACGGCATGGCATGGCACGGCTCAGCACAGCACGATGGTGCGGCACGGCAGAGTTAAGCACAGCACAGCGTGGTGTGGCGTGGCGCGGCACAGCACGGCATGGGATAGTGCAGCATGGCACGGCCTGGCACGGCGTGGTGCGGCATGGCACAGCGTGGCGTGGCGTGGACTGCACAGCACAGCGCAGCAGGCCACGGTGTGGTGTGGCGTGGCACGGCCTGGTGTGGCACAGCGTGGCATGGCACGGCACAGCGTGGTGTGGCACAGCACAGCACAGCGTGGCGTGGCACGGCGTGGCACGGCATGGTGTGGCACGGCGTGGCACGGCACAGCATGGGATGGCACAGCACAGTACAACACGTCCCGGCACGGCTCGGCATGGTGCGGCAGGGTGGGGCAGGGCGTGGCAGGGCGTGGCGCAGCCGGGGGTACCTTGGCGTACTGCTCCTTGAGGGGCCCGGAGAGGCGCAGGACGGTGCAGACATCGGGGCCCAGCCTGCGGGAGAGGGGTCAGAGGCACCAGCACCGGGCCCGGTACCGGCTCCGCTCCGGGGCCGGCCACACCCCCCAATACTGGCTCCGTCCCCTGGTACCGGCCCCGCTCCAGGGCCCAGCCCCCAGTACCGGCTTCACTACCCTGATACCGGCCCCGCTACCCTCCTACCGGCCCCGGTATCGGCCCCGCCCCCCTGCTCGGGCCACGCCCCCTCCCCGTACTGGCTCCGCCCCTCCGGTCCCGGTCCCGGCTCCGCCCTCCCGGTACCGGCTCCGCAGCTCTTCGGCCACGAAGTCCTTCCCCGACTTCCTCTTCCCGCTCAGCAGCAGCACCGCGCGCGGCGCCGCCATCCGCCCCGGCCACGCCCCCGGCCACGCCCTCCGCACACGCCCCCACCCCCCCCCCCCCCGCGGGGAGCCGGGTGGTACGGCCCGGGGGGGGCGGGGCGCGGCGCCGCTGACTCCGCCCCCTTCCCTCCTCTGAACCCCCCTTTCTCACGGCACCCCCTTCCCCCCCCGCACCTCCAGCACCCCTTTTCCTGTCCCCCCCCCAGCACCCCCTCTTCCCCCCCCCCCCAACCCCCTTTTTTCCCCCACACCGTCACGCTCTGCCCAGCGGTGACTTTATTGCGGGTGGCAGTGCAGCATCACACAGTGCGCGTTGCCGGGGACCCGGCCCTGGGGGGGGGACACACGACACAACAGCCCCCCCCCGGTCCCCCAAAACCGGCTCGTGGGGGGACACCTCCCCCCCCGCCCCCTACCCGGGGGCGCTGGACCAAGGCCTGCAGTGGGGGCTCTACACCCCCATGGCTCTCCGGCTCCACTCCTTCCCAGCGCCGCTGCAAGAGATGGGAGGATGTGATGGGGGGTGGGGGGTGGGGGGGTGTCCCCCGGCCCCCCCCCCCCCCCCCGGGCACCGGGTGCCCCGGCTCACCTGCCGTAGTGCCGCAGCACGTATTCCTCGAAGCCGTCGGCCGCCTCCTCGTCGCCCTGCTCCCGCCGCGCCACCTCCTCCAGCAGCTCCTCCACGTCGTCCACGAAGTCGACGAAACGCAGGCGGTCATGGGCGAAGACGCCGTCGGCCCCGAAAGCCCCCTCCAGCCGCGCCGCCAGCCCCCCGAAATGCCCCCCCCAGCCCAGCCGCCCCATGAAACCCTCCAGCAGCCGCAGGAACTGCGCCTTCTGCACCGGCTCCAGCGCGGCCCCCAGCACCTCCCGGCCCTCCTTGCGGGCGCAGTCGGCCACCCCCGAGCAGCCCTGGGGTGCCCGGTACCGGCTGAGTGATGGCAGCTCATGGGGGCCGTGCTGGGGGGGACCGTGGGGTGACTTCCCCCAGGTTTTGCCTGGTTTGTGCTCCCGGGGGGGCCGGGGGTCCTTCCCGTGCCCATGGGGTTTGCCCTGCTCCCTCCTCTCCCGCGCGTGGGGGGCCCCCCCGGCGCTGTGCCGCTTGTGCCGCTTGCTCTCCTTCTTCTCTGCCTTGAACGGCTTCTTCCACGGCCCGGGGAAGGGCTCAGCCCCCTGCGCCTCCAGCTCCCGGCCCAGGCGCTGCTCCAGGGCGCTCAGCTCCTCCGCCAGCCCCTCCAGCCCCCCGGGACCCCGTGCCCGCTCCAGGGCCCCCACCAGCTCCCGCCGCACCGACGCCAGCCGGGCACCCTCCCGCCATGCCTGCGTCCTCACCACGGGCTGCAGCGCCCGTACTGGGGGGCTGCTCTGCCACCGGTGCCCCGGCCCCATGGCCGCCCGGTGTCCCCGCAGCCTGCAGGCGCTGCAGCTCGGCCCGGGCGTCACGCAGCGCGGTGGCCTCCTGCTCCAGCGCCTGCACGCAGCCGCAGCGTTCTCAGCGGCCAGGCTCTGCTGCTGCGCCCCGGCCGCCGCCGCCTCCCCCTCGCTCTTCTGCAGCAGGGAACGCAGCTCGTCCTTGTGGGCCTGGGGAGGCAGCGGGGACGCCGTGAGCTGGGCGGGAGAGCGGCGCCGGGACCCCCACCCGGCTTCCCCAGGCATGGCCGTGCTTGCCCACCTGCAGCTCCGCCTGCATGAGCCGGATCTCCTGGTTCTCCTTGGCCAGTTTGTCCAGGAGGAGGGTGACGGACTGCAGGCTCTGGGGGTCGCCGGCATCCAATGGGGGGGACTTCTGCTGCGAGTCCTGGGGAGGGGCAGGATGGGAGCCCTGGGGACGCTGCCAGCTCGGGGGGCTGAGCCCCACCGCAGACCCCGCTCCTTACATTGCCATCGGCAGGCAGCGGCGACTCCTGCTCCTCGGCAGACACGTCCCAGGTCACCACACTCTCCATGGGGCCTGGGGAGGGACCGGACCAACGAGGGACCCCGATGTCACCACAGGGACATCAGACTGCAGCCAAATGGCCGGTCTGCCACGGGGCTGCACCCTGCCCGGGCAGGACAGTACCCCGTACTCACCGTCAGCCGGGTCATAGATGCCACCTGGGGAGAGGAAGGGACAATGAGGGGGATGCTGGGACCCCCGCCCTGCCCCTGGGACCCCCACTCACCGGAGATGACCAGTAGCCCCACGGCCACCAGCGCCAGGGCACCCAGCAGGTACTTGCTCATGCTGAGCCCGTCCTCATCACCAGTGTCCGGCGTCCCCCGGTGCGGGGCAGGCACAGGAGGGGGGGGGTCAGGCCGGGACTCATGTCCCTGCCGTCGCCGCAGCCCCTCCACATCATCGTCGCTGCTGGTGCAGCTCCCCTCCTCCGTCAGTGGCCCTGGGGAGGGATGGGGGGACCTGCAGGGAGGGGACACACCCCGGCACTGCCAGCGTGGCCCCCCCCCAGGCCCTGCTGGAGCCTGACCTGCTTTGGGGGTGTCAAGGCAGGGTCCCGGCTCAGCCTCGGCATCGGGCTCCTCCAGCTCCCCGCCGTCCGTCATGCCGGGCTCCACCGAGCCGTCCTGGGTGGGCACTGTCCCCGTGTCCCCACACTCCTCCAGGTCCTGCAGACATGGGTGCTGGGGGCTCAGGTGTCCCCTCGGGGCGGGCAGGACACCGACCCCCCCAGCGCCCTGGCTCACCCCCAGCTCAGTGCCCTCGGGGCGCGGGGTCTGGCTGGTGACAGTGGCTGCGGAGACACAGAGCAGCGGTGAGCTGCTGGCACGGGGGGACACCGGGCCTGTCCCATCCCCATGTTGGCCACCTGCCTGGGACAGTGTCCTGGGCGCCTTCCTCCTCTTCCTTCTCCAGCTCCTCATCCTCAGCCCCGTGGGAGGCCAGATCCTGCTCTGGGCCCACCGTGTCGATGGGCAGGCCCTGGGAGGGGGGGGTGCAGGTGGCACCTTTGTCCCCGGCCCCCCCCGCTGCCCCCCAGCTCCGGGGGTCCCTCACCTCGCCGCCCGCCAGCACCCAGCTGCCATCCGAGTCCCGGGAACCCGAGTCCTCTGCCATGGGGACAGCCACCTGCAAGGGGACGGACGGACAGACAGAGGGAGAGATGGACGGACAGACAGACAGGGGGACGGACGGGACAGATGGACGGACGGATGGAAGGATGGACGGGGGGCATGGAGGGATGCGGGGACAGGGGGACAGATGGACAGACAGAGGGATGGAGGCACGGACGGACGGACGGATGGGGGCACGGAGGGACAGACGGACGTAGGGATGGACGGGTGGGGGGACGTGCCCGGCCCCTGGCACCGCCGGGGTGTCACCGGGAGAGCCGCGCTCCCCGCGCCGGCCGGTCCCCAGCTCCTGCCCGCGGCTGCTGTGGGGAGCGGCCCCGGCCGAAGCCCCGGCGCCCCCCGTGTGTCTCCCCCCCCGCGACAGCAGCTGCCGCCGCGGGTATTTTTAGCCGGTGATGCCGCCCGGCAGGTGGATGGGGCCGCGGGGCCCGACGCGGGGGCACCGGGGCCGTACCGGAGGTGGGCCCTCGGGCAGCCCCCGCCGCCCGCACCCCCCAGTGACCCGGGACCGTCCCGGGCCCCGCCGGTGACACCCCCCCATCCCTGCGCACCGGGCCCTGCCCGCCACCCCGCTGCGCAGCAACGGCCCGGGCCCCGCACGGCCCCGCACGGCCCCGCCCCGCCGGGACAGCGGGGAATGGGGCGAGGGGGGGACCGGGCGGTACCTGGTGCCGCCGCCGCGGTCCCGCCGGTAACTTCGGTCCCTCCCGGTAACTTTCCGCCGGTGCCGGTCGCCGCCCTCGGGAAGGGGCGCGCACGTGACACCAGCAGCCAATGGGGGCGGGCGGCGGCAGCGAGGGACCAATGGGATGGCGGGGGCGGGAAGGGGCACGCGGGGCCCCGCCGGTACCGGATGCCCCACCACCCCCCCACCCCCCCGCCCGGGAGCGGAGCGAGACACGGACAGGCGCATTCCAGAGCTTTATAGCGACGGTACAAAAAGTTTCCATTAACGATCGGCTAAAACGGAGGCGGGGGAACCGGGACTGCCCCGAGCACCGGGGGGGGAGGAGAGGGGGGGGGGGGGAGCCGGGGGCACCGGGACTGTCCCATGAACATGGAGGGGGGCCACGGGGAACACTGCAGCCCTGCGGGGAGTCACGGATGGTAGCAGGGACCAGATCACCAGATCACACCCCCCCTCGCAAGAGTACTGACCCCACCGGGCAGAGCTGAGGGGCACCGGAGAGCCTCAGTCCCCAAGGGCCAGCACACCGCAGCCTCCCCCGCAGCAAAGGGATGGCAACCACGCGGCCAGCACTGGCCCGGGACCCAGCTGCAGGTGGCCCCCAGTGAGGAACCAGTGCCCAGTGTAGTCTCTCTGGCTGGCGGGGGGGTTAATGGCTACAAAAAACAGGGGTTTGGTCCTAAACCGGCAGGGGAAGGTGTCCGCGGTGGCGGGAGGGCGGCTCAGCCGTCGTTGGCAGCCACCAGCTGTCCCATGCCCTCCCGGACGTAAACCGACTGGATCTCCTTGGTCTTGAGGCAGAAGTCGCAGGCCCAGACGGCAGAGGCCTCGGTGGTGAGCAGCCCGTAGGCGTTCTCCGTCATCCCGGTGCATTCCCGGTGGAACCACTTCTGGCAGGAGGCCTCGCACAGGATGGCGTCCTGGTCATCGTTCACCTCGTTGCGGCAAGCTCCGCAGGGGTACACTAGCCCCGGGGGTGGCTGGTGGCCTGACCCACCGGCTGCCTTGCCGGGGGGAGGCGGCGGGAGGCTGTTGGTCTCGGGGGTGCCGGCGGCACGGGCGGCACTGCCAGGGGCAAAGGGGGGCTGGGCCCCATTGACAGCGGCGGCAGGGGAGCCCGAATGTGGCTCCGGGGCAAAGGTGCTGGGGGGTGGGTTGAGGGTCTTGCCCCCCTCCTCACCCCCTGGGGGGAAGCCGGGGTCGGCCCCCGGGAAGGGGCTGGCGGTGGGGGGCAGGGGGGGCACGTTCTGCCCAGGGCGCTGCAGGGGCGACTGTCCAAAGAGGTTGCCAGGTTGACCAAAACGCTGAGCCACAGCCGGCCCCCCGGGGGGGTTGAGGGCAGGCCCTGGGCCCATGTCACCCCCCCGGGGTGGCTGCCCCATGGTGGGGGAGATCATGGGCCCGAAGCCCCCCACGGGCCCCTGCATGAGCTGCCCAGCGGGGGGGCTGAAGTTCTGTCCAAGGGGCTGCCCAAAGGGCTGTCCGGGGAAGCTCATGCCGCCGGGCTGGACGTAGCCGGGGTTCTGGGGGGGCATAGCGAATGCTGGACCCATCTGCCCAGGGGCAAAGGGAGGGGGTGGCTGCCTCCGCAGGGGCTGGGGACCCCCGCCGTAGCCGGGAGGCACCTGTGGCGACATCCCCCCTTGGACGCGGAAGCCGCCGAAGGGGACAGGGCTGCCCAGGAAGGCGGCGGGGGCCGCCCCGGTTTTGGGGGCCCCAAAATCATCCTCGAAGGGGTTGGAAGCCACCAGGTGATCCACCATGGGGGTGGGCGGTGGGGCGAATTCGGAGAGATGCGAGTAGGCCGGGCCCTGTGGGGAGTGAGGGGAACGGTGACGGTCAGGGCTGCGGGTGGTGCGGGGACTGGGGCCGGGGCGGAGGCCCCGGCGCCGCCCGCAGCCCCTGGTCCTACCTGTGTGTTGGATTTACGACGCTTCTTCTCGGGACTCTTCATCTGCAGCCCTGCGGGGACAACCGGGACCGCGTCAACCGAGGCCTGGCCCCATTCACCCCCACACACACCGGCCCGCCCGCCATCACTCACCTGCCTTCCCCTGCTTCCGGCCGGGCCCGCCGGCGGCGGCGCCTCCCGCGGGGTGCGGGGGTCCTGGAGGGGGCGGCGGGGCCGGGACGCCTCCTCCTCCACCTCCTCCGCCTCCTCCCTCCAGCTTCTCCGCGTGTGGGGCTGCCATGGCCTCAGAGCCGGCCCGCCGCCATGGCCCCTCCGCCGCGCCGCCGACCGGAACCGGAAATAGCCACGAAGCGGAGCCAATCACCGCGCGCGGGGCGGGACGCCTGGGAGTGGGACGAACCATGTGCAACGTTCGGGGGGGTGGAGGGAAGGGGATGGAGCTGGACGGACCATTTGCAGCGCCCGCGGTGGGGGGGGGGGAAAGGGAGGGAGCGGGACGGACCATTTGCAAGGCCCGGGGGGGGGGGGTGTGTGGAAGGAACCACGTGCCGATGGAGGGGACACCGACACCGCCCCGGGGCGGGAGGGGCCGTTCCCGGTGCTCGCCCCCCCACCCCGAACGGTGTGAGAATAGAGAAAATAGAGAAATACCAACTTTAATACCAACCGCCGGTTCCTTTGGTATCGCAGGGCCCCGGGGGGCGGGGGGGAGCCGGGGCTGCGCTTTGGCTTGGGGCGGGGCGGGGGGGAAATACACCGTGCATGCGAGGGGGACCCTCCCGCCGCCCCCCCCCCGGGGCTACCGGAGCTGGCCGGGCCCCGCCGAACCCCGGTGGGGGGGTAGGAAGGGGGTGCAGAGGAGCAGCACGTCCCGGGAGAGGGCACGGCAGGGGATGGAGGTGCGGGGGGCTTTCGGGGGGATCTGCCCCGGCCCCCCCGGCATTGCATAGGAGCGCGGGACCCGCGGGGTAAGGCACAGAGTAACACGTCAAGTGATCGGTACAGCGGGCGCTCAGGGGAGCGCGGCCCCCTGCGGCCCCCCAGGGGGGCCAGTGGGCAGGGGATGAGGCCAGGGTGTCCGTCTGTCCATCCCCCCCCCCAGGCTTGGGCGGGGGGGGGGGGGCCTCAGCTCTGGCAGCCCCTGCCCACGCCAGGCTTTGGTAGAGCAGAGCTGCTGTGCAAAGGCTGGAGCCAGGGGGGTGACAGGAGGGCTTTGGCAAGAGCAGCCCCCCCACCCCACAGGCAGCCCCCCCCCAGCTGCCACCAGCTCCTTGGGGCGGAAGGGGACAGACCCCAGCCAAGTCCACGCTCAGTCCTGGGCAGAGCAGCCGGCTGAGAGTCCGAGGGCTCCCTGGGGCAGGGAGTGGGGCCGGGGGGGCCCCTGGGGCGCTCACAGTCTCCTCTCCACCGGCTGCTGCAGGCACATCTCGCTGCCGGCCGAGATGATGGGCAGGTGATTGTCCATGTGGTAGCTGATGAGGTGGCTGACGCTCTCAAAGCGGTGGTCTTTCGTCCGCACCTGGGCGGGGCACAAAAGGGACACTCAGGAGGCTGACAATGCCACCAGCCTCCACGAGCTGGGCACCGACCTGGGGGGAGCTCCCCATGCTCCCCCCCATGCCCCCTCCAGCCCCTGAACCAGCCCAGAGGAACAGCAGGGAAGCCCCATGCCCTGGTGGCTCTTGTGACCCCCCCCAAAACCCCGTCGCCGGTGCTACGCAGACTCACCACTCCCTCGGGGTCGACGAGCAGCAGATGCTTGGGCTGCCCGCCCTGCAAGCCGGTCAGCACGTACTGGCCCGGGGTTGTGGTGCTCTCCCGCACCAAGAAGTCTCCGTTCACCTTCAGCAGCTTCTCGGCCTCCTTGCGGTTCATCTTCCCGTGGTACCAGGGCTCCCGTCGCAGCTGCTCCTCCATGGAGGCCACCACCTGGGCGGGGGGCAGCCCCACGGGCACGGACGGGGGGACACGTAGGGCATCTTCGAAGGGTTCTGCAGGGAGAGAGGAGCAGGGGGTCCATGACCAACCTCACAGCCACCCCCCAGCACAGGCATGGCCCCAGCCACCATCCCACTCACTCATGTCGAAGAGGTCTCTCTGGGTGCTGCCGTTGGCTGTCGCAGGGGTGGCAGCGGCCGAGGCTTGGCGTGTCTTGTCCATGTTCTGCACGTTGACGTATGACGGGTCATCGAACAGGTCCGTGCGGCCGGAGGCGCCTGCCGGAGCCGGGTATTTCTCTCTCCCTGCTGCCAAGAGCACTGTGGTCAGCAGGGCTCCAGCCTGCCTCGGCCCCAACACCACTGCCGGCTGTTGGGAGCACTTGGGGACCCCAAGGAAAGCAGAGCGGGACTGGTCACATCCATCACGTTACCTTGGGCAGGAGCGTGCTGCTTCCGAGGGTCGTAGTCCCCGCCAGACGTCTGGCCAACGGGCTGCAGGGAGATGTGGGTGATGAGCCCCGCTGTGCTCCCCATCCTTTCCCACTCCCCACACCCCGGGCTGCTGGAGGTGCTGGGGAGATACGTGCCACCACTCTCATGATGGAAGAACCCTGAGCGAAGAGCCCACGGCCCCGTTGGGGTCCCTGCACCTCCCTTGTATTGTGGAGCCTCCCCATGAGGACGTGCCCAGGAGCCTTACCAGTGTGGCCCCCAAGTGATTGGGGGTCTGAGCAGCCCCATCGCGCAGCCGCATGTCCACAACCCCCCCGATGGGAGGCTCCTTGCCAGGGAAGTCGTTGTAATACTGGTGATCCGGGGCCGGTTCCTCCTCTTCCTCATCCCAGGCAGAGCCATCAAAGCCCGCCATCCTGGAGGGGGGCACGGCACAGGTGAGCAGCTGCCAGCAGCCAGGGCTGCGTCCCCACTCCAAAACCAATCTGGGACACCTTCCCACCTTCCTCCTTCCCTCACCTGTCGTGGGGTGTCACCAGCTTGGGGGGGTTCTTCAGGTACTGCTTGAAGCGCAGCTCGAAGGCCTGCCCGATGGTGCTGATCACGTCCTGCGCCAAGCCCTCGGGGCACTCCAGGATATGGCAGGCTGGGGAGGGAATGGCAGGATAGCAACGGGGAACCAACGTTAAGCTCCCCACCCCTCCAGCCTGCCCTGTGCACCCCAGAGCTTCCCTTCGGGGGCTCCAGTCCCTCCCCACCCCACTGAGCTGCGCTTAAACACCCATGAAACAGGGCTCTGGCACTTAGGACCCTCGGCTACGTCCTCACCTCTCTGATTGACGGGGTCTTTGGCAACGTAAGCGACGTACTCGGCTGTGTCCTGTGGGCGAGAGACAGTCGATGAGATGAGGCTGCCGGGGAGGGGGCACGAGGGGCACCGATCGCGAGCACAGGGCAGGGCACACATGGACAGGGACACTGTGTACTCACTGGGTCTCCTCCGGAAGCGAAGGAGATGGACTGCATGTGGTGGTTGGCAATGATCTGCAAGGCAGAGAGTTTGTTGGGTGCAGCCAGGAGCTCCTCGGCACCCAGCCAGAGGCGGCATCTCCTGCTTGCCACATTCCTCCTGGGGCTGGCCCATCACGGGGGCTTACAAGACCCTGGAGCCCTGGTTATGAGTCACAGGCCACCAGGCAAAGGGCTGGGACACCAGTGGGGCCACTGAGAGTGGGGTCAAAACCAGGAGACCTGGGTCTCACGCTCGCCAGGACAGATCCCGCATCGCTCCGACCCCTTCACCCCTGTGGACCGGGGGTAGGTGGACACTCAGCAGGTCACGTAGCCCACCCAGACATCCCTGAGGGAGGCTGGGGACATCCCCTGCCCCAGCAGGGCCCAAGGTGGGGTGACACAAGGATTCCTGCTCGTCTAAAGCCATCCCCCCGGCTTTCTGCTCTCACCTGCTTGCAGTCAGAAGCCATGAGGTTGAGGCTGCTGGTGGAGATGGTCAGGGTGATGGGCATGCCAGCGAACTTCAGGTTGCTCTTGCCCAGGATGGAGTTCAGGGAGCGGCCGCAGGGCTAGGGGCAACAGCAGCATGGGGAAGGTGGTCCTCGCACCAGACACAGCCCGGCTGTGGGGGGACGGGGCACGTCCTGCTGCCCTCCACAGGCAGAGACGAGCCCCTCGTCCTCCCCACCGCTCCCCCCGAGCTCCGCTGGCCCGAGCTGCAGTGGGGACATCAGCGTCCCAGGCTGCCCAGCCCGGGCATGGCCAGCTGGGCTGGGGTCGGGCCCTCAGCCCCGTGCCCAGCACGCTCCCCCCGGCAGCTCCCAAGCCCAGCCTCACCTTCCTCCTCCGCACGGCTCCCTTGGCACCGGGCACGGCCTCGCACACCAGCCCAATGGCCTCCCTGCGGGGAGCACAGCGCCACGTCAGTCCCACCCCATTCCCCTGTCACCCCCCAACAATGGCACCGAGGACACGGGGACCAGCGCAGAAGGGACAGGGTGACAAACAGGAAGCCCTTGGGCAGCACCAGCTGGAGGATCTTCAAGCAGGGCAAGCGCGCTGGCATGAACATTTGAAGGGGCTGCAGGCAGCCTGACCCCCCCGAAAGCCCCATGTGCCACCAGGGGCTTGTGTGGGGCTCAGACCCCCACCCCCCACCCCAAAAAGCAGCAGCCCCTGGGGAGAGGCAGAGCTCACCTGGTGACCTGGGTCCTGGTGTTGAAATCCAAAGCCCTCATGGACTGGAGGACCTCCACGCAGCCCATGTACTGGGGAGAGAGCAGGGTCAGCCCGGTTGGCCCCAGGGTTTGCTCCCCATGTCGCTGAGGAGGGGGCCGAGGCCCTGAGCCCCCCAGCTCTGCAGCAGTGACCTCCTCGGGAATCCCAGTGCCCGCCTGCCACCCCCAAGAAGCATGCCAGGAGGTCCCCAAATCCCCACCATGACCCCACCCCCAAGTCCCCAGCACTCACCCGGACATGGTAGGAGACTCCAGGGCCCATGACCTTGTCATCGGGGTGCAGCCAGCCACGGGTGGGCTTATTGACGAAGCTGCCGTGGCGGGTCCATTCATCACCCCCCAGCTGGCCGCCTTCCACCCGCGTCTTCTTCCCTCCCTTGTTCATATCCTGGGAACAGACAGTGACGGGTCCCGCTGAGTCGGAGCCGGCAGCTCCCCCCAGCGCTGATGCCACGGTCCCGGCAGGGCCAGGGTCCCCCGGGCTGCCGCCAGCCGAGGAGCCCCGCAGGCTGAGCAGGTTGGCGGGGTTCGAGAGCTTCAGGTTGGCCATTTTGGGGAAGAAGGAGCAGAGGGTGGTGGGGCTGTCCTCTGACTCGGGGGAGAGCTCCCCGAGAGGCGCCGCGGGGACGAGGGAGGAGGAGGACAGGGAGCCAGGCAGCGACTGGGTGCCTGCAAGGGACTCCACTGGGGAGGCCGGGACCCCCAGGCCCCCCACCACCTCCTCCAGGGAGGAGACGGACTCGTTCCGCAGGTGGCTGTATTTGCTCTTCTGCAGGAGATCCATGCCGGAGAGAGGTGAGAAGGGCCGGGGCCGGCCCGTCCCACGCAGCTCCGGGGTGGAGGCAGCCGGCCGGGTCTCACGGGGGCCCCATGGAGAGTCCAGGTGCCAGCAGCCGCCGGGAAACCCCCCCCAAGCACAAGCCTCGGCCGAGCTCCGTGCCAGGCCCGTGCCCGCCCGGCATGGCTGGCAGGGAGAGCCGGCCCCGGGACGCCAGGCAGCAGGTCCGGGGGCTGCCCGGCTCCGCGTCGTCGCAGCCGATCGATCCCGATCGGCGTCAGCAAGGATGTGCGGATCCAGGCAGACAGAGAGCGACCCCCTGCTCCCGCCGCGGTGGGGAGGAAACGGGGCTGCAGCTACGCCCCGGGGAGCTGCCGGTGCGGGGACAGGGGCTCAGCGCGCTCGACCCCCAGCCTGGAGGTCCTCAAGCCCCACGGCAGGGTCCGGCACGGCTGCCCTCCGCTCCAGCCCCTGCGCTGCCCCGCTGCCGCTCGGAGGAAATCAAAAGCATGAATATTTAAAGCCCGGAGACAAGGCAGCCACAGAGCGCATCCAAGCCCAGCCCAGCTCCGCTCCGAGCACCATCCAGGAGCGAACAAGGTCCTTCTGTGGCCGCCAGCGCTACGCAGCCCACGTGCCGGCAGTGGGCAGCCGCCGTTGGCTCCCCGGGCTCTGCCGGGGGGAGCGGTGCCCGAAGCCGGGGGGGCCGCAATGCTGAGATGCCGCCAGCACTCGCAGCTGCCTGGGATGCAGGGACATCCAGTCCTTCAAGAGAGCGGCTCTGGGTGTGGATCTCGCCCGGAGGAAGAGGAGGATGCCCGGGAGAGGGATACAGGTGGGTTGTCCGCGGGGCGAGGCAGGGCTCAGCGCAGGCTCCCGGCTGCAGCAAGGAGCCGGCAGGAGAAGCAGCTGCTGCTAATTGCTGCTGCTTCCCGCATCCCGGATGGCGCTGAGCGGCGGCTCCTCCCGGGAGAAGGAGCAGAAGGGGCTGCCGCTACCGGGAAGGGCCGTGCTGACTCACGGGTGGTGGGGCAGGCTCTGCCCGCGGCGGGGGCTGCGTGCGGGCTGGGGCACAGCGCAGGAGGGGCTCCTGGCGAGGGGTGGGGACCCAGCGCGGATCTGGAGCAGAAAAATCAAGGTCACAGGCGGAGCTAGCGGGAACGTGCGGCGAGAGCACGCCGGGGGGCGAACGTCGGCCCCAGGGAGCCTGGCAGAGCCCCCACAGGCGGGTCGGGGGTGTCGGGGCAAATCTCCCCCACTCTCCTGTCCTCGACACACTGGCACACCAGCGGGACCGCAGGCCAGACGCACCGCACCGCCCACACCCACGCCACTCTCCATGGCCTCATCCGCACCAGCCTCCACGGGAGGCAAAAGCTCTCCCCCCGCCCCCCATCCGCTTTCCGTGGGTTGAAGTAGGGGTTTTGGGCAGCCCCATGGCACCCAACCCCTCCGACCCACCATGGGCCAGGGCCTTGCTGGCCACCAGGCCCTCCGCAAAACCAGCCACCGTGCCAAAACTGGGTAAATCCAGCCCAAGGGAAATGCTGTCCCTGCTTGGACCCGCCGCAGGGCACTGCTCAGCACAGGCAGCTGCCTGCCCTGCTTCCCAACTGCTGGCACGCTGCCACGGGGACAGGGAAATGGAAGCCAGGACGGAGCTGGAAATAGCCTCTTGCACGGCGCAAAGGGGCTGTGGCTCACAACAGCGGGTCCATCACCCGCCTCCTCCCGTCACTGGAGCATCGCCTCGGCCGCACACACTGCCTCCGCGAGCGTCAGCCCCCACCTCAGCCGATGACGGCGGTGGTGGTGATCCCACAGGCGCAGAGAGCCCACACCAGCCGTCCCGTGAAGCTCTCGTCCCCACCGGGGGCCCCCAGCCGCTCAGCGCTGTGACCTTCTCGTGGCCGGCAGTGCCGCTGCTCTAAAGAAAAGCAGGAAGCCCGGGGCCAGGGAGCCAGGAAGCCGCCAGCCCGGCGAGGGGCCAGCCACAGGCCCCAGCTGCTGGGGGGAGCCCGGCTGGGCGGCGTCAAAGGGGCGCGGGGCAGTGGGGTTTGCCCACGAGGGCCCGGCCAGCTGGTGAACACGGGGCTGCGGGTCCCCTGGCATGGAAGCATGGGCTCCATGCGCCCCAACGCTTCCCCAGGGCCCTGCCGGGATAAGAGAAGGAGGGAACTGAGCAGGGGCAGGGGGGTCTCCTCGGCCCCTTCCCACCACCCCAGGTCCTGGCTGTCGCCCAGACAGGCGACAGGGCTCGGAGCAGCCGACGCGCCCCAGGAGCCACAGTGTCCTGCTCAGACAGACCTCTGCTTTTATAAGATGGAATAATTTCTGATTTTATCAGAATCCTCTGAGGCCAGTCGGCCCACACCACCTCACCAGCCTGCACCAGCTGGGGACAAGACATATCGTCAGTCCCAGTTCTCAGAGACCAGAGGTGCCCCCACTGCAGCACCTCCAATCCCAGAGCCCCCCCCAGAGCATCAGAGACCCCTTCCCAGGGGGCTCAGACCGCAGAAGGCAAACCGAGACACTTGCAGAGCCGCAGAACAGCCCTGCCTGAACAGACAGCCCTTGAGCCCGATCCAGCAGGCAGACAGGGCGGCAGCGAGCTCCTGCCCCTGCAGCAGAGGACGAGCGGAGCAGCCAGAACAACCGCCCCCGAGGAGCTCCTCCCGGCCCAGCCGCTCCCCGCGCCCCGGCAGCAAGGAAAGGTGCCGGACCAGCCGGATTCTCCCTGCGTGCGGGAGAGGCAGAGGGACGCGGGCTTCTTTTGGGCGCCTGGGGCTGGGACTTCACACACAGCCCCGGGCGAGGAAGAGGAGCGGAGAGGGGACGCTTGGGGCCCTGCTACCAGGCCAGCGCCTGACATCCTCCCAGGAAACACAAACTGGGAGCTGAGTCAGAGACCTGGAACACGCCAGTGGTTTGGCAAGAAACCGAGCAGGCAGCCGGCTGCTGCTGCACGTACACGCCTCGCCCGGGGCAGGAGACCCCCTCTGTCCCACAGCTGCTGCAGTGGAGCCATCCCCAAGCCTCCAGGGCAGGGGGGAAGCAAAGAAAAACACTCAAATCTAGCCAACAGCTGCTTTTTCCCCCAAACATCTTGACAGCATCTACACATTCCCATGCACAACCTCTCTGCTGCTCAGAAGAGGGGCCTGGAGATGCCAGTGGAGACCTGGGGAGGAGGCCGGGGCCCTGCCAGCGGGGAGAGGGGGGAGGCAGGATCCACCACCGAAGCCACTTAGCCCTCCACCGAATCCTTACCACATACTCCATCGCCGGCGGAGGGCAGGGCAGGCCCCAGGACAGGGAACAGAAACGCACAGCCCCTCTCGTCTGGCACTCCGACCTGCGGTTCGGGGACAAACAGGGAGTTAGCCAGCCCTGCCCCGGCCCGCCGAGGCGGTGGCCCTGGCACCAAGAGGCAGACCCTGCTCTTCTTCGCTGACTGCAGGCGGACGGGGCCATAGCAGCAGCACAATGTGCTGCCGACGCATGAGGCGCAAGAGCCAGGGAAGCCTCCTGCTTCCCATCTGAGGCAGGATGGAGCTGGGATGCGCCGGGGGCAGGAGCGTGAGACTGAGCCTGGCTCTGCTCGGGCCTCACCAGCAAATGGTATCAGGGGCTGAGGGTCACTCTGTGACCTGAGTCAAGTGTCAGAGCCGATCCCTGCCTGGCCCCAAAACCAGTGCTGAGAGGCCACATGCAAGGGGGGGAGAGAGCAGAGGCAGTCCAGGGGGGCAGAGCTGCCCCCCCCTCAGCCGGCACCCTGCCGCAAAAGGACGTGCAGAGCCACCGCAGTTGCGGTCCCCTCCTTCCCAGGAGCGCAGTGAAGAAGGGAGTCATGGAAAGAGGCTACGAGAGGGGAGCCAAGAGGGGCAGGAAGCTCTGCGAGGGGAAAACAAGGCAAGCGAAGCAAAAGCAGCTCCGGAGCCACTGCCCTTCCCGCTCCCACCCCCACGCCGATGCGGTCAAGGCCAGGCGAGCAGCACAGGGCAGCAAACATGATTTACTTCCTTGCAGCAATCGTACCCTTATCTGGGGCCTGCAAAGGCAGCGCTGGAGCCCAGGCAGGCACTAACACAATTAGTTCGGGAGGCAGCGAGATAAGAAGGGCTCGGTTTGGCAAGCGCAGCGGCGCAGACTGGCCTCAGGCAGGGCCCGGCAGCACCACGCCAGGTCACTCGCTGCCGAGCAAAGGCGGTGACAAGGCCCTTTGGATGCTGGGGCTGAGGCTGGCAACAGGGAAGGAGGATTGGAACCCCAACCCGGCGTGCTCAGCCTTGCTGAAGCCTCCTCGGGGCCCGGTTGTGTCCCCCCCCCAAAGGGATGCTGCCCCACGCAGCTCTGAGGGGCACAGGCAGCCCAGTCACCGTGCTCCCACACCAAAGGGCTATGGGTGGACCCTCAGACCCTGCTCGACTGGGGAGAGACAGTGTCTTCGACCCCCCTGGAATAGGATGAGGCCAGGGCAGCCCCGGCAAGCGCTGCAAGAGCTGCCCTTTGGCCACAGGCCCCCGCAGCAGGCAGGGCCCTGGTCACACTTCCTCACACCCCTCGTCTGGGCTCTCCCGGCAAGGGGGTGATCCCATGGGAGACATTCAAGCGGAGAATTGACAGCCCACGACGGATGGACACACCACACTGCTGGGGGGGGGAGGCAAAGGCTGGCGAGGGGGAATATCTAGCTCTGGGCACAACAGCCGGGTCTGCTCCGGCCACTCGCCCCCTGCCACCCTCGGAAGCCTGAAAGCGCAGGCAGGGCTGGATACTGGAGGGCAGGAGGGCCCAGGCACTGCAGAGGCCAAGGACACCTCCAAACCCAGCCGGTGCTCTGTGCCCGCTGCGGGCGACGCCAGTCTGGGGGTTTCCCTGGGCCTGACAGTGTCCCTCCCGCGGCCCCGAGCACGGGGAGACAGTAATGCAAACCGGAGCCCAGCGAGTGGCCCCGGGCACGCACAGCGAGGCGGAGGAACCAGGGCACGGGCGTCACCCCGAGACCTGGAGGCAACCGAGGGGCTGGCAGAGCCCGGCCCCGGCCGGGCCGCCCCGGGGAGGGGGCCGGGCCCGTGCCCCACGCTGGACAGCTGGGAAGGGCGGCCGGGCGCCGCAGCACCGGGGGAGGCAGTGCCGGGCCTCGAGGACGGTTGCGGCAGGACCCCGCTCGCCTCAACGGAAGGCAGCGGCGGCGGGCGGGGAGGACTCGGCACCGGCGCCGAGGGGCCTGGCTCGCCCCGGCAGCCCGGGACCCCGCGGGGCCCCGGACCGCTCCCACGGGGCTACACTAGGCCGCCGTCACGACCCCGCCGCGGCCCCCGGGCGCGGCCCCCCCGCCCCGGGCCGGCCCGCGCGCTCACCGGGGCACCATGGGTCTCGCGCCGCTCGTCCTCCGGTCCCGGCGGCCGCACCTCCCGCCCTCCCCCCGCCGCGCCGCCACTCACTTCCGGCCCACGCCCTCCAGCGCTGGCCTCACCGCGCCCCCGTCACGTGACGCGCGGGCCAATAGAGAGCCGTGCCCGACCCGCGGGTAGCGGCGCCGCCGCCGCGCCCCGCCCCACCCGCCCCGACCAATGGGAGCCCGCCCCGCCCCGTGACGCGCGGCCCGCCCGGCGGCGCGGCCCAATGGGCACGCGGGGCGGCGGCGTTTGAAAGCGCCGTGAGGGGTGGGGGCGCCAACGGCCCCGCTGAGGTGAGGGGCGCGCGGGGGCTGCCGGGAAGGGGGCGGACCGGCAGCAATGGCGCACAAGCAGATCTATTACTCGGATAAGTACGACGACGAGGAGTTCGAGTACCGGTGAGTGTCTCCCTAACGGCTCCTGGGTGAGGGGTGTCCCGGTAACGGCTCCTGGGTGAGGTGGGAGGGGGGTTGGGAAGTCCCGGTAATGGATCCCTGGGGGTTGGGAAGGGGGTTGTCCCGGTAACGGCTCCCTACGGGGGACGGGGTGTCCTGGTAACGCCTTCCTGAGGGGCGGGAAGGGGGTTGTCGCGGTAAGGGATTCCCGGGTGGGGAGGTTGTCCCGGTAACGGATCCCCAGGGGGTGGGCTGTCCCACTCACGGTTCCCTGGGGGGGTGGGGGGACCGCCATTAACGGTTCGCTGGAGGGGGAGAAGCCACGGCTCCCCGGTGGAGCGGGAGGGGGGTTATCCCGGTAACGGTTCCCCGGTGGATGGCAGGGGGTGTGTCTCAGTACTGGGGTAGGGGGCAGGTCCCGTTAACAGCTCCGCGGGGGGGGATGGGGGGGACGGTCTCCAGCCGGGGGGGTGCCGGGGCTGCCGGTCCCGGTGCCGGTCCCGGCTGAGTTGGGGCCGCAGGCACGTGGTGCTGCCCAAGGACCTGGCCCGGCTGGTGCCCCGCACCCACCTGCTCTCCGAGACCGAGTGGCGGAACCTGGGGGTGCAGCAGAGCCAGGGCTGGGTGCACTACATGGTGCACGAGCCAGGTGAGGGGGGGGCGGGACCCCCACAGCCCCGCGGGATCCCCCTGGGACCTCCACAGCCACCCCACGTCCCCCCCGACAGCCTCCTGGCCCCACGTGCCCCATGTCCTCCCCCCTGAGCCCCACATCTCACCGAACCCTCCCTTAGCCACCCCACATCCCCCCCAGAGCCGTGCATCCTGTTCTGCCACCCCCCACCCAAGCCCCATGCCCCTTCTGTGTCCCCCTGAGTTCCACATCTTCCACCCCCACCATGGAGCCCCCCATCCTCTTCCGAGCCCCATATCCCACCTCATCCCCTGTGTGTCCCCTCCAGAGCCCCCATGCCACTTCACCCCTCCCAGAGCCCCCCCTCCATGTCCCTCCATCCCCCTGAACCTCCCCTGAGCCCCATAATCCCTCCAAGCCCCATGTTCCCCCCTGGGGACCCATATCCCCATTCTCCCGTGTGTGTCCCCACCCCCGTCCCTCGAAGCCCCACATCCCCCTGTGCTCTGCACCCCCTCGAGCCCCCCCCCCGCCCATCTTTCGCACCTCCCCCAGAGCCCCACATCCTGCTCTTCCGCCGCCCGCGGCCCAAGAAACCGGAGAAGTGACGTGACCGGCCCCACCCTGCTGGGACAGTGCCTGCTGCTGCCTCACCGTCCCCGGCGGGGGTTCGCCCCGGTACCGGGGGGGCCTTTCCCGCCTTGAGCTTCAATAAACGGATGTTCAGGAGCTGCTGTGTGCCGTGCTGGGGGGGCACCGGGGGGCACTCCCGGTGCCTGCGAGCATCCTGCCTGAGCCGTGTGGGCTTGCTCCCGGGGACCGGGGAGGTATGGGAGGGCTTCCCCGGGGCTGTGGGGGCTCTCGGTGCCTGGGAGGGAATGGAGGGGGGGGGGTTCCGGTGCTCTCGGGGGGTGGGGGGGGCGGCGGGACCTCCCGGTGCCGGGGAGGGGGGGTGGCAGGGAGCTCCCGGTGCCGGGGAGGGGGGGTGGCAGGGAGCTCCCGGTAGGTGCACGTGGCCCCGCCCCCTGCCGGCCGGGCGGACCCATGGCCACCAAAGGGGAGCGGGCTCTGCCCCCGCCCGCTACGATGGTGCCGTCCCCCGTAGGTCCCGCCTCCCGGCCAATCCGCGCCGGCAGCGCTTCCCGACGGGCACGCAGCCCGGCCAATGAGGGTGCGGGGCGGTGCCACGGCCCGTCGGGGCGGCCGGGCCGATGTGGGGGGCGCTGAGGGCGGGCCGGGCCGTGCGCGCCGCCGTCGCCGTCCGCCCCATGGCGGCCTCCGGCCCCGCGGCGGCCCGGGGCTCCCCCGCCACCGCCGGCATCATCGTCATCGGCGACGAGATCCTCAAGGTGCGGGTGGGGACGGGACGGGGCGGGCGGGCCGGGGCCTGCTGCGCGGGCTGGGGCCGGGCGGGCCCGAGGCCCCCCTCCCTCACGGCAGTCCCCGTGTCCCCAGGGCCACACGCAGGACACGAACTCCTTCTTCATGTGCCGGCGGCTGCGGGCCCTGGGCGTGAGGGTGGCCCGGATCTCGGTGGTGCCTGATGAGGTGGAAGCCATCGCCGGCGAGGTGGCCGCCTTCGCCGCCCGCTTCACCTACGTGCTGACCTCGGGGGGCATCGGCCCCACGCACGACGATGTCACCTTCGAGGCGGTGGCCAGGGCCTTTGGGGAGAAGGTTGCCCCCCACCCTGAGCTGGTGGCCCTGGTGCACAAGTTCTTCGGCAAGACAGAGGCGCAGTGCCCCGAGATGAAGCTGGCTCATGTCCCCGAGTCCTCCCGCCTCAACTACGGCACCGACGGGCGCACGGGCGGCACCTTCAAGTACCCGCTGGTCAGCGTGCGCAACGTCTACATCTTCCCTGGCATCCCGGCACTGATGGAGCGCGCCCTGGACGGCCTTGCCCACCTCTTCCGCAGCGAGCAGACCCGCTTCCACTCCCGCGCCATCTATGTGGCGGCTGACGAGATCCTCATCACACCCGTGCTGGACCATGCCAATGCCACCTTCCAGGGCCGTGTCAGTTTGGGTTCCTACCCGGACTGGGCCAGCAACTACTACCGTGTGAAGCTGACGCTGGACTCGGAATCGGAGCAGGACCTGGAGGAAGCCTATCGCTTCTTGATGGAAAAGCTGCCACCAGGCGTTGTCGTGCCATCGGTGACGGACTGCGTCTCGCCAGCGGCTGCGGAGGTTTATGGCCTGGCTGCGTCAGGTACACGGAAGCGCTGCTGTAACATGGCTCGGTGCCTCTGCGTTGCTCCTGCGCAAACCCTGCAGCCCAGCAGGGCCGGGGCACTAGGAAGACTGGCCTGGGAGCAGAGCTTGCCTGTTCTGATGTGCTGGGGCGCTTGAGGGGTGCTGAGGCTTCACTGGTGCTGCAGCTGCAGTGGGCTTCATCCCACACAGGTGGGAGTGGGACCCATAACCCCAGTTGGGGCCAGCCAGTGCGGGTCCCAGAGAGCGCAGTGTGCCTTAGGGGGAGCAGTGTTGTGGTTCCCCAGTGCAGGCAGGATCCCTGTCCCATCCGTGCCACAGAACTCCAGATTGCGCAAGCTCCTGGCTCCAGGCCATGATGCCGGCAGTGTGTGTCTGGAGACAAGTCTTGTCTCCACGGTGTGTCTGGAGACAAGTCATGCCCAGAGGGCGAGGTGCCGCAGGCCCTGGGTTAGCACCAAGGCAACGTGGCCCCCGGGCAGGCACCGACCATCCCCTCCTGGCAGGCTCAGCCCTGGGGCAGAAGGTGGCAGCAGCACTGCGGACCATCGAGGAGGCTTTGGACCAGTACAGCCTGGCCCAGCTCTGCGTGGGCTTCAACGGGGGCAAGGATTGCACGGCCCTGCTGCACCTCGTCCACGCCGCCGTGGAGAGGTACCTGGCCACGGGGCTCCACCGGCCTGGCCTGGGGCAGGCGTGAGGGGGTCCCATGGGCCCCGGTTGGGGCTCTGGGACTCTCCCCTGCCCCGCTCCGGGGAAAAGAGTGGATTCCTGGGGCCCAGTTCATGGGAAGTGGGGGGCTGCTCTGCCTCTGGTCGCTGTCTGCTGGACCCCAGCTGCAATGGGTCTCTCCCCAGGCAGTACCCGATGAGGCAGGAGAAGCTACAGGTGCTCTACATCCGCATCGTGTCCCCCTTCCCTGAAATGGAGCACTTCATCCAGGCAACTGTCCAGAGGTACGGGGCAGAGAGGGGTGGGTTGCCAGGCAGGAGGGGCAGGAGGGTAAGCAGCATCTCCCGCAGCCTGGCAGGCAGCTGCCCGTCCTGCCTGCACCAGGTACAAGATCCAGCTCTGCACAGTGGAGGGCTCCATCCGGGAGGCCCTGGCCCGCCTGAAGGAGCAGCAGCCACAGCTGGAGGCCGTCCTGATGGGGACGCGGCGGACAGACCCCTACTCCCGCACCCTGACGCCCATGTGCATGACTGACCCTGACTGGCCCCCGTACATGCGGGTGAACCCCTTACTGGTATGTGGCCTCCACCTGCTCTGGGGATGAGGCGCATCCCGGTGGGGGACTGAGCCTGGCAGGTTAAATGCCAGGACTGGAAGCCAGCACTAATCCACCCCCATCCCAGAGGGCTTCCCTCCCAATTCCCCCTCTCCTCAGAGCATCTCCTGCCCTGTTGTGCAGTTGTGGGTGCCCCTCGCTGCAGCCAAGCTGCCTGGTGCTGTGAGGCAGGGCTCGCTTCTGCCCGCCAGGGGCTTTTCCTGGGTTTGGGGAGGTGCTGGGAGGGACAGGGTGCTCTGGGGACCCGCTGACTCTCCCGTGTGCTCTTGAGGGGGGGGTGGCTGGCTTCCCTGGGGGCGAGGGGGCAGCCTGCCCGCCTCTGCGGCAATCCCCGCCCAATTCTGCCTGCAGGACTGGACCTACCGGGACATCTGGGAGTTTCTGCGCAAGCTTTACGTCCCCTACTGCGTCCTCTATGACAAGGGGTGAGTGTCCGGTGCTGCCCTCCCTGCTCGGCACGGCCGATGCCCCTGGGTGCAGTTTTGCAGCCACCTTCTCCCTCCGCAGCTACACCTCCCTGGGGAGCATGGCCAACACGCTGAAGAACCCAGCGCTGCGCTACACCGATGCCCGGGGCCGGGAGAGCTACCGGCCTGCCTATGAGCTGGAAAACGAGGAAGATGAGCGCACCTCCCGCCAGTGAAGGCCCATGGACCGCAGTCGGGGAGGCTCTGCTGGGACGCTGCCAGCAGCTGGCTCCCCCACAGACACCCCTGGCACTGCTGGGGATGACACTGAATAAACCTGCTGCCTGCCAGCACTGAATAAACCTGCTGCGCTCAGCCTGCGGTCTGCATTGCGCTCGCGCTTGGCCATGCTGGTCGCTTCGAGCCCCGTGGGGCTCTGGCAGGGGCAGGATGGGGGTGAGACCAGCTCTGCCCTAACAAAAGTGTCCCTGGGCAGTGCCCCCTCCCCATGTCCACTATTGTGGAAGCTTTTGAAGTGCAGAGAATGGAGCTTGTTCCAGCATTTACCGGGGACCTGTGTGTCGGTGCGGCTGCCTCCCCGTGTCAGACCCTGCTGATCCCTCAGCCATGTGCCTCCACCGGGCCATGGCATCCCATCTGCCAGGCGCTCGGAAGCAAGTGGCACGCGCGGCGGCACTGCCGGCGCCCACCGAGGCCTCCCTGGGGCTGCGCCTGGGCTCCTGGCTGCTGCGGCTGCTGCGGGAGTGCGTCTACCTCCTGCTCTGCAGCTGGTGCATCCGTGAGTTGCTGGACTAGGGAAAGCACCCCCCCGATGCTGCAGGACCCCCGACACCCCCTGCCTGCCCCTGCGCCATGGGTGAGTGCCCTGCCCTCCGCTGCCTGCTCCGCTTGGTGCCTGGGGGGGTGTTTGGGGCCCCACCGTGTGGCTCTGGCGGGGGGCGGGGGGGGTGAGCAGGGCCCGGCCGTAGTGCTCCTGGGGGTGACAAGGGCCTGGCCGTGGTGCCTGGGGGGTGATGGGGGCTCCACCGTGGTGGTTTTGGGGGGTGTTTGGGGCCCGGCCATGGTGCTCCTGGGGATGATGGGAGGGGGCCCAGCTGTGGTGCTTGGAGGGTGATGGGGGCCCAATCGTAGTGCTCTTAGGGGGTGATGGGGGCCTGGCCGTGGTGCTCCTGGGGGGTGACGGGGTGGTGGGGCTTGGGGGGTAATGGGAGCCTGGCCACGGTGCTCCTGGGGGGTGATGGGGTGCAGCTGTGGTGCTGGTGAGGGGGTCCTCACCCCCTGTGCCTCTCTCCCCTCCCCAGCACTGCTTCTCGCCCTGTGCCATGGGAGCTGACGGACCCCCAGCGCTGGGACCCCGCTCCAGCCTGCGCTCCCCCTGATGAGAGACCCCAATAAACCTCCGCAGCACCTGACCGGCTGGGTGTGTTTGGGGGGGGGGCTCTGGGAGCGCAGCACCCCACAAAAAACATCCACCCCTCACCCTGGGTAGGACCTGGGCACCTACACATCGCTTCTGCCTGGGGCCGAGGGTCCCCAGGCCCCTGGGGGCTGGGGGGCCGTGGCTCTGCCAGCCCCTCCGCCGGCTTTATCCCTGCCCGTGACTCAGACCCTTGTTTAAAAAGTGTCTCCGCTTGTCCCCGCTCCAGGCTGTTTCCTGCCCCGGCCCTGCGCGCCTGGCCGGCACTGGCGCTGCCAAGAGCCGGCGGGAAACGGCTGGAGCAAAATGTCCCCAAAGGGCCCAGTCTGGCTGGAGCTGCGGCAAAGGTCACGGCCGGCGGGACGCACGGGGCACTGGGGACCTGCCGCGGGGACAGCTGCGGGTCCCCCAGCGGGCTGAGCCCCGCCGTTCCCCGGTGGCGCTGGTGCCTGGCCCCAGTGCGGGGGCTGCCCGCAGCCCTGTCCCCGGCGCAGGGGAAGCTCTGCATGTCCCGGCTGCGGTGGCAGCGCCTGGCGCCAGCGCGGCCTCCCTTATCTCGGCGGGAAGTTGGGAGCAGGAAGCACGGCCCGGCGCGGGATAAGGGTCCCGTTTACATTAGCTGCTTTGTTGTGGAGCCCGCTCCCACCCTCGCCCAGTGCCTGCGGGGGGGGCCCTGGCCGCAGGGAGGGCTGGGGGGCGGTGGGGACCCCTGCCTGGGGTGCCAGGAGGGGCTCGGGTGGTCCTTGCACCCCCTGCATGGTCGCAGGCAGGGATGGGGGCTGCCAGGAGGCTGCACCCCATGGCTCCCCCTTGCCCAGGTCGGCTCCTGCGGCCGGACCCTGCCCTGTGGCCGTGCACCGGCGCCATCTGTGGTGCTGAACGGGCTCCTGGCTCTGCCCGGCTGCCTACGGAGCCGGGTGGGCTCTGGCATCACCGGGAGCGTGGCACTGGGCATCACTGCCCACCAGAGCCCACGCATCTGCTGCCTGCCCTGCTGCTGCCGCGTCCTGACCCTGCAGCGGCTCGGCCCCGGGGCTGGCCGGGATGGGGCGAATCAATGAATTCCCCAAACGGGGAGGTCCGGGGGAGGGGAGAGTCCGTCCCGGCACAGGAAAAGGTCCTGGCGGCGGCGCGCCGTGGGCAGAGCGGTGCCGGCCGCCCCGAGAGCGCAGCCCCGGCTCCTCGCACCCAGCTCCGCCACCCGCCGTGAGTGAGACGCCCCTTCCCCGGGGACCCCTCGCCCAGCCCCACGCCGGGGGGTGACAGGGGTGGGGTGGGTGCTGCGGGCGGGGGGTGCGCAGCCCCTTGCCCTCGCCGTCTGGGCACGGGCAGCTTCCCCTGCAAAGGGGGTTGGTTTTGGGGTCAGGTCCCCACACGACCCTGGGGACACCCGTCCCCCTGGGAGCAGCGCTGTGTCCTCACACGTCTGGGGACAGGCAGCAACGCGGGGGACTGGTGGCCGCGGGCAGCGGCAAACCCAGGCAGGGTGGCCTTGCCAGGGCCGCGGTGGGGAAGGGAACAGCGGCTCTGCCAGTGTGGGAGGATTCACCGTGTCCCCACCGGGGTCTCCTGCAGCGGGGGGGGGGGTGACATCCGTCCCCATCCCACAGGCTGTCCCCACCGCCGCCCCATGTTCCGCTCCCGCCGCGCCGGGCTGGTGAGGCGGCTGTGGCGGCAGCGCTGCGCGGCGGCCGGCCCCGAGGAGGGCCCCGGTGCCCTCAAACCAGCGGCGCACGCCCTCTTCAAGAAGCTGAAGGACGAGGAACTGGAGCTGCTGGTGCAGGCGGTGGAGAGCCGGGGCGCCTGGGAGTCCGGCTGCGTCTGGGCGCCGCGGGGGGCCAAGCAGGCGTTGCCCCCCCAGGTGCTGCTCTGCCGCCTCTATCGCTGGCCCGACCTGCGCCAGCCCCACGAGCTCAAGCACCTCTGCTACTGCGCCGGGGGCCGGGGGGGCTGCGGGGACGCCGCCGCGCTCTGCTGCAACCCCCACCACTTCGGCCGCCTGGCTGCGCCCGGTGAGTGCCGCCAGCTCCACCGGAGCCCCCCCTCGCCCACCCACCCACCTTCCGATATCTGGTCCCTGGGGACAGCTCAGGGCTCTGCGGGGCTCTGGGGGGCTCTGGGGGGGCAGGACACACATCCCAGCCCTTCACCCCCTTTTATCCTCCCCCAGAGACCCCCCCGCCCCCCTACTCGAAGGCGTCCTGCGGTCCCTCCTGGCTGGATGAGCCCCAGCACCCCGGCACCCAGCTCCTGGAGTTCAGCTACAACGGCGGGGACTGGCGCGGTAAGAAGGTCCCACAGGCAGGTGGGGGGGGTTAGGCGGCGCTGGCCCCCCCCAGTCCTGCACCCCCAAGCAGCTCTGCCCCCCACCCTGCTGCTGCTCGGGGCACAGCGCTGGGATCCCCCCCAAAAAAAAAATCAGTGAGCGGAGCCAGCAGCTCCCCCCCCGGGGGGGGGAAAAGCTCTGGCGTGGGGCGAGGGGTTCCTGCGGGGGGGCCCAGCCCGGGGCCCGGCCCCCCCCTCCAACCGCGGCTCCTGTTATTTTTGGCGGCGCCGGGCTCCCCGCCGGAGGAAGCGCTGCCCACAGGGACACACACAATGTGCCTTGACGCACACAGTGGCGGCTCCAGCCTGGCTGCTGGCCACCGGGCCACTGCCCGCCGGGGCTCCACCTTCCCCTCGCCCGGGGACCCCCCTTTGCCACCGTCCCCAGGGACGGGGGACAGGGACGGGCCAGCCCTACGTGCCGGCACGCAGCCGCTCCAGTGACTCACGCCTCGTACCGGAGCCCGCGCTGGGACATCCACGGGGCGCTGCGTCCATCCGTCTGTCCGCTCCGCCACCCCCTGCATGAACTGGGGGACGCAGAACCCCCCCCCCTGTGCCCACCCCTTCCCCATCCCCTCGGCCCCTCCACTGACAGCTCTGCTCTCCCCCACCAGACACCAGCATCTCGCGGAGCACCGTTAAGGATGGCTGCTGGTGCAAACTGGCTTACTGGGAGCATCGGACGCGCGTGGGCCGCCTCTACGCCGTGCACGAGGCGTCGGTGAATGTCTTCGGCGAGCTGCCGCGGGGCAGCGGCTTCTGCCTGGGCCAGTTGCCTGCTGCCCACCGTAGCCGTGCCGTCCGGCGGGCGCGCGGCAAGATTGGGCGGGGGCTGGTGCTGAGCCGGGAGCCGGGCGGCGTGTGGGCGTACAACCGCAGCGAGCACCCCATCTTCGTCAGCTCGCCCACCCTGGGCCCCCCCGGCGCCCGTGGGCTCACCGTCCTCAAGGTGCTGCCGGGCTACTCGGCGAAGGTGTTCGACTACGAGAGGGCGGGGGGGGTGGGGGGCTGGCGGCTCCCCGGGGAGGGCCCCTGCGACCCCCACAGCGTCCGCATCAGCTTCGCCAAGGGCTGGGGTCCCTGCTACTCCCGGCAGTTCATCACCTCCTGCCCGTGCTGGCTGGAGGTCCTGCTGAACCGCCCGCGCTGAGGGGCTGGGGCTGGCCCGGGGGGTGCCAGGGAGCCCCCCAAGGCGGGTGCAAGGGGGGGCACGAGCTGGGGAACCCTTCTGCTGCCCCCCCCGGCCTTCCAGGGCTGCGCTGCAGCGGGGCCGTCCTGGCCCAGGGGACACAGGCTGGGACCCTCTGCCCGAGCCCCCTGGGGGCCCAGTGCCCCCCCATGTCTGTCCCAGCACCCTGTGGGCACCCACCACTGCCGGCCACCGGCCTCTCGCTGAGACAGGGCACTATTTAATCTCTTTCTCTCTCTTTTTTTTTTTTTTTTTTAATTTTAATGGTTAAATTTATTTTAATTTATCTTATTTTTGTAAAAAAAGAAAAGCACGATGCAAGTGCTCCCCCCCCAGCACTGTAAGTGGCCAGGGCCAGGCCTGGGGGGGGGGCAGTCAGGGCAGGGTGTGCAGGAGCTGGGCAGGCCTGGGGGAGGTTGGGGGCCACAGGGAGGCCCCGGGGAGGTGGGGCAGAGCCCCAGCACAGCGGAGGAGAGGTGTGGGTCTGGGGGTCATGGCAGGCATGGGGGGAACTGGAGTGAGCTGGTGCAGGGGGGGTGTGGGGCGGGTGAGCACAGCTGGGTGGGTGTGGGGCAGGTTCTGGAGCAGGTGAGCACAGCTGGATGGGTGTGGGGCAGGTTCTGGAGCAGGTGCGCACAGCTGGATGGGTGTGGGGCAGGTTCTGGAGCAGGCGAGCACAGCTGGATGGGTGTGGGGCAGGTTCTGGAGCAGGTGAGCACAGCTGGATGGATGTGGGGCAGGTTCTGGAGCAGGCGAGCACAGATGGATGGGTGTGGGGCAGGTTCTGGAGCAGGTGCGCACAGCTGGATGGGTGTGGGGCAGGTACTGGAGCAGGTGAGCACAGCTGGATGGGTGTGGGGCAGGTTCTGGAGCAGGCGAGCACAGCTGGATGGGTGTGGGGCAGGTGCGCACAGCTGGATGGGTGTGGGGCAGGTTCTGGAGCAGGCGAGCACAGCTGGATGGTTGTGGGGCAGGCAAGCACAGCTGGATGGGTGTGGGGCAGGGGAGCCCCCCCGAGCGGGTGCTGGCCCGGGCCGGCGCAGCTGGGACAGAGGTGCCCATCGGGAGCTGAGCCCGGGGCCGGGGCCGGTGCAGGGTCTCCCGCGGCGGGTCCCGGTGCCAGGGAACCCCCGGGCCCCTCCAGCCGCTGGGGCAGTGCGGGGCCCCCCCGGGCGAGCGCAGCCTTGGGGGTGCCCGGGTTGCGTCTGGTATTTGTAACCCCAATAAACGGTGCCGCCGGCACCAACCCCCCCCTCCGTGTCCCCACGAGTGTCGGTACCGGGCCCGCGGGAAGTGGGGGGGGGGGGGGGGGGCTCGTGGCCCGCGGGGCTCGGCTCCGGGGACCGGCAGTGCCCCCTGCAGGCGGCCGCCGCCGGGCCGCGATGACCGCCCGGTCCTTCCTGCCACGCCGCCGGCCCGGCTGAGACGGGCCTGGGCTCCGCGGCCCCCGCCCGCCCCGCCCGGCCCCGGCCCCGGCCCCGGTCCCGCCGCGTCCCCGCGGGCAGGAGGTGAGTGGGGTCCGCGCCGTCGGGGCCGCCCCGGGGGGGGAGCGGGCGGGCGGCACCGGGAGCGCCGCCGCGGGCACCGGGGGCTCCGGCACCGATAAAACGCAGCGGCCACGGAGAGCGGCGGTGCCGGGGGGGGGCTCAGCGGGGGCCGTGGGAGCCGGTTTCGGGCCGGTGGGCGGCGGGGCCGGGAGCGGGTGTCAGCGGCGCGGAGGGGATTTTCTGCGGGTTTTCCCCCCCCCCGCCGCCGCCGCCCCCGCGGGAGCCCCGAGCCCGGTGGGTCGGTGCCGGGGATGGGCGGGGGGCGGCCGGGCCGGGGAGGGGGGGGGTGGTGCAGGTGACCGGCCGGTCGGTGCGCGGGGGGGGGGTGATGGAGGTGTGGCCGGGGGGGGCGCGGGGCAGGTGGACGGAGGGACGGACGGTGGGAGGGAAGCAGAGTCCGAGGCCCGGCGCGGCGGCAGGTGCCCGGTACCGGGGCCCGGCGGGCGGGGGGGGGGGGGGGGACCGGCGCTGGAGCGGTGTCCCCCCCGGCTGACATAACGTCTGCGCGGGGCGGTGTTTGCCTTGGCAGCCACCGGCGGCGGCGGCGGCTCCTCACACTTTCCGCCAGCGCCGGGCAGCGGCCGGGCTCTGAGTCAGGAGCAGCCGGGGGCGGGGGGGGGCCGGGGTGAGGCGAGGTGAGCCCGGGGCCGGGCCGGGCCCCGCCGCCGCCGCTGCCTCCCGGGGGCCGGCGGCGGCCAAACAGGTTGCGCGGGGTCCCCGCCCCGCCACCTGCGGGGGGGGCCGCTCCCGGGGGGGCCGCTGCCGCCGCGCCCTGCCCCAGCGCCGCCGGGAACGGGGGGTGGGGGGGCTGCCCCGCCGCGCCGCGCTCCCCCGGCTCTCCGTCCTTCTCCGGTTCCCGGTTCTCCATCCTCTCCGTAGCCCGTTCCCCGGGCCCGGCTCTACTTACCCCCCCGGTGGCCGGTTCTTCATTCCCCCCGCCGTGTCCCGGCCCCCGTGCCTAGTTCTGCATTCACCACCTCCCCGGTGCCCGGTTCTCCGTGCCCTGTACTTCACCCACCCCACCCCCCCCCGGTGCCCCGTTCTCCATACCCCCCGTACTGCGTATTCCATCCGCCTCCGGTGCCTTTTCTCTGTTTCCCCCCGGTGCGCGGTTCTCGGTGCCCGGTTCTCCACACCACCCCGGTGCCCGGTTCTCCGTTCCTGGTTCTCCACACCACTCCGTGCCTGATACTCCATCCCCGCCCGGTGCCCGGTTCTCGGTGCCCGGTTCTCCATCCCGCCCCCCCCCCCCCCCCCGTGCCCAGCTCTCCCGTGCCCGGTTCCCCCCCCCCCCCCCCCGTGCCCGCGGGGCGGAGCGGAGCTGGGCGGCCCGGCCCCGGGGCTCGGCGGCCGCAGCGGGCGGGGCGCGCTCGGCGCCTGGCACCGGGCGAGGCGCCGGCGGGGCCGTACCGGGCTCCCCCCCCCCGCCATCCCCGGGGTCGGTCCCATGGCGGCCCCGTTAATCTCCGCTGTCCCGCGCCTCTGACTCAGCTCTTTACCCCCACCCCCCCCCTCCTCTCACCGCACCCCCCGGTCCCGGGGGGGGCCCCCTCATGGCCCCCGCCCTCCCTGGGGGGGGTGTGGCGGGGTTGATGGGCGGCCCCCCCCCACCAATGGGAGGCCGGACCGCCGGCGCGCTGCCCAATGAGCGGGGCGGGGGCGGGCGCTTCCTGGAGCCCCGGTGGCGGCGGTGGGGGGGGGGGTGGGGGGTGTCGGTGGATGGATGGGGCGGGGGGGGGCGGCAGGTGAAGGCGGAGGCGGGGCCGAGGCCCCGGGACCGGCCCCGGAGCTCGGGCGGGGCTCGCAGGTGAGCGGCGGCGGGTGGGAACGGACGGACCCCACCGACGGGGAGGGACCGACCGGGAGCGGTACCGGTACGGCGGAGGCTTTTGCAACCCGGTTGCGGTGAGTCGCGGGGATCTGGGATGCTACCGGCGGGCACGGTCGGGGCGCGGGAACCGTGCGCCGGGAGCGGGTGGTGCTCCGCGCCCCGACCGTGCCCTGCCCGCCGCCGGTAGGGTGGGGGGCCACCACCCGTGGGTTGTTCCCGGTCCCCTCCGCACGGGAGCTGCGGGAAACTGGTGCCACCGGCAGGTCCCCGCCGCTTCCCGTGGCTGCCACCCTGCCATACACCGGTGACAAGGTGCCGTGGCGGTGCCGGTAGAGGTGGGAGCGGAGAGCGGGTGTCCCCCGTGTCCTGGCATGCTGCGCCACGCCGGTGACCCGCCGGGCCTGGCATGCTGGCGGCGGGTGGCTGCTTGCCGTTGACAAGGGGTTGCCCACTGGGCCCGGTGGCTCGGTGGCACCCGCCGAGCACCGGTGGACTCTGCCCTGCGCGCACCCAGCCCTGTTGTACCTGTCCCCCCCTGGCTGGCTGCCCCCAGCCGGCTGTTTGCCCGGGGCGGGGTGCGGTATTTACCCTCCCGCCGCGGCCCGCGCCGGAGGAGAGCTGCTGTCTTGCGCTGCGGCCGCACTTGACCTGGGGCTGCTTTCGCCGGGTGAGGGGGACGCGGTGCCGCATTTGGCGTGGGGTGAGTCTCGGTGTGCCTCGGTTTCCCCCGCCGCAGCCAGGTTGGTGGGGCTGTGGGCTCACCGGGGAGTGGGCTGGGGTCCCCCCGGCCCTGGCAGAGGCACACGGCTGCTGCCAGTGACTCGAGGCCGCGGGCGGTGATGCCGGTGCCGGGCGCCGAGGAGGAGCTGGGCTCAGGAACTTGAAGTGGATGCATGGAGAAGGGGAAGCTGTGGGGCAGGGGAGGGTGTGGGGCAGTGGAGCCAGGCTGGGGGCTGGCTGGGGCTGGGGGTGCCCTCGCTGGGGACGGGGGTGCAGAGCGGGTGAAGCCCTTGGGCATGGGGAAGCGACAGGAGGGGGGGAGGGACGTTGGCATTGGGTCCTGGGGACACTCTGAGACCACCCGGCCGGGCACAGTCTGGCTGGCGCCCCCCTCGCTGGCAGCGCCACGGTGCTGAGCCCGAGGCCGTGGCAGCGCGGCTCTGCCAGCTGGTGCCATGCACCCTCGGTGCACACGTGGCACGAGTGCGACAGGCCTGAGTGTGACTGGGGCGGGCAGTGGGCGCAGCGGCGGTGTGGGGCCAGCGTGGCCCCCGCACCCCGACCATCGAGGGGTGGCCGCTGCCCCGCGCATGGAGCAGGAACTTCTCCTTCGGGGCGGGTGGCGGATGATGAAACCACGGAGAAATCTCTCCTGGCAGCGCGCGGGCTGCTGGCGGGAGCCCCCGGGAGCCCGCGCTCCCCCTGCGCTGCTGCCGCCGCCTTTCCATGGTAACCCCACCGCGGGAGCCGGCGGGGGAGGCCGCCCCGTCTGGGGGGTTGGCGCCCGCCCGGCTCCCCGCGGCAGCGCTGGCGTCCCCGACATGCCCCGGGAGCTGCGTGTCCACACCCCAGTGAGCCCCGGGGCGGCCGGAGGACCTGGCGAGGGGCCGGGCTGAGACCCGTCAAACTCGCTTCGTGCCAGGGAGGTGACGCTTGGGTGTCCGTGCATGCAGCGGGGGAGGCGGCCGTGTCCGATGCCGGTGCTATGGCCGGTGACCTTCAGCGTGCCCGGTGCCTGGCCACGCTCCGTGTCCAGGGATGGGTGGCGGGTTGGCATGCACGCCGGTGTGGCAGGAGCTGCAGGGCCCCGGTGTCCCGTGCCTGCGGAGCCGGTGGCGTGACTTGGTGGGGCCGTGGGCGGGCGGGGGGACCGAGCCGTGGCGAGGGAAAATGAAAGCAGGTGATGCGGAAGGAGAAGTAGGTCAGGCGAGCGCTGGCCTCTCCCGGCAGCCTCGGCTGTGCTGCGTGCTCCGCTCTGCCCCGGCTGTCCCCGCCGTGTCCCCGGGCCCCATGGGCAGCGGCTGGAGGGGGCGGTGAGTATGGGGTCCTGCCCCCGGGCGCTGGGTCCTGGGCAGGGTGGGTGCCAGACGCTGCCTGCCCTGGGTGCCGGCGAGTGTGGCCGGGCTGGCTGGCACGCGGTGGGCACGACAGCGCCCCGGCAATTTCGCTTCGTTTCCCCTCCCGCGGGTATCCCTGGGGACACGGGGGTCCCTGGGGGCTGCGGTGGGGATGGGCAGGAGGATGCACCACTCCTGGCCCGCTGCGGGGCCGAGGAGGGGAGGGCAAAGGGGATTCCCGTCCCGCTGGGGCTGTGCTGAGGAGCCGGCACGGTGGGGACATCCCGGTGGGGCTCGGGGCTGGGGACGGCTCGGGGACGGCCCCGCGTGCCACAGTGGGGCTCCACGGCCGGCTGCCCCCGGCTCCTGCTCTGCTGCGGGGGTCAGGGCCATCACCCTCCCCACGGCGCGGGGCTGGCCGCGATCTCGCTCACGGCGCTGTGTGGGTCGGGGAGGCCGCGGCGGGCACGGCCCCGCTGGCAGCGCTACGTGGGCTCGGGGGGGATTAGAGCCGCCTGCCCCCTCCTTTCCTCCCCCGGGATCAGCCGTGGGCAGCGGGGAGCTGGCAGCAGGCAGCTGCCGTGGGGGCGGAAGCCAGGCTATTTCGGGGGGTGTGGAGGGGGGGCCGTGGGCTGGCACTGTCCTTGCCGGGTGACCGCACCAGGACCAGCACCACCCCGGTGCCGGGATGGAGCGTGGAGGCCCGTCCTGTGCCAGCTCCGGCTGGCGGTGCTTGGTCCATCCCGGGGTGCGGTGAGGACAGGGACCCCACGGCGGGGAGAAGATGCCACCAGCCTGGGGGGGCCCCCGGGGCCATGCGGCGCAGCAGGACCCGGGGGTCTGGCTACCCTCCAAGGGGCTCCCATGACTGTGGGCCGCAGGGCGAGCAGCACTGGAGCTGGCTCACCCCGGCGCCGGTGAGCGGGACCAGCCGCGGGCAAGCCTGCCTTGTCGAGGGCTGGCAGGGCCTCATCCTGCTGCCACCGGCCCCCCCCCCCCGTGCCCAGGACCAGGCTGTCGGGGTGCCCCTGGGCAGCTGAGTCTTGGTCCATCCCAGTGGGGTCCTGGCCAGGCTGGGCCATGCAAGCCGGGGGTAGCAGGATGCCCGGCTCTGCCATGCCCCGCTTGGCACTGGCAGGGGTGTCCTGGGCACCAGCCGGGCTCGGAGCCCCCCCTGAGTGCCACCTGCCTCGACTGCAGCCCTGTCCCCTCGGCCCACGGGGACCTGTGAGTGGGTTTCACCCCACGCCGGGGTGATCAAACGTGGGGTTTGCTGTTGACCGTTTCTTTCCTGTTCCCCCCCCGCCCCAAGCTCCATTTCGGCAACCCCCTTCCTTCCTTCTTTCCTTCCTTCCTTCCTACCCTCCTTCCCTCTGCCTGCTCCTGGCTGTGTGTGGCCCCCCTCCCGGGGCCGCCCTGGCAGGGAGCAGCCGGGGCCAGCCCCTGTCCGGCCTCATGTGGCCTCTCCCCAGTGCTGGGGACGGTGATGCTCGCGGCAGGGAGCCCGGGGGTGACCGACAGAGGCCACACACCTTTGGACACATCTGTGGCTGTGGGACCCCCTGTCCTGGCAGGTTGGGGTCCCCCGTGGTGCAGGAGATGGGGATGCCCGTGGCCAGGGTGCCCGTCCTGCCATCCAGAGAGGGGCTGGTGCCACGCGGGAGCTGGGATGCTGCCGGAGCCCATCACTGGCAGGATGGGGCCATGGCCCATCACTGGTCAGGGTGCCACTGGCCAAGGCAAGGGCGGAGCGTGGAGGATGGAGGAAGGTCAGCCCTGCCTCCCCAAAGGCCAGCACCTTCACCACCTGGTCCCCTCCCTGAGGTGGGCACCCTGGGTGCCCCCCAGCCGGGGCCAGCAGCAGTTTGTGGCCGGCGCGTGGGCGGTTGCAACACCCCCAGGGTGGGGGGGGACGTGGTGACTCACCCCAGCGGGGCCTGGCCACCAGCGGGAACCCTGAGTCAGGGCTGCGTGCCCATGCCGTGCCCCTCCCTGCCCGCCTCGCCCACCTTATCTCCCGCCCTTAGCACCTGGCACACCTGGGCCAGGGGGGACTGGCGCCATTCCCCTCCTTTATGGGGAGCAAAGGGCAGGCAGAGGGTTGGCAGGCAGGTGCCATGTCCCTCCTTCCCTCCCCCCTGGGGACGCTGGCCTGGGGACGTGCCCCCCCACCGGGGTGGCCAGCCAGCCCGGAGCACGGCGGTGGCCAAGGTTGCTGGCACCACCGCTGCCTCCCAGCCGCGCTCCGGCCATGGGGCTGACCCGTGGTGGCACGCAGTCCCTGGCGATGGGAGAGGATGGGATGTGCCATGCCATGGCGCCCACGGGCGAGTTGCCGAGGCGGCCGCTGCCCCTCTGCCCGTCGTCCCCGCTGCCCGCCGGTGTGGTCGGGCTCTTGCACAACCCGGCTCTTTCCGCCAACGTTGCTGGGGACGGAGGCCCCCTCCCTGCCCGGCTGCGCATCCCCGCTGGCGCAGGGCTCTTCCCCTTTCTGCCTGGCCTCGTGCTGCCGGCAGCACCGGCACAGTTGCCCAGAGCCCGGCCGGGGCCGTGCCAGGGCGCTACGGCCCCCATTCGGGGGGCAGCCCCACCGTAGCGCCCTGGCACGGCCCCGGCCGGGCTGGTGTGGGCGGCCGGGGCGGGTGCTGGGTGCCGGCGGTGGGGTGTGGGGAGCGCTCCCCTGGCTGCTAATTGCTGTTTAGCTGGGGACGCAGAGGGTGTAATTATGGGGGGGGATTGCGTGAACCTGCAGCCAGCCCCAGGGGGCTGCGGGGGGAAAGTGAGGGGGGTGGGCCGTGCCGTGCCCCACCGGTGGCCCTGCCCAAGGGGAGCAGGTGACACAGTGCCATCCCTGAGCCCCCTCCTCTGGTCACCACATCCCCTGTGGGACCCCGAGGACCCGCTTTGGGAGCAGAACGGGACGTGCACCAGCAGGGTTGGGGGGGCGGCTCCGGGGCTGGCCAGGCAGGCCACGGCACGCCGCACCGAGCCCAGCCCTGCGGTGGCAGCCCCGCTCCCACCGAGCGCAGGCGCCCTCCCGGCTCGGCCGGGGCCAGCCACGGCCAGCGGCGAGCACCCAGCACCCATCGCCCTGCCCCAGGGCGGCGGGAGGGCGAGGGCTCGTCCGACGCCTCGGCGCTGGGGGCCGGGGGAGGCGATGCCGGCGGCAGGGAGGGGATGCCCGCGGCACGGGGCGGCCGTCCTGCTGGCGCTGGGAATTTCCTCCGGCGGGAGGGGGCCAGGGGATGCCCCTTGCCCGGTTCCGGGTTGGCGCCCCGCGGCACGGCGCCGGCCGCAAAGGGTTAATGCCGTGTGTGTTCTGGGAAGCGGGGCTGGGAGGTGCGTGACCCGGGGTGTGGGCGTCGACTCCTTTTGAGGTGGGATCCTGCGCTCAAGTGCAGCGGGGAGCGGGGCCAAGTTCACACAGCACCCTGCCTTCCCCTCCCTGCCGCTCGCGGGCCGCCGACCCGGCCGCGGCACGACACCGAGCCACGCCGGGACACGCGCCAGGTGAGCCGTGCGCCCACCCTGCCACCAGCTGCTGGCATGGCGGAGAAGGTGCTGGGGCGGCGGGGACCCAGCGTGGTACTGGCTGGGCATGGGGAGGGCCGGGCACGGCTGCTCTGGCACCGTCCGGGAGGCTGCCGGGATGCTGGCATCGCCCGAACCCTGCACCGCCCTCACTGCCGGTGGGACGGGACGGGATGGGAAGGGACGGGTGGCAAGGTCCGGGTCACTGTGGGCTGGCAGAGCGAGGCCCGCACCTTGCGGCGTCGATGCCGGACACGCCTCTGCCTGGCCGGGCGGTGGGGAAGGTTTTGGCAGCGGGAAGGTGCCGTGATCCCAGCATGGGGACGGCGGGTAGGGGGCTGGCACGGGGGCTCGGCTGGGCCGGCAGCTGCTTGTCCTGGCTGCAGGTGCTGGGGTTGGCGACGGTGACGCCGCAGGTCCTGCCACCACAGCTCTGCCACGGCAGGGCTGCCTGTGCCCAGCCTCCAGCCCAGCTACCTGTGCCAGGCTGGCACCGGGCCCCGGGAGCTGCGCCGGGCAGCGCCAGGCTGGGCTGCGCAGGCAGACCTGGGCCGCAGCACTCGGAGCCCATTCCACGGTGCTGATGGCCGCCGTGCCTTGGCCACCGGCGCAGGGCCGTGCCCGCGAGGCGCCAGAGGTGCCTGGGAGCGCTCGGACTGGCACTGTGGGCGCAGGGAGCCGAATGGCAGCGGGGGGCTGGGGTGGTGCTGTGGGACTCGCTCCCCGACGCCATGGGGCGGGGGGTCTGTTTATCCTTTTCTCACTTCAAACCATTTCCTTTCGGCTCCGCTCACTGTTTTCTTCTTCTTCTTCTTCGTTCAAAGAGCGGGACCGCTTCCCCCGCCTGCCTCCCCTCCAGCGCCGGGACCCCCGGCACGCCTCCAGCATGTGCCCACTTCAGGGCCACCAGCTTGGCCAGACCCTGGCCCGCTGCCTTCCCTGCCGGGTGGGCAGAGGGTCCGCACGGCCCCCTGCCCCGCAGCCATGCCATCCCCCTGCACCATGGCGGCCGGGGCCGGGGCTGCTGCTGCTCCCCACCATCTTCGGGCAGGGTGATGGGTGGTGGGTGGCTGGGTGGGGGGATGCACGGCCCGGACGCCTGGGTCCCCTTCCCAGCTTCCAAAGGGCGGGGGGCCCCTGCGGGGCGAGGGGCTGGGGGCCGGGTTGGTGGCTGGCGCCGCGCTCCCCTTCCTGGGTGACTCATTCTCCCCGGTGCGGCTGTGAAGTCCCTCGACAGCGTTTGCGACTCTTGTGACCGAAAGCAGCGGCACCCGGCAGCAGCCCGGGGATGGGGGCCGCGCTCCCCGAGGCTCCTGCCCCCCTTCCCACAGGGGAGCAGGTGGGAGGGACACCCCCCCTCAGGCACCCGCTCCCACCCCACATCTCCCACCATCCCCAAGTCGGGGCCAGTGCCTGGCACGGGCTGGCATTGTGCCCACGCGCTGGGTGCCATCCTGGCTCGGCGGCACGGGACGCAGCCGGTGCCTGCGCAGGGTGGGTGCTGGCAGGGCCGGACCCCCACCCCGCTGCGTGCAGACCCCCAGGGGCGGAGGGGGGCTGGCAGGTAATGGGGGCTGGTGGGTAGTGGGGGCCAACCACAGTTGCACCAGGTGGCGCGGGCCGGCGGCGGGATGTCAGGGTGACCCAGGCAGGCATTGTTCCTGCTGCTGCCCGCCCCGGCATGGCAGCTGGCTCAGTGTGGGGAGCGACCCCCCCTTTCCTCGGCCCCATGTGGCTGCCGCAGCCGAAACGGGCCCGGCCGCAGGCATTGACGTAACTGAGAAAGCCCTGGTGCGGCGGGGGTGCGGGCATCATTGCCAGCCCCCTCCCCGGCCCATGCCCCCCGCACCATCGTCTCCAGCGCCGTCCAGAGGGAACGTTGGGGGTCCGGGGGTGGCTCCGGCACCCTCACACCTCGTTGTCCCCCCCCCATTTCCTTATCGCCGCTGCGATCTCCTCGATGGCAGCACCCGCTCAGCATGTGACTTCGCTCCAGCGGGGAGGATGCGCGGGGGGGGGGGGGCGGAGGGTGTCGGGGAAGAAGCCGTAAACGGGCGGTTTGGTGGATGGAAAATCCCCCTCCTGCTGCCACCTCGCCCCCGCCCTCGTCCGCAGGCATCCGGCCCCACGGCCGCTCGCGGGGGTCCCGGCTCCCTCGCCAGGTTGAGCCGGGCCTGCACCGGGGAGCACCGCGGCACCCTGAGCACCGGGGCTGCTCCCGCCTGCACCGTGACATGGCGAGGCTGGTGGCCATGCCTCAGAGCACCCCGTCACCTGCCTGGGCCTCGGCTGCTGCACCAGGCCCCGGCACCCCTGGTGCAGGAGCCCCACCACGGGCACATGCCGGCGGCCGCTGGCCCCAGCCCTGCATTGCGCCCCGTGCCCGGGTGTCCCATGGGGCAGGGGGTGCTGCAGGGACAGGGGGGTCCATCCTGCTGCCATCAGGGTTTGGTCAGGAGAGACAGCGATGGAGGATCTGGCTGCCACCCCATCACAGGACCACTGTCTGCCACAGCCCTGGGGGTCCCTCAGCGGGCACCGTGTCCCCGTTGTCCCCCCATGGCCGCCCAAGCCGCGGTGTGGGGCGCTTGCCTCCCCTAATCCTGCCCCCACTGCTAATCCCGCCTAATCCCACCGGGGGCTGTCGCTGCCTGTTGGCTCCTGGGGCCCTGATGGCTTAATCGCCCCTAATCCGCTCGCCCCCGCCCCGGCGGGCAGCAGGGACCCCGGCCGGCGGCGGGACGGGCTCCTGGCAAGGGAATGGGGGGGATGGCCATGGGCGCTTGGCGCCAGCATCCCGGGCGGTCGGCACTGCCCGGCTCCCAGTTTCAGGGGCGGCTGCCGCCTGCCATGCCGGTCGGGCCTGCTCGGCAGCGGCTGGGGCGGCTCCGCAGCCGGTTGCTCCGGGGCCGTTCCCAGCCGCCTGCCGAGGCAGCCCCAGCTGGCGGCCGCCCAAGCGCAGGGAGCGGCCGGCGCGGGGATGGGCCCCTGCGCCGGGGGCCGCCGGCCGCGCCGCCCCTCCACGGGCAAGAGGGGGCACGTCCCCCGCGCCTGCCGACGGCACAGTGTGGCTTGGCACGGCGCGGTGGGGTTCGGTTTGGTTGGGCCTGGCGCAGCTCGGTGTGGCCTGGTGCAGCTCAGGGATGTCCAGTGCCACATGCCACCGTCAGCCGTGGCTTGGCTTGGCTCAGCATGGCACGGCACAGCTCTGGCAGCACCGAGAGCCTGGACATGGCAGCGTGGCGTGCCCGCCTCTGCCTTCCCCAGGGTGCAGCCACCGGACAGACATCCCACCCCGGTGTCACCCAGTGTCACCGCACAGCCGGGATGGCGTTACCCATGGTGGGGCAGGGGGTCGCAGGCCAGATTGCAGCACCGGAGCTGCCGCTGCTGCCCGCACCCTGCCTGCGGGTCGAGAGGGCAGCGCGCTCCCTCTTCCCGTCTTCCCACAGCCTCCATCGCCCGCCTGCGCCGGCTCCGCAGGGACGCGCGGGTCCCCAGCGCAGCACCGCGAGGACGCTGGGTGCCAGAGCCAGGTTTATGGCTGAGGCCAAGCCCTGCCAGCCGCAGCGTGGGAAAGGCCCGGCTCGCGCAGGCAGGGCTTGGCTGGGCGAGGAGCAGCCCCGGGCTGGGGCAAAGAGGGAGGGAGGGGGCCGGGCCCCCACCGGGAGCGGGGGCAGGAACCGGCGGCGCGGGTGCAGATCCTAATCTGCGGTGGCAGGAAGCATGGCCCCCGTTCCCAGCCCCGGCTGGGCTCCGCGGGGCGGCCCCCGGCCCTCGGGGCCCTCTTCCCAGCGCTCGCCCGCCCACCCGCGCCCGCCGCTGCCGGTGAGGCCCGCGTTCCCAGGACGAGGGTGCCGGGAGCCGGTGGCAGCACCCGGCTGTGCCGGGGGGCCGGTGGGGGCGGTGGTGGTGGGTGGGCTGGGGCAGGAAGCGCCGCGCCTCGACGCCGTTCAAAGGCGCCGCGCCGAGATTTCCCCCTTTGCTGTGGTGGCGCGGGGGGCGGCGCGGGCGGCCGGGTGCTGGCGGCAGAGGAAGCGCGGGGGGCTGCGGCGGGGGGGCCCTGCCGCCCGCCAACCCCGACAGGGGCTGAGTGGGGGTGAGGGCAGCCCCCAGCCTGCCCCGGTTTGGTGTCCCACCAAAACCCCGGTGCCGCCGCCACCAAGCCCCATGCCATGGAGGTTCCCTCGCGCCCCGGCTTCGTGGCAGAGCTGGTGCTTCAGCCCCGGCGTCTCCGCCCAGCGCCGTCTTTGGGCTGGTTCCCGTGGCGGTGGGCAAGCATCCCCTCCTTCCCGCAGGTGAGGACGATGGCCAGCCCGGAGGACGACCTCATCGGCATCCCCTTCCCCGAGCACAGCAGCGAGCTGCTGAGCTGCCTGAACGAGCAGCGGCAGCTCGGGCTGCTCTGCGACGTCACCATCAAGACGCAGGGGCTGGAGTACCGCACCCACCGCGCCGTCCTGGCTGCCTCCAGCCGCTACTTCAAGAAGCTCTTCGCCGGACCGGGGCCGGGGCAGGAGGTCTGCGAGCTGGACTTCGTGGGGCCGGAGGCGTTGGGCGCCTTGCTGGAGTTCGCCTACACGGCCACGCTCACCATCAGCAGCGCCAACATGGGCGAGGTGCTGCGGGCCGCCCGGCTGCTGGAGATCCCCTGCGTGATCGCCGCCTGCGTGGAGATCCTGCAGGGCAGCGGGATAGAGGCGCCCGGCCCCGATGACGGCGACTGCGAACGCGCCCGCCGCTACCTGGAGGCTTTCGCCACCCTCCCCGAGGGCGAGGTGCCCGCTCCGCCGCCCCCCCCGCCCCGCTGCCCGCCGCAGCAAGAAGACCCGCAAGTTCCTCCAAGCCCGCGGCGCCCGGCTCAACAACCACACTGAGGAGCCGCCCGCCGAGGCCGAGGGCTGCGGCAGCCCCCCCGCCACCCCCTGGGCCGCCCTCGCCACCCCTGCCCGAGGGGCTGCCCCTGCCCTACGAGAGCTTCGAGCTGCCCGAGGAGGAGGAGCTGCCCCCGCACTCCTTCCCCTTCCCCTACCAGCCCTCCCTGTCCCCTGAGGAGGGCGGCTCCGATGAGGACGCCATCGACCCCGACCTGATGGCGTACCTGAGCTCGCTGCACCACGAGTCGCTGGCGCCCGGGCTGGATACACCCGACAAGCTGGTACGCAAGCGCCGCTCGCAGATGCCCCAGGAGTGCCCCGTCTGCCACAAGGTCATCCACGGCGCCGGCAAGCTGCCCCGCCACATGCGCACGCACACAGGCGAGAAGCCCTTCGCCTGCCAGGTCTGCGGGGTCCGCTTCACACGGTGAGTGCTGCCGGACGGGTACCCGACGGCATCCCCCGTGGCACCTCCCCTGCTGGCACCTGGCTGCATCCGTGGCACAGCACGGTGCGGGTCGGTGGGTTCGGCTTCACATCGTGAATGCTGCTGGACCCACCTCCTGGTTCTGCTGGGTACCCGGCAGCATTGCCTGCACCACATCCCCCGCACCGCGTGCCCTGCCAGCCCTGCCGGTGCCTGGCCGCATCCCCGCCATGCTGCAGTCCAGGTCCCTGGGCTCTTCTGTGCACCCTGCATCCCGCCGGGCCGACTTTCCCTGCCTGCCACCCAGGGTACCCGGCAGCATCCCCCGCCACGCTGGCACCTGCCAGCATCCCTGCTGTGGTGCAACACAGGGACCCATTTCCCACCGCTGCTGGTGCCACAGCGGTCCCCACGCGCCCCAGCCAGGCAGCCGGGACGCGGTCCCTTGTCCCACCACATCCCCCGTGCCCTGCGGCGCATCCCTGCCACGCAACGGCACCGTCCCCCTGCCCACCACAGCCAGGCAGCCGCATCCCCGGGGATGCCGGCTGCCCCATGCCAACCTCTTGCCTGTCCGTGTCGCCCCCCCCCTCCCAGGAACGACAAGCTGAAGATCCACATGCGCAAGCACACGGGTGAGCGGCCCTACTCCTGCCAGCACTGCAGCGCCCGCTTCCTGCACAGCTACGACCTGAAGAACCACATGCACCTGCACACGGGCGCCCGGCCCTACGAGTGCTACCGCTGCCACAAGGCCTTCGCCAAGGACGACCACCTCCAGCGGCACCTCAAGGGCCAGAACTGCCTGGAGGTGCGGACCCGCCGCCGCCGCCGCGACGAGCCGCCCCCGCCGCCCGCCGGACCCCCCGGCCTCGACCTCTCCAATGGGCGCTTGGAGGGGCTGCGCCTCTCCATCGCCCGTTATTGGGCTCCGGGACGGCCCGAGGAGGAGGAAGAGGAGGCGGAGGGCGAGGAAGGGCCGCAGCCGGACGGCGCTGTGCCGGTGGAGACGGCGTAGAGCCGCCGCCATGGCGGGTGCCGTGCCGAGCCGTGCCCGCCCGGGGTTTCTGTTCCCGTTTTTCCCGTCACGGTTCGTTCCCAGTTATGCAAAGGGGGAAACTCCCCCCTGGCCGATTTGCACAATGGGGTGGGGTGGGGGGGTGGGGGGGGGGGGGTGTCCCCGCCGCCCCCCCGCCGTGCCCGGGGTCCCCCCCCTCACCGTGTCCGGGTGGTGTCCCACCCACTCCCCCCCACCACGCCGTGCCCGGGCGGCAGAGCCCCGGCGAGGATGGGGGGGGACGGAGGGGTTGGGGGAAGCGAGACCGGGGTGTCCCCCCAAACCCCCCCCCGTGGATGCCCCCCCCCGCGGGGCAGGGCCCGGTCCGTCCCCCCCCCGCCGCCAACCGGGGGGAGCGCGGGGCGGGGCCGCCAGGGTGCACCCTGGCGGCCCCGCCCCGCGCTCCCCCCGGTTGGCGGGGGGTGGGGGGGGGCGGCCACCGCCCCGCGTTGTAAATAGCTTGACACCCCCCCCCCCACCCCCCTCCCCGTCCCGAGCAGCCCCTCCCCCGGCGAGCCCCCCTCGCCCCTGCACTCCCGGCTGCTTTCTCTTGGTTGCACTATTCGGGTGAGCCCACCCGGGTGTGGGGCAGCCCCGGCCCCCCACCCGCCCCCCCCCCCAACTCCCAAAAACCCCGGCCCTGTGGGACCCTGGGACCCCCCCCCCAGCTCGGGGTGGCCGGGCCCCAGCGGTCACCCCTCTGCCCTTTGCACATGCCCCCCCCCCCGCCCCCCCCCCTCCAGGGCGCAACCCCACCCCCCCGGGGGAGCAGGGGACTGGCACTATTTGCCTAAAAATAAGAGTTTATCTATATTTAAAAAGATGATGTAATATATTCCCCCCCCGCCCCCCCCCCCGGCCTCTCCGCTGCTGCCCGCCAGCGCTGCCCGGCCCCCGCGCGTCTGTCCCTTGCCATGGGGTGCCGGGGGGGGTGGGGGGTGGGGGGGGGTGATGGGGACGAGGGGCTCGGCTCCCGTCGCGGCTTTAAAGTGCCTTATGGTGAACTTGAAAAATTTTCGGCTACTTGAACCTCCCTGGTGTCAGGAACCAAACGAATAATCGGCGGGCGGCTTCTTCCCCCCCCCCACCTCCGCCCCCCCCCCCCGCCGCCCCGCCGGGTCGCCTCTGTCTGTCTGTCTGTCTGTTTGTGTTTGTTTTTTTAAACGAAGGCTGCTTGGTAATAAACGGAGAAGCAGGGACCCCCCCCGCGCTCGGCCATCTGTCTGCCCCGCACCCCCTCCCCGCAGCAGCGCCGGGGGGGGGGAGCACAGCGGGGCTGGGGACATCGAGGGACTGGGGGCACCATGGGGACAGGGACAGGCCTGGGGGCACCACGGGGCTGGAGATGGGGGCACCGTGGGGTTGGGGGCACTGTGGGGATGGGGACAGGGGCACTGAGGGGCTGGAGGGCACCGTGGGGATGGGGACAGGGACAGGGCTGGGGGCACTGTGGGGATGGGGACGGGGGCACTGAGGGGCTGGGGGGCACCATGGAGGTGAGGGCACCATGGGGACAGGGCTGGGAGCACCACGGGGATGGGGATATCGAGGGGCTGGGGGCACCATGGGGCTGGAGATGGGGCCACCATGGTGTTAGGGGCACTGTGGGGACGGGGACAGGGGCACTGGGGGGCTGGGGGCACAATGGAGCCGGGGGCACTGTGGGAATGGGAACATCGAGGGGCTGGGGGCACCATGGGACTTGAAATGGGGCCACTATGGGGTTGGGGGCACTGTGGGACTGGGGCCACCACGAGTTGGGGGCCACCACGAGTTGGGGACCACCACGGGGTGCCGGTCCCCAGCTCAGGCCACCGGGACGCTGGCGCCCGAGGGAGCGGGTGCTTTATTGCCCAGCCCCTCCCCACCCGCCCCGGCAGCTCCCGGCCTCCCCCGCGCTGCTCGGGCTCCAGCCACGTCCTTGGAGCCTGGCCCCGTGTCCTCGCCGCCGCGTGGCACCGTCCTGCCGTCACCGGGCCCTGCCCTCGCTGCTGGGCGGCCGCAGGGCCACCACCTCCTCCAGCTCGCTGCCGCTGCTCTCCGGCTGCTCCTGGTAGCCAAAGTCCAGGCTGCGGGGTTTGGGGGGGGGGGGAACGACAGCAGTGTTGGGGACCGGTACCCCCAGTGCCAGGAGGGCGCCGGGACATCGCCAGCCCTCACCTGGAAAGCGAGCTGTCCTCGCCGTCCACCCCGCTGCCGGCCCCGTCGCTCTCCCCGCTTGCCTCCTCCTTCAGCTGGGCCCGCAGCCGGGCTGCCAACTCAGGGGGCAACCGCCGGCCGCCCCCCCGGCCCACCGCCACCTCCTGGACACGCTGCCACAAAAGCCGTCCTGCCTCCTGTCCCTGCAGCGCCCGCACGGCACCAACCCACAGCCCCACCGTCTCCTCGTCGCTGGAGTCCCTGCGGGGACGGGGGGGGAGGGTGGGTTCCAGCCCCCCCCCCCCCGCCCCCACCCCACCCCACCCCGGGGTCCGGTGGGCTCCCTGCCACCCCCCCCCCACCGCTCACATCTCCTCGTCCCCCGTGTCCCAGCAGCTCAGGGGACCCATGCAGACGGAGCAGACGTTTCGCAGGGTTTTGTAGCACTTGCTGCAATACAGCCCTGGGGAAAACGGGGCCGTGAGAGAGGGGTGGGAGATTTTTTTTTTGGAGGAGGGGAGGGGGGGTCCCCAACCTAAAGAAGGGCGGGGGTGGGGGGGGCTCCTACCTTTGCATTTGGGCGTCATACACTTGATGAAATCTGGCTGCTTCGGCATCTTGCAGGCCAGGCAGCGTTTCTGCTGGATGCCCAGCAGGCGAGCCAGCCGGGCAAAGCCAGGCACCCTGCGGGCAAGATGCTCCATGGGGGGCAATGCCACCCCCCGGGGGTGGCTTTGCCCCTTTGCAATGCCCAGCAAGGCGCTCGTGGGGGTCAGGATGGCTCCAGCCCCATGGATGCATCCCCCTTACGTGGAGGAGAGGAAGAGGAGCAGGTTGCCTTGCCCGGCGTCGGCCGTGCCTCGCTTGGTGGCCTGGTACAGGGCACGTGCCAGCCCTGCCCGACGTGCCAGGATGGTGCTGTGGAGGAAGGTGGTGCGCTCCTGGCGTGGCGGGGGGACGGGGTGAGGACAGGTGGCTGCTGAGGGGGCTGTGATGGAGGTGGTGGTGGTGGTTGGGAGTTCTACCTGCTCGCGGGACGGGTAGTAGGTGGCACACACCAGCCGGCGCAGGCGTGCCACGTAGCTGCCGAAGACGGTGGTGAAGAAGCAGATGCCGTAAAGGAGTCCTGGTGGGAAGAGGATGAGTCACACCAAGGGGCGACCCCCCCCCCCCGCACACACACACCTTGCAACCCACCCCCCAGCTTGCATGCTGAGGGGGCAGCACCCCCAGTCACCCATGATGATGTAGGTGCCATAGTCGGGCTCCACGGGGTGGACGACGCAGCGCTGGGAGAGCACCGAGACGTTGCCCCGCTGCAGCACGTCGAAGGCAGAGACCACATCCCTGAAGATCTCGCTGGTGTAGCCCGACCCGTTGACGCTGATGCCCAACACCACCGGCGCTGTGGGGCGAGCGGCTCAGCCTGGGGGACGAGGCACCCGCCGCCCCAAAACCCCGACCTCCAGCCGGGGGAGCGCCCAAGGGTGCTGCTCACCCCTGGCGACGATCTCCCCCTGCATCAGGTGCCGGATCAGGTCGAGCAGCCAGAAGAGGCTGTAGTCGGCCAGGATGATGCTGGCCCCCAGCAGCACGTGGCGCAGGACGGCCACCAGCTGCAGCCCGTACCGGCGGCACTCCTTGTACGACAGCCATATCCCGGCTGGGTGGGCACGGGAACGCCGTGAGGCCGTGCTGCGCCAGGACCCCGCCGTGGGGCTGGCCTGGGGGTGACCCCCGGCGCAGGGCTGACCTGGGGAGATGTAGCGGGTGCACTCCCTGGCCGTCAGGGGCAGGACGGTGGCTCTGCCCTGCTCTGCCCGCCGCAGGTCCAGCTCCACGAAGCGCCGCGTGATGTACATGTTGTCAAAGGTGTCATCCCGCAGGTACCGGTGACGGTACCGCACTGCCCTGGGGACACAGGGGGGATGCTGGGTACCGGCACGCTGGGTCACTGTGCCCCCCAAGGGGCCAGAGCAGGACCCCAGCCCACTCACTGGAGGTAGAGGTAGAGGATGGCGCAGAAGGAGAAGTGCAGGAAGAGCCCCAGGATGCGGCGGGTGGGCTCCAGGCGCAGGCGCACGCCCTCCATGATGTCCGTGGCCACCTCCCCCAGGCTCTTGCTGGTGCCCAGGCTGATGTTGAAGTGGTGCGTGGCCGAGATGTTGAACTCAAACTCCCGGCGGATGCGCTCCAGAGTGTCCTTGAGGGCTGCGGGGGTGACAAGGGGCTGCGCGGGGCTTGGGGTCGGGACAAGAGCCGGGAGGGGGGCAGAGAGGGAGCCCCGACCCCCCCCCCGCGCAGCACCAAGATACTCACGATCTGCAATTTTCCTCCTGAGGAAGGACTGGATGTAGTTGGGGATGACGCAGAAGAGGAGGGCAACTGTGGAGAGAGGGAATCTCTGCCACGGTGGGCACCCCCCCGTGGGCAGGGGTCCACCCTGCCACCCCCACCCCCCACTCTGCCGCAGAGGGGCAGGGACCCACACCCTTGGCCAAACCGCAGAGGGGCCTGAAGATGACGACGACGTAGCAGAGGAAGGAGAGGAAGGGGATGGCGCGCTCGCACTTGTCCTTGGCCTCGTCGAAGAGGCGCAGGCAGCGGGTGTAGGGGGAGCCCAGCTCCCGGTTGCACACCTCGCCCACCTTCATCAGCCACCGCCAGACGTTGCGCAGGGCCTGAGCTGCGGGCAGGGAGCGGCCGTTGGGGACAGGCAGCGGCGGTGGGGACAGGGAGAGAGCGAAAGCAGGACGGAGCTGGGGAGACCCACGGGGACAGAGGCTCACCGACGTAGCTGATGGAGTCCATGAGGGAGCGGAAGACCCTGCGGGCATGGTCGCCCACCACCTTGGCTTTCTGGGAGATCTCCTTGATTTTGGCCAGCATGTCTGCGGAGAAGGGGGACCTCTGACCGTACCCCAAGGGGCGAGGGCAGCCTGGGGCCGGCCAGCACTGCCGGGGCTCCCCCCCGGGAAGGGACCCTCCCGTCCCACCGCATCCCTGGGCTCACCCAGCAGCGGCTCCTGGGCGCGCTGCAGCCGCTCGGCTGTCTGGTTGAGGGTGAGCTCGGCCCCGCACGACAGCGACTCGGCGGCCCGGGAGAAGTTCTGCAGGATGTTGGCGCAGGGACCCTGCACAGCCATGCCCAGCGCCAGCAGCAGCAGCAGCACCTTCCCCTCCCCTGCGGGGACAAGGGTGGGTGGGGGGTCCTGGGGCTCAGCGGGGACCCGGCACCCCCCCAGCTCCTGGCGGTGGGACCCACGGCTACGTACTGGTGAAGATGTGGGGCAGGGAGAGCAGCACGGTGACCCGCATCTTGGCGGAGAAGGCCATGCCCAGCCCCAGCGCGGCGCCCAGGCTGCTGGTGGTGACCAGGCAGTACCAGATGTCGTGGCCCTGCGCCAGCAGCACCGCAGCCCCGTACAGGCTGGCCAGCAGCATGCCCAGCACAAAGCCGCCGGCACTGTGGGCCAATTCCCGCGCTTCGCTCGCCTCCTCCGGCTTTTTCCGGGATTGCTTGCCCCCAGACAGGCTCTCCTCCCGGCCCCTCGGGGGTCTGCCCAGCCGGGAGCCCATGCTGGGTTTCTCCTGGTGCTCTCTCGGGCTCCAGGTGCAGGGATACGGCAGGGGGAACGGGCAGCTCGCAGCGTGCCGGTTGCAGGGGAGCATTCCACCGTTGCCGGTTGCCCGGGGAGCATCCCGCTGTCGCCGGGACGAGGCACAGAGCCATGGAGCCGGTGGCAGCCCCTGGGCGAGTGCGCTCGGCTGGGACGGAGCCGCGCAGGAGGCAGAAACCACCCAACACGAGTGAGATCCCATCCCACCCTGCTGCCGGCCGGCGCTGCCTGTGGGCAGTGGGACAGGGCAGGGCTGACGCCGCCCTCCCCACCCAGCCCTGAAGCGAGCGGTGGTCTCGCTGCTGCCCGCCCCGTGCAGCCGGTTCCTCTGGAGCCGGCCGGACCAGTACCGCAGCAGCAAGTTCTTCCTGGGAGCCGGCGTCGGGACCCTCCTGGGCCTCGGTGAGTGTGTCCCGGTGCCAGGCACAGTGGGGGGCCAGTGGCACCGGGGGCTCAGGGCAGATTCACGGGTTGTTTCAGGGCTCTGCCAGCTCCTCATCGTCCCCATGAACTTCACGGAGATGCGCAAGGTGCAGGTGTCCTACGGGCTGGCAGGTGAGGATGGGGCTGGGAGGGGACTGGGGTGACGGGGGCCACCAGGAGCCCCGGGGAGGTCCTCTGCAGGACTGTGGGGACATCTCTCCGCTCCCCGCAGGGGTGACTGCCTTGGGCTGGGCCACATCCCCTCACTTTCGTTGCGCCACCCTGCTCATGGCCCCCAAATTCCTGGGCAAGGAAGGTCGGGTCTACGTCCTCTCCTTCGTCCTTGCCGCCATCTACAACGGTAGGGTCTCCCCGTGTCCTTGTCCCCCCCTCCCGGCAGGGTCTTGAGGGCTGGCGGGGTCTGAGCCAGCCCTGCCGGCGGCAGGGCCCGTGGCCAACATCTGGCACAACCTGGAGGAGGTGACGCGCTCGCTGGGCTGCGTGGCCGAGCTGCAGGTCAACCACAGCCGCCACCTCTGGCGGGCATCCACGGCCCCCCTGCACAACCTGATGGAGAACATGGCGGTGAGGCGGGGGTCGGGGGGAGCCGTGGGGCAGCCGTGGGGGCCGAGCCTGTCGGTCAACGTGCGTGTCCGGCAGCGGGGTGGAGGGACGCTGAACGCCGAGATGCAGAACGTCTCGCACGCCTTCGCGGAGCTCAACGAGGAGGTGGCCAGCGAGGCGGGCTACGACCTGCGGCAACGCCGGCACCCGGGCCCCCGGCCGGGCCAAGGCACCCAGGAGCTCTTCGAGAAGAAGACGAGGATGCGCTGTGCCTGTGAGCAGGGCGGGCGGGAGCCCCGGCAGCGCTGCCGGCCAGGGGAGAGGGGCTGCCGCATCCCCCCCCACCATGTCGCAGGACACCCCAGATGGTGCCCGGGGGGGGGCTGAGCCGGGGGGCTGAGCGCTCCTGCCCCCCAGATGTGATCGATCAGGGCATGCAGCGCTGCCGGGAATGGTTCAACTCCATGCACAACAAGTGCATGGAGAAAGTGTTCGTGCCCATCGTCAACCACCTCGTCTGCCTGCCCATGAAGCTCAAGATCATCTGCCGGATTGTCAGGGGTGGGGGAACGTGTGGGAGCCCCCACCCTGTCCTCCCTCGGTGGAGCAGCTCCAGCTCTGCCCTCCTGCAGCCCCCCAGCATGGCAGCCACGGCCTGTGCCGGCGTGATACCCGGGGTCCCGGCTCTGCCAGCACCATCCCCACTCCATCCCCACTCCATCCCCACTCCATCCCTGCTCCATCCCCACTCCATTCCCGCTGCATCCCCGCTGCATCCCCACTGCATCCCCACTCCATCCCCGCTCCATCCGCACTCTATCCCCACTCCACCCCTGCTCCATCCCTGCTCCATCCCCACTCCATCCCCGCTGCATCCCCGCTCCATCCCCACTCCATCCCCGCTCCATCCCCGCTCCATCCCCACTCCATCCCCGCTCCATCCCTGCTGCATCCCCCGCTCCATCCCTGCTCCATCCCCACTCCATCCCCGCTCCATCCCTGCTGCATCCCCGCTCCATCCCTGCTCCATCCCCACTCCATCCCCACTCCATCCCCGCTCCATCCCTGCTCCATCCCCACTCCATCCCCGCTGCATCCCCGCTCCATCCCTGCTGCATCCCCACTCCATCCCCACTCCATCCCTACTCCATCCCCGCTCCATCCCAGCTGCATCCCCACTCCATCCCCACTCCATCCCCGCTCCATCCCTGCTCCATCCCCACTCCATCCCCACTCCATCCCCGCTCCATCCCTGCTGCATCCCCACTCCATCCCCACTCCATCCCCACTCCATCCCCGCTCCATCCCCACTCCATCCCTGCTGCATCCCCACTCCATCCCCACTCCATCCCCACTCCATCCCCACTCCATCCCCGCTCCATCCCTGCTCCATCCCCACTCCATCCCCACTCCATCCCCGCTCCATCCCTGCTGCATCCCCACTCCATCCCCACTCCATCCCCACTCCATCCCCGCTCCATCCCTGCTGCATCCCCACTCCATCCCCACTCCATCCCCACTCCATCCCCGCTCCATCCCCACTCCATCCCTGCAGTCATGGACAGATGGTGCCAAAACAGAATCCCTGTGGATGGCAACTTTGGGCAGATGTACGACCTGGTGAACAACTCCGTCGGCAACCTCAGTCAGGAATTCACTGCCAGCATCGTCTACCAGGTGGGGACCCGTCCCCTCTGCCCAGGGCCGGGGTGGGGGTCCCATCCTGCCCGGCCCCACGGTCCCTCTGCCGCAGGAGCATCACCGTGAGATGTTGCTGGAGGCCAACATTTCGGCGGCGCGGCTGATGGAGGAGGTGAACTCGCACCTGCAGCAGCACGGCACCCACCTGGGCCGGGCCGTCTCCTTCTTCCGCCTGCTGCTCTCCTTCACCTTCCTCCTCGTCTTCGTCTCGTGAGGCCCGGGATGAAGGGCGGGAGGGGGGGGGGTGCCGGCCGCAGGGCAAGGAGGTGTAGGGGCCTCCTTTGGCAGCAGGTCTGGGGGGCCACAAAGGCCACAAAGACATGGGGGGGATCCTGCGGGGCTGTAGGCACTCCCTTGCCCCCCCCCACCCCGAACCCTTCCTTTTTGCCAGGGCTTTCTCCTACACCAAGCAGTACTGCCAGGACATCTCCTTTGACAACCTCTACATCACCACCTACTTCCGACAAATCGATGCCCGACGCAGAAAGCAGGTGGGGGGGGGAGAAGGGGTGGCGGCGGGGGGGCCTCCCACCCCCATCTGGGGGTCTCAGGGCAGGGGGGACGGGGAGGGCTGAGCTGAGCCACCCCCGCTTCCCCTTCCCCAGCACAAGCGGACGCTGCTGCCCCTGCGCCGGGCAGAGGTCTCCACCGTCATCTTCCCGTGCCGCCTGGCCATGCAGCGGCTCGAGGTGAAGAACATGGTGAGGGGCTGGGGGGCGGGGGGGGGGGGGGGGGCAGGGCTGGTGGGGGACAGGCTGTGGCAGACCCCGCTCCCCACAGGTGCTGGAGCTGCTGGAGTGCATCCCGCCCCTGCTCCTCCTCCTCCTCGCCTGCGGCCTGGACCACGTGCTCTTCACCATGCTGAGCGTCATCCAGCAGCACTCCTTCGTGCAGTACTCCTTCCACAGTGAGCCCCCAGCCCCACGGCACCGGGGGGGGGGGGCAGCCCCCAGCCCCATGGCAAGGGTCGTCGTCCCCCCCCACCTCCACCCGTGTCCCCAGCCCTGCAAGCCCCTCCACGTGCTCCCCTCCCGCAGGCAGCCACCACTTGGCCGTGCATGTGATGGGCACGTCCCTGATGGCTCGGCTCCTGCGCAGCACCGTTGGGGCCCTCAACACCTCCTCCCACTCCCAGCTGGAGACGTCCAACTTTGGTGAGCCCACCCGCCGTGGGGGATGGGACACCATCCCCCTCCTCCCCAGCTCCATGGCCTGGCCACCCCTCCCTGCCGTGGAGAGGGGGCTGAGCGGTGCCACTTTGTCCCCAGCCTGCCTGCCACAGCCCCGCAGCATGGGGCGGCAGCAGTACGCGGGCAGCTGCCTGCCCCTGGCCGTGCTGGTGCTGCTCTGCCTGGCCCAGGTCTACACCTACCGCCTGCGCCGCGCCATCGCCGCCTTCTACTTCCCCAAGGTGAGCGGCAGCCCTGGCACCGACCGAGGGCCCGGCACAGCCTTGGCACACTTTTGGGGTGGGCTGGTGGCCCTGGCCACCCCTCATGGTCTTCGCCGGCGCAGCGGGAGAAGAGCCGCGTGCTCTACTTCTACAACAAGCTGCTGCGGCAGCGGCAGATCTTCGTCCAGCGGCAGCGGAAGCTCGTCGCCCGGCGGGCACGGCAGCACCCGGGGCTGGTGAGCAGGGATGGGGACGTGGGGCTGGGACCGCACCGGGTTGCTGGGGCAAGCCGGGGGGGCTTTGCTGTCCCCCCATCCCAGGTCTGTTCCCCCGTGGGGCGGCCGCTCAGCCCCACACATCCCCGTCGCCGTCGCAGGGGCCATCACTGTGGGAGTGGTGCTGCCAGCGCTGGCCGCGACTGCGCCGCTGGATGCGCCGGAGCTGCACGGTGTGCGGGACCCCCGGCACCCCCCAGGACCACGTCTGCCCCGCGCTCGCCTGTGGGGCCTCGTACTGCCGGCCCTGCTGGAGGGAGGCGGGCAACGTGTGCCTCGCCTGCACCCCCGGGGATCTCGGCCTCTCCCAGGAGAGCAGCGACGAGGACAGCGGGTACGCGGCCTGAGGGCACCCCGCAATACAGGCTGCGACCCCCCCGGCATGGCGTGGAGTGTGGTCTGTGGGGTGCATCCGCAGGGGCGGGGGGGCTCCGTGGTACGGAGCGGGGAAAGGGGGTGATGAAGGTGGGGGAGTCTTCTGTGTGTGGGATGGGGAACGCGGGGGACTCTGATGTACGGGTGGGGGAAGGCGGGGGTCTCCAGTGCAGGGGGTGATGAAGATGGGGGTCTCCAGTGCACAGGATGGTGAAGGCAGGGGTCTGTGGTATACAGGGTGATGAAAATGGGGGTCTTCACTCTATGGGGCAGTGAGGGCGGGGGTCTCCAGAGCATGGGGTAATGAGGGCGGGGGTCTCCACTGTATGAGATAATGAAGGCAGGGGTCTCCGAAGCACGGGACAGTAAAGGTGGGGGTCGCTGGTGTACAGAGTGATGAAGATGGGGGTCTCCAGTGTATAGGATGGAGAAGGCGGGGGCCTCTGCTGTGTGGGGTGATGAAGGCGGGGAATGTCCGGAGCACGGGATGGCGAGGGCAGGGGTCCCGCTCCGCAGCAGCAGTGACGGGGGTCCCCGTCGCAGCGCCCCGGGCAGTGTCGCCGCCCCCCGGCGCACACGGAGCCGCCGCTGCGCGGAGCCCCGGAGCCGCCTCCACGGCGCGGCCGCCCGGCTGTGCCCCCCCCACCCCCCGCGCCGGCCGGGCTGGGCGTCGCCGGCGGAGCGGCGGGCGGGGCCGGGGGGGGCCGGGCAGAGGAAGTTCCTCCTCCCGGGCCGGGCCGGTCCCGGTGGCGGCGGCGGTGCCATGCGCGGCGGTGGCGGCCGCGGCGGGTCAGCTCGGGAGCTGCCGGCCCGGGGCCGCCGAGCCCCGCTCGGGCTGCGGGGGGGCGATGGGGCTGCTCCTCCTCCTCCTCCTCCTCCTCCTCGCCGCGGGGCCGCTTCTCGCCACCGGGGCCAACGGGAGCGGCGCAGGTGAGCGGGGACGGGGGGTCGTCGGTCCGTGGCCCCCAGCCCACGGGAGTCCCTCCTCGGTCCGCGGGACATCGTGCGGGGACGCTCCGGAACCAGCGGGGGGGAAACCGTGCGGGGGCGTCGGGACCGGGACGGGACCGGGGGTCGCAGCCCCGCGGGATGCTCGGTGCCCCCCGGGCTGGCGGGGCCGTGGGGAGCGGGGGGCTGCGGGGAGCCCCCGCCGCTCCAGCATCCTCCGGGCCCCCGACGGGCGGGGGTCCCCCAGAGAGCTGGGAGGAAGGGGGGGCTGCGGAGGGACACTGAGTCAGCCGGGCCGGGCCTCCCAGCCCTGCCCCGGTCCCCGGGCTGGTTGTACTGGGCGGCCGGGCCGGGGCTGACGCAAGGCCTGGCCGGGGACCCCGGGCGGCCCAGCCCCGGGCGGGGGCGAGCGCTCCCGGTCCCCCCGCCACCGCCTGCCGCAGGGTCACCTCCAGGCGTCCCCTGGGCTCTGCTGGGAGCCGGCGCCCTGCTGCTGCGGCGGGGGGATGCCCGGGGGCGCCCCGGGAGATGCTGGGGTGAGTGTGGGAGTCCCTGTTCCTACCCCGAAGCCCTGCCCTGGCCCTGGGGGGGCTGCCCTGTGACGGGGGACGGTGGGGACCGGGCTGCGACGGGGGATGAAGGTGTGATGGGTGACGAAGCTGTGACAGAGCTGCCCTGGGCCCCGTGCAGGTGACAGCTGGCGGCAGCGCCGTGCAGAATTGGGACACTTCTGGCACGTGACCCCGCAGGTCCTGAGGGACGACCGGACACTCAGCCTGGCAGAGGCCACCCAGGTGAGCCCCCACCCGCGTCCTTGGTGTGACCACGCTTGTGGCAGTGGGGTAGGGGCTGCCTGCACCCCACCACCTCCCTCTGCCCCCTTCCCAGCACGGGAAACCCAGCATCCATGTCCCCTGGCCCCAAGTCCCCGGGGGTTCGAGCATTCTGGGCCCCCCAGGGGCCGTGGGGAGGGATCCTCCAGCAAATCCCCCTTCCCTTCCTCTCCCGATGCTGGGAGGGACCATGCCGTGTCGGGGCACCCACCCTGCGCCCGGCACCCCTCCCGGCCGGGGCGGAAGGGCCCAGCCCGCCCCGTGGCCGTTGGGAGTCTCTCCAGCGTTTCCGCCGCGCTGCACCGGGCAGGAAGCGCAGGGGGCAGTGGTCGGGGGGGGGCCCGGCTGTGTCTGACCCCCCCCATTCCCCAGCACAATGAGCCTGGGAGGGAGGGACGCTTCCTGCGGGGTGTGAGGGTGGGGGCCGGGGCAGGCAGGGGATCCCTTCCGCCCCCTCCCTCCAGGCACGCGCCAGGGCCAGGCGGGTCCCCCAGCCCCCCGCCACCACCCTGCTGGGGGTCATGGCATTTCAGAGGGCAGTGGGGATGGGAGGGGACCCTCGGCAGGCGCAGGGTCGGGTCCTCTGGGGCACGGGGTTGTCCTGTAACCGCTGCCTCTGGCAGGGGGGGTTCCCCGCCCGGCTGCGGGTCCTGCTGGAGCTGGAGGGGACGCAGCTGGTGTTGGAGCTGGAGCAAAACTGGTGAGTCAGCGGCTGGCTGGGGCAGAGCAGGGGTGGGAGTGGGATGGGGGTCCCAGGGAATCCTGTGCCCGTGAATGGTGCATGCAGGGTGGGGGTCCCATGGGCTTTGTCTCCATCCATGCTGCGCATAGGGTGGGGGTCGGGGGGACCCTCTCTCCATCCGTGGTGCCCATGGAGTGGGGATCCTTTGTTCCCCTTCTCCATCCATAGAACGCATGTGGTGAGGGTCCCAGGGACCCTGTCTCCATCCGGAGCGCACCCGCAGCAGGGTGGGAGGTACTGGTGTCCCTGCTTTCATCATGGGTCTGCTCAGAGTGGGGTGAGCAGGGGGGTCCCAGCAGCAGGGGTGACACGTGTCTCTGGCAGGGAGCTGGTGCTAGGCGCTGGGGCACTGCTCTACTACCTGCCCAACGGCACGCGGGTGGCGCAGGAGGCCAGCGAGCAGGTAGGGCCTGGGCGCACCGTGTCCCCAGTGGTGTCCCTGAGGGGTCCCCATGCCCCAGGGGGACTCCAGTGTGGGGCTGGCTCTTGAGTCCCCCTCTCTGCTGCAGGAGCACTGCTGCTACCAGGGGACGGTGCAGGGCTTCCCCGGCTCCTGGGCCAGCCTCTGTGTGTGCGACGGACTCAGGTGAGCCCCCAGCCCCGGTGGTCCCCAAGACCAGGTCCCAGCACGCCACTGATGCCTCCTCTTCCCATCCCCAGTGGCCACCTCCGGCTGTCAGAGACCAGGAGCTACGGGCTGGAGCCGGACGCTGGCGGCCCCCTGGGGCAGCACGTTGCGTACCAGTCACGGGAGGTCCGGCTGGCACCGCGGGCCTGCGGGCAGGGCCCCCCGGACCCCCCCCAGGAGGAGACAGAGGAGATGGAGCCCCCCTGGCTGCAGAGGGTAGGTCACCCATGGGTCCTGCCCCGCCAGAGAGGGTCCCTTTGCCCTGACCCCCTCTCCTCCCCAGGGCAAGCGGGCGGCGGTGGAGCAGCAGCGGTTCGTGGAGCTGGTGATGGTGGTGGACCACGCTGCGGTGAGTGCTGGGCAGATGCCCCCGGTGCAGAGGCTGCCCTGCTCCCCCCGCCACCCCCCTGATGCCCCTCCCTGTCCCCCCCAGTTCCAGAATTACCGCGACCTGCAACGTGTCCGCATCCGGACCCTGGAAATTGCCAACCAGGTGGACACGGTGAGTGGCTGCTGTGACCTGCTGGGCACCGTCTGGTGCTCGGCTCAGCTGTGCCGCTGCTGTGGGGACGGGGGTCTCTGACCCACCCCGTGCTGTCGTGTGTCCCCCCCCCGCCCCAGTTCTTCCAGCCGCTGGGAGTGCGGGTGGCCTTGGTAGCGGTGGAGGTCTGGAGCGAGGGCGACAGGTTTGCGGTGGGCAGCAGCGCCCGGGCTGCGCTGGAGCGGTTCCTGCGCTGGCGGCAGGAGGAGCTGCTGCCCCGGCTGCCCCACGACAACGCTCAGCTCCTCACGTGAGTGGGGGGACGGGACGGGGACGGTGCACGGGGGTGTGCAGGCAGCCCTCCCCGACCCCCGCGCTCTCTCCCCAGGGGTGCTCGCTTTGACGACGTCTCGGTGGGGATGTCGGCTCAATCCTCCATGTGTTCCCCCACGCGCTCCGGCGGGGTCAGCATGGTCAGTACCCCCCTTCCCCCCGGCATCCTGCTGCCGCCTGCCTGCCCTGACCCCCCCCCCCATCTCCTGCAGGACCATTCCATCAGCGTCCTCGTCGTCGCCTCCACCGTGGCCCATCAGCTGGGGCACAACCTGGGCATGCGCCACGACAGCGCCAGGCGCTTCTGCGACTGCAGCGACCTCCGGCAGGACCGCGGCTGCATCATGGCATCACCCACGGGGTAAGGGCGGCAGGCAGGGCCCTGGGGGGCTGGGGCTGAGCCCCCTCCCCACCTGACCAGCCCCTCTCTGGCTCTGCAGGCTGACGCCGGGCTTGAGCTTCAGCAACTGCAGCCGGCAGGACCTGGAGCACAGCCTGCGTCAGGGACGGGGCTGGTGCCTCTCCAACGTCCCTGAGCCCCGGCGCCTGGCCGGCAGCCCCAGTTGCGGGAATGGCTTCGTGGAACCGGACGAGGGCTGCGACTGCGGCCTCAGCGTGGTACGGGGGCTCGGGGTGGGCTGGGGTCCCCCCTGCCATCGCCCCCCTTCTCCTGAGCCTGGGGCTGCCTGTGCCATGACTCTGCTCGGGGGTGTCGTGTCCTGGCCCTGCCGGGGGGTGCCGGTGCCACCCGCTCACCGCAGCCCCTCTGCCGGCAGGAGTGCACCGATCCCTGCTGCAACAGCAGCAGCTGCCAGCTGATGCCCGGGGCTGAGTGCGCTTCGGGGGACGCCTGCTGCCAGGACTGCCAGGTGCGTGGGGATGGGCGGCCGGCGGCGCTGGCACTGCAGCCGCTCCCCGGGGTGGGTTTCCTGGGGACACCTGCTCGTCTGACTGTGCCCCTCCCCCCCCCCCACCTCCCCCGGCAGCTGCGCCGCGCTGGACACCTGTGCCGGGAGCCCCTGGGCGAGTGCGACCTGCCCGAGTTCTGCGACGGGGTCTCTCCGCGCTGCCCACCCGACACCTTCCTGCAGGACGGGCAGCCCTGTGCCGGCGGGCGGGCGGTCTGCTTCGGCGGCGCCTGTGCCACCTACGAGGGACAGTGCCAGCAGCTGCTGGGGGCAGGTACGGCGGGGCCGGGCCGGGGGCCGGAGGCAGGGTGGGGGTGCTGAGGCTCGCTCCCCCCCCCCCGCTGCAGGCGCCGGCCCCGTCTCCAGCTCCTGCATGGCCTCCCTGAACGCAAAAGGGGATGAACGTGGGCACTGCGGGCACTTCCCCAATGGCTCCTATGTTGCCTGCACCCAGCGGTGAGTGCCACCCCCTTTTGCTGTCATCCCTCCCCCTTTCGCTGTCGTCCCCCCCCACCCCTGACCCCTCTGGCTCTGCAGGGACGCCGGCTGCGGGATGCTGCAGTGCCAGCGCAGCAGCACCAGGGGGGACAGACCAGAAGGGTCCTGCCAGGGGACCCTCATGCCCGGGGACGAGGATGTGAGCGATGCGGCCATGGTGCTGCCCGGCACCGCCTGTGGCCCCGGGAAGGTGAGTGCTGGGGTGGTGGGAAAGGGGCCGCGGGGGCTCACCGGGTGCTGACGCTGCATTCCCCGGCAGGTGTGCCTCCAGCACCGGTGCCAGAACGTCTCGGCGCTGGGTGACCAGCAGTGCCGGAGCAAGTGCCACGGGCACGGGGTGAGTGCAGGGCCAGCGGGGGTGGGTGCTGGAGGTGGGGACCTGCCAGGGGGGCTGAGGCTCGGTGTCACCCACCCCAGGTGTGCAACAACCATGGGCACTGCCACTGCGAGCGGGGCTGGGCCCCTCCGACCTGCGAGAGCCCCGGGGTGGGGGGCAGCCAGGACAGTGGACCCGCCGGCCTGGAGCGAGGTGAGGCCAGAGGCTGGCGGCCGCCACCACCGCGGGCGCGGAGAATGGGGCTTTGTGTGGCCGGAGCTGGCGTGGGTTGCAACGGCGGGGGGGGTGCTGACGTGCTGCTCTCCGCAGGGGGGAGCGCCCTGCCCACCGCCCTGCTGCTGAGCGCGCTGCTGGGGCTGGCCCTGGCACTGGGGCTCTGCTGCGCCCGCCGTGCCGGACTGCACAAGCGCCTCTGCCAGCTCGGCAAGGGGACCTCCTGCCAGTACAGGTAACCGGGACGGTGGGGACGGGTGGCACGCGGGTGGCACGCACCGCCTCTGTGTGTGCATGCGCGTGCCACGGCAGGCACTGGTGCTGCCTGCCTGCATGGGGGCACGCACACCTGCGTGGTGGGTACATGGGGCATGTGCATGCGTGTTGGCACGCACATGTGTGTCCCGTGGCGGCTGACCCAGCGGTATGCATGCTTGTGTCCCCAGGTGGGTGACAGCCCGTGTGTGTGTGCGTGTGCCTGTCTGCATCCCCCCCGCGCCAGCCCCGTGCAGGTAGCAGACCCTGTCGTGCATCGTCGCCCTGTGTCACCGCGGTTCCTTGCCCCATGTCACCGCGGTTCCTTCCCTCACTTCCCCCCGCCCCGAGCCCAGGGCTGAGGCCCCCCACTCTTCTCCCCACAGCGCTGAGACCCGGGTCCGATTCCTGGGTCCAGAAGCCCCAGACGGCTGGAGCGGGTAACGTCACTGCCGGCGCCTGGGCGTGGGGCTGTCCCTGAGCCATCCTGCTTCGCAAGGCCTCCGGTGCTGCGATCTTCCCCTGGCAGTGCCCGGGGGGTGTGGGGCAGCCCCGGGTTGCAGGGTGTTGCATCTTCCGGTGCCAAGGGGTTCGTTTCTCTTGGGCTTCTGCTGGTGTCGGTGTTGCTCAGTTGCTTTGTGGGATCACCCCCTACCGCCCAGAGTGAGTGGGGCCTGATCCTGCCTCTTCCCTGCAGGATCTCGCAGCCAGAGCCCCGGTTGGGCAGCCAGGGACCCCCCGAGCGCCCCCGGCCCCCACAGTGGCGACAGGCCACGGAGCTGCAGGTCATGCACAGCAGCAAGGTGAGAGCTGGGGTTGGGGGGGGGGAAATGGGGATGGAGGGGGAACGCTGGTGAGGGGGATGCTGTCGCCGCGGTAACAGGCTGCGGTTGCTGTGGGGACCGGGCTTTAGTCTGGTTGTTGCCGAGGAGGCATCCCTGGGTACCAGCTCCAAGCATCCCTCCCTGCTGGGGCTGCGTGCCTCGACTGTGACACCCCGGGACAGGAGCAGCCTGGCACAGCCCTGGGCCGTGCCGCTCTGGCAGCCTGTGCCGCCTTCAGGATCAGTGCCTGGCCAGGGGCTGTGGTGGCCATCCAAGCCGGGGCTGAGCCCTGGAGCCACCTGTTGTCGGGGGGGGGTCTCAGCTTGGCGGTGGGAGGGGGGTCTCCGCATGCTGCACGGCTTGCCCGGCTGCGGGGCTGCATGGCGCGCCTGCCCCCTCTCCCTCTCTCTGCAGCCGGCTGCCCTCGGCTCGGCCCGGCCCGATCCGCCCTCCCGGCCTCTCCCGCCGGACCCTCTGCCCAAGGTAACGCCCGGGCCAGGGTGGGGGGCCCAGGCAGCACCCCCCTGGCTGCCGGCCACCGCTGCATGCCTGGCTGCGCACCCGCTCTCGATGACCTGCGGCCCCTCCATGGCACGGCTCCCTGTGCCCACTGCCCCAGCAGAGCTGGCGCTCCCCCACGGGAGAGCTCTGCCCCCCCCCTCCAAACAGCCTCCTGCTCTCTCTGCCTAGGCCCCCCCCTTGGACAGGCCGCCCCCCCCCACACGCCCGCTGCCCGCAGACCCCGTGGTGCCCAGCACACAGGTAACGGCAGCAGCACAGGCGTGTGGGGCAGGATGGCCTGGGCCTGGGCCGGGCTCCCCCTGTCGTGTGTCCCCCCCCCCCCCAGGGCAGGGGGAGGTGGTTTGGGCCTCCCCCCGAGCCCATGGTGGGGGGTTGGCCTGTGCCAGAGCTTTGACACCCCCGTTCCCCTGCAGCCCCCAGCTCTGGCCAAGCCCCCCCCACCACAGCGGCCACTGCCATTGGACCCCCCAGGGCCTTCGCTCCCCCACAGCGAGACCCCCCCCGGTCACCCCTACGTCACGGTGATTCCCTCCAGGTGAGGGGGGGAGGACTGGGCTGGAGGGTGCTGGGCTGGGGGGGCTGCAAGGGGTTGGGGGGGGCTGAGCTGGGGTGCAGGATGGGGGGGGCTGCACAGTGCCGGGAGGGGTGTGAAGGGCCAGAGCAGGGGGAGGGGGGGCATGGGCTATGGGAAGCCAGAGCAGGGGGGGCCATGGGGGCCTCGCTGGGTCCCCGTCATCACCCGCCTCTCTCCCCCCGCCAGGCCGGCCCCGCCGCCGCCGCCCGCCGGTGCCCAGTGGGAGGCCTGAGCCGCGGGCCGGGACCGCCGCAGCGCTGGAGCCGCGGGGGAGGCCTCGCCCCGGGGCCTCGCTGCCCTCTTGTCCCCCCGCCGACGCCAATAAAGGGGCTGTGAGCTGTCTCCGCGCTGCCTCTGCCCCACCGGGGACCGGGAGGGGGGAGCGGGGTGGGTCGCGCCGGCACCGGTGGAACTACAACTCCCGGCAGCCCCCGCGGCGCCGGCCGGAAGCTCCACCCCCGAGTAGGAAGTGGGACCCTGTCGGCAGCGCCCCCTGGCGGGGACTGAGCGCGCAGCGGCCGCGGGGGGGGCGGGGGTCTCCCTCGGAGCCACGTGGGCACGTGCAGGGGCCGCCCGCGGGCACGTGGGCACGGGCCCCCCCGCTACCCCCCCCCTCGTCCCCCCCCCGTCCCCCCCCCACGCACACACCCCGGGTCCCGCCGGGCCGGTACCGGCGTGCGGTGGGTGCCGAGGTGTCGATGCCCGGCGCGGGGAGGGGGGTGGGCGCGGGGAGCAGCCGGTGCTGCCGGTCCCGGGGCCGGGGCTGTGCTGGGCAGTGCCGGTCCCGGTCGATGCCCGAGGGAGCGGGGCGGGGCCGGTCCCGGTGCGAGGGGGGCGGGTAGGTGCCGGTTCAGGTGCCGGCGGATACCGGAGGTGCCGGTCCCGGTGCCGATGGGTGCCGGGTCGGTCCCGGTCGATGCCCGAGGGACCGGGGTGGCGCCGGTCCCGGTGCGAAGGGGGCGGGTAGGTGCCGGTTCAGGTGCCGACGGATGTCGGAGGTGCCGATCCCCGTGCCGGTCCCGGTCGACGCCCGAGGGACAGGGGTGGCGCCGGTTCCGGTGCGAAGGGGCCGGGTAGGTGCCGGTCCCCGTGCCGGATCGGTGCGGGGACGACTATCCCGATGATGGTGGGTCCCCGTGTCGATGGGTCGGTGCCGGGTGGGTCCCGGTGCCGGTCCCCATGTCGATGGGTTGGTACTGGTACCGGGTGGGTCCCGGTGCCGGTCCCCGTGCTGGTGGGTGCCGGGTGGGTCCCAGGGATGCCGCCGGTGCCGCCCCCCAAGGGTTAATGGCACTCGGGGAAGTTGCCGGGCGGCGGCGCGGCGCGGATTGGCCCGAAGTTGTCGGGGCGGGGGCCGTGCCGTGCCGAGCCCCGCCGTGCCGGGCCGCCCCCGCCCCCGCCGCCGGCCCCCGCCCCGGCCCGGCCCCGCCGCCCCCCGCCGCCGCCGGCGGAGCCATGCGCCCCGCGCCGCTGCTCGGGCTCCTGCTCTGGGCGCCGCTGCTCTGGCCGCCGCCGCCGCCGGTGCGCGGCCTCCGTCACGGCGTCCATTGGAACGGCAGCAACCCCAGGTAGCGCCGCCGCCCCCCGCCTTTGTGCGCCCCGGGCCCCGCCGAGCCCCGCGCCCGCGCCGCCGGGAGGGTCGGGGCGGCGGGCGGCGGGTCCCGGGAGGGGCGGGGCGGGCGGGCGCCGAGCCGCCGGGCAGCCCCGATGCTACCGAGACGGTGAGTAGCCCCGGTGGTACCGAGCCCCGGGTGTTACCGGGCACCACCAGGTGGTACCGAGATGGGGAGGAACTCGCAGTGTTGCCGAGCCCCGGGTGTTGCCGGACCGGTGAGGAACTCCCGGTATTACCGAGCCACCGGGCACCCCCCAGTGGTACCAAGCCGGTGAGGAATTCCCGGTGGTACCGAGCCACGGGTGTGACCAAGCCAGCGAGTACCTTCCGGTGGTACCAAGCCCTGGGTGTTACCGAGCCCCCGGGGAGCCCCACTCTACCGTGCACCCCCAGGTGACACCGGGATGGTGAGTAGCGCTGGTGGTACCAAGCTACGGTGGTACTGAGCCACTGGGCACCCCCCGGTGGTACCGAGCCCTGGGTGTTACCAAGCCGGTGAGTACCTACCAGTGGTACCGAGCTGGTGAGGAACTCCCGGTGGTACTGAGCCATGGGTGTGACCAAGCCACCGGGCACCCCCAGGTGGTACCAAGCTGGTGAGAAACTCCTGGTGTTACCGAGTCATGGGTAATGCTGAGCTGGCAACTACCTCCCGGTGGTACCGAGCCCTGGGCATTACCAAGTCGGTGAGGAACTCCTGGTGGTATTGAGTCCTGCATGTTACCGAGCCACCGGGCACCCCTGGGCGTTGCTGAGCCCTGGGCAGTATCGAGCCACCAGGCATCCCTGGTGGCACTGAACCCCAGGTGGTACCGAGCCGGTGAGTGTCCCCAGGGGACACTGAGCCCTGGGTGGTACTGAGCTGGTGGGCAGCCCCAGTGGTGCCAAGCCCCCAGTGGTACCAGCTGGCAGCGAGCCTGGGTACCCCTGGTGTTACTGGGAGCCTTGGGCATCCTCAGGTGGCACCGAGCCCAGGCACGCTGGCTGGGCGTGGGGCTGGTGGGCAGCCTGGGGCACTGGTGGCCAGTGGGCACCGAGCCTGGGGTCACCCCAGGTGGCATCAAGCTGGCAGACAGCACTGCCAGGGCTGCAGGTCCACATGGAGGATGTCCCCGCTGGTGGGGGCCGCTGGGCACAGCCAGGGGGGCTGCCCGCAGGCTCTGCCATCATGGGTGGGCCGGGGCTGGCCCCATCCATCCTCCCGGCTTCCTCCATTTTAGGCATTTCCCAGCTTGGGGCTGCTGGGGGTCTGGGGGAGCGGGGGGACAGGGTCGGGGTGCTGTGCCAGGCCTGGGGGCTGCCTCCCCTATGGGGGTCTTGTGCTCTTGGCCCACGAAGCTGGGCTGGGGCAGGCAGGCACATGCCAGGCAGGGCTGGGGGCACTGATGCCGCCTTGTCCCCCCCCATGAGCAGGCACCTGCAGATGTGAGATGTGGGAACCCATCACCCGTGGGTGCTCTGGGAAGGGGGGGTCTGCGTGCCCCTCCACAGGGTCGGGGCAGGGCCCCGGCCCCTGGCAGCCCTCGGCCGTGCCCAGGCTCGTCCTGGCCAGCGTCGCCCAGCGGGTGCTCTGAGTCAGCGCGGAGCCCGCGCCCGCTCCTGGTCTCGAAGAGCCCCTGGCCTGGGGGGGGCGGCTGGGGCCCGAGCCTCCCCATCACCGCAGCGCTGCTGGCCCGATGATTAATGCACCAGCCTCTGCCGGGAACCTGCGCCTGGTGTAAACCCCGGCTGTGCCCACACTGGGGTGGCTGGAGCCAGCTGGGGGCTCCTCTCCAGCCCCCCCGGGGCAACCCTGCCAACCTGCTGGCAGCTGGGCAGCCCCATCCCTGCCGCGGCACTGCCGTGCTGGTGTGTGCCGGGGCCGTGGCAGGACCCGGCCGGCCGGGAGACGCGGGCGGAGGGCAGAGGGTGCCGCCCCAGCGGGGCTGGGAACGGGGAGAGGGGCTCCTGCGCCGTCACCTGTCCCGGGCGGGCAGGACCCAGCGTGTGCACACACGTGTGCGTGTGTGTATGCGCACATGTGTGTGCGTGCCTGCTCCACCCTGGCCTGGCGTTTGCACAGCCGTGAGCTCACGCCATCCCAGCAGCAGTGCCAGTGCTGGCCTGCCCGCGTTGGGCACCCCCCTGTGCCCCCCACCCAGGTGCAAGCACCGTCCCGGCGCAGGAGGCATCGCGTGGGGCAGCCCAGGTGTCAGCGCCGATCAGTGCCGGGGGCGGTGAGGCGGGTGCCTGGGGCAGGGGGCTTTGTACCCCGGCTGGCGTGGCTGGGCTCCCCCCCGGCCGCAGCAGCCGAGCCCATTCAGTTCCAGCGGCCCGTGGCTAATCCAAGCTGATGCCTGGTTGTGTGGAGCGGCCGCGTGCCCAGGACCTGTTTTGGCCAAAGCCTGGCCACCCGCTCTGCTGGGGCGGGGGGCAGCGGGGTGTCCCTCCCGGGGACAACAGGACCCCCCCAGCGCCCGCTCCCTGGCTCGCCCTGCCCGGCAGGTTCCTGCGGGACGACTACACCATCCAGGTGGCCATTAATGACTACTTGGACATCTACTGCCCGCACTACGAGGGGGCCGTGCCCGCCGGCCGGGCAGAGACCTTCACGCTCTTCATGGTGGACTGGGAGGGCTACCGCGGCTGCTACGAGACCCCCGGCGCCTTCAAGCGCTGGGAGTGCAACCGGCCCCAGGCACCCTTCGGGCCCGTCCGCTTCTCCGAGAAGATCCAGCGTTTCACCCCCTTCTCGCTCGGCTTCGAGTTCCAGCCGGGGGAGACCTACTACTACATCTGTGAGTCACCTGGGGGGGGGTGCAGCCAGGCTGGGGTCCCACCGGGGTCTGGCTGCACCCAGGGGTCCTGGTGGAACCAGGCTGGGGGCACGTGAGAGGGTCGGGGTGTGCTGAGGGTCTGGATGGAACCGCGGGGGGTTGTCAGGGAGGGTCCGGCTGCGCTGGATGCAGATGAGGTTGAGGTGAACAGGAGGGTCTGGATGGAACTGGGGTTGGGGTTGATGGGGGGGGGGGGTGTCTGGCTGCACCCAGGGATCTGGATGCAACAGGGATTGGGGTGCACGAGGTGGTCGGGGTGCACCGAGGATCTGGATGCAACTCGGGGAGGGGGTGTCGGGGAGGATCCGGCTGCACTGGGGCTCTGGGTGCTGCCGAGGTTGGGGCAAAGCAGGGGGGTCTGGGTGCCCTCGGGGAGTTGGGGGTGCGACCGGGGTTGGGGTGCATGAGAGGGTCTAGCTGCACCTAGGGCTATGGGTGCAACATGGGTCGGGGTACACGGGGGAGGGTCAGGCTGCCCGGGGGGGTTCGGGGTGCCCGGGGGGGGTCTGGATGCGCCGGGGTGGGGGCGCGGGGGGTGCCGGCCCCGCCACCTGCCGGCAGGGGGCGCCTGAGGCCGGGCTCTGGCCCGGCCCGGCCGTCGGGGGGGTGCCGTCCCGGGCTTGGGGGGGCCATGCCGGGGGGGGACCCGCTGATGTGTCCCCTCTGCCCAGCCATCCCCAGCCCCGAGAGCGCCGGGCGCTGCCTGAAGCTGCGGGTCTCCGTCTGCTGCAGAAACACCAGTGAGTCCAGCTGGGGGGGGGCGACTGCACCCCAAAAGTCTGGGGCTCCCCCTCCCCTGTCTCTGGAGCAGCCTGGCCCCCACTTGGGGGTACTGGGGCCTTGGGGGGGGGACACGGTGTGTCCCAGGGGAGCCGATCACTGACACCGTTGGGGTTTGTTTCAGCGCCGGAGCCGGTGACGGAGGTTCCCAATTCGCAGCCCCGTGGGCGCGGGGGGCCGGAGGGTGAGTATGGGGTGGGCAGGGGGCCGGGGGGTGGCGGGGGGCTGGGGATGGGCTCACCCTCACTCTGCTCCTGCCCTGGCAGACGTGGTGCCCGGCCGGGGCGTCGCGGCCCCGTTGCAGCCCTGTGCCCCATGCCTGGCGCTCCCACTCCTCGCCCTGCTCCGGATCTGACCCCCGGCACTGCCCACGGCAGGGAGACGGGCTCCTCTGCCCCACTGCCCGCCTCCAGACTTCTCCTCCACCGCCATCCCCACCCCACCAAGCCTATGGGGCAGCCCCGGGCCACAACTCACCCGCCGGACCCCCACAGAGCCGAGCTGGGGCTGGGAGCTCCGGGCTGGAAGGTGAGGGGGGTGTGGGGGGCTGCCGGGGGGTGGGTGCCCCCGGGGGCTGGTTGCCCTCGCTGTGCCGCAGCATCCCCTGACCACGCTCTCTCCCTCCCAGGGACCTGGATTCCCGCTGGCATCACTGCACACCGGCCCCGCCGGCCGCCCTGCCCCGGCGCTGGGCTCCCCACGGCTCAGCGGACCCTGCTCTGCCCCAGGGCCGTCGCCTCATCTCGTGCCTTCCCCCATGGACCCCCTCCCCGCCCCGGGGGGTGCCGGGGACCCCCAGGCTCTGGAGCGGGCGCCGGATGGAGGCCCCTCTGCTGCCTTGTCCTCCAGCGAGGACACACCGATCTGTCTTCTGGGAAGACGCCCTCCTCCTCCTCCTGCCTGACCAGCCCCTACGGTTTGGTTTTAACCCCTGGTAGTGACTGAGCCGAGCAATACAGTGTTTGCAAGATCGCCCTCGGGCTCTGCGGCCCCCAGCCCTGGCCTCGCGCTGCCCGCAGTCCCCTCCTGCCTGTGCCCACCTGCCCACGGTCCCCGTCCCTGTGGGGACACTGGGGCACGGGCCGGGGCGGCTGCCCCCCGGGGTTGCCTGCGCCTCTGGTCCTGACCTTTCCGGCTGGGGGTTTAATTGCAGCGATTTGATATTGAGACGTCAGCTCATGTCACAGGGAGAGCTTTAATTACAGATGAGCTGCCTGCAATTAGCGCCTGGCAGCGGGACCCAGAGCTGGCCGCCGGCGCCTGGGAAGGGACAGGGACGAGGGGTGGTGGTCGCTCACCTGGAGCCCCCGGCCGGGCGCACTGGCCCCACTCGCTGCCCTTGGCTGGGCTTGGTTTGCCAGTGGGGCGACGGTCCTCTGTCCGTCTGCCTGTCCCCTCATTAGGGTGTACCCCAAAGTGGGGGGCTGTGGGATGTCAGTTGAGGGGGACACAGTTGAGGTGTCACCCTTCGCCAGCGCGGCACCCAGGTGGCTGTAAGGGCCAATCTCCTGGCACAGCTGGGAGCTGGGTCCCTGCTGGGCTCATGGCTCCGGCGCAGCCGCGGTGTGGAGCCGGCACCGCCATGCCCCGGGAGCGATGCTCAAGGCTCCCGCAGCCGCCGGTGGCTCCTGTCCCCCCACTCCCCATGGGTGCAGCCCCCCCCGCTGCCCTCCTTGGGGGGCCCAGCTGGAGCCAAGCTCCCCATGGGGCTGGCGGCAGCCGGGCCCCCGCAGCCCCCTCCCCGCGCAGGCGTTGCCGGCTGCCCGCCGCAGTGGTGCTGGGCACGTCAGACAGGTTTTATGGCTTCTCCAGAGAAACTGCTCGGCAAGAGGCTGAGCAAAAGCACCGACTGCGCCGCGCCCCTCCCCCCCTGCGCCGCTGCCTGCCCTTCCCCCGCCGCACCCCGCACCCCATCCTCGCATGGCCAGGGGCACCCCGTCCCCATGGGGGGGGCATGGGGCCTGGCCCCACCGTGGGGCCCACAACGGTGCCCAGAATCTGCCCAGTGCAAGGGGGTCCGTGCCCTGTGCGACCACCCCTATGTGGGGATGCTGGGAGAAACCATCTCCCAGGGATCCCCCCATGTGGGAATGCTGGCTGGGGGCATCCCCCAAGGGACCCCCCCCTGCAGGGATATCGGGGGTCATGGTGACCTGTGGGATGCCCATGCAGGGATTCGGGGGGGGGGGCGCTGTGCCCTGCGGGATCCCCATGGCATGGACGTAGGAAGGCTGTCCCCTGCGGGAGCCCCACGTTGGGGTGTCAGGGGTGACGGTGACCTGTGGGACCCCCATGCAGGGATCCTGGGGGGCTGCCCATCTCCTCTCCCCAGTCCCCCAGGCCCTGGGGCTCTCCCAGGTGAGGCTGAGGGGTCCCTGCGGGGCGCTGGGGGTGGGTGCCAGGTCCTGGAGCAGCGGGGCCCTGTCCTTGAGCAGGGGATGCTTGGTATGCGGGAGCTGCTGCCGGCTTCAAATCCCATCGACTTCCAATGAGCAATGCCATCAATAAAAGCTAATTGATGGCACGGCCGCTCCAAATCAGATTCCCCGTCCCCTGAATCGAATTGATGGCTCCGCGCCCCGCAGCCAGCCGCGGCAGAAATTGAATCTATTAAAGGAATAGGCTCCATTAGCCCGTCCCTTCTGTCTCGCAATCTCCCTGCCTTGGGGCTCCCCCCTGATGCCAGCCCCCACCCCCCCACCCCCCCAGCTCCCCACTGCCACCCACACCGGCTGGGATGCTCAGGTGCCAGGACACCCGGGTCCCCCCAGGGAAGGGTGGGGGGTGATGGTGACCCGGTGCCCCATGGGGCAGCCCCGGGCGCTGTGGGCGGGTGGCCGTTAAACCCTCAGAAATTGGGAAGAAAAAAATTTGTCGCTGGGAACAGAAAATGATGTGAAACGGTAATAGGCAGCCCTGAGATGAAGAGGGGGAATAAAGAGGCGGCGGGCTGTGCCAGTGGCCTGGGAGATGCAGTGGCGGGAGGTGAGGTGGTGGCACGGCGTGGCCATGCCCAGCCCTGTGCCCTGGCTCGCTGGTGGGACGGGGGCCGTGGGGTGCACCGTGGCACTGGGACAAGCCTGGGCACAGACCCTTAGCCCCATGGTGCTCCCAGCAGCATGTCAGGAAGCTCCTGGCACCGGGTCCCCCAGCCGGCCACGCTGCCCTGGCCCCCCCACCCAGTCATACCAGGAGAGGGGACCTGGCACAGCCCGACACCCCTCACCACCCGGGAGGAGGATGAGGTCAGGCACCACGGCCATGCTGGGGGCGGCCCCAGGACACACAGGGTGGGATGCAGGGCCTAGTGCCCCCCCCCCAAAAAGGCTGGAAGGGAGGAGCATGCCCCCCCCCCCCGGGGTGGTGGGACCCATTCCTGCCCGTCTCCCATGGGCGCAGGGCAGTGGCTGCAGCCCCCACCCAAGAGCTGCCGAGAGCATCCTGGAGATGGGAAATGGCTCTGTGTCACCATGGAAACGGGGCCACTGACTCGCCATGCCGAGGGGACGTGTGTGCCGAGCCCCGAAGAGCGCGGCACCGGGCGAGCCGGGCACCGGGCGCGATGCGCCGGGCACCAGGCACTGACCGCAGGTTCCCTGGCACCCTGGGGCCACGCCACAGCGCCCATCACCCGCCTCGGTCCTGCTCCCACGTCACCCGGCGGTCGCAGGCATGTGGCGAGATGCCACCCCAGTGCGACGCCGCTCAGTGCGTTGCCAGCCCACCCAGGCAGCGCTGCACCGGTGCTCGGCGCTGGGCACGCGGGGCCGGAGCCGGCTGTTCCCCGAGCAGCCGCCTGATGATGTGCATCGTCAAGGTTATAATTTAGCAAAACACTCAGCAGGGGCTTTGGAGGGAGCCGGCCTGCGCCAGTTAATTAGCCAGAGCCGCACGCACTGAGGCCGCGCCAGCCATAGCAATGAGGGCACATGCACCGGGCGCGCCGGCTCGCACCAGCGCGGCACACGCGTGCAGAGGCCATCGCATCCCACTCCCATCCCGCGGAGCCGGCGCTGGGTGCCGGGCGGGCAGCTGTGTCTCCGCTGGCCGAGTCCTGCTGCCGGGTGGGAGCAGAGGGCACCACCGCTTCTCTGGGCTGGCCCAGGGCTAGCACGGCAGCCAGCGCTGCGGGAAGGATGCGCGACTGCCCGGGCACTGGTGGGTTTGCGCACCCAGGGGCTCCGGGTGCAGGCAGACGCTGCCTTCGTGCATCCCTGCTCTGCGCCGGGGTGTCTGTCTGTCCCTGCCCACGTCTGTCTGCCCGTGCCCTTGTGCGTGCCGGGGTGCCGGCAGCGGCTTGGCAGGGTGGCCCCCCCGCCCCCCCCCCCAGCCTGCTGTAATCCTGATGGACAATAATCCTGCTGTGCCGGAGCCGGGATGGGCAGGAGCTGCCCTTGCAGCGGCAGCAGGATTCAGCTGCCGGCTCTGTCTGCGTGCTGAGGGCACACGGTGCTGGAGCCAGCTCTGCTGTGCCCTGCTGTCCCCAAGCTGGGACCCCCCCTGGATCCCTGGGAACACGGGGAGGGGGGGTGGGATGGCTCACAGGGATCCCCCGCAGCCTGTGGGACCCTGCGGGCAGGGTGCAGGCAGCACTCCCCCCTGGGTTTTACGCCTCCTGTCCTCTCGCCCCTCATTGGTTTCAAATGGAGCCAGGTCCATCCCGGGACACCGGGGCTGGCACCGGCGCAGCTGGCGGGACGAGAACGGAGCATCGCTCTCGTACCCATCGGGAGGACGATCGGGACAGGGACAGGTCGGTGCCAACAACACGGCGTTACCCCCGGCACGCTGCGTCCCTGCGGCAGCCGGACGGTGAGTCTGGGACAGTGTCTTCCAAGGGTGCCCAGAGCGGGTGCTGTGGGGGTTGGCAGCGGGGCTGGACACCGGGCTTCACCGCAGCCCTGGCGAGCAGTAGCTCATGAAGCACTGCGGGCGCCCAGCCCTCGCTGCCCAGCCGTCCCCTCCCGGCTCGCGTCCAGCTGGGAGGATGCTGGGGGACATGGAGGGACCCCAGCACTGAGGCGCGATGCCTGGGCACGGGGTGGAGGTGAGTCCCGGGGGGGGCTGCAGGGCGGGGGGAGCTGGCAGGCGCTTGCCCAGGGGTCCCTCTTCATGCAGGAGCCCTGTGGTGCCTCTGTACCTGCTCCACACCTTCATTGATCCGTCCCATGCTCCTTTGATGGGCAGGCTGCTAACGAGCTTCCCTGGCAAAGACCTCATTAGCCACACCAGTGCCTGGCCAGCATCTGGCTCACTGGGCATAAGGTCCGCCCGGCCCCACTGTGGGCAACCTCCTGGGGTCCCTGCGGGTCCCAGCCCAGGGCCAGGGCCAGGGCAGTGCCAGTGGCTGGCAGGAGCGCGCCGTGGCCAGCCCATGGCCAGAAGCAGGCGCAGCGGCAGGCGGATCGATGCGCTGAATTATTTAACGAGGGAGTGCGAGGCGGCTGCGACGGCAACACCCTGCTTCGGGGCACGGGGCCACACTCGCACCCCGGCACGGGACCCCCCCACGTGGCCTGGATGGGGCGGCCGGGCACCTGCTGCCGGGCTGCTGGTTGGGTGCACCCGTGTGGGGGCCTTTGCCACCCCCTGGGGCGGTGGGTGCCGGTAGCACGGGGCATCCTGCTCCCCCCAGCGCCACTCCATGCCCCGCTGTCCCCAGGTGGTGCCACCGCCACTGGCTGCTCTGTCCCCAGCCACGCACCGCAGCACCCAGCCGGCACCGCGGCGCTGGCACAGGCCCCACCGGAGCCCAGCGGCTGCAGCTGGTGGAGGGACCACCCATTTTCACTGGGACTCCCACCGCACCTCAGCCGAGCGCTGAGCCATGGCCGCCCCGCACCCCCCGCCCCCTCCCGCGAGCCTTTTTACCAGCGATGCATTATTAAAACGACCCCCGCGCCATCGCTCACGGCCGGCGTGACGGCGGGCGCCGCATCAAACCTGATGAATATTTCAGGGCCTGAAATCGCCCGTGCCTGCATGCTTTATCCTGACACACCCCCCCGCTCCCCCCCCCCCCCCCCAAATTTATTAGCTCATTCCCTTCCCCGCACTTCTGCCCGGCACCAAGGGTGCGGCGGAGCAGGGTCACTGCGCACGGCCAGCCCCTGTCCCCGAGCCCAGGCCAGGGGGTCACCCACCACCACGGCCCCAGTCCAGGATGGGGTCCCCGGGGGGCAGGGGGGCAGTGCCGGAGCCATTGCACATCCCTGGGGCAGAGCCGGAGCAGCCCCGTGCTGCCGAGCTCCGTGCCGGCTTGGGGTGCCCAGGATGGCTCCCACATCACCCGGGATCCCTGCGCCTGTCCCCAGCCCTCATTTGTCACCGAGGGGCTGCAGCTCCCCTGGTGCCATCGCCTGTGGGGTCAGGACAGGAGCATGGGGACAGCCCTGGTGGACCCGTCCCTGTCACCCCCAGCCTGCGCCCGCACTCCCTGTCCCAGCAGCCGCAGATGCTAATTGCAGCGTGATCTATGTATGGCGGGAGCGGGATATGGATGCTGCCTGTCACCCCTCGATTGGATTAACGTCACTTACACACCGGTAATGGGCGGCTCAGAGATCTGCCACTGGGGCTGGCGCGGGCTCCAGCACCACCATCACGGCGCTGGGTCTGACCTGCCACAGCGGGCCAGGTCCCTGCCCGGTCCCATGGGTGCTCCATTGCCCCTTGTGCATCTCCCGGCCCCCCCAGGGACCCACCCCGTGCCCACACCCCACCGTGGCCGCGGCACCATGCACACAGGGACACACCGAGGAGCCCCCCCACACACACACACCGGCAGCCCTGGCACGCGTGCTCCTGCGCGCTCCCCCCACACTCTTGCCCGCAGGCTGCCCCCGCTGCCCCGGGCACGGGCACCAACGGCAGAGCCAGCGCAGCCCCGGCACCAGCAGCGCTCGGGGAGGGCGAGATGCCGCGGGGGCTGAGTGGGGCTGAGCCCCGGGGATGCTGCGAGGCCCTGCCAGGGTGAGGGCGAGTCTGGGGTGCGGGTCCCTCAGGGGTGTGCAGTGGCCCCGTGCCCGCCGGGTCCTTGGGTGCTCCCGCGGCTGCTGGAACAGCGGGGCTCGACGCGGGGCATCGATGGCTCCTCGTGGCCCAGCTGCAGGCACTGTCAGCCCCGTGCTCCGCTCGCCATCACCACTCTGCCCACCACTGCCTGCCTGGGGCCGACGGGCGCTGGCGGGGGGCAGAGGTCTGTACCCCACCCCAGATGGTGCCTGCTGCAGCCCCCACAAGCCCCCAGCCACCGTGTAGGGGCCACCAGGTGACACGGTCAAGGCAAGCAGCGTGCTGGGCTCCAGGGTGGGCAGGGACGATGCCAGCGGGCAGCTGAGCGCTGGGGCCGGCAGCTGCAGACCCAGCTCCGCGTCCTTGTCCCTTCCCCGGGGAGCCGCGGCTGCCGCGCTGCAGCGGGGCCGGGTGCCAGCCCCTGCCGCTCTCGGTCTGCCCACGCCAGCACAGCCATCGCGCCCACCAGCGCATCCTTGCCGCGGCCACGACGGAGCAGGAGGGGCTGGGCCGGGGCTGCCACCGGCGGATGATATTGGAGTGATCTTGAGGCCAGGAGGGAGGTTTGCCGTGCGGGAGGAGAGGAGAGGAGCCGGCTGAGTCACCCGGTGCCGGCTGCTGACTCAGGCGCTTCCTGCCAGGTAGCCCCCGCCGCCGGCGGTGGGCCACGGGATGCAGCAGAGCGGGTAGCCGGGACCCTGGCACCCCCATCCGGCACCCGCGGTGCCACCAGGTGGTCCGAGGGGTGAGCGGCGTGTGGTGGGTGCTGGTCGGTGCCTCGCAGCGCGGTGACCTGTTTCGCCCGGGGATCCCCTGCCAGCGGCACAGCAGCGTGCCGGGGTGGCACAGGGGGGGGACTGCAGCTGCCGGGATGCGGGAACCATGAGGAGGTGGCCTCCTGCACCCCCCACCTGGCACCTCTGGGTGCCCGCGTGCCCAATCCTGGTGGGATTTGGCACAGTGGAGCCTGCTGGAGCCAGGCTTCCGGCAAGAAGGCGCCGGGCACCCAGGGCAGGGACCCTGCGGCTTCCTGCCCGCCGGGCAGCGGGAGCAGCCCCGGTGCCGTGAGTGAGCCTGGGGCTGGCAGGCGGTGGAGCCGGGAGCCACACACGGCTTCATCCGGTGGCTCGGCGAGGAAGCCCATTTCCTCCGACAGCCCGGCTCTGCGCTGCCGCCGCCACCCAGCGCAGCCGCCTGCTCGTGGCCATGGCCAGGCTGCTGGCGGCCCGCTCTGCCTTGGCAATTAACCCTCTTCTGCGATCCTGCGCCATTAAGCTCCGCGTCAATTAACTCAAGTCACCGAGGTGCTAATTAACAAATCAGCCCCGTGTCCGTCTGCGTAGTGGGGCTTGCCTCCAGCCCACCCGGCAGCACCAGGCCGCTCCAGCCGGTCCCGTGGCTCACCAGTGAGGTGGTCCGGTGGCCCGTGGCACTGCCACCCATCCCCACCTCCCCTGTGCCACCTCCCCGCCCCGGATCACGCTGCAGCAGCTCCAAGCCCGGCCCCGGGAGGTCCCATGGGAGGCTGCCAGGGCCAGGGGTGTGCGGGGGTCAGCACCCCACACCCTCACCGGGGCGGCACTTGCCCGGCGCTTGCCAAGACGCTGACGCGGCGCGACCATCCGTGAGGCCTTCATTCAAATTTAAAGACCGACACGGGGATAAAAAAAGGAAAGGGGCAGCGAGGAGCTGGGCAACCGGGAAGCCGGGGGCGTGTGGTGCACAGCGAGCGTGCCCCAGGCTGGGCCAGCTCCCCGGCAGGACGGCCAGCCCGAGCGCCAGCACGGTGCTGCGCGGGGCTGCCCCATTCGTGTGGCTGAGCGCTGCTGGGAGGAGCTGGCGGGAGCCGGAGGCCACTCGGCCACGCCGGCATGGCCGGCTACCTGCTCCCCAACCTGGGTGCCGTGTCCCTGTGGCCTTGGCCACAGTCTCTGCATGCCATTAGCATGTTCTTGCCGTGTCCAGCTGGACACGTGCCGGCACCTGGCTCCTCCCGGCGGGTCGGGAGCCCTGAGCTCAGCGTGTTCGGGGCCGCGTAGGTGTGGCTGGTGAATATTTCATGCCCGCGTTCACCGAGCCCTTTCTTGGTTACACTCCTGCCTCTTCCCCGCTCTCTCACCATGTTTATTTATTTAATGAATTATTTATCGGCTCCCCCTCTCGCTCGGCTGGGCGCTGCTCCGCCGCTGCCACCCCCCCGCTCCCGCTCCCCCCTCCCCGGCTCCCGGCCCGGCACGATGATTTATTGAATGCCGGCTCTGCTCTGCGGTTGCGACATGCTGTCACAGGAAGCCGCGGTTAAATATTAACCAGGGCGGGCGAAGCGGGTCCCCTGCCTTGCTGGGCACCCACGGCTGGCGGGACCCTCGGGCCCACCCCGCTCCAGGCACGGTGGCCGCTATGGCCAGTGCCCCAGGTTGCCCGCTCCAGGCGGCGGGTGGGGTGCTTTGCTCCGGTCCCCCCCCCCGCTGCTTTGAAGCAGAAACCTGCTGGGCCTCAGCACAATGGGCAAAGGGGTGAGGAGACGTGGGGGCACGGAAATGGGGGGGACCAGGACTGCCTCATGCCCGAGCTCTCCTGGAGAGGTCGAGGCCTCTCATGTCCTCCTGAGAGCAAAGCCACCCGGCTGGCAGTGTTCCCCCTGTGTCCCCACCGCAGACGCCGTCTCCTGCTGTGGTCAGCAAAACCCAGCCAAGCCCCTGCCGTGTGCCGGCTGCCGCAGCCACGCTATCCCCGAGCCCCGGGGGTGATGCCTGGTGGGTGCTGGCACCCCCACACGGGTGCACACCATGATGCTTTCGGCCGCCTGGGCCCCCACGGGAGCACTTGGTCCATCCTGCCGTGGCCCCGCACATGGGGGTACCCGGGCCGGGGGGTCCCCCCCGTGAGCGCGGCGGTGTGCGGGTGCTGGCGGCGGCGTGCGCATTGCCATGAGCCCGGGGGGGGGGGGGGGGGGTTTCCATGTGGAGGTGTGTGTTGCCATGGGTTTGCCGAGCCAAGGCGTTTCCATGGTGGCAGCGCGGCGCTGCCGGGGCCCTTCCAGAGGTGCGCAGCCCCCCGGGATGCCCCAGCCGCAGGGCGCACCGGGAGGGAGCCACCGCTGCCGCCATCGCCACCGCGCCCCGGCACATGGGTGTCCCGGCCCCCGCAGCCCCTCCTGCCCCCCAGCGCCCCCCCGCCTCCCATCCCCCCCCCCCCGCCGCGGGCCAGCCAGAGCCCTTTTCCACGTGTTGTGTTTTCTTCACTTCACTTCTCCGGATGAATAATTAATAGAAGCTTTTTTTGGTCCTCCGGGCCCTTCCGCCGACCCCTTCCCCCTTCCCGGCAGGGCTCCGGCGGGGGCTTGGCCCCCCAGTGCCGCCGGTGCGCATAGGGGCTGGGGGGTTCGGCACAGCCCTGCCACAGGCATTGCCGGCACTGGGCCCCCTACGGCGCTGAGTGGGACAGGGGGGGCTCAGCAAGATCCTGGCCACCACTGTCCTCATCCCCCTGCATGTGCGGGGGGCAGCACCTGCACGTCCGGAGGGGTGTCTGGCAGCCCAAAAAGGGGCCCCGAGGGGGGAGCAGCCCCACTCCCACCCTGAGCTCCCCCAGCAGCTCTGGGGAGCTGGGAAACCCCCTTAACCTTGGCACTGGGCAGCACTGAGCCCTGGGCTACCCCGCGTCACCTGCTCGGGCCTGGGAGCCACCGTGCCTGGGCAATGGGGACACAGGGACGTACGGACGCAGTGTCGGGCCCCACGCCGCCCTGGCCATGCTCGCTGCTCCAGCGACACGGCTCCCGGCGGGAGCAGCCAGGGCCGGCTCAGCAAGCCCAGCCGTGGTTTCGGTAGCCACCCGGTTTCGTTTGCAAGCTCCTCGGGCTGCCAAATCTCCGGGTCATGTATGAAGCCGGCGCTGCCGGAGCAGGGGCCGGCAGGTGGGTGCCGGCAGCGTGCTGGGGCGCGCTCCCGCGTGGGAACTCGCGCTGTGCTGCGTGTGCCTGCGCTGGTGCGAGCGCGTTCGTGTGCGCACACGTGTGCCGGGGCGTGGATCACCTGGCACACGGGACTGCCGGGCGGTGCCGTGCGGCAGTTGCTAAGGGATCTTGCCGAGGACGGAGCTGGCACCCAGCTCACTCCCTTCCCGCATGGCTGGCAGGGACCCGCACCCGGGGAGCACCCACTGGCCCCGTGGCTGCTGCTGGCTCCCTGGGTACCTCCACCCCATGGACCCTTGGAGGGGAAATGAGGCAGGGCTGTGGGAAGAGCAAGGGGTCCAGCCTCACCACGTGCCACCTCCTGGGGCAGGACAGGGCAGGCAGGAGAGGCTGGCACTGTGACTGTGCTCCCCTGGCACCTGGGCTGCCTTGGCATGCTGGCCCCCGCCTGCCTGTGCCGGTGGCAAGTGGCTGAGTGCCCACCCACCCACCTGCTGCCGTGTCCCCGGGGCGGCCAAACCCCTCTGTGAACGTGTGTGACCCCCGCGATGTTGGCAGCAGCACCGCGAGGACCCTTGGGGGCCCTGAGCCCCCACCCATGGCTGTGGTGGCTGCATGGACCCACGGGGGCCAGAGCCCCGAGCCCCAGGACTGCTACCCAGGAGACCCCGATGTCAGTGGGACCTGGCACTGGTGCCCCCACCCACAGGGGGCCCGGTGAGGCCCCAGTGGCACCTGATCCCAGTGGGGCCCGACTATGGTGCACCCACCTGTGGGGGTCCTGGTGAGACCCCAGTGTCACTGGGACCTGGCCCTTGTCCCCCTACCCATGGGGGTCCTCATGACACCCAATGTCAGTGGGACCCAGCCCCGCTGCCCCCACACACTGGGGTCCCAGTGAGACCCCTGCGATACCTGATCTTGGTGGGACCCGGCCATGGTGCACCCACCCGTGGGGGTCCCAGTGAGACCCCAGTGTCAGTGGGACCTGGTCCTTGTGCCCCTACCCGTGGGGGTCCTTGTGACACCCAATGGCAGTGGGACCTGGCGCTGCTGCCCCCACCTGCGGGGGTCCCAGTGATATCCTGATGTCAGTGGGACGTGGCCCCGCTGCCCCCACCCACAGGGTGAGCCCCCGATGTCAGCAGGACCCAGCCCTCCCAGCGCTCCCCCCCGCGGGGGGCCCGCTGAGCCCCCGGTGACACCTGATCCCGGTGCCGGTGCCGGTGGGCCCGGGGCGGCGGCGGGCGCGCGCGCGGGGGCGCGGCGGCGGCGGGCGCGCGCGGGGCGGAGCTGGGTGCCGGGGGCGCGGGCGGCTCCGGCTCGGTTCTCCTCCATTCATCGGGATCGCGGCGGGCTCCGCGGCGGCGGCAGGATGGCTGCTCGGCTGCCCGCGCTCCTGCCCCTGCTCCCGCTGCTGCTGCTGGGCCGGGGGCCGCCGGGGGCCCTGGGCAACCGGCACGCCGTGCACTGGAACAGCTCCAACCTGCAGTGAGTGCGGGGCGGGCGGCGGGCCGCGCGGGGGAGGCCGCCGGTACCGGCACCGGGAGGCGGCGGAGGCGGCGGAGGCGGCGGGGGGGGGGGGTCCCCGGGGTCGGGCGGGGCGGGGGGCGCCGGCGGGAAGGACGCGGCGGGGGCGCGCCGAAGGATGCGCGACGAGGCGGCGGCGGCGGAGGGGGAGGGAGGAGGGTGGGGGGGCGACACCGGGCTGGGGGCGCGCGCGCCGGGGCTGCGGGGCCCCCCCCCTCCCCGGTGTCGGTGTCCGCGCGACGCCCCCGTGCGGGCGGGGCTCCGGGACCCCCCCGGTGCCGGTGCGATGCCCCTCCCGGCCCCGCGCACCTCGCCCTGCCCGCGGAGGCGGCGGCGGCGGCGGCGCGGGGGGGGGGGGGCGGCAGCCACCCGGCCGGCCCGACCCGACCGGCGGCGGCTCGGGGCCCCGGGGCTGCGCTGCCGGGCGGGGCACCGGCGGGGTTGGGCTCGCCGCTGCAACGGGGTTCGGTGCGGGAGCGGGTGGATCGGTGGCACCGGGGGGCCGACCCCCCCCCCCCCTCCTCGACGGCGCTGACCCGCCCCGCGGCGGGCACTGGGGGGCCGCGGGGAGGGCACGGCCGGGTCCCCCCCGACTCCGGTGCGCCGGGCCGGGCAGGGGGTTTCGCTGCGCCGCTCCCGCCGCCAGACGCGCCCCCCGCCTGTCTGGGTGCGGGAGCGGCACCGGCGGCGCGGCGGGGGGGGGGGGCCCGCCGGGTGCCCGCCAGCCCCCCCCCGCATCGGGCGGGCGGCGGTGCCATCCCTGGGGCAGCAGCCGGGGGCTGCTGGGGGGGGTGTGCGGGGGGTTTCGCGGGGGCGAGCTGTGGAAATCGCCGTCGTGCCCACGGCCACCGGGAGCGGAGCCGCCGGGAGCCCGGGCGATCGGTAGCCACGGACCCGCGGCACCTCCCTCACGCCCTGTGGTGGGGGCTGCGCCCTCCCCTCGCCCACCCGGGGGGGGAGGGTGGTGCGCGGCCCCCACACCTGGGGCTGGCATGGCTGCGCCGGAGGGACGCAGGCACCGCAGACATTGGGGTGGCAGTGGGCGCTGCTGGACTGGGGGTCCGTCCCCCCCCCGGGGGAGGGGGGCTGCGAGTGGGCGGTGGGTCCCTGGCCCCCTCCCCGGGGACTGGGGAGCTCAACCTGCTGCCGTCGCCCCTCTTCCCTCGCTGGTGCGAGCACGCAGGGGTGTGGCGGGGACGTGCACCCAGCCAGAGCATCCTCCGGTTCCCACTGGTACTGGGGGGTCCCCTGGGCTCCCCCCGCCCTGCTCCCCTTTGTGCAGGGAGGGAGCGTCCCCCCCCCAGCAGCTCCTTCCCCTCCCATTGAGATTGTGTCGCCAGGCGGAAGCCTGGGCCCCATAAATTGTGCATGTGTGCGACGTGCCGAGGCGCAGCACAATGGCGAGGCGCTCGGCTCGCCCCAGCGCGCTCGGGCATCCCCCCCCCGTGCCCGCTCCTCTGCCTGGACCCCGATCTCCTCCCCACGCCATGACATTGCCGGGACCTCGGCGGGTGGGAGACTCCCGCCCTCCCACCCTCGCCCCGCCGTGACTGAGGGGCTACGTCTCCCCACCCCATCACCTGCAACCGTGTGCCGTGACCCGGCACTGCCCTGGCACCTCCCGAGGGATGGGGCGGAGGGGGTGCCAGCGGTGCCCCCGCCGTGCCAAGCCAGGGGTGGCACAGCCAGACGCCCGCGCCCACTGTGCACACGTCTCTGGCACGGCTGCGAGCGTCCGGCTCAGGGCACGGGCGGCGCGGTGGGGGCAGCTGCGGCAGAGACGTGTCCTAGGGACTCCGGGAGCGCTGATATTTATTGTTAGGCAGTGCGGCAGCTCGGCCGCAATTATAGCCGCACGGCAAAGTGTCTGGATTAGATAAATTATGGGGGGAATTAGGCTCCCTGGGCCGCAGCCTGCAAATCCCAGCAACCCCGCCGCAATCAGAGCAATAAACAAACCCCGCAGGGCTCTCCGGGGAGGGGGGGGCACGCCGGCAGGCTCGGCTGCAGGCCGCTCCTCAGGGGCTGCGCCAGGCACCCCAGAAATGTATCGCATCTCCTTCCGCACCATCCCAGGTGCCCCTGTGACTCCCCTTGGCAGGAGGATGGGGCGAGCGGCTGCCTCACGGAGCCCACCCGCAGCACCTGGGGTCCCAGGGTGTCTTGGGGAGCCGGGGGCTGGCAGTGGCTTGTCCCCTTTGGGCACATGGCTGGGTTCCTCTGGTCCCCTGGCCACCACGGCGGATGGCTGGTGGTGCTAGGGGGCTGGAAGGGCCATGGGTGGGCAAGGCACCCCCTCCTGCAGTGGGTTTGGGGTGCTGATGGCGAAGCTTGGGGGAGGTGTGAAGGTGGGGTGTGAGGCTCGGGGCAGCACAGGTGCTGTCTGTGTCCCATCGTCTCCACTGGTGGCAGCCGACAAGCCCCGGGGGCGTGGGATGATCCTTGTCCTGTCCCTGCCCTCTGCTCCCAAGCCCTGCTGGGAACAGCCGCGGTGGCACGGGGCAGAGGTGCGGGGTGGCCGCGTCCCACCCAGCACTGACATTCAGGGGGGCTGTGTCCCTGGGGTGCCCCATGGTGTGGGGCCAGGGGCTCCTAGGGGTGTCCGCAGCTGAGCTGGGCCCGGCATGCCAGTGCGCATGGGATGCCACCTCCCTGCTGGGTGTCCCGGATGCAGTTTGTCCCTGTGCATGGGCACAGGCATGGCCCGGTGCTGCCGCAGCCCCCAGGAACCCCCCGGAGTGGGTTGGGGTGAGCCACGCTGCGCCCCTGGCGCTGCTGCAGGGACCGAGGGCGCCGGTGCCCGAGGGGTGCCCCGTGCTGTGGAGGGGGCAGAGCGGGGTGGCTGCAGGATGGGGGTACAGGGGGTGCTGGTGCCCGGCTGAGGCAGGCAGGTTGGAGCCCACCTGCGTGCGGGGAGCATCGCGTGCGGGCCCCCCCCCCCCCGCAGCTGCCAGCGCTGCCGCCACCGCCACGCTCCTCTTCAAGGCAGCTTTTATCTGGCTGACTTTGTGTTGCAGGCGGTGAGAGCCGGAGCGGGCTCTCGACAGCCCTTACGCGGAGCAGCCTCTCCCGGGGGAGCGTCTGGTGCGGGAGAGGAGCCGCGTCCCCGCTCTGCGCCCACCGGGAGGGACTGGGGGTGCCCGGATTCCTGGGTCCTCTGCAGCTGCTGGACCCCAACAGCGGGGCCGTGCCCGGCCAGATCCTTCCATTGCATCCATTGGCACCCATGGGGCTGGGGGATGGTGTCACCTGCAGCAGGAGGGACCCCGGCGGGTCCCAGGGGCACCCAGCAGGAGGCGCCGTGGGGCGTGGGTCAGTTGCACCCAAGGAGGGGCTGTTCCCACCCTGCTGCGGGGCTGGAGGTGGGGAAGGTGGTGATTAAACCTCTCGGGGACTAATTACCCATCCCTGCTGGCTGCAGTGTCCCCAGGTGCGCTGGGGGGGGCTCTGCTGCCCCGCGGCTGTGCCCCCCAGGCTGGTCCCTGTGGGGCACAGAGCCCCCGGCCACCCATGGGTGCTGGCTGCGGCGCTGGCGGGAGCTGCTACCCGTGGGCAGAGGGTGCCGTGCCCTGTGAGTCACCGCGGCGGGCGGCACCAAGCCCCGGCAGCGCGGCCGGGGCCCACAGCGTTCCCGTGGGAGAAGGGGCTGTGGTGTCGGGGTGCGGGGGCCGTCCCGGGGTGCAACAGGGCCGGGGCCACCCGCTCCCGCCCAGGCTGGTAATTGAGTCACTGGTTGCAGATTGATGGTTTAATTAAAACCCAATTAGAAACCTCATTGATCTTGTTAGCAAAGCGGGAAGGTCCGGGCTTTAGCGGGGATTAAAGGGATTGCATGGCCGTCGATAGGGACGGGGGGGTACGGAGGCACCTGTAGGGTGGTGCTGGGGGTCCCGGGGCACTCGGGGAGGGCTGTGCCCATCACCCCAGGGTGGGCACTGCCCCATGGCCCCACGGTCCTTTCGCCCATCACCGCGTCCCCGGGGAGCTGCCCCCGTCTCCCCAGGAGCCCTGATTCCCTGGTTGGGGGGGGAGGTGGCCCCAGGGACGCCGTGTGCCGGCGGTGCCTTTTGTGCCCGCAGCTTGCAGCTGCGCCAGGCGTGTTGGGGGGAGGCCGGGGGGGGACACACGGGACGGGGACCGTGCTGTGGCGCCATGCCACCCGTGCGCGTGGGCTGTGTCGCAGGCGCTGTCTGCCGAGCCCGCGCGCGTGTGTGCGGCCGTCTGGGCACCGTGACTGTGCGGCGCTGGCTGCGTGGGGAGGGCTGGCATGGCGGGGCGTGGGTGGTGGGTCTGTCCCTCCGGCTCCTCTGGCCGTCTGTCCGTGGGGGATCGATGCGCTTTCGCCTCTCGCTGTGGCGCGGGGTGACGGGAAGGGGACCGTGTAAATCAATGGCACTTTTTTGTTCCCCGGCTGATCAATGGGCCCTGGATGTGCCAAAGGACGAAGCTGCCGGAGCCAAACAAAGAATCCAGCTGGGCTGGGGGGGGTCTGCCCCGGCCACCAGTGCTGGGGCCACCACGCTGTCACCTGCATCAGGGGATGCCCCGCGTCGCCCCGGTCCTCACCACTGTCACCACCAACATGGGATGCTGAGCCCACGCCATGGGGATGAGCCTCCAGAGCGCGGGGGTCCAGCTGGGGGTCTTGTCCCACCCTGGTGCCGCTGCTGCCGGGGCCGGGGTGTGCTGCAGTGCACCAGGCGCTCCCTAGCAGTGCATGAGCGAGCGTGCGGCGCTCAGCCTAGATTTATCACAGCAGATGGGAGCGGAGCGGCCGCCCAGCCTCACCAGTGGCTGCGGCTTGCCAGGTAGCCGGGATCCTGCCGGTGCGGGGCCGGTGGGCGCCGAGCCGAGCCCGCGCTCAGGACGGTTCTGCCAGGGGACATCCATCTGCCCAGCGCCGACAGGCTGCTGGAAGGTACCACTGCCTTGCAATGCCCTGCTCTAAAAATGCAGTCGTGCAGAAGAGATGCTGCCTGTTCTGCTCCTGCGCTTAACCCTTTGGGCACCGCTGGAGCCCGTCGCACCCCGCCAGCTGCACCGCGGCTGCCACAGCCCAGGGGGGGGGTCCGTCCTGACCCAGGTTGCCTGTCACTGGGGCTTCCCAACAGCTGTGGGGGCTGGCAGGGAGTGGGCAGCCCGTGCCCGCTCTGGGGTGGGTGTCGGTGAGAAAGGAGGCTCAGACCCCCGCTCTGGGTGTCTGTTCCCATCCTCCTGCCCGAAAACAGGGCCTGGGGGCTCCCTGCCCACTGCTGGCATCGGGCCGGGCACGTGGCTCTGCCTGCCCTGCACTGCCGGACGCTGCCGCAGGCAGAGCTCGGGGTGCTCCGGTGATGGCATTGGGGCTGCCAGGATTCGGGGGCATCCAGCTGTGTGGGGGGTTGCCCTGCGGTCAGGGTGCAGGGGCTGAGCATGGCGGGGATGCAGCACCGTGGCCTAAGCTGCTGCCCGAGCCCCCTGGGCATGCCCTGGGCCATGGTGGCCCTGTGGCTCTGCCCATTCGGGGCTCTGCTCCGGCCGCTCCCCGCTGGCGACGGACGCTCTGATGCCTGCAGGCTCCCAGCACACGATGGCCAGCGATGGCCGTGGGGAGCGTGGCCCACACCCTCTGGGGTCCCCCGCACCTCCCCGTTGCGACGCTGGTGTGCCCCAGTCCAGGGCAGACCCCAGCGCAGCGTGGGGCAGCGCTCGTTAGCAAGGCTGTTTGTTTACCAGGAGCCACACTTCTTAATGAGCGTGGGGTCCCGGGGGGGTGCATGTGCCTCAGCGCTGGGTGCCGCAGGGGAAGGGGGGGGTTACATCTCCCCGGCACCCCAGGACAGGGTTTCCCCTGGCACAGCGGGAGATGGTGCCCGGTGTCGCTCCCGTGGGCACAGAGACCAGGGCCGATCCCGGGGAACGCGCTTCCTCTGGTCCCTCACTCCCCTAGCACAGCCATGGCGCGGCCGTGGTGAGCACCGGTGCCCATCCCGGTGTGGGGCAGCCGGCTCGGGGCATGCTAGCGTCCCAGCCCCGCGTCCCGCACGGAGTTAATTGCAATTTTCTCCTTGGGGCCATTTCTTTAATAACAAGCCTTTTTCTCTCCTTTCCCCCCCCCCTCCCTTACCCCCCCCCCCCTTCCCACCACATCAAAGAGGGAAGATGAAAGGTCCCGGGCGCCCTGCGGAGCAAGGGTGGCTGCCTCAGCACCTTGCTGGCGGAGGAGTTGCCTGGCGGCCGGCGAGTGCCGGGCTGGGCTGGCGAATAGCGGCTGCGTGGCGAGGGAGGTGCCGCGTGGGGCTGCGCTCCCTGCCCCACGGGTGGCGAGGCCTGCCGTCAGCCCCCCCGCATCCCCCGGTGCTGGGGTGGCATGGCTGCTTGAGTCCCCCATTGCCGGCAGATGCCAGGTCCCCCCTTTTTGGTTGTCTCTCCGGCACCCGGTTCTGGGGCGCTGCGTGCCAGGGTGCCGCGGGCGCTGGCCGGGTGCCGGGGCTCCCCAAACACCGCCAGGGGCGGTTGGGCAGGGTGGGGTGTCTGCACGCGCAGCCCTGCCCGCTGCCTGCCCAGCCCTGCCGCAGACACCCAGGGAACCACCTCCGCTGCCGGCAGCACCCCAGGGGGGTGGCAGGACCCCCCGTGGGGCGAGGAGACCCCCAGCGTGGGGTCAGGAGCTTGCGACCTGGGTTTGCCCTGAAAGGGACCCCGAGCCAGAGCAGTGCCCCGCGGCGGAGCCTGGTGACGCGTGCCAGGGTTGTCCGTGTCCCGGGGGAACCGGGTGAGGGACCCCCACCGCAGCAGGGCTTGGGGGGGGCCACAGCAGCGTGGTGCAGGGGTTGAGCCGGGCGGTGGAGCGAGGTCCAGGCGGGGTCCGGCACTGCCACGGCAGCTCGGTGCAGAGCCAGCGCCTCGCAGCGCCGGCTCGTAATTAATTGGCAGGAGCAGTGGGTCAGCGCGGCGGCGAGGATTACCGCGGCCGGGATTTCCATCGGGCGCGGATTAGGAGCCAGCGGAGCCTCTCCCGAGTGGATCTGAGGGGATTGCTGCTCCTAATCAATGTAAATGAGGCTCCCCCAGGGCCACCCTTTACGGCATTAACGAACTAACGGGATTAGCCAGAGCAGGGTGAGAAATCCTCTCTGTGAGCTGCGGCGCGTGGCGGGACTGGGGCCATGGTGGGCAGTGCGGTGGGTCGGCTGCCGGGGCCCCGTGTCCCCCACACACACCCAGGGCTGCGCGGCGAGGACCCGGGGGCTGCGTCCCGCAGGGTCCCCGGTGCCCGTAACCCCCTTGGCCGGGTGGGTGGGTCGGTCTGTCCCACTGTGTCTGTCCCCTCCTTGAGGCCGCCAGCACATCCCCGGCAGGACCCCGCAGCGCTGTCTTGTGCGCCCGTGTCCTGGCTGGCGTCCCACCCCTGCCTGTGGGTTGGCACCCACGGCATCCGTCCCCAGCAGCGTCCCTCCCGCACCCCCTGAGAGGGTGACGCCACCCTGCGAGTCTGTGGGGCTGAGGTTACGCCGGGGTCCCGGTGTGTTGGGGGTGTCCGCGTAGAGGTCAAGCTGGGGGCTACCGCTGCCCCCCGGGATCTGCGCTCTGCCACTTGCCTGTTCTCCAGCCTCCGGGTCCCTTTTGCAGAGGGACCTGCATTTGGAAAGGGTCTTCTTGACACCCCTGCCCCCTTTTTCCCTTGCAGCCTGCGGCGGGAGGGCTACACAGTGCAGGTGAACGTCAACGACTACCTGGACATCTACTGCCCGCACTACAACGCCTCGGTGCCCGAGCACCGGCTGGAGCAGTACGTGCTCTACATGGTGAACGCGGAGGGCTACCGCACCTGCAACACCAGCCAGGGCTTCAAGCGCTGGGAGTGCAACCGGCCCCACGCGCCCCACAGCCCCATCAAGTTCTCGGAGAAGTTCCAGCGCTACAGCGCCTTCTCGCTGGGCTACGAGTTCCGCGCGGGGCAGGAGTACTACTACATCTGTACGTGGGGCGCCGGGCGGGACCCCCGCACAGCCCCCCCCCCCACCCCGTCCCCGACTGGGACCCCTGTGTCCCACCCCAAGCTGGGCCCCCCCACCCCCGCACTGCATCCCCGCCCCAGCCAGGACTGCCCCACCCCCCGCGCCAAACCCCCCAGCTGGTCCCCCTGCCCCCCCCCCGACTGGACAGCTGCACCCCCCCCGAGGAGTGGGCACCTCCCTGCACACACACCCCCCCCAGTTGGGCAGCTGCAGCACACCCACCCCCCACCCCCCCCCGCCAGGAGCAGGCACCCTGAGCTCAGGGATGGGGGTTTGGGGTGGAAGGGGGGGGGTGGGGGGGGGGGTGCGGGGGAGGGGGGGGTGATGCAGGGGTGAGATGGGGGGGGTGGGGGAAGATGGGGGTGCGGGGGAGCAGGATGGGGATGTGGGGGGGGGTGATGCAGGATTGGGACGCTGGGGGGGGCTGATGCAGGATTGGGACGCTTGGGGGGTGCTGATGCAGGATGGGAGTGCGGGGGGGGGCTGATACAGGATTGGGACACTTGGGGGGGGTGCCGATGCAGGACGGGATGCTGGGGGGGGCTGATGCAGGACGGGGATGCTGGGGGGGCTGATGCAGGATTGGGACTCTGGGAGGGGGTGATGCAGGATGGGGATGCTGGGGGGGTGCTGATGCCAGTTGGGGGTGCAAGGGGGGGGGGCTGATGCAGGATTGGGATGCTGGGGGGGCTGATGCAGGACGGGGATCCTGGGGGGGGCTGATGCAGGATTGGGATGCTTGGGGGGCTGATGCAGGACAGGGGCGCGGGGGGGGCTGAGGCAGGATTGGGATGCTGGGAGGGGGCTGATGCAGGCCGGGGGTGCAGGATGTTGATGCAGGTGCAGCGTCGGGGTGCAGGAGGGGGGTACTGCTGCATCCCCCCAGCCCAAAGTGCCCCCCCCCCCGGCAGGGGCAGACCCCACCATGCCCAGACCCCCTGAGCCTGCGGGTGCCCCGGGGCTGGGCTCACCCCGTCCCGCTCTTGCCTTGCAGCCACGCCGACGCACAACCACCGCCGGGCCTGCCTGAAGATGAAGGTGTTCGTCTGCTGCGCCTCCAGTAAGTACCCCCCTGCCCGCCCCGGGGGCTGCGGGGGGGGCGGCGTGGGGTCCCTCATCCCTCCCGGGGTGTTTGGGGGGGCTGCGGTACGAGGTGGCCAGGGAGTGTGACACCCCCCTCCCCCCCCCCACCCCGCATCCCCCGTCCCCTCTTCTCCCTCTTGCAGCATCGCGCTCCGGGGAGAAGCTGGCGCCCACCCTGCCGCAGTTCACCCTGCGGCCCGAGGTGAAGATCGAGGACCTGGGTGAGTTGGGCAGAGCCCCCCGCCGGCCCCGCAGCCCCACGTCCCGTCCCTCCTGACCCCCCCTCACCCCCCCCCGCCCACCACCGCCGCCGCCCCCAGGGCAGCCCCAGCCACGGGGTGGGGGTTCGGGGCCACCCCCAGTGCCACCCTCACCCTCTCGCTCTTCCCCACAGACAACTTCAACCCGGAGATGCCCAAACTGGAGAAGAGCATCAGCGGCACCAGCCCCAAGCGGGAACACTTGCCCCTGGCCGTGGCTGCCGCGCTCTTCCTCATGACGCTGCTGGCCTCCTAGCTCCCGGTGCCGGCGGGGGCCCTGCCAGCGTGGCTCCGCCGAATGGGGACCCCCCGACCTGCTGCCCCTCGTGAGAGCCGGTGGGGAACCACCGTGGGACCACCCCCCCCCTGCCCGGAGAGCCACCCCCATGGGGCAGGGGACCGCGGCACACGCCCATCCCGGCTGGGACTCGTCCCCCCGCCACCGCGCCGACGGCTGCGGCCACGTCTGCGAGGATGCGGCTCGGTGTTGCCGCGTGCACCGCACCTTCCGCCGACACCGTCCCACGGCGCTGGAGTCCTGCCCGCAGCCCACCTTGGTGCCCCGTGGCTGGGGGGCAGCGGCAGCCGGGGGAGCCCGGCGAGGGCAGGGACCCCCAGGGCCGGGCAGGCTGTACATACCTATATAGAGATCTATACATACTGTACAGAGAGCGACTATATAGATATATCTATACTGTACCATAGGCAGCAGCGCCGGCCCCGGGCTGGCTTGTACATAGTCGAACGTGTTGGATTTTCCTCGTCTTCCGTGAAGACCCGACCTATGCAAACGCACAGACACTTTTTGGGGAAAAACAAAACAAAACAAAACAAAACAACAAAAAAACCAGACTCAACCTTTTTTTCAAGTGCTTTGGCTGGTGATTTTCATATTCTGCTCTTAATCTATTAAAAAAAAAAAAAATTAAAAATAAAGAAAAGGTTAAAAAAAACCAAACAAACCCGACCCCTGTCACGGTGGCGTGCAACGCTCCCAGTCAGCCGCGGGCCAGCCCTGCCCTCCGGCGCGGTGGGCTCCGGTCAGGCGAGGGCAGCGAGCGCCGGGTGCTGACCTTCACCGTGCCACCCGCCTCGCCGGCCCCGGGCACAACGGCCCCCGTCACAGGCTTGGTGCCAGTGGCAGCGAGGGCGCCCCGGGTGCTCCCCACCATCCTGCTCCCCGCTGAGCCCCCAGGCAGCGGCACGGAGCATCCGGCAGGGAGCCGGTGCTGCCCACAGGAGGACGGCGCGGCAAAGATGGCAGGCGGTGCCCCCGGGTAAGGGCAGTGGGCAGGGCCCTTGGCATGGCACGCGTCCCCGGCATCCCTGGGGGGTGCAGTGGCCGGGAGGAGCGGGCGCAGGAGAGCCCTCCTCGCCACCGTCACCAGCTGCACGGGGGGAGCGGCCGCGGGCGGGCACCCCGATGTGCCCAGGGGCCCCGTGGGAATCCCCGTGTCGCTCTCACCGGCGCGTCTGGCTCTGCCGGGCATGCCAGCTCCTGCCGGCGTTGGGGGGGATCTAGTGCACGCCTGTCTGCGCAGCAGCTCCCGCGGGATGGGGGGGATGCCCTCGGCTCCCCTCCAGTGAGGAAAGGGATTGCGTGGGGTGGGGCTTATGCCCAGGGACCCGCTGGGGTCACACCTGGGGGGTGTTGCTGGGCTGTGTAGGAGTGGGGGTGCACCCAGCCCCATTGCTGGCACCCCACAGCCCCGGGTGGGTGCAGGGGAGCAGCCGTGTGGGTCCTGACCCTGCACCCCACTGGGCTGGGGGGGGCCCAGTGCCTGCAGGAGGGGGGTGGCTGCTCTGCCCATAAGGCAGCGTGGGACCAGGGGGGCTGCGGCCCCTCTCCCAGTGGGGGCAGACGTGTTGCAGATGGGTCAGGGGGTCCCCGCAGCCATCGCAGTGGGGCGGCTGCTCTTCCCCCACCCCGGCAGGCGCTGCTGGGCGGTGGCTCGGCGTCCCGCCGGCCCGGGCTTGTCCGGGTGCGGGAAGAGCCGGCGAACCCGTCAGACGGGTCCTCCGAGCGCTCCCGGCAGGCACCGGGCTCCCCGCGTCCCCCCGCGCTCCCACAGGCCTGGCCCATTGTGGGGCTGGGGACCCTGCCCTGGAACCCCCTCCCTGGGGACGCGGGTGCCACCCGGCTGCCAGCCCCGGGCTGGAGCTGCGTGGGGTGGCCGGGGTCCAGCCGGGGCAGTGTCACCCAGCGCTGCCGAGGGCCATAGCCCCCCAGAGGGTGGCTGACGGGGACCAGCCGCAGCCCAGTCCTGGTGCGTGGCTGTGCTGGGGCACGGGCAGGGTGGGCTGGTGCAGCCTGGTGCATCGTTGGGGGGAGCAGGGGACTGAGTCAACCACCCCGACATGGCACGGCACGGCACGGCACGGCGAGCGCCACTTGCAAAATCCCTCCTGCCGCTTGCCTCGACCTTGGCACCGCTCCCTGGCATGTGTGTGGCACCGGTGGGGACTGGCCACCCAGCCCTGCTCCGCTCCGTGCCCTCGGGCAGGGCGCAGTATGACATGCCAGGGGCAGCCCGGACCAGCCAGGAGACTCCTGGGGTGCTGCCATGGGGGATCCCCGAGCCCTGCTGCCCCAAGGCAGGGGGGAGCCCTTGTTGAGACCCCAGCTCTGGGGCTTGGGTGCCCCCCCGGGTGCTGGAGAGGTTTCCACGGTCCCGGCGGCAGGTCTGGCTCTGGGCACGGGGTGTGCACCGGGACTGGCCGCATGGCACGAGGCTGTGCATCACCCCATGGCAGCAGCCATCCTCCCCAGGCAGGGCTGGGTGCATCCCACTCTCCGGCCAAACGTGTAAGGGCCTGGCGTGGCCAGCCGGCCACGGGGACGTGGCTCTGCCCCTGCCACGCGCAGCCTGGCGTCGGGCCGTGCCTACCTGCCGGGCTGCACGCAGCCGGCACGGCACGTCACCTTGGCCTTCGCTCCCGGCCGCGGACTGGATGGTTCCTCTTCCTCCCCCGGCCTCGCGGCCGGTGACGTCAGCGTGTGCAGGGGCTGGAGCGCACCTGGGTGTCCCGAGCTGTGAAACCATAAATAGTTTGTCACAAGCTCGGCGGCCTCTGGCCGGCCCCACCTGCCCCGTGCCGCTCTGCCGCCGCTGTTTATGGCACGAAATGGCTTCACCTTTGTCCTGCAAACTGCAGGCGGCGTGGACACCGACCCCGTTCCACAGTCACGCAGGGACGGCCCCCAGCGCGGCACGTACCAGGCGGCGTGGCCGTGACCGCATACACGTGCATGCCACCGCTGGCACTGCCCACCGTCATGGTCGCCCTGTCCCTGCCACTGCTTGTTGCCCACTGTCAAGCCCTGGGTGATCCAGCATGTAGACGTAACGGGGCACCCTCCAGCCCCAGCTGGTCCCTCGGGCTGTCCCCTTTTGCCACAGGCCAGTGACACTGGGATTTGGGATTTGGCCAGGTCCCTGTGACCTTGCTCCCAGCCAGGTCCCCATGCCCGGGGCTGGGGACCACAGCGGAGGGGACAGGGGAGCCCCTCAGGTGACAGCGCTGGGTACCACACCCCAGTCCCATGGGACAGATCCAGCGTGGTGCTCCAGGAGGTTTGTCACCCCCCGGGGCTCGCACCAGCCCTTCTGGAGGGGGGGGACAGCCTTGGCCGCTGGGCTTTGCCAGGGGCTGCACGGCCCCCCCCATCACTGCTCCCTGCCTCAGTTTCCCCAGGCACCCGGCACAGGCGCAGCTGGTCTCTGCCGTGGTGGGGGCAGTGATGGGGCAATGCCGGGACCCCGGGGAGGGAAGCGACTGCGGTGCCAACCGGCTCCCACCACCCTCCGGCTGCACCTGTCTGCATGGCTTGTACGTGCCACGCTCCGGCTCTCTGATCCCGGGGAGGTGGGGGGGAAGTTCCCAGGAGGTGCTGCCCGGTACAAGCCACAGCAGCGCCAGCTCCCCGGGAGCAAGAGGCCTGGCAGAGTCATCATGGTGCCGGGGATGATGTCAGGCCCAGCCGCAACAAGGGAGGATGAAAGGGAAGAAGCGGGTCCCCCTCCCGCCGGAGGGTGAGGAGAGAAGCCGGGGCGTGGGGAGGACACGAGGGCTGCGGGTGGGACGTGGGGCACCCAGCCCCACAACCTCGGCCCTGTGGGATCCCTCGGCTGCCAGAGCCGACAGCCGCTCTCCGGTTAGAGCAGCGGTGCCGGCGCCTGCCCGAGCCCCTCCAGCGTGCCAGGGGAGCGCTCCTCGCACGGCTGCAGCGGCGGGCATGCAACATTACCCACAATCAATGGATCATTATGCAATAAACAAGAGGAAAGTTGTTTTGCAAATGCGGCTGAGTTATCACTTCACAACACGGGGCGGCGGAGCATCTCTCCGCCGAGGCTTAACAAGGATGGATCGGTGTTGGGGGCAGATGGGAGCAGATAGCGAGCCCGCCGTGCTCCCCGCCGGGCAGCCGGCAACGCGCCCGCTGCGCCCGCAGCCCCCCACCCTGCGCCAGGGGGTCACGGGGGGAAGTGTGGGGTGGGGTGGGGGGCGGAATTTCACAATGCGGAGCGAGGGGAGCAGGGCAGGGGATGCTTTTGGGGTCCATCCAGAGCTGGAGCAAAGCCCTGGGAGAGCAGAGGCAGGTGATAAGGGCGGGGGGAAGAGAAGGAGGAGGAGAAGGAGGGGGGGGGGGGCTGCCCTGCTACCCCCAGCTCCCCCCGGGACCCCAGCACCCTCTTAGCAGCCCCCGCAGCTGCTGCTTGCCCAGGGGCTCCTGGTGTCCCCCAGCACCTCAGGTAAGGGGGTCCCCATGGGGAGGGCCAGGCCTGTAGGGTCCCCCCTCCCTCAGCCAGACCCCACTGTTGCCCCCCGCCGAGGAGGGGACAATCACAGCTCGGACCCTTTTGCCCCGAGCACCGGGGGGGGTGTCACACCGCCTTCGGGCGGGGGGGGGAAACAGCCCGGCCTTCACCCCATCGCCGCCCTGAGGCACCGGGGTGACCCCCCTGCCCAAGGGTGGCGGTGCCACCGGGCAGGACCTGCCCCCCCCCCCCGACCCCCGCCGCCACCGGGCAGGACCTGCCCCCCCCCCGACCCCCGCCGCCTTTGTGTGTCGTCCCCGCCCCGCCGGTGTGTGGGGGGGTCCCTGCCCGGTGCCGGCCGTGCGTGGGGCCGCTCCCCCCGCCCCCCCCCGGCCCCGCGCCGCGCTGCCGGTGTTGTTGTTGTGTCTCGGCCCCGGTGCGCGGGGCGGGGCGGGGGGCGGGCGGCGGCGGGGCCGTACTTAAGGCGGGGGCCGGGCACGGTGCCCGCCCGGCGGAGCGCGGCCGCGGAGCGCATGGAGCGGCGGCGGTGGGTGCCCCTGGCCCTGCTGGGGCTGGGGTTGTGCTGGGCGGCGGCGGCCGAGCGCCACACCGTCTTCTGGAACAGCTCCAACCCCCGGTGAGTGCCGCCATCCCCCACCCCCTCCGGTACCGGGACCCGGCGGCCCCGAGGGCGCGGACGGCGCCGCTCCCCGCCGGGGCTGGGCGCTCCCCGGCGGCCTTTGTCCGGGGCGGGCGGTGGGGACGGAGCCGCCGTGGGGCTGGCGTGGGGGGGGGGATGGGGATGGGGATCGAGCCCGGTGTGTAACCGCGGCGGGGCCGGCGCTGGGGTGGCGGCGGGGCCGGTGCTGAGCCCCGGCGGGGCGGTCCCGGGGCGCAGCCGGGGGGAGCGGCGCGGCCGGTCCAGGTGCGGGCCGGGGTGGGGGGTGAGGGGGGGGGAGGCACCGGCGCGGGGGGGGGGGGGCCTTTCCGTTCCCAGGGCCGAGCGGGAGCGGGGCCTCTTCCTTCCCCGTGGGGGTGGCGCGGCGCCAGCCCCGGCGCCGGGGCACAGGGAAACGTGTTGACAAACATGGGGCTGGCCCCGGCTCCCGCCGCCCGGGCAGGATGTGGGGGGGGGGGGGGCTGACCTAGACCGGGTCGTCGTGTCCCCCCCACCGATGTGCTCGGGCACCGGCCCTAGGGCCGGGCCGGGGCTGTGACCCCATCCCAGGTATCGCCCCCCCCCCCCCCCCCGGGGCTATAGGGGTGTCCCCCCAGGCCATGACCCCCCCGGCAGCAGATCCCCGAGGAGTGCCTGTCTCGTCTTAATGGGTGCCCCCCAGGTACCAGACCCCCCGCTCTCCCCTAGGCTGTAGAAGTGCCCCCCACCCTGGCACCAGTTCCCTAGGTTTTAGCATTGCCCCTCCCCAGGCTGTAGGGGTGCCCCATGCCCCAGGCAATGCCCTCCCCACTAGATGCAACCCCCCCCAAGCTGTAGGGGTGTCCCCCTGACCCGGACCATGACCCACAGGCTGTTGGGGTGCCCTCCCAGGCACCAGCTCCCTAGGTTTTAGGGGTGCCCCCCCAGGCTGTCGGGGTGCCCCATACCCCAGTCGATGCCCCCCCCCGGTTGTAGGGGTGCCCCCCCACTAGACACCAGCCCCCCTCTAGCTGTAGGGGTGCCCCCTTCGGGAGGGAGGGGTCCTGCAGAGTTTGAGAACCAGGGCAGGCACCCATGGGTGGCCGTGCCTTCCCGAGGCCGCCGCAGTCGGGGAGGTGAGGGGACCCTGCGGAGGTCCCCGGCCAGCTGCCAGTCTGTCCCCCCACCCCAGCCCCCCGGGTGAGGTGTGGGGCGCAGCAGGCGCTGGAGCCGGGCCGGCTGCCCCACGGGCGAGAGCTGCCGCTGCCGCCTGGCTCCAGGAGCGCTGGGACGGGCAGGGTGCGCGTCCTGGCGGGTCCCCTCCCTGCTCCACGGCTGCTGGGGCCGCGGGGAGCGCAGGGAAAGGGGGTGCGCTCGCTGCAGGGGGTGCAGGGGGATCAGTCTGGGGGGGGGCTCTTCCTCCCAAAGCCAACCTGGGCACTGCCAGGCGGACCAAAGTTTGCCTGTCTCGGACTCTGAGGAGCTGCTGGGGGCAGGGAGCTGTTCTCCCTTAGCCTTGATAATCAGTTTGGGGGTGCAGGGGGAGCCCCCCCAGGCCTCTCCCCACTGGAGCTGACCCCCCTGCGCACCCTCCTGCGGCAGGTTCCTGGCGAGCGACTACACGGTGGAGGTGCGTCTCAACGACTACCTGGATATTATCTGCCCCCACTACGAGGAGGGGAACGTGGACCCCCGTGCCATGGAGCGCTACACGCTCTACCTGGTGGAGCCCGAGGAGTTCCAGGCCTGCAAGCCCCGATCCAAGGAGCAGATCCGTTGGGAATGCAACAAACCCAGCGCCCTGCACGGCCCGGAGAAGTTCTCGGAGAAGTTCCAGCGCTTCACACCTTTCACGCTGGGCAAGGAGTTCAAGGAGGGGCACAGCTACTACTACATCTGTGAGTGCCCGGGGGGTCCCTGCTGTGGGGCTGGGGGGTCCCTGCCGGGCTCCCCCCCACCTAACCTCCATCCTCCCTTGCAGCCAAGCCCATTCACCACCACGGCGAAGCATGCCTGAAGCTGAAGGTGACGGTGGCTGGCAAAGGCAGTGAGTATTGCCCGGTTCCCCCCTTCCATGGCACCTGTGCCCCCTCCCCCCCCCCTCGCAGCATCGGTGCCCAACTCGGCCTCTCCGGAGCTGAGTCACGGCCGGCCCATGGCCCCCTGCCAGCCCTGGGGGGTGGGTGCCTGCGGCTTGGCCGGGAAGGTGCTGGTGGTGGGGGGGGAATGGTCCCAGTAAAACCTGGCTGCTGGCTGGGGGGGGGGTCAGGGGGGCTGCCCTTCACCTGCCTGACCCCCATGTTTGCTTTGCAGCTCAGGCACCGCCTGCCCCGGCTGCTACTCCGAGGGGGAGGATCCAGGCAGGTAGGTTGGGGGCTGCTGTGGGGCTGGTCCCTCCTTAGGCGGGGGGCGGGGGGGAACCGGGCGGCAGGATGGGTGGCAGCCCCCACACGGGCTGGCATGGGGTATGGCACACACACACCCCCCGCCCCAGGGACGCTCATGACTCCTCTCTCCCCACAGACGACGCGGCTGCCCACGTGCTGAGGAGCGTGGGGCAGAACTCGGCGATGCGGGGCAGCAGCCCCTTCACCTTCGTCAGCCTCCTCCTGCCCCTCCTGGTGCCGCAGGGGCTGTGAGCCAACCCCCCCCGGGACCTGGATGGACCAAGGCTGTGGCGGATGCTGGGGACCCCCGTGTCCTCGGGCGCGCCGTGGGGTGGCCTGAGGAAAGGATTTGTCAGTATTAGAGAGGGCCAGAGGGGCCCGCAGCCAAGCTGAGTAGCCCAAGCCCTGGGGCCACCCTGGCTTCCCCGGCCCTCGCCGGGGACTGAGTGCCACCGAGGGGCTGCGTGCCCGGCCTGGAGGGGCGCGGGGGGCTGGCACCCCTGCCCCAGGAGCTGAGACCGTGGGGTGTCTCTCTCCGCTGTGGGCTCGGACTGTGACGTGACCCGCAGGCGGGGACGCGGTGCTGGCCCTGTGGCCAGCCGGGTGCCAACAGTGCCCTGGGGCTGTTGTCCCTTGCCGTCACCGGCTCTGAGAGCCTGGACGTGCTCCATTTTTTTTTTTTTTTTTTTGGTTTTTCCTGGCAGCTACAGATCGGGGCCATGGAACCCCCCCACCTTCCCCATCCCTTGTCCCAGTGCAAAGGGGGACAGAGAGCTGCCCCCACCCTGGAACTCCCTTCCCCTCTGCAGGGTGCCAGAGGGGACACCCACCCATCCCCCCCCCCCCCCAGCACCCTGCGTGGGGTGCTTTGCCCCCCCTCCCCCCCATTTGTACAGCTTTCTACTACGGGAATTTTTATACAATTGTCTTGAATAAATAACCAAGACCACGCTGAGCACCTGGGGGCGGAAGGCGGGGGGGGGAGGGGGGAAGTCCCATTCCCCCCCCACTACCGTGGGGCTGGACTTTACCGGCCAGGCCTGGCCTTGGAGGGATGTGCAGGAATGGCCCGTGCGGGGCATTTGTGCTGGTTAATTAATTAATTGGCCGGTGCTTGCACAGGGCTTGGAAGTGGGAAAGTGTCCCAGCGGGGCTGGCGCTATCGGTTGTTTTTATCATCTGGTGACAAAACCCTCCTTGGGGGGGTGGGGGGGGAATGTTCCCCTCTTTTCCCCCCGCACTGGGATGAGCTTCCAGAGCCCGGCGGGGGGGGGAGGCGGGTAGGGGAGCCAGCCTGGACGGAGCCTGAGAGCCGCGGGAGGGGGTCCCTGGGGACATGTGGGCTTGGGGATGGGGGGCTGAGGGAGGTGGGATCTTAGGGCATTGGGGTCGCGTGGATGCGTCCCCCCCCTCCACCCCCCCGGCACGAAGTGTGAGTCCCGTCGGAGGTGGGGTCCCAGGGATGTGGCACCTGGGGGACCTTCGGGGTAGGGGGGGACACAGGGATGTGGGACACACGTTCCCCCCCCCCCCCACGAGGTGTGAGCCTCGGGGGAGGCGGGGTCAGAGGGATGGGGCTTCTGAGGGGGTGGGGGACCCCCGAGGGACGCAGGGGTCGGGGGAGGTGGGGTGACAGGGATGGGGGACCCCAGGCGTGTGGCATCTGGGGGGGCGGGGGACCCCGGGCATGCAGGGTGCTGGGGGGGGGGTGGGCTCCCTGCACCGGGGACACGGGACACCGGGGGCGGGGCGTGTGTCGTCCCCGTGTCGTCCCCCCCCCCCCCAGCCGTGGGGTGCTGCTCCATGGCGGCGCCCCCCCCTGCCCATTGCCGTGGCGTCGGGGCTGCCCGCCCGCCTCCCGCCCCGCCCGCTGCCCGGTCCCTCCCCGGTAGTGCGTCCCGCCCCGCCCCGCCCGCCGCGGGCAGCGCCGCCCCCGCTCCCCGCCGGTGCCCGGTGCCGCGGCCCGGTATGGCCCCGCCGCCGCTGCTGCCCGCCGCCTGCCTGGCCTCCACCCTCGCCATGTTCGGGACCGGGCTGTGAGCGCCCGGGGGGCGGCGGGGGGGCGGCGGGGCCGGGCCCGGGCTGCAATGGGGCCGGGGAGGGGGGTGTTGGGGGGTGCAATGGGGAGGGCACAGGAGGAGTTCGGGGGTGCAAAGGGGGAGTGTCTGGGGGTGCAACAGGGGCCATGGGGGGGCCTGGGGTGCAATGGGGGCCATGGGGGCAGTAGGGGGTGGGGGTGCAATGGGGAGGGCACAGGAGGAGTTTGGGGGTGCAATCGTGGCCATGGGGGCGGTGTCTGGGGGTGCAATGGGGGTTGGGAGGGTCTGGGGGTGCACATGAGCAGTTCAGGGGTGCAGTGGGGGTCTGGGGGTGCAATGGGAAGGGCACCAGAGCAGTTCAGGAGGTGCAATGGGGGCGATGGGGTGGGGGGGGGGGCAGTGGGGGCAGCTGGGGGTCCAAAGGGGAGCACACTGGGTCCGGTTCAGGGGGTACAGTGGGAGAGGAATTGAGGGGTGCAGCGTGGCAGGCACTGAGGCTGGGGGGGGGGGCTGGTGTTGGGGGGTGACAAGGCAAAGGATGCCAGGGAATCAGGGGGTTTGGGGGTGCTGGGGGGGGCACTAAGGGCGAGGAGCTGGAGGAGAGGCAGTAGAGGGGGACTGGGAGTATTTCAGGGTGCGCGTTTCAGAGGGGGGGTGTGCCTGCTAGCTGCAAAGATTGTAAACCCCCCCACCCCCCCCCCAGCACTGCACGTCCCCCCCTCCCACGGTGCCAGGCACCCAGGAGGCCGCTCCCTCTGCTCTCCCTAGGTCTGACCTGCGCCAGATGTTGGCAACCAAGAGCGTGGAGAACATCCAGTTCCTGCCCTTCCTCACCACCGACGTCAAGTACTGGGGAGGGGAGGGGAGGGTCCCATGCAATAGCGGGGAGGGGGGGCTATATGGCACTAGGGGAGGGAAGAAGCCCCCAGGCCATGGCAGCGAGAGCCGTTTGCCCTGCAGCAACCTGAGCTGGCTGGGCTACGGCTGCCTGAAGCAGGACTGGACGCTCATCGCTGTCAACGCCATTGGGGCGGCCCTGCAGACCCTCTACATCCTGGCATATCTCTACTACAGCCCCGCAAAGGTGGGGGAGGGGGCGGCCTGGCTGGGCCCATGGGGGGAACGGGACGGGACCCTCACCCTGACCGTCCCCTCCCCTCCGCCCCAGCGCCCCGTGCTGCTGAGGAGCCTGCTGCTCCTGGCCGTGCTGGCCGCCGGCTACGGCTACTTCACCCTCCTGATTGCTGATGGGCGGACACGCTTGGCGCGCCTGGGGCTCTTCTGCAGCATCTTCACCATCAGCATGTACCTCTCACCGCTGGCTGACCTGGTGCGTGGGGCTGGGGGCTGCAGTGGCACCGGGGATGCCCAGCCTGGGACCAGCCTGACATTTGCCTCTGCAGGCCAAGATTGTCCGGAGCAAGTCGACGCGCTGCCTGTCCTTCCCCCTGACCGTCACCACCTTCCTGGCCTCCACCAGCTGGACGCTCTATGGCCTGCAGCTCCATGACCCCTACATCATGGTGAGCTGGGGCGGCAGGTGCCGAGGGATGCTCTCCCGTCCCACCCCATGCCGTACAATTCCCATCTCATCCTATTCCATCCAATTCCCATCCCCATCCCATTTTATCTCATGCCATCCCGTCCCATCCCATCCCATCCAATTCCCATCTCATCCCATTTTGTCCCGTCTCGTCCCATCCCATCTCATGCCATGCCATCCTATCCCATGCCATCATATCCCATCCCATCTCCTTCCCATTCATCCCATCCCATCTGATTCCCATCTCATCTCATTTTATCCCATCCCCATCCCATCCTATCCTATCTCATGCCATGCCATCCTATCCTGTCCCATCCCATCTCATGCCATGCCATCATATCCCATCCTGTCCCATCCCGTCCACTTCCCATTCGTCCCATCCCGTCTGATTCCCATCCCATCTCATGCCGTGCCATCCTATCCCATCCCATCCCGTCCCATCCCATCCCATGTCATGCCATCCTATCCCATCCCATCCCATGCCATCATATCCCATCCCATCCTCTCATGCCATGCCATCATATCCCATCCCATCCCATCCCATCTCATGCCATGCCATCATATCCCATCCCGTCCCATCCCGTCCGCTTCCCATTCATCACATCCCGTCTGATTCCCATCTCATCCCATCCCATCTCATGCCGTGCCATCCCATCCTGTCCCATCCCATCTCATGTCATGCCATCCTATCCCATCCCATCCCATCCCATCCTCTCATGCCATGCCATCATATCCCCTCCCATCCCATCTCATGCCATGCCATCATATCCCATCCCATCCCGTCCGCTTCCCATTCGTCCCATCCCATCCGATTCCCATCTCATCCCATCCCATCTCATGCCGTGCCATCCTATCCCATCCCATCCCGTCCCATCATCTCATGCCATGCCATCATATCCCATCCCATCTCATGCCATGCCATCATATGCCATCCCATCCCGTCTGCTTCCCATTCGTCCCATCCCATCCAATTCCCATCTCATCCCATTTTATCCCATCCCATCCTGTCCCATCCCATCTCATGCCATGCCATCCTATCCCATCCCATCCTGTGCCATCCCATGCCATGCCATGCCATCCCATCCCATCATCTCATGCCATGCCATCATATCCCATCCCGTCTGCTTCCCATTCGTCCCATCCCATGCGATTCCCATCTCATCCCATCCCATCTCATGCCGTGCCATCCTTTCCCATCCCATGCCATGCCATGCCATGCCATGCCATGCTGTCCTGTCCCATCCCATCCCATCTCATCCCGTCCAACTCCCATCCCATCCCATCTTATCTTGTCCCACCCCGTCCTGTCCCCCCCCCCCCCGCCGTGTTCAGCTCAGCGGTTGGCACGGGGCCGGCCCCCGTCCGGCGGCGTCTGTGTCACACAGCAGAGCCCGTGACTAGGCTCGGCGAGATGAGTATTGATTGTAATTAATTAGATGGTATAAGGCCAATAAATCTCCCCCGGCAACGCAGGGCTGGTGGAGCGGTGGGGGGGGGGGGGGGGGCGCAGCAGTGCTGTGAGCCGGGTAAATCCGCTCCCCCCACCGTGTCCTCCTGCAGGTCCCCAACGTGCCGGGGATCGTCACCAGCATCGTGCGGTTCTGGCTTTTCTGGCGGTACCCCCCAGGCCAGGACAAGTCCTACCGACCCCTGCACGCCTGAGGAAGGAGCCCACGTGCTCACAGATCCATGAAGGACCCCCCCCCAGACCCCCTCCCCTTGCCAGTTTGCTCCAGCACGGACCAGCCCCAGCCACCGAGCCACGTGGTGCCCCGCGGCACCGCTGTCCCCCTCGGCGCAGGGCCACCAGCTCCCGGCAGGACCGGGACCCAGGAGGGCACCTCCTGCCTCTGCCGCCGCCGTTCGCTCGCACCGGCGTCCCTCCAGCGCTCTGTCCCTCGGTGGCAGTTGGGTTGGTCTTGGTGATGCCTTCGGGGCGGTGGGACCCCCCCCCGGCCCCAGTCCCCGGGCATCCCGCCTTGTCCCCGGGGACCCCTGGAAGGTCTTCCATGCCCACGGCTCTGCCCCCGCGCCGGGCTGGGGCTGCCGGGCAGCCCTGCGTCTCTTTTGTACGAATTTTAAGTGCCTTTTAATAAATCAGAGACTCTTTCCAGTGCCTCGTTGTTGTCCCCTCCCTCCTGGTGTGTTGGGTGCAGAGGCCAGGATGGCTCTTGTCCCCACTTTGTCCCCAGGATGCTCAGCCTGGCACCCCCTCGGCTCCAGCAAACCCTCCTCCGGCAGCACCCACCTTCCAGCAGCGAGGAAGGATCAGCCCCAGCCCCGGGAAGGGAGCGGGCACGGGGCCGGGTTGGGGCAGGGGACACACACCAAGGACGGCAGCACTGACAGGGGACACTGCTCTGACCCCCTGAGCAGCAGCATGGGGACGCCGGTCACAAGGGGGAAAGAAAAGTCCGTTCTGCGGCTTCGACACGGGGTTTGCTACTGGCCACAACAGCGGCAAACTTACACTCAATTAAAATCCTTGCTAAAACCACGGCGATTTGAGTGCGCACAAACCAGGCGGCTGTTGGCATCGACCCAAACTCGATTAACGAATTAACAATGGTCTGGAATGAAGCTATATCTGGCAAGCGCGTCCGGCAGGACGGGAGTGTGTTTGGGTGACCAAATTACACAACAGCCGCTGCGGGAAAGGAGGGAGACACACACACCCCCCCCCGCCCTGTTGCCCCCCTCGCCGAGGGTGAGGAGCCTCGTCCCCGCAGCTCCGCCAGCGCGGGCGCGTCCTCCATCCCGCATGACGCAGGCCGGATTAAGGAAGCGGTGACGAGGACTTTGGCAAGAGCCCGGTGCGACGGCTCAGAGGCTTGTTTACACCTTGCGATGTGGCCTGAGAAAAATCAACAGGGAGGCGAGCGGCAGGACCGGGGCTGAGGCGCGAGCAGTGGCCGGCGGGGAAGGCGAGCTGCGGCTGCGCTGTGGCACGCAAGTCACAGCCGGTGCGGCTACCGGGCTCGCCCAGCATGCTCCGTCTTGCTGCTGCGGAGCTGGGGCTCCCCGCGCCCGCGCCGGCCGCGCTTGCAGGTGTCTGTGCCGCGGGGTCTGGCCCCGGGGCCCTGCTTGCTCCTGCGGCGGGGAGGAGCCCCCGCTCGCCCCCCAGCTCCGGGGCGCAGCTCCCAGCCTGGGCGAAGGACTTGGGAAAGGGCAGCTTTCCCCGCTGACGCACCAGGCAGAAACTCGGCTGCCGACTGGTCACTCCGGCTGGCATGTGCCGCCGGCGGCTGCGGGAGCGGCGGTGACGCGGCCCAATGCGTGAGGCTGGAGGCGAGCGCAGCAGCTCCCGGGGACGCGAGCGCCCGCAGTGGGCACGTGTCTGTGCAGGGAGACACCGCCAGCATGCTGCTGCCTGCCCAGCTGCTGGAGGGCTGTGAGTAGCCCCTGGATGGCCACGAGTAGGCCATGGAGGGCTGTGAGTAGCCCCTGCATGGCCACAAGTAGCCCGCACAGGGCTGTGAGTAGCCCCTGGATGGCCATGAGTAGCCCCTGCATGGCCACGAGTAGGCCATGGAGGGCTGCGAGTAGCCCCTGGATGGCTGTGAGTAGCCCACAGAGGGCTGTGAGTAGCCCCTGGATGGCTGTAAGTAGCCCGCAGAGGGCTGTGAGTAGCCCCTGGATGGCTGTAAGTAGCCCACAGAGGGCTGTGAGTAGCCCCTGGACAGCCACGAGTAGGCCATGGAGGGCTGTGAGTAGCCCCTGCATGGCCGTGAGTAGCCCGCAGAGGCCTGTGAGTAGCCCATGCATGGCCACAAGTAGCCCCTGGATGGCCACGAGTAGGCCACGGAGGGCTGTGAATAGCCCCTGGATGGCCACGAGTAGCCCCTGGATGGCCATGAGTAGCCCAGGGAGGGCTGCTGTCCTTGCCCTGCACCACTGCTGCAGTCCCGGGCCCAGAAAGGTGCCACCCCTCAACCAGCCGCACACGGGCGAGACCGTGGGAGCTGCCCACCCTGCTCTGAACTGCCATTGTTGCTCAGGAAACAGCTAATTAGTCGCTCCTGCTAATTAGCCCGAGTCCTCCCTCATGCTACCAACTGCTCCTTTTTGCAGAAGGATGCGCAGCTGATAATTAAAAACAAGAAAGTCCTTTGGCTGGTATGCGAAGAAGCCGGGGAGGCTGCCAGGAAGGCAGGTCCTGGCATGCGTCACCACCAGCCGCGCAGCTCTTCCAGCCGGGCCGGCAGCGCCGGCTCTCGGGCCCCCCCGGGACGGAGGGTCACCCCCAGATGGAGGGGGACCCCCGGACGGAGGGGCATCCCCGGCCAGAGCCCGGCCACGGCCAGCAGGGACACCTCCACCGCAGAGTGCCTGTCGCCCTTCCCAGAGGAGCCCGGCGCGGTGCTCCGGCGTGTCTCCCTGCCGCTGCCCGCAGAGGTGGGGGGCAGAGGAGCAGCAGGAGCGGGGAGCAGCCCCCCGGCGTGGGCCGAGCCGCCCCAACAGCCCGGGGGAGACCACAGGCTTTGGGGCATTCTGCATTTTAAAGGCTGCGCTGCCTGCTCCACCCAGCCAGCCGCTCTCCTCCTTCCCCTGGAACCCGGCCAGCGGGTCGGGATGAGTTTTGGCTCTCCCACCCGAGGGTGAGAACCACATCTGAAGGGCAGCCGGGAAGGCGCCCTGCTCACTGTGCTCCCCAGCGCCGCGGGGCTGCGGGGCCAGGCCCGGTCCTGTCCTCACCACCCTGCAATCCCTGCTTCTCCTCAGCCCAGCTCCAAGCTGCTGGGAGAGGGAGAGGCCGGGTTGGGACAGGGCGGGCTCCCTGCAGCCTCCTGGGGCTGCGTGGAGACCCCTCCTGTGCCTGGAGCCCCCCCGGACACCAGCCGCACCCCGGGGAGAGATGAGCCATTTCCCACTGGCCTGGTTTGAGCGACACAGGATTCATTTCTCTTTCAGTAATTTTACTTTTCAGTAATGTCTCTTCTAACGCTTGGGAAAATCACACTTTTAGAAGACTCTTGCATCTGAATTCGTGAAAATATTTACTTTAGAGCCAGCTGTGTCGTGTGGGATTCAAGGTCTCAGCATTTTCGAGCTCCTCAGGTGCGGGGATGAGGAGGAGCGAGACCCGGGCGCTTGCCCCAAGCTGCCAACGGGGTTATTTCATACCATGAACGGCACATTCCAGAGAAATTAGGAAGTTTGCTGAGGAGTTCTCTCTCTGAGCACTCCTCGCCCCGGTGCTGCAGCCCTGAGCCCTTCCCTTCCTCCTGCAGCCGCAGCGCTCGCCGGGTCCCACATTTGCTGTCCCTGCTGGGAGTGCCCGGCTTCCTGCTGAGGGAATGGGCTGGGGACAGTCCTCGGGTGCTTTATATTGGTATCGGGATCAATAACGGTTCTTCAGTGTCATTGGTGTTAATTATTTACTTTTAGTCTATTGAATCTATGTATATTTCAACCTTTGTGTTTCCTTGTTTTTTCCCAATTCCCCTTCCCAGGTGGGGAGGGGTCATCGGGTGAGAGAATAATCGTATCAACAATAAACTGTTGTGGGTTCTTCAAACCATTACACCCACCGACGTGGCTTCCAGCAGCGTCCCAGCGTCCTCGGCTGCCTGTGGCCCCCAACCAGGGCAGCAGCGCCCAGGGGAGCCCCAGCCGGAGGCCGCAGGAGCCCCGTACACCACCGGCAGCCGCCGTCCCTCGCCTTTACTGGGGTCAGAAGCGCAGCCCCCGCCGGCGCAGGTCCTCCCGCGCCGCGCTGATGTGCTCCTGCAGCTCGGCAGCCGCCTCCTCACAGTCGTTGAAGGTGGCCAGGCGGTAGCCCACGGTGGCCAGGGAGTAGCAGCCGAAGGCCACCAGCAAGTAGACGGGCAGGGGCAGCAGGGCCTGCCGGTACGGGGCGGGCAGCCGCAGCCCCGGCGGCGCCAGCGCCAGCGCGGCCCAGGCCGAGCCCAGCAGGGCGAGTCCGCACAGCCACTGCCCCAGCTTGGTCATGGCGGCCTGCGGAGAGAGGGGCGGTGAAAGCCGGACCGGACCGCGCCCCCCGCCCCAACCGGGCCGGGCCCGGTTCCCCCCGGAGCCTCCCGAGCAGGGCCCGGCTCCGAACCCCTCCGGGCCTTCGCCAACAGGCACCGCCTCCTGGGCACGGCCCCCTCCGAGCCGGACGAAGAATCGGCCCCCGTCCGCACCCCCGCACCGGTACCAGTCCCCGCCCCCGGTACCGGCCCCCGCCCCCACCTGAGTCGGTCCCGGGTCCAGCGCCCGCGCTCTCCCTGTCGCCGGGCTGACGTCACGGCAGCGCGCCGCAGCGCGGGGGCCGCTGGGAGCTGTAGTGCTCGGTAGCCCCGCAGAGCGCATGCGCGGCGGGAGATGCCGGCGGGGCTCCCCCTGCCGGCGGGGCGGCCCTGCCCGGTGCTCGGGAAGCGCCGGGCTCGGTCGGCGGAAGCATCTGGTTTCCTCCGCGTCCGGCAGCGGGGGGTGGCGCGGGGGGGCAGCGGCGTGGGAGCAGACCTGGTCTGCCCTCCCACGGCCGGCGGGGCCGGGGCCCTTCCCACGGCCTCCGCCCCCCTGGGGCAGCCCCAGGGGATCCCCCCCTGCCCGGCACATGGTAGGTACAAACATGCCCGAGTTCCCTTGGCTGCGCCAGCACCGGGGTTGAGGAGCAGCTGGGGATGGAGCTCGACCCTCTGCACCCCCGGCCCATTGTGGGTACAGACATGCCCGAGTTCCCTTGGCTGCGCCAGCACCGGGGTTGGGGAGCAGCTGGGGATGGAGCTTGACCCTCTGCACCCCCTCCCCATCAGCACTGGGACCCCCATGGCACCAAGACCCCTGGCACTGGCGAGGCAGAGAGCCCCCTCAGACTCCACTGCAGCTAGGCAAGCGAGCAAGACCGCTGCCATCCGCACCACGAGCTGGCCGAGGAACTAAACCCAGCTACAAAGAAATGGCTTTATTGGGGAACTGGTAGCCCCAGGCCGGGCTGGCGGGGGCAGGGGGCTGCCCCAGCACATCAATTCCTCTTCCTGCCTTTCCCAACCGCCTTGGCAGGAGTGGCGACGGGTGCTGCAGACTGGTAGAGGGTGGAAGAGATCTTGTTGATGTAGTAGAGGCCAACCATGGAGAAGATGAGGCTGCAGTAAAGAAGAGAAGAGGTTGCTCAAGTGGTCGGCAGGCAGGAACATGCCCGGGTGGAAACGACCCCTTCTCCTTTGATCCCCCCGCCCTGTTGTGCCTGATGCTGCCACCCTGGGGGTCCCTGGTAGCAGCCACAGTGCCACGACGGTACTGCCCACCCTCCGGGACAGACTCTGGACTTACCAGGTGGTGACACAGACTCGGTGGATGAGGCCAGAGGCAAAGAGAGCCAGCAAGAGGCAGGTGAGAACTGCGGGGGAAAAACAGAGGAGAGGTAAAAGATGGAGTCACACTGCCCCAAGACATCAGGCTCAGAGGAGCAGGGGCCAGGGCCACAGTGGTGAGGCAGGACGGGGGGAACTGCCAGGATAAGCCCTTCCCCTGGGGCAGGGTTGGGACCCTTCGGCCCCATGGGCAGAGCAACACCCAGGGCAGGGCCACGCTGTGGGCCCTTCGTAACCCTGGCACAGCCAGCACATTCCCCCTCTTCCCACCCCCCTGCAGCACTTACTCTCGGGGAAGATCTTGGCCTGGAAGCCCTTGCCGAAGACGAGGTTCTCCAGGTTGTTGAAGGCCTGGACGGAGAGTTATGGGACAGAACGGGCCACTGTTCCCGGTCCCCGCCAACCCCCTGGCCCCGCTCCCCACCACCCTTCAGCCCTGGTCCCCGCCACACCCCAAGCCCCACTCCCCGCCGACCCCCGGGTCCTGCCGCCCCAAAGGATACGGTGAGGGAGCAGAGGAAGAGTGCGGAGCCCAGCAGCCCGCCCTGGATGGTCAGCCACTCGGTGGAGGCCAGCTGCCGGCTGTACATCTGCATCCCGGCGAAGAGCAGCAGCGAGAGCAGCGAGGAGAGCGCCAGGGAGGTGCCCGTGCCTACGGCTGGGGCCCGCGCCCGCCTCAGCACGGCCACCGGCACCGCGGAGCCTGGGCCACCCCCCGGGCCCCGGCCTTCCCGCGGGCCCCGGCCGCCCCCCGGGCCCTGTGCCTCCTCGCAGCCCCCCATGCCCCGGGCCCCGTCCCGCCCCTCATCCCCCCACGTCCCGGCCGCCCCCCAGACCCCGGCCCCGGCCCCCGTTACCCATGGTGCCCCGCGGCGTCGCCCCCGGCCCGTCGCGCTGCGCAGGCGCACTGCGGGAGGGACACGGCGGCAGGCGCGGCGGAGCGCCAGTGCGCATGCGCAGCGCCCCCGCCTCCCGCGCGCAGCGCTCCCTTGGGCTCGGGCGCCCCCTGGCGGCCGGGCGCGCCGCTGCAGGCCCCGCCGGCTCGCGCGCCCCCTGGCGGCGGGGAGAGGCGCCGCGGGCGGCCCCGGCGCGGGGGCGGGGGCCGGGAACCCCCTCCGCACCCCCCGTACCAACACCGGGCCCTCTCCCGGCGCCTCGCTCAGCCCGCCCGGGGGACACCCCAGGCGCCGCACCCCGGGCCGCGCTGCCGTCTGCACAACCTCGCCGGGGGGGGGCCGGGGGCGCGGCGGGAGCCTCCCGGTGCCGTCGCCCCCCCGCCGCCGCCGCCGCCGGGGCGGGTCCCGCCGAGCATGCGCGCCGCCGCCCCCCGCCCTCCCCCCGGCTCCGCCGCTCCCTGCAACAGACCGGGGCGTCCGCGGCCGTCGCTGCTGCTGCCGCCGCCTCCGCGGGGACCGGCGCCGGGAGCGGGCGCGGAGCCATGGCCGAAGGCGAGGACCTGCAGACCTTCACCTCCATCATGGACGCACTCGTCCGCATCAGCGTGAGCGGCGGCGGCGTGGAGGGGGGGGACACCACGGGGCGGCCGGGCCGGGCCGGGCTCTCCCGGTACCGGCGTCGCCATGGCAACGCGGCGGGGCCCGGGGGCGGGGGCGGGCGGGATGGCGTGGATGCCCTTGGGCCAGGCAGGCCGCGGAGAGGCCTCGTACCCGCGCCACGACCCACCGGGCTCGGGGCCACCGGGCGGCGATCCCCGGGGAAGGCCGGCACCGGCTCCCCCGTGCTGTGGGGCCGGGGCATAGGGAGAACCGGGAGCACCGGGGGCTGCCCGCACACCCGTGGGTGGGGGGCTCAGTCCCCATCTTGGCTCCGTTGCTGGTGCCCGTCCTAGTGCCGGTCCCAATCCTGGTGCTGATGCCGGCCTCAGCCCTGATCCACATCTTGATCCCAGCCCTGGTCCCCGTCCTGGTGCTGGTCCCAGGGCTGGTCCTGATTCTGGCCCTGGTGCTGCTCCCAGCCCCAATCCCCATCCCAGTGGCAGGCCTGGTCCCCATCCTGGTACTGGTCCCAGTTCTGGTCCTTGTCCTGGCACTAGTCCTGCTCCCCATCCCAGCCCTGCTCCCAGTGCTGGTCCTCATCCTGGCCCTGGTGCCGGTCCCAGGCCTGATCTCAGACTTGGTGCTGGCTCTGGCTCTTTTCCCAGTGCTGGTCCTGATCCTGGCCTGGTGCCGGCTCCAGCGCTAATCTCCATCCCAGTGGCAGCCTCGGTTCCCGTCCTGGTGCTGGTCCTGTTGGTCCTAATCCTGGTCCTGTTTCTGGTCCCAGTGCTGGTCCCGATCCTGGCCCTGGTGCCAGTGCTAGCCCTGATCCCCATCCCAGTGGCAGCCTTGGTCCCCGTCCTGGTGCTGGTCATAATTCTGGCCCTGACGCTGGTCCCAGCCCTGATCCCGGCCCTGGTCCCCGTCATGGCCCTGGTTCCATCTGCGGCGGGTGACGCTCCCTGCTCTCTCCCCAGACCAGCATGAAGAACATGGAGCGGGAGCTGGTCTGCCCGGTGTGCAAGGAGATGTACAAGCAGCCGCTGGCCCTGCCCTGCACGCACAACGTCTGCCACGTCTGCGCCAGCGAGGTGCTGCTGCAGCATGGCTACCTCTGCTGCGACCCCACCTCTGAGCCCTCCTCGCCCGCCGCCACCCCTGCCACCCGCAGCCCCCGCCTGGGACGCCGGGTCGTCCCCAAGCCTGACCGCCTCGACCGCCTCCTGAAATCAGGTGGGTCGGACAGAGGGGATGGGGAAGAGGTCTGGCGGGGTCCCCGCAGGAGGGCCGAGTGGCTCTGGTGTGCTGTGCCCCCCCTGACACCCTCCCTCCCACAGGCTTCGGCACCTACCCGGGGCGCAAGCGGGGCACCGTGCATCCCCAGACCGTCAGCTTCCCTTGCCCGGCCTGCCAGCGGGATGTAGACCTGGGTGAGCGGGGCTTGGGCAGCCTCTTCCGCAACCTGACGCTGGAGCGGGTGGTGGAGCGCTACCGCCAGACCATCAACATCAGTGCCGCCATCATGTGCCAGTTCTGCAAGCCCCCACAGTTGGAGGCCACCAAGGGCTGCACCGAGTGCAAGTCCAGCTTCTGCAATGAGTGCTTCAAGCTCTACCACCCTTGGGGCACCCAGAAAGCCCAGCATGAGCCCACGCCCCCCACTCTCACCTTCCGCCCCAAGGTATGGCCTCCTCCTCGGGGTCTTCCTTCCCTGCTCGGGATTTTGTGGGTGCCGGGGGGGGGCGCACCCCAGAGCGGGGGACGGGCGCAGAACCCTGCTGAGCTCCCCTGTGCCCGCACAGGGGCTGATGTGCCCGGAGCACAAGGAGGAGGTGACTCACTACTGCAAGACCTGCCAGCGGCTGGTGTGCCAGCTCTGCCGCGTGCGCCGCACTCACACCAGCCACAAGATCACCCCGGTGCTCAGCGCCTACCAGGCCCTCAGGGTAGGGACCGCGGGGACCGTGCCTGGGGCAGGGGATGGGGCTTGGCGGGGAGGAATCGGGGGCACAGATGGGGTGCGCAGGTCAGGGACGCGGGGGTTGCTGGTGCTTCGCCTCACCTCCTTCCCTGCAGGAGAAGCTGACGAAGAGCCTCGCCTACATCCTGAGCAGCCAGGACACGGTGCAGACCCAGATTGCCGAGCTGGAGGAGACGGTGAAGCACACAGAGGTGAGGGCGAAAGGCGTCTGCCTGTCCCTGAGCTGTCCCTTGGCAGGGGGGTGGCACTGCCAGGCGGGTCCCCTCGCTGCCCCCGGCGCTGACCTGTCTGTGCTGGGCAGGTGAATGGTTTGCAGGCCAAGGAGGAGGTGTCACAGCTGATCCAGGGGCTGTGCGCCATGCTGGAGGAGAAGCGGGCCACCCTGCTGCAGGCCATTGAGGAGTGCCAGCAGGAGCGGCTGGCCAGCCTGCATGGGCAGATCCAGGAGCACCAGGCCATGCTGGAGAACTCAGGCATGGTGGGCTACGCCCAGGAGGTGCTGAAGGAGACCGACCACCCCTGCTTCGTCCAGGCTGCCAAGCAGCTGCACAACAGGTACCGGGGACACTCGTAGGCACGGGGCTGCCAGCCAGGGGGCTCACGGCCCTCCAGTGCCAAAGGCGGTCATCGCATGTGTGTTGTGGTTTGAGAAAGGCACCACAATTTATTGTTGTTCAGGCAGTTATTCTGTCGCCCGATGACCCCTCCCCACCTGGGAAGGGGAATTGTGGAAAAAGCAAGGAAACGCAAAGGTTGAAATATACATAGATTCAATAGACTAAAAGTAAATAATTAACACCAATGACACTGAAGAACCGTTATTGATCCCGATACCAATATAAAGCACCCAAGGACTGTCCCCAGCCCATTCCCTCAGCAGGAAGCCGGGCACTCCCAGCAGGGACAGCAAATGTGGGACCCGGCGAGCGCTGCGGCTGCGGGAGGAAGGGAAGGGCTCAGGGCTGCGGCACCGGGGCGAGGAGTGCTCAGAGAGAGAACTCCTCAGCAAACTTCCTAATTTCTCTGGAATGTGCTGTTCATGGTATGAAATAACCCCGTTGGCAGCTTGCGGCAAGCGCCCGGGTCTCGCTTCTCCTCGTCCCCGCACCTGGGGAGCTCGAAAATGCTGAGACCTTGAATCCCACACGGCATAGCTGGCTCTAAAGTAAATATTTTCACGAATTCAGATGCAAGAGTCTTCTAAAAGTGCATTTTTTCCAAGCGTTAGAAGAGGAGTTAGTCTTGTGTCGCTCAAACCAGGACAGCGTACCACCCTGACCCCCCTGCTGTCCTGTGCCGCAGGATCCTCAGGGCCACCGACTCGCTGCAGAGCTTCCGTCCCGCGGCCACGGCCTCATTCAGCCACTTCCAGCTGGACGTCAGCAGGGAGCTGAAGCTGCTCACTGACCTGGCCTTCATCCGAGGTAAAGGCAGCAGCGCCCGGGCACCGGCTGTGCCCCGTGCAGAGGCGCAGCCCCCGCGGGCAGAGTGGCTCCCTACCTGCCTCGGAGCCGGGAGCCGAGCTCGGGTGCTCGCGGATCTGCCGGTCCCCCTTCCCCGTCAGGGACGGCCCCCGCCCCAGCAGCCCCCCCCCAAAAGCAATCCCTGCCCTGCCCTGTGCCAGGGCGTCCGGGTCAGCGGGCAGGACAGGCAGGGCCACGGTGCCAGGTAAGGGCAGCAGGAGCGGCGGAGGGTGAGTACGGAGCGGAGGCTGCCCCGCTGCAGGGCAGGCGCTTCCCCGCAGGGCAGGAGCCGCGTGGCCCTGCCGGACCCGCTGGCAACACTTTTCAGACCTGCTTCTACCTCTCTTTGTTTATAGGCTGCGGCCGCTGCTGAGTCGTCACCGAAGTAACTGAGGCAAGTCACATCCCTGCCCCAGAGCCGGCCCCGCTCTCTCTGTCCCATCCTGCCATCCCTGCTCCCGCCCTGGCCCCGCTCCGCCGCCATCCTCCATCCCCACCCTGCCCGCGGGCGGTGGCTCTGCCCCCCCTCCATCTGCTGCCGTTCCTCCTGCCCTCCCGTCCCCCTCCGCGCCCCATCTCCGTCCCCTTCCGCGCCCCATTTCTGTTGCCCTCTCGCCCCATTTCCATCCCCTTCCGTGCCCCATCTCCATCCCCCTCTTGCCCCATTTCCATCCTCCTCCTTGCCCCATTTCTGTCCCCTTCCTCACCCCATTACCCCATCTCCATCCCCCTCCGTGCCCCATCTCTGTGCCCCATCTCCATCCCCCTCTTGCCCCATTTCCATCCCCCTCTTGCCCCATTTCCATCCTCCTCCTTGCCCCATTTCTGTCCCCTTCCTCGCCCCATTACCCCATCTCCATCCCCCTCCGTGCCCCATCTCCGCATGCCATCTCCACGCCCCGTCTCCATCCACCTCTCGCCCCATTTCCATCCTCCTCTTGCTCCATCTCCATCCCCTTCCGTGCCCCATTTCCACCCCCCTCTTGCCCCATTTCCATCCCCCTCTTGCTCCATTTCTATCCCCTTCCTAACCCCATTTCTGTCCCCCTCTCACCCCATTTCCACCCCTCTCCTTGCCCCACTTCCTCCTGCCATCCCCTCATCTCTCCACCCCCCCTTTCCCACTGCGCCGCTGGCATCTTCACACCACCATCCCCACCTCCTCCCCTCCTCCTCTCCTGCTGCCTCCATCCTGTCTCTTTCTCTCTCTCTCTCTCTCCTCCCTCCCCGACTTGCACTCAGCCTGTCTGGTCCCTGGAGCCCCACAGCAGCGAGCTCCTCTGTCTCCCCGACTCTCGCTCTCCTCCGGTGCCTACACACGGTCTCCGCAGTCAGATCCCCCTAGATTCCTGCTGGTTGTGCGTCCGTGCGTCCATCCGGAATGCCCCTTCCCTGCATCTGGCCGCCTCCCCGCCTGCCGGGGGGGGGGATGCTGCCTGATGCCTGCCGGTGCCTCTCCCCGCAGCGCCCGAGGCCCCTGTCATCGACACACAGCGCACCTACGCCTACGACCAGATCTTCCTGTGCTGGCGGCTGCCGCAGCACTCGCCGCCCGCCTGGCACTACACGGTGGAGTACCGCAAGACGGACGCCAAGGCCAAGGGGCTGAAGCTGTGGCAGCGGCGGGAGGAGGTGCGCGGCACCAGTGCCCTCGTGGAGTACCTGGACACCGACAGCGTCTACGTGCTCCGGGTGAAGGGCTGCAACAAGGCGGGCTTCGGGGAGTACAGTGAAGACATCTACCTGCACACGCCGCCTGCCCCAGGTGAGGGGTGCCAGGGGCTCGGAGCACCGATCCGGGGGCTCGGAGCACCCCGCCGGCCGCTCGCGCCATCCTTCTCGCCCACTCTTAGGGTTTGTGGAACCCGTAACAATTTGTTGTCATTTAGGCAATTATTCTGTCACCCGATGACCCCTCCCCGCCTGGGAAAGGGAATTGGGGAAAACAAGGAAACATAAAGGTTGAAATATACATAGATTCAATAGAATAAGGCTTGATAATTAACACCAATGACACTGAAGAACCGTTATTGATCCCGATACCAATATAAACCACCCGAGGACTGTCCCCAGCCCATTCCCTCAGCAGGAAGCCGGGCACTCCCAGCAGGGACAGCAAATGTGGGACCCGGCGAGCGCTGCGGCTGCGGGAGGAAGGGAAGGGCTCAGGGCTGCGGCACCGGGGCGAGGAGTGCTCAGAGAGAGAACTCCTCAGCAAACTTCCTAATTTCTCTGGAATGTGCCGTTCATGGTATGAAATAACCCCGTTGGCAGCTCGGGGCAAGCGCCCGGGTCTCGCTCCTCCTCGTCCCCGCACCTGGGGAGCTCGAAAACACCGAGACCTTGAATCCCACATGGCATAGCTGTCTCTAATATTTTCACAAATTTGGATTCAAGAGTCTTCTAAAAGTGCAGTTTCCCCAAGTGTTAGAAGAGAAATTAGTCCTGTGTCGCTCAAACCAGGACACCCGCCCTCCTCTCCTCCTCCCTGCAGTCCTCAACTTCTTCCTGGACAACCGCTGGGGCTTCAACCGGGACCGGCTGGCCATCAGCAAGGACCAGCGCGCCGTGCGCAGCGTCCCCGGCATCCCCATGCTCTTTGCCGCCGAGCGCCTGATGACCAGCTGCCACCTCTCCATCGACCTGGTCATCGGCGACGTGGCCATCACGCAGGGCAAGAGCTACTGGGCCTGCTGCGTGGACCCCAGCTCCTACCTGGTCAAGGTGGGCGTGGGGCTGGAGAGCAAGCTGCAGGAGTGGTTCCAGGTGCCGCAGGACGTGGTGAGCCCCAGGTGAGTGGGGGGGCTCGGTGGGTGCTGGGGGGGGGGTCCTCTGCCTGTTCCTGCCTCCCCACCAAGCCCCAACCTGTCCCTCGCGTGTCCCTGCCCCGCGGGACTCACCCGTCCCCCCCACCGCAGGTACGACCCTGACAGCGGCCATGACAGCGGGGCAGAGGACACGACGGTGGAGGCCCCTCCGCCGTACGCCTTCCTCACCATCGGCATGGGCAAGATCTTGCTCTCGCACGGGTCGGCGCTCACCTCTCGCGACCCCAACGGCTGCACCATGCCCTTGCCCCCGCGCATCGGCATCTGCCTGGACTACGAGCAGGGCAAGGTGAGCTTCTACGATGCTGTCTCCTTCCGCGAGCTCTGGGAGTGCGGCGTGGACTGCTCGGGGCCCGTCTGCCCTGCCTTCTGCTTCATCGGAGGGGGTGCCCTGCATCTCCAGGAGCTGGTGGCCAACAAGCAGGAGCGTAAAGTGACCATCGGGGGCTTCGCGAAGCTGGACTGAGCCGTGCCCGTGCTCCCCACGCATGCGCTGGCTGTGACCCCCGATTGCCCAGGGAGCTCCAGGGCCTGGGGGGGGACAGGGGTGAGCAGGGAGCAGAGCACAGCGAGGGCAGCCCCGGCCCTGTTGCCGGCCGGGCGTTTGTTTTGTGGCATGGGGGTGGACGGGGACAGCTCTGCCGTCCCCTCCTGTCCCCATCCGCCTGCCCCTTTCCTCGGCTTGGCTCGGGGCCGTGGGCAGGGCTGGGCAGAGGGTCAGCCCGAGAGATGGACCAGGGAGGGGGCGCGAGCGGGACGTGGGGCTGTGTGGGGAGGGGGGGTGACAAGCGACGGTGCGGGGGGAGCGGCTGGGTGCTGGCTGGGGTGGGGGAGGCAGCTGGGCTTGGGGAGAGAGGGTGGGGGGAGGCTGGGCTGGAACGAGGTGTGAAGACTTTTTTTAAAATGGCTGGTTTTCGATGTGGCTCACCCAGCTGCAGCACCGCGGCCGGGCACAACCACCACGGCCGGGCACAGCCGCCACCGCGTCCCTCCCACGGGCTGCCAGGCTGCGGGTCCTCGGTGTCCCCGCTGTCCCCTGGGGCCACAGAGCACTGCTGGCTGCTCTGCCCGGTCCCCAGGGGAGCCGCAGGCTCGGCCAGCCCTGCCCGTGCTCCGGGGGGACACACCAGGCCGCCGTGACACCACTCGGTGCCAAACCACATGCCGCCGGGGTGGCCGCAGGGTCGGCATCCCACCCAGCCGGGGGCTGCGCGGGATCCGTCCGAGCTGCTGTAGTTTCTCCTGGGTTCCGTTAACATTTGCTGTATTTTCATGGTTTCCTACAATAAACTGCAATGCCAGACTCCTCTGGAGCCCTGTGGGGAGGGCCGGCGTGGGGGGCTGTGGGGGGCTGGCCACCCCCAGGGTGCTGTGCCTGGGGCTGGGCTGTCCCTCGGGCTGTGCCAGTGGGGCCCGATCCTGCCCGGGCAGCGCTGATGTGTCCGGTCCCTGCCCGCGCTCTGCCCAGCCACGTGGCTGCTGCTGCCCCATCCTCAGGTGTTGGGGTCTCCCGGGCCATCTCCTTGCTGGGCCAAGAGAAGACCCCTATAGCATCAGTTGGGGGGTCCAGCCTGGGCGTCGGCCGGGCACCAGGACATACTTGTGGGGTGGGTAATGGGGAATGAACCCCCCCACAACCCGTGTCCCCCCATCCCATGGGGAGCGGTGTGGCAGGCGGAGGAGCCCCATGTGGGGCTGGGACCCGCCCCCCCCCGAGCTGGCACCTGTCCCCAGGGAACACTGGCCCCCCCTCTTCACAGCTGGTGGGGCCGCAGTGGCCGGGCGAACGGGTGGCTCTTTGTGGGGCCCAGCCCAGGCGCCAGTTTCGATTCCTGCAGGCCCTGCCCAGGGCTGGGGAGGGACTGGGGGGGGCCACACACCACCCTGCCCAGCCCCAGGCAGCAGCAGCCCCACGCACACCCCCCCGCACTCCACCGGGCCCTGCCCTGGGCACACAAACCCATTCCCAGCTGGCAGCAGGGCTCGGGGGGGGGACGCACGTGCCACAGGTGACTCAGTGCTGATTTAGTTTCTCCCCTTCCTCCTGGCATTCAAGGGCAGGATCTGGCACCTTACGTCCCACGTCGTCCCCCCCCTGGTGTTGTCCTGCTGTTCACATGCATGCAAAGACACCCCCCCCCCCCAAAGCCCACCCTGTGCCGAACCACCCAGCTCCCTGCCCTGGTCTCCCCCCGCCCTGGGGCCAGACCCTGTCCCCACGGCCCCCATCCCCACAGCTGCCCGGCCCTGTAGACCCTGTCCCTGCGGTCCCCCACCCCCGTTGCACCCCATCCCTGCAGCCCCCCCGTCCCCGCAGACCCCCGCCTGCCGGGCTGGAAGGCTGCTGGGTTTCACCGTTGCTGTTGGCAACTCTGGCTATCGGCAAGGCACGTGGAAAACCAAAAGCAGCAGAGCCCCCCTGCCCCCCCAGCTGCACCCACCACCATCCTCGGGGTTCACGTCACCTGCTCTTGCCAGGCAGACACCCCTCCCTTGCCCCAGAGCCCCCCCAGCCCCTCGCCTGCACCCCGGCATGGCCCAGGTGCTTCCTGGCACATGCCCAGCTCCCTGGGCACCTGGCACAGCCGCGTCCCCCCACCCAGACCCCACATGCCGAGGTGGCCACCAGCCACATGCCACCGGGCTGGTCCCAGGGGCCGGTTCCTGGTGAAGCCGCTGGCCCCGTGCCTGGGCGCACAAGGGATTTCTTTGGGGAAGGTTTGTTTCCTTGTTTTTTCTGGCTTTTCAGAGGTTGTCAAACCCACCCAGCCCCAAGTGTGGGCCCAGCCCACATCCCCCCCGCCCAGGGCACGGCCATCCCGAAGGCTTGCGTCCCGGCACGTGGCCCCGTGCTGCACTTGCCAGGTCTGGCTTCAGTCCCCAGCCCCACCGGGGCCACCCTGCTGTCCCCTGGCACGGCTGGCAGCCCTGCCCCGCTCCCCCCGCCGTCCCCAAAGCCGTCTCGGGGCTCACCCGGGGCTCGGGGGATGCCAAGCCTGGGGCAGGCAGGGGAGGGGAGTGGGAGCGGGCACGCCAGCCGTGCACGTACAGCCGTCACCGGGCTCACCCCGCCGCTTTATGGGCCCATCCTCACCTCTGCCCGCCGCTTTATGGCCCCATTGTCACCTCCGCCCGCCGCTGGCACAGCCGCGGGATAACCGGTTGTGTCAAACGAGACATGTTTGGCTCATGAGACAGAAACCGAGAGTGCGGGACGTGGGTGAGAGGTGTCCCAGCAGGACACGGTCACACCTAGGGGGGACGCAGGGGACGGGGACACCCCCCGCGCCCAGCCAACCGCGGGTACGGTGACAGCGAGCCAGAAATAACCCCAGCATGAACCCCAGATCTGCCCGGCCCCAGAAATGAAAGCGGCCCCCCCGCCGCCACCCCCCCCCCCGCCCCAAGCTGAGCTCACCCGGGTGCGTGATGGCCACGCTGGGGAAGGGCAGTCACCCCACCATGGAGGCACCCGCTGTGCCCGGGCTCGCCGCAGCCCCGCGGGACACGGCACCCGACTGCACCCATCCTTTTATTGTGAAATTGCGATAAATATACCACGGCCCCCCCCACCCCACTTCCCTGCCGAGCCGAGCCCGGCCCCAACACCCCAGATTTATATTTATATACAATAACACCACAAAAGAGCAATTGAACCCCCAGGGGTGAGCGTTTGGGGGGGTGCATGGCCAAGCGAGCGTGGGGGCCGGGGGGGTGCAGGGGACCCTCCCTCCCCGCCCCGAATCTTTGTTCTTCCAGTTCTGTCATGTGCGCGAATTCGGCCGCTCCAGAACCATCCGGCTCCTGCTGCCCGTGGCGAGGGGCCGAGCAGCACCCGGAGGGGGGGAAATGCCCAAGGCCGGTGCTGCTGCCCCCTGGGAGCGGGGGGCTGCGGCCGCCCCCTCCCCTCGGCAGCTGCCCTCCGTCCCGGCGTGTTCCTCAGAGGTTGTCGGAGGTGGTGGCGGGGTTGGTGTAGGTGAAGGTGCCGGCCCCCGCGCCATTGCTACCGGCCACCTGGGGAGGGAGTGAGGGTGGGGGGGGGCATCAGATCCGGGCTGAGCCCCCTCCTCAGCCCCCACCCGGGTCACCCTCACCCGCTGCTCAGCCACAAAGTGCATCCCTCCCCTCCTGCACGGTGGGCGGCTGCCCTGGCCACAGGCACCGTGGGCACCCAAAGCCCCCATGGGCACCCAGCTCCCTCCCGGGCACCCAGAGCCCCCCCCGGGGCACAGGAGCTGGCAGAGGAGGTGAAGCGGCCCCGGCCGTGTTCCTCTCCCGCGCGATAGATAAGCCTGCCCAGCAAGAGCAAAGGTAAATATTTACCCAGGCCCCTGGTATTTGAACAGGACGAGCGGCTCACACGGAGCCAAGCAGCTGGATATGGCCCCTGCCCGCAGCGCCGGCACATGGGGGAGCACCGTGGTACAGGACAGGCCCCCCTCCTCCCCCCCCGCCCCAAAATCCCATAACGCGTGGGGGTGGAGCTGTGCCCTTGGGTTGCAGAGCCGCTGCGAGGGATACGGGGTGCAGGATATGGGGAGCAGGACACGGGGTGTGGGATATGGGGTGCAAGATATGGGGAGCAGCTCCCTGCCACCCCTGTACCACCCTGGCCCTATCCCCAGCCCTGCTCCCCATCCATGGCGGAAGGATGCCCCGACTCCGGCGGATGCCAGGGTCCAGGCAGGACATGGCGGAGCCCGAGCAGGGGCAGCGCAGGCAGGCAGGGACACCCCCCCCACCACCCACCACCAGGCAGGGGAGCAGCCGCCCAAGGTCGCGGGGAGCTCCCCAGAGCCGGGCCGGGTCTGCCAGCGCCGGTCGCGCGCCCAGCGCCGCTGCTCCATCCAGGCGTGAAAGTTAGGCTCACCTCCCAGCCGGGAGGGGACTGGCATGGGGCAGGCTCCCAGGGCCACCGGCTCCGTTAGCCATTAACCCAGCGGTCAAGGGACCTGCCCGGCCACCCGCCTGCACCAAAAATCCCCTTCCCCAGCACCACCCCAGCCCATGGCGGCCGTGATGCTGGGCGCGAGCAGCCGCAGGGACGATGGCGCTCGGCTCTCACCTGGCTGTAGGGGTTGGGCTTGCTGTTGGGTGACACGTAGCGGCCGTGGCTCTGGTACGGTGGGTACTCGGCCATGGGGTGGTAGGAATCCTTCGTGCTGAGCAGGTCCAGCTTCCCTCGGCTTTTCCGGCGGCAGGTGCAGGTGGTCTGGGGGGGGAGAGGGAAGGGGTCAGGGACCTTGAAGGGATGGGGACGGGGACAGGGGACCCACCAGCAGAAGGCAGGTGAGGACAGGGATGGGGGATGCACCATCAGGAAGCAGGTGAGGATGCTCAGCAGCAGCAGGATGCAGACCAGGACCAGCAGAGCAATGGCCCAATCCGGGACTGCAGGCACCAGCGCTGGGGATGTCACCTCCTCAGTGCCTGAAAGAGGACCAGAGCCATGTCTGTGCCGCTGGGCAGAGCCGCAGGGTGGGGTGGGGGGGACAAACAGCCCTGAGAGACTCCCAGGACAGGACGCGAGGGGATGAGTCCTCCTCCACAGCGTCCAGTTGGTCTTCCCAGTGCTGTCCGCCACGGGCACTGGGAAACTGCATTGGCTCTGCTGGCTGCAAGCCCTGAGCCTGTCCCACAGGGAAACCCGGGTGTCCCCCCCCCCACCAAGGAGATTCCCTGCTCCGGCCAGGATGGGGCAGCGCTTGCAGAGCCCCCCCAAACACCCCCGTGGGGCTCCATTCCCCCCGTGCACCCCCAGCCCGCGGCTCTCGCTCACTCCGGATGTCGGCCAGCTGCAGGCCCATGAGGAAGCCATCCTGGTCCACGCTCTTCCTCAGCTGCTGCCCAGCGGTGGCGCTGGTGACGGTGTCATTGCCATGCCCAAAGATGAGGGCGGACTGTACCTCCACCGAGCCTTGGCTGCCCGCGAGAGGAGGTGTCAGCGCCCCGGACGGCCGCCCCCCGCGAGGGGCTCTGTGCCGGGATGCAGGACACGCGCCGGCCGGCTCACCTGAACCGGAGCTCGCTGCATCCCTTGTAGGTCTGCCCGCCCGCGCAGCTCGCGCAGCCAAAGACGTGTTTGTACTGGAACAAAGCACGGGGGTGACGGCCACCTCCCCGCCAGACACCCCCTCCCTCCTGTCCCCTCGCGGGAACGGCCAGGGCTGCTGGAGCCTGTGGCAGAGCAGATGCTCGGGGTGCCTTTATGGGGAGCCCTGATGGGAGGTGCCTCCTTCCCAGCATGGACTGGGGGGGTCTTTGCTCGCCCAGGGCTGGGACTCACCATGGTCAAGACAGTGTTGCTCAGACTCCTGTAGTCCTTGGAGGTGGGGTCGCGCAGGCTCTCATTGAAGCTCTTGTTGAGGATGCGGAAGGAAAGCGGGACACGGAGGAGCAGCTGGACCCCGGTGGGAAGCGGGGCTGGGGCTTTGCTGGGGCTGGGACCCCTGCTACTGGCCAGCACAGCCGTGGAGGACTGGCCGGGAGCAGGGCTGCCCTGACTGGTGACAGAGGGCTCCCGCGTGGGGACGACCTGAGAGCTGCTGGTCCCGTTGCCTGTGGCATTGGAGATGGGGATCGTGGTGCCAGCGCCCGCGGGGGCAGTGGGAGCCGCAGAGCTGCTGTTGGTCATGTTGGTGCCGACGGGGGTGATCCAGTTGCTGCCGTTCGTGGTGGCATTGGCGTGGGAGATAACAGTGGTGCTTGAGTTGGGCACCGCGGCTGTGGTTTTGCCTGTGGAGCTGTTGCTGGGCTGGGAGTTTGTGGTGTTGGTGGTGGGGGGGAAGACTGTGGTGTGGGAGGAGACGGAGGTTCCGTTCCCGTTGCCCGCCGTGTTTTTGGAGATCGTGATGTTCGGAGTGGTGATCGTGGGGGTGGCGGTCGTCTCTGCGGTTGTCTCCGTGGTGGTCGTGTCAGTGGTGGCCGTCTCTGTGGTGGTTGTTTCGGTTGTGGTTGTCTCCACAGTGGTCTCACTCATGGTCGTGCCACAGTTACCTAGAGGAAACTCCAGGAGTCATCGGCCGGGACTGCAGCAGGGGGTTTTGGACACCCCCCCTGGGCCACAAGGCACCGTGAAGCACTGAGACCTCCAGGAGCCGACCACCAGCAGCTCCCGATGCCCACGAGGACAAGCCCTTCAGGAACATCCCACAGCTGGGGCTTGTGCTGGGCACACGTGGCACCACTGAGGTGGCTGGCGCCAGCGCCATGCCTAGCCCTGCAGGATCCCCTCTGCTCCTGAGGGGATGCGGCCATGCATCCCCTCCACCCAGATAAACCCCTCTTTGCTGCAGGTCGCTGGGCTGGGAGGGTGGGGTGCCAACCATGCCCCCCCTCGACCCGCATGGCCTGGCTGCCGGCCAGCGCAGGCAGCTCCTGGGCGGTTTCCCAGCGGGTGCCGCAGGAGCCGGCGGCACTGGAGGAGAGCCTGGGGTCCAGACGGCTCACTGGGACACACCTGCATACCAGCCCGTGAGCCCCGGGTGCAGCCTGCTCCGGCTGGCCCCGGCACAGCCCAGCTGCCCGGCCGATCCTTTCGGACATGGCTAAGAGGAGCCGCGGCCACAGCAAGGTCCCCAGGTCCCGGATTTGCTAGAGACAACCAGACCTGGGGTGCTGCACCCCGGGGCCAGGCCAGGAGAGACGGCGATGTCCCTGCTGCCGGGGTGCTGAGGGCCACCGGCTCTGGCACCCCCCAGTCCCTGCTCAGAAAACAGCCCAGGGGACCCCTCTCCTGTCCCCCTGCCCCGTTACCTCCCCGCTTGCCCGGGTCCCAGCCCAGCTCCCTCCAGCTCGGGGTCCCGTCGGCCCCGGCCCCTCACCTGTGCCCAGCACCAGCAGCAGCAGGAGGGCGGTGAATGCCATGGGGCTCATGCCGGGGGGTCCCAGTGCCTCTCGGGGCTGTGTGGCACCGCTCTCCTGTCAGCCGGCGGCGCGCTCTGCGATCCTGGGATCAGGAACTGGTGGCTCGGCAGCGGTGGGAGCTTTATAGAGCACCTGGAGCAGGTGGGGAGGCCCCACCCCGCCGCCGGCCCCAGGGAGGGGGGGTCCCTCCGCCCTGCTTGGCACAGGGCACCGGCGCGCCGCCCTGCCAATGGGGCCCCCAGGCATCCTCCCCTGGGGCTGGGTTCCCCACGGTCCCCCGGCTTTTGGGGACACTGCCAGCTGCGTCCTCGTGCTGCAGGTGGACGCAGCCTCGGGGAGGGGCACAGGGAAGGGGCAGTGGCCAGGGGTCCCTGGGTAAAGGTGGGGGGGCAGCGTCTACCCAGCGCTGCGGGCTGAGCCACGGCCCCCAAGACGTGGTGGGGAGCACAGGGGGACAGAGACCCCCAGCCCCTCACTCCGGGCCGGGGGGGGGGGCCTCATTCTCTGGCTCAGCACGGGGTTAATCATTACCGGCCGGCCACTGCCTCGCCCTACGCTCAGATAAACACTGGTGACCTCCCCCCCGAAATGGTTACGCAGGTGGGGCCCAGGGCCCCACAAAATCCCAGTACCTCCCAGTAACCTCCCCGCCAGGTCCCAGGGCCCCCACCCCAAGCACAAGGGCCCCAGCGGGCACCAGACCCCCTTCCCAGTCAGGACGCGGCCCCCAGCCCAGGCTGATGCCCAGTGCCAAGCCGGATGCCGATGCCCCACCCCAGAAATACCAGGTGCCCCCATCCTCCCCGGTGACACGTGCTCCTGGCACAGCTGGGCCACACCAGCCTTTCTGGTCCCTGCCCTCCCGCAGAGCCCCAATTCCCAGGAAGCGCCCCTATTCCCGGGGAGGGCTTGGCTGGCACCCCCACGCCCGGCATCCTGCCCAGCCCTGCGTGCAGCCGAACCTCCCCCCTCTCCCAGTCGTGCTGGGGGGGGTGGGGGGGGTTTCTGAGGCATCGGAGCAAAGGGAGCAGAGAGGGGGGGACCCTCCGCGCTGCGGTAACAGGGACGAGCGCCAGCAGGGTGCGATGGCACCAGCTGCACCCACTTCCCCCCGACCGGGCCCGCGGCCTCGGTGCCAGGCAGGGCACGGGCAGCCAGATCTTGGGGGGGGGACGGGACACGACACCCCCCCCCCCCCCCCCCCGGAAACCGCTCAGCTGTGGGGACGGGCAGCTCCCCCAGAGTGCTACTGAACCCCCCCCCTGCCCTGGCCCTCCCGCACCCGCCACCATCTGCCCTTTGTGCCAACCCGGGGCAGAGCCGGGGGTGCCGCTCCCGGCCCGTGTCCGTCCCCCCCCCCCCCCCCGCCCCCCCAGCCCGAAATTTAAGGTCTGCAACATCCCGCTTAGCGGAAAACCTCTGCGAACACGCTGCGGGGGGGGGGGGGAGGAAGGGGCCGGACACGCGGCGCCGCGTCCCCGTTCCCCCGTGGCCGCCCCCGGCGCCCGCGCTCCCACCCGGCCCGCGGCGACAGCCCCCGGTGCCCCGCACCGGCCGTGCCCGGCGCCCGCGCCGGGGCGGGGGGGGGCCCGGGCCCCTCCCGGCGGCCACTGAGCTGAGGCGCCCCCTGGCGGATGCGACCGCACACAGCGCTCGCCCCGCGCCCCGGGCGGCACCGGGAACGGTACCGGGAGCGGGGCCCCGCTGATGCCCCTCGGAGCCGAAGCGCGGGACGAGCCCCGCCCCGCTGTTCTTCCCCCCCCACTCCCCCGCCGCCCCCGGGTCGATGGGAACGGGAGGCGCTCGGTACCGACCCCGGAGCCGCCGCGATGCCCCGGGCACCGGCGGGACGGGAACGGGCAGCGGACAACGCTCGCCCGGGCACCGGCCACCGGCGGGACGGCCCCGTGGCCGCCGCGTTGCCCTTTTAAGAGGGGGGCCCGAGGCCGCCGCGCCCATTGTCGCCGCCGCCGCGGGGCGGGGGGGGAGCCGGGCCGGTGCCGGTGCCGGGGCGGGGCGGGGGGGGAAAGGAGGAGGGGGGGGGCACATTCCGCCGCGTTGCCGGGCCACCCGTCGCCATGGCGACCGGGCACTGCCGCCGGGGCTCGGCGCGCGCCGCGCAGTTCCCACGGAGCGTCCCGAGCGGCGGCGGCGGCGGCGGCGGCTCCGGTCCCTCCGGGGCGGCGGGAGGGACGGGATGCGGTGCAGTGTTGTGCTCTCGCCTACCAATATTGCACTCGTCCCGGCCTCCCGCCGCCGCGGGCTCCGCCGGTGCCACCGGCCGGGCACACTCCCCCCCCCCCCCCCAACCCCGCCACGACCACCGGGAGGACGGCGAGGGACGGAGCCGGGAGCATCGGGAGGGGCGGGGTGGGGGGGTGGGCAACGCCCGCTCGGGGCACCGGGACCCCCGCAGGAACCGGGCGCGCAGGCTAAAAAACACTCAAAACTTTATGGCCAGACTTCGGGCAGCGCCCGGGGCGGGGGGGCAGCAGCCCCGCCACCCGCCTGTCCCGCTCGCCCCGTTGCCGCCCGCACCCGCCGCTACCGGCAGTGCAAAGTCCGCGGGGAGCCGGGAGCGCGGGGCCCGGCCGGGAGGGGCCGCGGGGCCCGGAGCCCCCCGGGCTGCCGCTGGCGCAGGGTGGGGGGGAACCGGGCCGGGCGCGGCCGCTCACTCGCGTCCCTCCAGCAGGAACCGGCGGAACGGCTCGAAGTCGGCGGGGATCGAGTCTGCGGGGACAGAACGCGGGGGGGGGGGGGTCGTCAGGAGCCGGGAGAGGGCAAGTCCCGGTAAAGCGGGCGAGCCCCGCACCGGGTCCCCCAGACCCCAGGACCGACGGACCGACCCGACCCCCGCAGCAGGGGCGGGGAAGGAGATGTTCTGCGGGCTCTCGGCCCCCGGCCCGGTGCGGGGCGGCCCCGGGAGGGGGGGGGAGCCCGGTGCGGGGCGGCTCCGGTGACCCCGCCGGGGGGGAGCCCGGTGCTCACCGTTGCAGCGGTACTGCAGGTTGGACCAGATGATGTTCTCCTGGGAGAAGCAGAAGACCCCCAGCCGCCCCCCGCGCATGGTGGTGTCGATGATCACCCCGGAATCAGCCACCAGCCGCGGGCCCTCGTACAGCCGCACCCTGCGGGAGGGGAACGGCCCGCCCCGGCCGGTCAGCGGGGGACCGGGATCCCACCGGGACCCCACCAAGACATCCCGACCCGGGGCTGGGGTGGGGGCACCGGGCCGGGAACGGGGCATCCCGCGGGGGCTGCCGTGGGGGCACGGGGCCGGGGATGGACCCCCCGGAACGGGGCAGGACCCCCGGCCCGGGGCCCCCCGCCGTGGCCGGGATGGAGCCCCCCGCGCCGCCCCCGTCTCGGCCCCGCCGCCTTTGTCGGGCGTTTTGCATGTGAAAGGCGCCGGCGGCCGGCGGGGTCGCCATGGCGACGGGACAATGGCCGCGGGGGCCCGGCGGGGCGGACGGGCCCGGCCCGCGGAGTCCCCCCGCGGCGGCCGCCCCGACGGCGTCCTTAAAGGGGAAACACGCCCGCGGCCCCACCGCGGCAGGACCCCTCCCCACGGCCGGCGTCCCCCCGCTGATGGGGTCCCACGGGAACTGGACACCCCCCCCCCCCCCCCCGGACGGCGTCCCCACACTGGTGTGTTCCCACCGGGTCTGGCCCCCCCCACCATGGCCTGTGTCCCTCCACTGGTGGTGTCCCTCTGGGGCTGGACCCCTCCCCACGGCCGGCATCCTCCCCATCAGGGTGGCCCCACTGCAGGGGACCCCCATCCCAAAGGCCAGCATCCCCCCCCGGTGTGCTCCCACCAGGACTGGACCCCAGAGGAGCCCCCCGACGCCAGCAGCCTCTGTGCCCCCCCCTCCCATGCCTGGCCCCCGCTCACCTGATGTAGCCCACCTGGGGCCTGTGTGCCAGCTGCCAGCGGTAGGATGTCTTGTCCCGCCAGCCCACGTTGCGTGGGTCCTTCCAGAGCAGGCGGACGTGGTCGGGCGTGTGGCCCGTGTGCCACAGCGCGTTGCGCAGGTGCTCCCCAGGGCCTGTCGAGGACTTCACTGCCTGTGGGCGCATGGGGCGTCAGGGGGGACCCAGGCGGGGGAGGCGACCTCACCCATCGGGTGGCCAGCACCCACCTTGAGCTGCAGCCCCGGCTCGGCCACGGCGCGGAAGGGGGTGGCCTGCCAGTATGTCTGCTCCGTTTGCTTCCACATCACCACGTAGAAGCTGGCACTGTCCTGGTAGCTGAAGATGAAGCCGGCATAGTCATCGTCGGTGACGGTGTTGACATGGAAGGTGCCCTCGAAGTCCACCCCGTTGAAGGCCGTGTAGCCTGCAGGTGGGCCAACGCTGTGAGGAGCCCTCTCCCCCACCCCAGAATGCGACCCTGCACCCCCCGGCCCCCTCCAGCCCACCCTTCACCCCTCTGTGGGGCAAAGAACCGTCCCTCACCCCCCCAGCATGGGGGGACAGGAGTAGGGGGGCTACCCCCCAGGGTCTGCAGGTGGGAGAGCATCTCTTACCAACAGCCAAGCCCGGGTCACTGTTCATGGTCTGCACGATCTCCATGCCCTGTGGGGGACAGCTGGGTGAGGGGCATCCCCAGCAGCCCTGGGGACCTCCCGGTCCCCCTCTGCTCCCACCCCAGCAGCGCAGCCCCCAGAAACACGGGGGGCAGCACCCACACCTGGTTGAGGACAACCCAGTTGGGATCGATCTGGGCGTCCCCCTCGGGGTCGAGGATGACGGTCTGGTAGGCACGGAAGTCGGTCAGCGTCACCTCGGCGCTCTCGGGGCACGCGTCCAGCTGGTCCACCACCGTGTCATTGTCGAAGTCCTCCTCGCACACATCGCCCACACCGTTCCCTGGGGACACGCACCCCGGTCAGGGTTGGGACGAGCCCAGGCAGCTCTGTCTCCTCGCGCCCGCCCCGCACTCACCATCCGAGTCCTTCTGGTTAGGGTTGGGGATGAGGCGGCAGTTGTCCGGGCCAGGTGCCACATAGTCAGGGATGCCATCGTTGTCATCGTCATTGTCACACTCATCCCCCAGCCCGTCGTTGTCTGAGTCCAGCTGGGAGCTGTTGGGGATCTCGGCACAGTTGTCCTTCGTGTCCTGATGCCCGTCCCCGTCGCTGGAAGCCAGACCAGGGTGAGAGCAGCGCCGCAAACCGGGGGCCTGGTACTGTGTCCCAACACCCCCACCAACCCCAAAGTCCCCGTCCCACCTCGCAGGCCCCCGAGCTGGGAGCCCGGCTCTCTCCCAGGGAGGGGATGGGACCGGGAGGTGACCCTGCAGCAGTGTGGTCCCCACCTGTCCTCGTTGGTGTCACAGATGTCTCCTACCAGGTCGCTGTCCATATCTGTCTGGAGGAGAGCAGAGCCCAGTTCCGCGGACACCCCGGGGCGAGGGTGCCCGGCCCCACTGCAGGGGGACCCCCACCCCCCTGTTGGGCAGGGTCCTGTCCCCCCCGGCTCCCCCTGCCCCAGCCTGGCCCTGGCTACATACCTGAGTGGGGTTGCTCATTTCAGGGCAACTGTCACAGGCATCCCCGACGCCGTCCTCGTCCCGGTCGGTCTGCAGAGGGTTGGGCACCTTGGGGCAGTTATCCAGCATGTTGGGAATCCCTGCAAGGACAGTGCTGGGTGGATGCCCCCACCCCCCCCAGCCTGGCGTGACAGTGTCCCTGCTCTGCCAGCAGCCCCAGCCCCGCACAGGCAGGCCAGCCCCGAGAGCCGCTCACCGTCCCCATCGATGTCATTGTCGCAAGCATCCCCCTCGCCGTTGCTGTCCGTGTCCCGCTGATCGTTATTGGGCACGTTGGGGCAGTTGTCGCAGGCATCCCCGAAGGAGTCGGTGTCCGAGTTCTGCTGGTCCTTGTTGGGGAAGAGCCGGCAGTTGTCCTGTGGGGAAGAGGGACACCCGTGCTGCAGTGGCTGGCAGGCGAGAAGCTGCAGTCCCGCACAGGTCAGGGGGGAGGACATCTCCTCCAGCACACCCAGTAAGACCATCCCAGAGCCACAAGCCCTGGCCTGCTGATCCCCAGAAGTATCTTGAGGGCATCAGCATAAAGCCAAAGGGAGAAGCCCGCTGCCCAGCATGGCCCCCCGACCGCAGGCACGTCCCACCCGCCCAGCACGGCCACCTCCACGTTCTTGATGCCATCGCCGTCAGCATCATCGTCACACTGGTCCCCGATGCCGTCATTGTCAGCATCCTCCTGCCCTGAATTCGGCGTCAGGCGGCAGTTGTCCTGCAGGCAGAGACAGCGTTAGAGACGGGGAGGAGACGAGCCCCTGCCAAGGGCTCCCCGAGCACCCCCTGCCCGAGGATGCCGCCCTCCCTCTCTGGGCCCCCACCTGCTTGCAGTGCTTGTTGTTGTCGATGCAGGGCAGGGGCTCATCCGGGTAGCCATCGAGGTCTGTGTCTTGCCCACACACGTTGCCATTGCCAGCCCAGCCCACGTTGCACTGAAGAAAGAAGAAATCAGGGGCTGGGAAGCGTGGAAGGGCGCTGGCAGGACCAGCTGCTGCCCATGCCGCTATGCCCCGCACCCTCCCTTTGCCATCCTCTGTCCCCATCTCCCTCCCACTCACCGCGCAGGAAATTTCACCGTTCCTTTCAAACACGCAGAAGCCGTTGATGTCGCAGGGGTTGGAGGTGGGAGTGCTGCAGGACTTCTGTGGGACGCAGCCGGACGTTTGGTTCCCCACAAACCCCGACTTGCAGGGACCGCACTTGTAGGAGCCCTGGGAGAGAAAGGGCAGGGACAGGATTCGGGGAGCAGAGTGGTGCTGGGCAGCAGGCAGGGGCGGGGGGGCGGCTCTGCTCACCAGCGTGTTGGTGCAGATGGAGTTGGGGTCGCAGCCCCCATTGTTCCCATCGTTGCATTCATCAATATCTGTGCAAACCTGCGAGCAGCGCAGGAGAAACCGTCACCCGGGGCCTTTCCCTGCAGCTCTGCCCATTCCTGCCCCAGGAAAGCTGCCCTCCTCCGAAAGGCATCCTCCACCCGTCCCTGCAGCTCAGCAGCCCAGAGCGCCCACAGGGACCCGGCCGAGTCCCACAGCGCCGCACCCACCTGCTTGCTGGCCCTTGCGTAGTCCACCCCCACACCGGAGACGGTGTTGCCCCGGTAGCCGCGGGGACAGGGCTCGCAGCGGAAGCCGGGAGCCGTGTTGATGCACTTGGAGCCGGGGAAGCAGGGGTTGGCGTGAGCGCACTGCAGCACAGGGGGAGAGAAAGGCTTCACCCCTGGGCACCGCATCCCGCATGTCGGGGTGGCCACTGCCCCAGGGTGTCCCGGCAGGGCCCTTCCCTGGCTTGAGGACGCATTCGGAGAGGAGAAGCGTCGTCTGTAGCAGCGCTGGGGCTTGGAGGTGGCCCGAGCCACCCGCCGACCCGCCCTGGGAGCGTGCCCACCTCATCGATGTCAGCGCAGTGGGTGCCATTGCCCTCCAGCCCTGGCGGGCAGGGCCCGCAGCGGTACCCGGGGTACTCGTACGTCTCCATGCAGTCCACGCCGCTGAAGCAGGGGTTGGGGTTGCAGCGGGACCGGTGCTCATGGAAGCCTGAGAAGAGGAGTCGGGCAGGGGGTGAGATGGGGCAGCCCTTGGCCCCCTGAGGTGGGAGTGGGGCCTCACCAGCACTCACCGCAGACCTGGCACTCCATGATGGTGTTGCGAATCAGAGACATCTCCTTCACCTGCGAGGCAGCAGAGCACAAAGCGTCAGGGGGATGCAGCGTGCAGGCTGGCACTCCGCGCTTGGGCAAACCCAGCCTGGGGACAGCCGACGCTGCCCCAGCGCCTCACCTGGTCCCTAATGTCTTCTCGCAGCTCGGTCAGGATCCGGTTGAAGAGGGTCAGCTGCGTGACCAGCGCCTTGGTCTGTTCACCTGCCAGAAGCAGAAAGGACAAGGTCAGCCCCAGGACAGCCACAGCCTCCCAGGGCTGTGGGCTGGGGACTGCTCTGCCCCTCGGCACCCAGCCAGGAGGACGAGACACACAACAGCCCTTCCTCCTCCTCCCTGGTCCACACAGAACCTCTTCTCCGTAGCGCATCCCAGGCCCTTGGATCCAGCCCATCCTGGGGAGCCCTGCAGGCACTTGGGGCGCTGGGACAAGCTGCGGAGGGTTTCTGCCTCCGTGGAGCCCCAAACGCTGCCATCGCCCTCATGCCAGGGAACAGGGGAAGCGGAACGAGGACTTACCCAGGATGGAGGCCAGCACGCTCGTCACTGCAAGAGGAGAGATGAGATGTTACCGACTGCCACCACCAATGCCCAGCAGCGTCACCTTGCGCGGTCGCTCCTGGGCAGTGCCTGCACAGCGCAGGAGCTCCCACCTGCCTGGGGATGCAGGACCGGGAGAGGGAGGAGCACCCCTCTGCGCACCGTGCTGTCACCTCGCACCGCCAGGCGCCACAGCATGGGTGACCCTGTAAGCCCTCCGCGCTCATCAGAGGGCACGGACATGCCTTTACCTGCACTGTGGATGGACTCGTCTCCTTGGAAGGGGCACTCACTCAGGGCCCCGACACGGCTCATGGACCCTCCCAGGATCAGCTTCATCGACTCCACGAAGCCCTGATGTAGGAGGGGAGACGCAGTCAGCCGTGGGGGGCTCTGCCTGTCTCCGAGGGCCCAAAGCGGGGGCTTGGAGGGGACCCCCCCCAGGAGGTCCCAGCACTGACCTGCATCCTCTGGTAGGCCTTCTGCCCCGTGCGCACCTCGATGGACTCCACCTCTGCCAGGGGGATCTCCGACAGCTCAGGCAGCCCCACGCTGGAGTCCATCTGCTTGCAGTCGACGTAGAGCTCCACGCTCAGCATGTCCCCGCGCAGCCCGCTCAGGCGCACGATGACGGTGTGGCTCTGCCCATCTGCCACGTGCGCGTGCTGCAGGTTGACCGAGTGCAGCTTGTTGTCTTCCCGCAGGTAACGCACCAGGACTGCGGAGGAGTGGGAAGCGGCCGTCAGCTCTCCCCCCCCCCAGCACCAACAGCCCCCCAGGACCCACGTGCACCCCAACGGGCCCTGCGGATGGCAGGAATTCAGTCCCTCTTTCTCCCTGAGCATCATGGCAAGACCAGGCTCAGCATGTCCCCGCGCAGCAGGCACCCACCTTTGTTGATTTTCCCCACCACGGAGACCTCCAGCCACCTCGTGTTGTCCTTCTTGGAGTAGAGGCCGAAGAGGGTCCCCCCCTGCTTGGGGGGCAGGCGGAAGGTGGAGAGGAGGTAAACGTCATTCACTGTCAGGAGCTCCATCCGGATCTTGTGCGTTATGCTGGCCATCTGCCGGGCCTCGCTCACCATCAGCAGGTCGATGACTGTGGGGAGACAAGCACGGGGGTCGCATCCTGGCCGGGCAGTCGCTGCTCCGGCCTCAGGACCGTGGTGATGCCCAGCGCGGGGCACCGCAGCCCGGCCCGCTGCAAGCCCGGCCAGATCGACGGGACGGGACGGGGGACGGGGGTCGGGGGTCCTTGGCCCACCGGGGCCCGGGGGGGGGGGGGGGGGCGGGGAAGCCCCGAGGGCCGCGGGCCCCGCCCAGCCCGGGCCCCGCGCGGTGGCGCTCCAGGACCGGCAGCGCCGAGAGGGACCGGCGGAGCCCCCGCCACCGGCTGGACCGGCGGCCCAGGGGGGTCCTCGGCCCGGAGCCAGCCCTGCTCCCCCGCTCCGCAGCCGGGGGTTCCCCGCGGGGGCGGCTGCCGCGACCCGCCAGTCCCGAGCATCCCGCATCCCGCGCCGGTCCGGCCCCGCGGGATCGCGGAGCGGGGTCGCAGCTGGTGTGGAGCTGCGGGGACAGCGCGGAGACCCCCCGGCATCGGCACCCGCCCCGGCGGACGGCGCGGAGCAGCGACCAAGACGGACGGGAGCCCCCGGAGGGACGGCCCGACCCCTCGGCACCGGCCCGGGGCGCTCCGGGGAAGCACGAAGAGCCCGGTCCCGCCGCCGCACGGCTGCCCGCCCGCTCCGGGCAACAGCACCAGGCGGAGCGGGAGGACTCCGGCCCCGGCGGGCCCAAGGGAGCCCGGGGAGCCCTCGCTGACCCCGGGCCACCGTCGGCACCGTCGGCTCCCCACCGGCGGCTCCCTGCCCCGAGATGCCCCCGGGCCCTGGGGGCCACCGCTGGCCGCCCCGAGCTCCGAGGATGAATGTCCCCTCTGTCCCCAGCTGCCAGACCTCCCAGGACGAGCAGAGCCGCTGTCAGCGGCCCCGGGACGGGGAGCGGGGCCGGGAGGGGGGGTCCAGCCGCCGCCTCCCGCCGGGCGCTCCGTCGGGGGCGCTCCGCCGCCGCCCCGGGGCCCGGCCCGGCAGTAGCCTTACCTTGTAGCCCGTGGCGAGCGGCGCCGGCGGCGCCCAGCAGGAGCAGCGCCAGGAGCGCTCCGAGCGCCGGGCCCCCCGCGGCCGCCGCCGCCGGTGCCCCCATGCCGCCGGTACCGCCGGTGCGGAGCGGAGCGCGGCGGGGCGGGGTGGTGCGAGCGGGGAGGGGCCGGCGCTGCCGGCGAGGAGGAAACAAAGACCCGTCAATCACGGCCGGGCATCCCGGGGACCCCCGGCGGGGCGGGAGAGGGGTGGGACGGGGCGCACGGGCGCTGCGGGAGACCCACCGGGCTGGCCTGGTGGCTCACAGAAATTGAGTGTGGCAGCCGCCGGTTCACCGGCGGGTCAGGCAGTCTGGGGCCGCCTTCTTGCGAGCCGGAGCCGCCCCAGCAGCGCCGGAGCATCCCAGTCCGGGAGAGCCGGGGACCGGGCGTGCTTTGCCAGGGGTGCCCGACGCCGGGGTGCCTCCGGCGGGGGGGCTGGCACCCCGGTGTCGGGCACCCCTGGCCGGTGCGGTGCTCCCCGGGGCGGGAACGGAGCCAGCCCGCCTGGAGCGGCGTAAATCAGCGCCGGGACCCGGCCCAAACCCCGCAGCAACACAATGAGCTCATCCCGGGAGCTCCTTCCCCTCCGCCCCGGGCTTGAGGCCGTGTTTACTCCTGTTTCCCCCCCCCGGCTCCATAACAACGGCCCCCCCCCGCCCCCCAGCCCCGCTCCCGGCCCCAGCCCCACGCCAGCAGCTCGGTGCGCGCCAGCGGCTGCGGGGACACGGCGGGGGGGAGGGCGGGGGGAGGCCGTACGGGGGTAGTTTTCCCTCCCTCCGGTGCCAGCGGGCTCCCGTCCCTGTTTTTTTAGCATGAAAACGTGCGGGGCAGAGCGATGCGGGGCGGGGTGATGTGGGGCCGGGGGGGATGCAGGGCAGTGGGATGCAGTGCGGGGCGATGCGATGCGGGGCGGGGTGATGCGGGAAAGTGGGATGCAGTGCGGGGCGATGCGGAGCAGGGGGGATGCAGGGCAGTGGGATGCAGTGCGGGGCGATGCGGGGCAGGGGGGATGCAGGGCAGTGGGATGCAGTGCGGGGCGATGCGGGGCAGGGGGGATGCAGGGCAGTGGGATGCAGTGCGGGGCGATGCGGGGCAGTAAGATGTGGTGCGGTGGGATGCAGTGGTGGGGTGATGTGGTGCGGGGTGATGTGGGTCAATGAGATGCGGTGCAGCTGATGCGGAGCGGGGCGATGCGGGGCGGACCGGGGCGATGCGGGGCGGTGCGGGACGGGACGGAGCGCGGATCCCGGCCCCAGGGACCCGTCCAGCGTCGCTCCCCCGTCCCGGGGGCTCCGCCGTGCTCGGCCGCGGCCGGTCACGGAGCGTTCCCGGGGCCGGTGCCGCCCCGCGTCGGGGGCGGGCGGAGCCGGCCCGTGTGGTTCCGGGTCGGGCGGGAAGATGGCGGCGCCCATGGAGCTGTTCTGCTGGGCCGGGGGCTGGGGGCTGCCCTCGGTGGACCCCGACTGCTTGGCCGTGCTGGTGAGCGGCGGCGGCGGCGGGGCCGGGGCCGCGGCCGGGGCCGGGGCCGGGGCGTCCCCCGGGCCGACCCCCGCTGCCCCCCCGCTCTCTCTTGCAGACCTACGCGCGGTTCACGGGGGCGCCGCTGAAGGTGCACCGGGTCACCAGCCCCTGGAGGAGCCCCTCCGGTAAGGGCCCCCCCCGGGGACACCGGCACCGGCACCGCCCGCAGCCGGCACCACCCAACCGGCGCCGCCACCGCCGGTGCCCCCCGCCCCATCGCACCCCCCCGCCCCATCGCACCCCCCCGCCCCATTGCACCCCCCGGCCCCATTGCACCCCCCCCGGCCCATCACACCCCCAGCCCCATCACACCCCCAGCCCCATTGCACCCCCCCGCCCCATTGCACACCCCCCACCCCATTGCACACCCCCAGCCCCATTGCACCCCCAGTCCCATCACACCCCCCGTCCCATTTTACCCCCAGCCCCATTGCACTCCCCTGCCTCCTTGCACCCCCTGTCCTATCGCACCCCCTGCCCCATGGCACCATTCCATCCCATCACACCCCCCCGTCCCATTGCACCCTCCCTGCTTCATCACACCCTCAGCCCCATTGCATGCCCCCCGCCCCATTGCACCCCCCTGCCTCCTCACAACCCCCCCATCCCATCGCACCCCCAGCCCCATTGCACCCTCCCTGCCCTATCGCACCCTCCCCGGTCCATCGCAGGCCCCTCACTCCATCTTACTCGCCTTGTCCCGTTGCCCCCCGGCCCCATCGCACCCCCTCGCCCCATTGCATGCCCCCTCACCCCATCTCACCCCCTGCCCCATCGCACCCCCCCTCACCCTGTTGCACCCGCTCCATCCCAGCACGCTCCCCGTCTCCCATCACTCCTCATGTCCCTGTGCCCCCCTGCCCCACCTTACGCACCCCCCACCCTACCCCATGCACCTCTCCCTCCACCTTGCGTCCCCTCACCCATGTGTGGAGACCCTTCACGGCCGCCCCCCCCAGCCCTGGCCCGTGGCAGGGTGGCACCGTGGGCACCGCTGCCTGCAGCCACCCCTCTGCCTGCCCCCAGGCCGCCTGCCTGCGCTGAAGACGTGGGATGAGGGCACCATCTCCAAAACGCAGCAGATCATAACTCACCTCAGGAAACAGGTGGGGGGGGGGGCGAGGGGCACCCCCTGCCCCCCCCGGGAAGGAGGGGGCTTGTCCCTCCGTGCTCTGTGGCGGTTGCCCAGGAGGCTCGGGCGGGATTTGCTGCTTCCCCGCCAGATCACGCCTGTTGTGTTTGCTCTGCAGAAGTACAACGCCGACTATGACCTCTCGGCCACGCAAGGGGCGGACACGCTGGCCTTCGTGTCCCTGCTGGAAGAGAAACTGCTGCCGGTGCTGGTGAGTCTCGTGGGGGCACACGGGGGACATGGCCTCACTGAGGACCGGATCCGCTTCCCGGAGTGATGCCTGTGGGCTCCGGTTTGTGCCCGGATGGAGAGCCAGAGAGCACTGCAGGCAGCAAAATCCCAGCGGCCCGGAGCATCTGTAGCAGGGATTGGGGTGCCAGGGGTCCTGCAGGGCAGCGGTGGGTTGTGCAGCCAGGGCTGGTGGCCGGCCTTGACCCTGATGCCCCCTCAGCCCCTCACGGTCTCTGGGGGAGCTGGTCCCGTGCCAGGCACGTGGCAGTGGTGTGAGCAGCGCCAGGCACGGGCTCCGCAGCTCCCGCCACGACAAGAGTCTGCGCTGGCTCCAGCCCCGCCATGGCCTGGGCATGGATTGTTCTCCGCTGCAGATCCACACCTTCTGGGTGGACGCAAAGAACTACGTGGAACACACGCGGAAGTGGTACGCGGAAACCATTCCTTTCCCCCTCAACTTCTTCCTGCCCAACTGCATGCACAAGCAGCACCTGGAGCGGCTGCAGCTCATGTGGGGAGACGGCTACATGGAGGATGAGGAGAAGCTGGAGAAGGAGGTGAGGGGACATGGTCTGGGCACAGCGGGTCCTCGGCGGGTGCCCAGAGGGACCCACACGAGGCCAAAATCTTAATTGGGGTCTGGGGTTCCCCCTGTCTGAGTGCCTCCATCCCACTCCCCGTAGCACCGTGGCCATGCGTCTGGGTGGGTGACAACCCTCTGATTCCTTCTCCAGCTCTACCGGGATGCTCGGGAATGCCTGACACTCCTGTCTCAGCGCCTCGGCTCCCAGAAGTTTTTCTTCGGAGACTCGTAGGTGGCCGGAGGCGGGGGGAAGGCGCTCTGGGGCCTGAGAACCCCCCGCAGCCAGGGAAGCCGCAGGCTGTGCATGTTGCTTTGGGGGTTGGACGGGCTGAGAGGGGACAGGGATGTCCATGGCACCGTGGAGCGATGCAGGCAGCAGGAATTAGGGCTGCAGGAGCTGCCGCCAGCCCCGGCATCGCTTCCTCCACCAGCAGAGCTGCTCCGGGATGGGATGATCCTGTTCCCCCCATCCTCACCTCAGGGGCTGGGAGCAGTGAGCCCTCCCAAGGAGGAGCCATCCCTTGGGGCGCAGGGGGCTGGGGGTGGACGACGTGTCCGGGTGGCTTTGGGTGAGGACAGCGGGAGGGACTGTGACCCAGTGGCAGGTCTCTGTCCCAGGCCAGCCTCCCTCGACGCCTTCGTCTTCAGCCGCCTGGCGCCGCTCCTGAAGGCAAAGCTGCCCAACGGGAAGCTGCAGCAGCACCTGAAGTCCCTGCAGAACCTGTGCAACTACTGCACCTCCATCCTCAGCCTCTACTTCCCCTGGGACGGAGGTGAGATGCGTTCCCCCCGCCTCACCCCACGGGCTCAGAGTGACCCGGCCGCCCTCCACGTCCCCGCTCTGTCCCTGCCAGGTGAGCCCCCAGCCAGCGCCCCGCGGGCTGCGGGCGCCGACGGCGGCGAGGCGGAGGAGGACCCCCACAAACGGCGCAACCAGCTGCTGTCCGTGCTGGTGGGGCTGGTGGCCATGCTGGGCTACGCTTTCCTGAGCGGCATCGTCTCCATCCAGCGTGGCGGCGCAGGGCCTGCCGGCCGCCAGCCCATCGCCCTGGCGGAGGAGGAAGAGGAGGAGGAGGAGTGAGGAAGAGCTGCACGACTGTTCCTCCTCCAGCCCCTGGAACTGACTGTTTTTACGCCAGCAGCCTGGCAGCATCGCTCCCTGCGGGTCTCTGCTCTGCATCCTGCCGGGAATTGCAGCCCTCTCGGCGGGGAGCGTGCCTGCTGCGCCAATAAACCTCCCTCTCTCCGCCCGTACCCTCTCGTTCTCCCAGCAAGCTCAGGGCCCTTCCCAGTTTCCCCATTTGCACAGCCCGGAACGCTGCAGCGGGCACCCGTGGGCTGCCTCGATGCCTGTCCTGCTCTGCCCTGGTACCACCCCCTTGTCCCCAGCCTCGGGGCAATCTGGGGATGGGGTGAAGGGGACACTGCAGGTTTTTAGCTTCCTAAAAGCATCCGTGAGTGTCTTGGCAGCATCCCCCATCCTTTCTGCGGCAGCTGTGGGGCTGAGCCCCCCATTTTCCCCTGCCCTGCGGCGTCCCTGCCCTCCGGCTGTGGGGCTGGTCCCCACACTGCTGCCAGCCAGTGCCATGGCACGGCCGGGGACGGTCCCTGGCCAGCTGCCTGCTGCAGCAGAAACCAGCGGCACAGGAGGCCCAGGCTCCTCGGCAGGACGCGTCCCCAGCCCGGGAGGGACTGGAGGGACATGCTGCTCCCCTCAGCAGCGTGAGCAGGGCCGCGAGCAGCTGTGGTGGCGGCCGGAATCCCTCCGGCGCTGACAGCACTGTTTGCATTCCTCCGCGCTGGCCAGCAGTGGGGAGATCCTCGCGGCTGGCACTGCCAAAAGCATGTCGCGCAGTAAGCAGGGGCTGCGTGGGCTGCGCCGGGGTCAGCGGTGGCCGCCCAGGCACCCTGTGCCCCCGCAGTGCTGCGGTGCTCCCTCGGGACGTCCTGCGTGGGGCTCAGCCCCGGGTACAGCCCTGCTGCCGCGGTTTCCTCTGTCCGCTGCCGGTTTACGAGCGCGCGAATGGAAACGCGGCATGCTGCCAGGCCGGCTGCCGGGCGGCACACAGCCCTCGCTTGTTCGGCTGCCGGCTGCTGCCACCACCAGCGTCCTGACACGGCCGCTGCCGGCACCCGAGGGGGCTGGCCGTGCCCAGTGTCCCCGGGCTGAGCACCCCAGAGAAGCACCCCACGTGCCCCTCACATGGCTGTGACGGCCAGGGGGCCGCTGTGGCATGCCATGGGGCTGGCTGTGGAGCCTTCCCCATACTGGCCCAGTTCGAGGGGCCCCAGCGGGAGGGGGATGACTCAGTGCAGCCCCCCCCCCCCCCCCCCCATGCCCGCTCCCCCATAACGTCACTCGGGAAATATGTGCCCGATGCTCCCGCTTCCCATTAGCTGGGGTGGGGGGGGGTGGGGGGGGCTGATGGCTGCTCCGGCAGCAGAAACCGCAGCAGGCGGCTGCCCGCTCCAGCTGGGAGAAGCCGGAGCTGCTGACGTCAGGGCCCGGCGCTGAACCCCGGCTGCAGGTCCTGGCTGCTGCCGGCCCCGAGCCCCTGCCCTGCCTGGGGGGATGCTGCAGCGGGCGGAGGGGAGGGAGATGCCACCCCTTGGGGTGATGGCCCCCTGCCTCCCGCAGCACGGACCCAGTGCCTGGCTGGGTTGCCCCCAGGGACATGGGCAGTGGCAGGATGGGACCCCATGGGGCTCAGCCGGCCCCAAACCTGCCCCCTGGCACGGTCCTGCCCATGGAGCAGGCAGCATGGCAGGGCAGAGAGGGTGCAGGCGAGGCTGTAGAAAACCTGTTTATTTTATGAAAACATCTAGAAAAGAGCAGGCATTGCAGCCCTCGCGCCGAGCAGGTCCCCTGGGGTGTCACGGGGCTGCAGGGTCTGTGCCACGGCCCCACCCCTGTGCTGGGGCCCGTTCCCAAGCCCTCCAGCAGCACCACGCTCCCGGTGCCGGCACCTTCCTCCTCCTCCACCATGGCGCTAGACTGGCTGCTTCCACAGGAACGTCTGGATGGAGTCAGCGGGGGCCGCGGCCTCAATGAAGCCGACCCGTGGGTCGGAGATGCCGAAGGCCACGTCCTCTGGGGAGCTGTGGGGACGCGAGAGGGGGTGGAGGTCAGAGGGGGGCAGCTGGGCTTTGACGTGGGGCACAGGGCGGAACCACCCACCGGTTCAGGACCACCAGGACGACGGCGCCATCGGGGCGCAGGAAAGCTGAGTGCTCTAGGTCACACCGGCGGCACTTCTTGGAGACAGCCAGCCCCACGCGCTGCGAGCCCTCGGGGATGAACTTGCTGCAGGAACAAGCAGGGCCTGAGCGTGGCGCCCAGGATGGCGGCTGGAGCTGGCAGCCCCTTGCCGGCCACCCCCGGCCCCGTCCCACCTGAAGTGCCCGAGATGGTAGAACATGGGCTGCTTGTAGAAGACGTCCTTGCTGCTGTCCACGATGACGGGGCTGTCCACGTAGTTCTTGCTCCAGTTGGGGCCCCCCTCCATGTCCAGGGCCAGGTTCCAGTCGGTCCAGCCCGTCACGTAGTTGTTGAGGTTCTGCAATGGGGTGGGTGACGGCGCTGAGCTGTGGGCAGGCCCAAGGGGTGGCCAGCGCGTCTGCGGCCCCCGCCGAGCCCTACCGTCAGGATGCTGTGGCTGTACTTGGTCCCGCGGTCCCAGCCGCCCAGCACCACCCTGGGCTCCCAGAAGTAGGAGCCGGTGGAGGCCTCCGTGGAGAGGAGGAAATAGTCTGGGAAGAGGTGATGGGTGATGGAGAGCGTGAGGTCGATCGGCGCCAGGAAATCCAGGTACCAGTGGATGCCGATGCCGCTGATGTAGCTGGCGGCCACAGGGTCTTTGAGAACCTGGCAGGAGAAAGGAGTCACCGGTGCCCAGGGCTGGGAGAGCCACCGTGTGGCCAGGAGAGCCGCCGTGGGGACTCACCACCTGGGCCCAGTAGGGCAGCATCACCCTCTGGTCGTCCAGAATGATGAGCCGGACGTCGCGGTGGGAGCTGTTGGCCAGCGCGGGGCCCAGGTCCCGTGCGATGAAGTCCCGCTGGTGCTCGGGGGAGAAGCCCAGGCACTGGAAGGGGTAGAAGACGATCTCGCCGGCCGTGGGCTCATTCCCTGCTGTCACTGCCCAGAAGGTCAGATTGTGCTTTGCGTATTCGTCCAGGAACCTGGGCGCAGGGGCAGATGGTGAACGGCCCCATGGCGGCAGCGCCGGCCCCAGCCCCAGGCACGGTGACCCTGGTGCCCATCATGCTCTTGCGGTCCCTCACCGGATGAAGTACTTGGCCCAGGCCTGGTGGTACTTGTCCCCGGGGGTGCCCTTCAGCGTCCCCCTCCCCGTCATCGCGCCGTTTGTCTTCATCCAGACTGGGGAGGTCCAGGGGCTGGCATACAGCGACAGCGGCTGCTTGGCCACCGCCTGGGCTGCTTGGAGGATGGGGATCTGGGGAGAACCGGGATGGCCGTAAGCTCTCCGGGTCTGCCCCGGCGCCGGCATCACAGGTGTCAGGATGAGTCCTCTCCCTCCCCATCAGCAGGAAGGTGCTCCCCTGCCCCAGCCCAGTACAGCGTGTCCCACCCCGTCCCGTCCCATCCCGTCCCGTCCCACGCAGGCTGCAGCCTCAGGCTCGCCCCGTGGGACTCACCTTCATCCGCGTGTCCTCCTCGGTCAGGTGGAAGTGCTTCAGCTCAAAGTCGCCCTCTGCGTCAGCATAGGTGTACAGGCGGACGGAGAAGTCGGTGCTGGCCATGGGGACACGCACGAGGTTGTACTCGATGCCTGGGGACGGGGTGGGCGGTGATGGGCATGGCGGGGGTGTATTCAGGGGGTGCAGCCCCCTGGCTTCCAGGAGCCTCGCAGCCCCTCGGCACGAGCCTCAGCAGCCAGACGCCGAGCAGCAGAGGCTGCAGAGACCAGCCCTGTCACCCAGCAGCATCGCCCGGCCCCAGGCTCACCTTCCTCGGAGAAATAGGAGCGAAGCAGGTGGTTCTGGGCATCCTTGGACAGGGACTGGATGTTGATGGCAGCTGAGTCTGTGACAGAGCCACCAAAGCCCTTCACCTTCTGGTACCGCTGCGCCGTGTCCAAGGTGAGATGGAAATCTGCGGGGGACAAACATCATCACAGCCACCACGCAGGGACAGGCTGTTCCTTGGCGTGCAGGCAGGTGTCCGGCCGCGGCGGGTACCTGGGGTCTCAGCATTGTGCTGGAAGCTCCCCTCGCTGCGCTCCAGACGCTTGCCGGCCTTGCTGCTCTCGTACTTGACGTAGGTGCCCGGGGCCGGCAGGACCACGGGGTCCAGCGTGTCGCAGTACGTGGCGCTGCAGGCGCATACCAGTGAGCCGTGACCAAAGTCCTTGGCATCGCAGGGACGGCCGCCTGTGGCAGGAGGAAAGACCGGGCAGGCACAGAGCACTGCAGCAGGAGCCCAGCTCACCCCTTGACCCACCACGGACACCAAACCTTTGGCTATGCCTCCCCAAACCGCTGAGCTCGGCAGCCCTCTGCCTGGGGACACAGCGACAGCACTTACCCGCTGCCCGCAACGCTGCCTGTGCCAGCAGGAGCCAGCCCAGGACGCCGGCGCACCCAGGTCCCATGGCACCTCTGCTGCAGTGCGGCTCGGACGGAGGCTGATGGCAAGGACCAGGGCTGGGAGCAGGGTGGTGAGTGTCAGCAGCCAGCTCCTCTCGCCCTGTCCCACACCCACATGGGGACAGAGACAGCACGGGGGTGGGCACAGCCCCAGCATCCCCCTGCCCGGCAGGCTCGGGGAGCACCAGCACCCCCAGCCAGGGCTGGGGCCCCATTGTCCTGCCCACTCCCCACATCCCCGGCCCAGCACTTGCCTTCCCACCTGCCCTGCCAGTGCCCATGGATGGCTCCGGCCGCGTCCTGGCTGGGGGTGCAGCCCCCGAGGCATGTGTCGCCCCGCGCCCACCTGCCTGGCGTTCCCAGCCGCCCACGCCGGCTGTACCCAGCAGCTCCATTCACTCCCATCACCTCCCTCCCACTCCTCCCTTCTTGCTCATCCCACAGCCATGCCGTGCCATGCCGTGCCACTCCACACTTGCCTGGTGCCTCCGGAGCCGTGGCTGGGAGCAAACAGCTCCACGTTCCCGACCCCATGAGCGCAGCAGCCGGGGCTTGCCCAGCCAGAGGGGTTTGGGGCTCAAGGCCCTGGTGCAGAGGGTTTTCCCCTGCATTTCCCTGCTCTCTGTGGGTGTCCCCACCCTGCGCCATCCTTCCCGTGACGCTGGGCAAAGAGCTTCTCCACGAGGGTGCAGGAGGAGCCACCTCCGCACCTCAGGACCCTGGTGCCAGGCTGCTGCCCCCGGGCAGGGGGAGGTGAGGGTGGGACACGGCGCCAGCTCGCTGCTCCCTGAGACCATGCAGGATGGGGACCGGGGCCAGGCGGGGTGTCCTGCACCCATCGCCTCCCGCTCCCTGACCGGGGCGATGCCCAGCGCCATGGGCATGGCCTCAGCGTGGTCCTGCTGTCCAGGGCCATCCCCACCCCCTCTGGCTGATGAAGCCACCCTGGACCCAGGGTACTCACCTGCTGCCACAAAACCCTCTCGCTGCGTCTCAGCAGGGCGGCAGGACCTGCGTTCTGGCTGTGCGTGGTAAGAGGTGACGGTGACGGTGTCTGGCGGAGCAGGAAAGGTGAGTCCGGGAGAGGACAGACAGCTCATGGGACTCCTTGTGCATTTGAAGAGGAGCCCGGGGATGATTTTGCAACCCGACTCCAATGAGAACTTTCAACACTCACCGCAGCATTTGCAAAGCTCTCCTGAAACCTGTCCCAGTGGCCAGAGGGAAGCCTGGGGGGGCGGGATGCCCGCCAGCCCCCCAGGTGCCTCCATCACCCCAGACAGGACCCCCCTGCAGCCACCTGCACCCAGCGCAGCGCTCCCCTTTCAAAGAGCCTCGCAAAACTAGCCTCGTCCCCCAGGATGTCCCCAGGCAGGGGTAAGGATGGCCACGTCTACCCCATCTCTGCCGGGGTCCTGCGGCTGCTCGGCCTCGAGTCCCAGCTGTCAGGGACTTGGCTTTGCCGCGGGCACGGGCAAGAGCCTGTCCCCAGTCAGTGCCGCAGCCGCCCACCTGTGCCCCGCTTGTGGCTGCCCCAGCAGCGTTCCTGGCGCGGGCAGAGGCGCTGCCAGGGCCACGGCCAGGGCGGCTGCACCCCGCTCCTCACCGCCCAGAGGAGAGGGTGATGGGCACAGTGGGGGGCTGGAGGTGCTGCCTGCTGGGGCCCTGCTCACCCCTGCCGTGGGGCTGTGCTCCCCCGCGCCCGCGCCCCACGCCCGCAGCCGGGCTGGGTGGAGCAGGCTGCAGTAGTTTATCATCTGCAGAACAAGTCTGGGCTCGGCACCTTCTAATTTGGGATCCTTCCTAATTGCAGGCACCTGCCCATCAGGAGAAACAGGAGGGGGGCAGAGCCGCGGGAGAGGCGGCATCTGCCTGGCCTGGCCCCACTGTCCCCCATCCCCCCCCCCCCCGATGGCACTCATGCAGGTGGCCGGGGAGGCAGCCCCTTGCCCAGGGACCGCTCCTCCTGCTGCAGCCAGAGCAAAGTCATCGCCCCCCCCACCCCAGGCTGCAGCCAGTGGGGACCATGGGGGCGATTCCTCCAGCCTCCCCCCAGCCCCTTGCACCCGCTGCTGCAGTTGTTGCATCCCTCGGTTTCCCCGTCAGCTTTTCGGCGCAGGGGGAAGGTACGAGCCCTGCGGCAGATGGGTTTCCAGATGTCCGGGGAACGCGGAGCCCTGGAGGGGCTGCACTGAAGCATTTCCCTGCACAGGCGGCCCCGCACGCTGCTGAACATCTGGGGGTGTGGGGCCGCGTATGCGCCTTCCCGGCCTGGCAGAGCTTGGCTGCACCTTGGTCCAGCAAAGGGACCAAGTTTGGGCCGGTGCCACCCAGGACCATCGATAACAGCGCAGGACGGGCAGATGTGCTCCATGAACAGGGCTGAGACGGAGCCTGGTGCCTCCTCCTTGCTACGCTCCAAGAAAACAGCTGTCAAAACTCTTTTTTTTTTTACCTTTTCTTTTTTTTTTTTTTTTTCCTCTCCTCTCCTTTTTCCCCCAGTGTCAGCAACTCCGCAGCTCACACACAAGGGGAGTTTGCCAAGGAGCACTCTGGCTTTCTCATTCCAGGACTTCAAAGATGCTGGTAACGTTCCCAAAGGCTGGAGCAAGCAAAGACTAACTGGTATTTAAAGAGCGCAAACAGGACGGTCAGGTAATTGTGGGCTGGCAGCTCGATGTCGGCCACGGCCAGAATAGAGGGGAGTCTGTCCCGAGGCCACACCGGCCGAGCGTGGCTGGATGCGGCCAGCCAGCGTGAGCTGGGGAAGAGACGGCACCAACCTAATTTGCCTGTGAGTTTTGGTGGATGGGGACACTGACACAATTTACTCAGCCTTTTCTACGGCGTCCACCCTGGTGCAACGGGACATTTGGATTAAAAATAAAACATAAAAAATAGCAGGCTGGGGAAAACCGACGGCGCATATGAAATGAATCAAGAGCTGGCGAGCAGCTGAGCCTCCAGCTGCAGTGATAAAGAAGGCAGCCACACGCAGGCCACGGGGACGGAGCCCTCCGGGGCACCCCTTGCCGCCGCTCCGAGGAAAACTGAGCAATTTCCGAGAGCGCAGAGGAAACACTGACGGGGATGGCGCATACCGGAGGGAGCGCGTCACGGCTTTACTTGGCGCCTGAGACACACGCGAAGGTTTGAAGGGAGCCACGTGTGGAAGCGTGGTCCAGGAGACGGCGCAGCAGGAACTTTCAGGGGGCTGGGGGAGGGCTGAGAAGCGCCGGCAGCAGTTCTGGGGGCACCCCAGCACCGCAGCCCCTTCCACAGGGACAGGACCTCTGGTCTTGTGGGGACAGGACCTAGCAGGGGGTCACTGCCCACTTCCACCACTGAAGGATGCCGGAAAGGGCAGGGGACCCCCAGAGGCCCCCGGCCATGCAGTGCCGTCCCTCGCCCTGCCCTGGCTGTCACTTCCCGCGCCACAGGTAGGTCTGGATGGAGTTGGCAGGAGCCATGGTCTTGATGAAACCAACAGCGGGGTCCTGGATCCCGAACGGCACATCCCAGCCGAACCTGCGGGGGGCAAGCGGGGCTGAGCGGGTCGGTGGAGTCGGGGCCGAGCGTCCCCCCTACCCGGGCTGCCCCACTGACCTGTTGAGGACCACCAGGACGAGGGCCCCGTCGGGGCGCAGGACGGCCACGTGCTCCAGCTGACAGAGGAGGCATCGGCGGCTGCTGTGCAGCCCCACGCGCCGGGAGCCCTCGGGGATGAACTTGCTGCGGGGAGAGGAGCAGGAGAGGGATCGCGCCCCCAGCCTCAGGCTGGCAGCAGTGCCTGCCCCTCCCCAGCCCTGTCCCACCTGAAGTGCCCCATGTGGTAGAACATGGGCTGCTTGTAGAAGACGTCCTTGCTGCTGTCCACGATGATGGGGCTGTCCACGAAGTTCTTGACCCAGTTGGGGCCCCCCTCCATGTCCAGGGCCAGGTTCCAGTCGGTCCAACCGGCCACAAAGTGGTTCAGGACCTGGGGGCAGGTGGGGAAGGGGCTGAGCCGGGTCCCCAGCCCCAAGTGGGCAGTGCCGGGGGCGGGGTGGGGGGACACGTACCGTCAGGATGCTGTGGCTGTAGCTTTGCCCTCGCTCCCAGCAGCCCAGGGACACGGAGAAGCGCAGGGTGAGGAAGCCACTGCAGGCCTCCGTGTAGAGGAGAAAATGGTCGGGGAAGAGCTTGTGGGTGGCCTCCAGGCTGCAGCTGGCCGGGACGATGCTGTCCAGGTACCAGTGAACCCCCATGCCGGCCACGTAGCGGGCAGCGGTGGCATTGCCCAGGACCTGGGGGAGCAGAGGAGACACATCACACCAAGGCCACCAGCACCCTGAGCCCCGTGGGGATGGACACACCACACCCCCCCCCGTGCCAGCGGCGTCCCCTAGGGCCACCTGCCTCCCCTCTTGTCCCCTCCTGCGGGCACACAGGCTCCCGCACCTGCGGCCCCCAAGCGGGAAACCCCGATGTGGGTCCAGCACCCCACTGGGTACAGGGCAATGGGGAGGTGGGGGCAGACGTGCCCCTCAGCGGGCTCCTTGCCCCCCGCCGCTGCCTGCTGCTCCCTGCGCGCCGTGGTCCCTGGGTGCTGCGGGTTCGAGGCGAGGGAGGGACGTGCTGTGCCCTCCCTTGCAGCTCCCACCTCGCTTGAGGCAGGGGCAGGAGCACGTTTTATTTTCTTTCCTTTTGGTTTAAGGTAATTCCCGCAAACAGCTCTTCAGCATCGCAAAGGAACAAGCCCAATCAGCTGAAACTCTGCCTGCGGAAGGAGCTGGGGTGCCGGCAGCGCCTCTGGCACCCCGTACTGCAGGGCTCTGGGATGTGGATGCCACCTCCTGTCCCTGATTCACCCAGGCATGCAGGGAGGCGGCTGCCACCGAATTAGCCGACTCCGGCTCCCTGTCTGGCAGACCCAGTTTGCCTCCTGCTCTGTCTAGGGCTGGGAGGGGCGGCCGGCTTCATTTGCAGATAAAACCCAACGCTTTGGTGGGACACAGAGCGGAGGGAGGAGCCAGGCAGGGCGAGGGGCTTCGCTCTTCACCACTTTGGCCCAGTGTGGGAGGTGAATGCGCTGGTCGTCCAGGATGATGAGGCGGGTGCGGTGGGGGCTGCGGGCCAGCGCGGGGCCCAGGTCATGGACGACAAAGTCCCGCTGCTGCGCGGCGGTGAAGGCAATAGTGGGGAACTGGGGGGGCGTCAAAAGGGCGGCGAGGGGCTCGTTCTGCGCTGTCACCGCCCAGAAGGTCACGTTGTATTTGGCATATTCATCCAGGAACCTGGAGCAGGGAAGAGGGCGCAGCATCAGTATTGCCTGCCCACCCTCCACCCACGCCCTGCCCATGCCCAGGCCACCCCAGTCCTCGAACATCCTGGCCCTGGGGCACGGTACTTGATGAAGTAGTTGGCCCAGGTCTTGTGGTACTTGTCCCCTGCCTGCCCCTTCAGCGTCCCCTTCCCGCGGACGTCCCCATTGCTCTTCATCCAGGCTGGGGAGGTCCAGGGGCTGGCGTACAGCGACAGCGTCCGCTTGCTCATGGCCAAGGCTCGGTGCAGGAGGGGGATCTGCAGGAGGGGGCAGAGGGACCAGCTCAGCTCCATCTGCAGCCCCTCAAAAGGGCCCGGCTCAGCGGAGGAGGAAGGGGAGCACTCAAATGACCTCTGTGGGGAACGGCAGCCTGCGAGCACCACCCCATGGCACGGCGCCCCAGCTCTGTACCCTGCCAGTGCCAGCTGGGATGTGCCGGGACGTGCCCTGGAGGAGGTGCCAGCTCCCGTGGGCTGTCCCCACGCACCCTGCCACCCTGCGAGGGGCTCTGCAGTACCCAGGCACAGGGGTCCCGGCACATGCAGGAGCTGCAGCGGGAGAGGGGACACAGCGCCGGTGGCAGCAGCTTCAGCCTCCCACCTTCAACTTCACGTCCTCCTCTGCCAGCCTGAAGTGCTTCAGCTCGTAGTCGTGGGGGACATCGTCGTAGCTGTAGGGGCGCACGGAGAAGTCGCTGCAAGCCATGGGGAGGCGGACAAGGTTGTACTCGATCCCTGCAGCGCGGGAAAAGCACGGGTCAGCACCGGAGCAAGTGCCCAGGTGATGAGCGTCCCTGCAGCGGGGACAGGCGCAGCCACCTCCGGGGACCCCGCGAGCAGCCCCACACTGCTGCCACCACTCACCGCTCTCGGAGAAGTAGGAGCGCAGCAGGTTGTCCTGGGCAGGCTGCGACAGCCCCAAGACGTTGATGGCAGCAGCATCAGAGAGGGACCCGCCGAAGCCCTTCACGTGCTGGTAGAGCGCAGAGACGTTGAGCGTCAGCAGCAGCCCTGGAGGGAGACCCCAGCTCAGCTTGCGGTGCCCAGGGGTCCCACGATGGCACCCACCGCCCCCCAGCCACAGCAGGTACCTGGGGCGTGCAGGCTGCGCTGGAAGCTCCCCTCGCTGCGCTCCAGCCGCTTGCCGGACTTGCTGCTCTCGTACTTGACGTAGGTGCCCAGGGTCGGCAGGACCACGGGGTCCAGCGTGTCGCAGTACGTGGCGTTGCAGACGCACACCATGGCGTCACGGCCAAAGTACTTGGGGCTACAGGGACGGGCGCCTGGGGGACAGGGGCAGGGTGGGGGGCAGCTGCCAGCTTGGGGACATGTCCCTGCCAGAGCCCTCCTGCCCGCCCCAGGGTGCTGCCTCTGCCCCCGCGCTCTGCACCCCGTCCCCTCCCCGGGCACCCCAGCTCCTGCCCTGCCCCCAGGCTCCTGACCCTGTCCCAGGGCACCCCAGAGCCTAAGCCTGCTGTCCCATTGCCACCCCCGCCATGTCCCTGCGCTCACCTGCAGCCCGGGGCACCGCCTGCAGCAGCAGCGGCGGCAGCAGCCAGCCCAGGACACCGACAGCACCCATAGCCCCAACTCCGCAGGTCCTGTGAGCGGGGACACCCTCAGCCAAGGCAGATGAGGGCACAGGAGGGGGTGGAGGGACAGGCTGCGCTCCCCGGCTGGATCAGCACCATCTCCTCTGCCCCAGCTCCTGCTTCAGCTGCCAGGGAGCTCCCACCACACACCCCATCCTCCCACCCCAGCAAAGACCCCCTCCTGGCAAGGTGGGTCCATCCCTGCCAGGAACCCACACAGCCCACCCGCCTCCGCCCCAGCTGCTCCCCGACCTGCACTGCTGCCAGCCGTCCTCTTCCTCCTCAGGCAGCTCCAGCCTCCCCACGTCGCCTTTACAGCGAGCCGCTTCGAGACCTCCCTCCGCAGCACACCCTCTCCCACCCCCACAGCTCCTCCTCGCTCCCCTCCCGGCCCATACCTACTCCCGGTCTTGGCCCTGGACCATCGGGATGTCTCCTCGCCATAGAGCCGGAGCTAGGGAACAGAAGCCAAGGGGGACCTGGTGCTGCCATGCAAGGGTGTCAGCCCCCAGCGAGGAGAGATGGGGACATCATGCTGGCGGCTCTAGCTATGTGAAAGGCCTCACCAGCACAGGGAGATGCAGCAAGGAGCAGCTCTGAGAGCCCCTGCAATGCCCTGGAGGAAGCGCTGATTTGTGTCCTTTGTCAGGCAGGGTCTGGATGAATCCCTGGAAGCACAGCAGAGCCCACAGGCACACTCATGGGCACCGCAGACTGTCCTGCTAATGAGCTCTAACAGCACCTTGGGTGATTTACCCTTGCCCATCACCCCAGTTTGCCCCCAAAAGCTGCTGTGGCCACACACCCAGTGTGGGGAGGGTCCAGGACCCCCCGGCGAGGATGGCAAATGTGGCTGTGCGGCTCTGTGTGGCGAAAGCACCAGCCATGTGCAGCCACCCAGGAGCTGGGGCCACCGCCATGCCCTGCCCAAGCCTCGTGCATCGCTCACCCCGGCTCAGCAGACACACCATGGAAGGCAGCCGCAGCAGCCGCCAGAGGAGAACCTGCTGCCCCAACGCTGGCCATGCCAGCAGCAGAACTCAGCCTGGGGACAAACCGCTGCGGGAGCACTCCCTGCTCCTCTGAGAGCAACCCTCCCGGTCCGAAGAGCCTGGACTGAACCGGGCTGGCTCACCCGGGCACACAGACACCACCTGGTCCTGGTCACATCGCCCAGGATGTGCCTGCTCCCATGGACATGTACGCATGCGCCCATCGCTGCGGGGACGCCCTTGGCATCTCTCCGCAGGGGTGGCCCAGGGGACAGAGAGTGGCCAGCCCCCAGCCACCGCTCCGCCTGCCCCAGAGCATCGAACACCGGGGCTCGGAGTTTCCCTCCACAGGGTTAAACCACTCCGTTAGCTCTCCCTCTCCGGGTGGAGCAGCACTTCATGACTAATTTTCTCCTTTTCTGGCATATCAGATGCAGCTGTGGGGCAATTCAATTCATCAAAGTTCCTCCTACCCTCCAGCGCTGCCCTGCCACCATCCTGTGCCTCCGCCTGCCATGCTAGCCCAAGCCACGTGGGGTCGAGCCACGGGGCGCCCGGGCCAGCTGCCACCGGGGAAGGGGCAGATGGGGCCAGGCAGCCCCTGGTGACCACTCACGGGGCAACAAGGCAGCCCCGGAAGGAAGCTCCTGGCCCCACAGCCCTCCCACCCCAAGCCGTGACTCACGTGTCAGCAGGGTGCTACACCCAGGTTAATAAGCCCCAATTTTGGTGAGAGGCTAATAGGTCAACCCCTGCTGCCCCATGGTTATCAGCTGCCTCCCAGCCCACTGCCAACCCCCCCAGGATGCCCCATACCCTTTCCCTCCCCATTTCAGGGTCCAGCTCTGCCTGTCCCCTCCCCAGACAGCCCCACAGCTGGCTCCGGTCCCCGCAGCCCCCACAGCTCCTGGGAGGGAAAACACTGTGGAGGCTGCTGGAGCTCGTCCCTATCACCACGGGCTGATAAGAGCTTCCTGCTGAGCAGGAAAAGTGAGACCCAGGGGAAGGGCAACGCCTCGGCGCGGAGCGGTGGCACGAGAGACACTGGGCAGCCCCACCAAATCCTCTTGAAGCCGCTTCTCGCTGCCGCTCCCAGCACCAAGGTTTTCTCATGGTGTTTGCAGCAGGCGGAGGAGCCCGGGGGGTGAATCTTGTCCCTGAGCCAGGCCAGAAGGGACTGGGGACCCTGGGGACACAGAGCTGTGGGTAAGGGGCCTTTATGGGGATCACAACTCTGAACACATTGATGCCAAAGCGGGAGCCAGGCACGCAGAGCCACGGTGTGGCATCGCGGCAGCAGCTCCGGCGCGCTGCCGGGCAGCTGGACCCCATCCCTAAGGACAGGGAGAGCCAGCCCTTGCTGGTGGGCACTGGTTCCAGGCCAGCTGCTGGGGGTTCCTGTCCCAGCCACCAGCTGGCATGTGCCCCAGAATGAGCCAACGCTTTGCACAAGAATTAATGAGCCAAGCCCAACGCTGTTGAAGGAGTCGCCCCCTCGCCATTTAACCTGGAGCCAGTTGGGTCCTCCAGAGCTGAGCAGAGCACAGGGACCGAGGCGTCCATCCTGGCATGATTCTGCATCCAGACATCGGCTTTTAACGTTTTACCAGCCCTGGTAATAAAGGAAGCTGGTAAGTAAGAACCTGGGAAAGAAGCAGCAGGTGGAGAAGAGGTCCTGCACGGGGTGCTGGGAGCGGGGTGCTGGGAGCGGGGCTCGCTGCTGCTGCCACCGGCCTGGAGAAATATTTCCCTCTTGTGGACAAACGCAAAGAGCCTCTGGGCAGGAGCGGGATGCTCCTGCCCCTCTGTGCAGCTGGCTCTCCCCAGGACTCGAGGTCCCAGAGCGATGCCCCACTGGCACCGTGGCGCGGGACGTGCCAGCTTCCCAAGGTGACTCTGTCCCGCATGTACCCAGCGCCCCGGGCGCTGCCGGAGCCGGCGCTGGGCTGTGCCCAGCCCACGCAGTGTCGCTGCTGTCAGTCCTGACAGCATCCCAGGCCACATCCTGCCTGCCTCGACCCGGCTGGCCCGGATCGGCCCAGCAAGCCCCGGCCTCCCTTCCTCATCACCCTGCCTGCAATCGCGACCTCCCTGCCCTTATCTGGGCAGCACGCCCGCCGCGCTCCCTCCCTCCTTCCTGGGTGTGCCCGCGCTCAGCGCCCACTCCTGGCCCCGCGCCCACTTGCTCAAGCGGCCCCGGCCCCACAGCGGGTGCTGAGCCCCTGCTGCACCCCCAGCCCGGACCCCTCTGCCCCGTTCCTGGGGGGGGGGGGGGGGGGTGCGCCCTATGGCATGGGGACAGCACGCCCCATGGCAGGGCTGCTGCAGCCTGGCCAGCATCCCGCTCCCCACATCCCCTGAACCCACCGTGCTGTGACGCTCCTGGAGCTGCTTCTGCCTCCAGCCCTGCACCCTGGGCTGGGCGAGATGTGATCCGCACACCGCCCTCAGCCCAGCATCGGGCTGCAAGTGGCACCAGCTCGGCAGGAAAAGCCGGGAAAACTGAAGCTCAGCCACAATTCCTGCCCAGGGCTTCCACCAAGATGGACTTCCACGCACTTCGTTGCCACTCCTGCGTCTGCGTGCAGGGTAAATCCTGAGCTGCCTGCCCATTGCTGTGGCTCAGCTCACCCCCTGCCAGGCAGCGCATGCTTGAAACTGGGAGCAAATTGGGGCCCGGAGCATCTCCCCAGAAGTGGCAAGCTCCACTGCGAGTTGTGGGGAGGAGAGCAGCCAGGGTGGGCAGGGAGAGCAGCTGCCCCACGGGGCTCCAGGTGCTCCACGCTGCTCTTGGGAGCCCCATGCGCTCCGTGCCTGGGCAGCAGCCAGCCACGGCACCCGGGAGCAGGGGAGGGACCCAGCCGTCTCTCTTCCAGCCACAGACATAGAGGCAGCATCAGCATTTAATGTCGGAGCAGCAGAAAAAAAAGCATTCACAGCCTGTGGGATCTCCACCGTGAGGGGCACTGGTGCCCCCGGCCCTCCTGCACGCACGCGGCGCAGCCCGGCTCACTCCTCCAGCTCGCCTGAGCGCTCAGCTCCACCGTGGCACCAACAGCGGTGAGCCGCCTCCTCCGCACTCCCAGGCCCGAGCCCAGGGCGGTGCGGGCTCTCCCGGCCCTGCTCGGTCCGGTCCCTGGCCAGCCATGGGCATCCCAGCCCCGTCACTGCCGCTGCCACAAGTAGGTCTGGATGGAGCTGGCTGGAGCCATGGCTGCGATGAGGCCAACCGTGTCGGCCAGCCCAAAGGTGACGTTCTGCAGGGACCTGGAGGGCAAGGAGCAGCGGGGTCAGACCTGCAGCAGCTCCCGAGCAGCAGCGGTGCACAAGACCCAGCAGGACGAACCACACGCGGGGCACGGCAGGACGGGGTCCCACGTTTGTGGGCTGAGCTGCATTGCTCACCGGTTCAGAACCACCACCACCACGGCACCGTCAGGGCGCAGGAAAGCCGTGTATTCCAGGTCCGTCTTCTTGGACTCTTTGGAGGCGACGAGCCCCACGCGCTGGGAGCCCTCAGGGATGAATTTACTACATGGGCACAAGCAAGGAGCAACCTCAGGGAGGGAGTTGGAGCCCACCAGAGGTTTCCTCCCAACAAACCTGCCCTGATCTTGTCGGAGGGGACAAGCTGCTACTGCAACCATGGAGCTGGAGCCCAGTCAGCTGAGACCATGGCGGGGGGCCACGACCCACCTGAAGTGCCCCATGTGGTAGAACATGGGCTGCTTGTAGAAGATGCCTTCGCTGGCGTCCACGATGACGGGGCTGTCCACATAGTTCTTGACCCAGTTGGGGCCTCCCTCCAGGTCCAGGGCCAGGTTCCAGTCGGTCCAACCGGCCACAAAGTGGTTCAGGTTCTGCAATGGGACAGCCCAGATGTCAGCCCAAGGAGTGGGGTGCTGACGGGAGAGGGAGCGCACCGCAGCCCGCTGGGGCTTGCCACGCGGGCTGGCGCAGAGGCCTCACCGTCAGGATGCTGTGGCTGTACTGGTTCCCCCGGTCCCAGCAGCCCAGGATCACATCCCTCTCCCAGAAGTGGGCCCCGATGCATGCCTCCGTGGCCAGGATGAAGTAATCAGGGAAGAGCTCATGAGTGGGCACCACTGTGTCCTGTATGGGCCCAATGAAGTCCAGGTACCAGTGGATGCCGATGCCGTGGACATAGCGAGCTGCTTCTTCATCCTCCAGGACCTGGCAGGGAGAAGAGTCGGCCACCGCTGGGTCCCACAGGGCAGAGAGCCATCGCCCCAGCCCTCGCGCTGTGGGACAGAACGGCTGAGCCCTCTGCAGGGACATGGGCCTGGGGCTCTGCCCTGGCTCACCGTGCTGGCGGCACCCCTACCCCACTCACCACTTTGGCCCAGTGCGGGAGGTGGAGCCGGTTGTCGTCCAGGATGATGAGCTGGACGTCGTGGTGGGAGCTGTTGGCCAGCGCGGGGCCCAGGTCCCGTGCGATGAAGTCCCGCTGCTGCTCAGCTGTGAAGCCCAGGCACTGGAAGGGGTAGTTGTTGATGAGCCCGGCCGAGGGCTCGTTCTCTGCCGTCACTGCCCAGAAGGTCAGGTTGTGCTTGGCATATTCGTCCAGGAACCTGGGTGTGGGGGAGAGGGGTGAGCCACGGGGCCTCCCCAGCGCTGAGGATCCCCTTGGGTATCTCCCCCATCCCCTCGCACCAGACGCTCCTTACCGTACGAAGTAGTTGGCCCAGGTCTTGTGGTACTTGTCTCCCGCCTGCCCCTTCAGTGTCCCCTTCCCCACAAAGGACTCGCTGGTCTTCATCCAGGTTGGGGAGGTCCAGGGGCTGGCGTACAGTGACAGGGGCTGCTTGCTCATGGCCAAGGCTCGGTGCAGGAGGGGGATCTGCAGGAGGGGGCAGAGGGACCACCTGGACTGAGCCCCTGCACCCCCCACCCCTCCCATCCCACCCCATTGCCTCCCACCGCTCGCCTTCAGCTTCGTGTCTTCATCTCGCAGGCTGAAGTGGGCGAGCTCGTAGTCAAAGGGGACGTCGTCGTAGGTGTAGGCATGGAGGGAGAAGTCGCAGCTGGCCATGGGGAGCCGGACAAGGTTGTACTCCAGCCCTGGCAGGCACAACGGGGTGGGATGGGCAGAGGCAGGCAGTGGGACAGGGGGCCTCCAAGCCCTGCCGGTACCCAGGCAGAGGCCCACAGGGTCCCTGTCACCATCCCTCCTGCCTCCCCTGATGTTCTCACCTTCGTCAGAGAAGTACGAGCGGAGCAGGTGATCCTGGGCTGTTTCCGGCAGGGAAAGGATGTTGATGGCAGCTGCATCAGTGATGGAGCCACCAAAACCCTTCACCTTCTGGTACCGCTGCGTCGTGTCCACGGTCAGGACGAGATCTGCAGGGAGGGAACCCAGTGTGATGGCAGGTCACAGGCAGGGCCCAGCCTGTCTCTGCCGGCTGCAGCAGGTACCTGGGGCGTGCAGGCTGCGCTGGAAGCTCCCCTCGCTGCGCTCCAGCCGCTTGCCGGACTTGCTGCTCTCGTACTTGATGTAGGTGCCCAGGGTCGGCAGGACCACGGGGTCCAGCGTGTCGCAGTACGTGGCGTTGCAGACGCACACCATGGCGTCACGGCCAAAGTACTTGGGGCTACAGGGACGGGCGCCTGGGGGACAGGGGCAGGGTGGGGGGCAGCTGCCAGCTCAGGGACGCGTCCCCACCAGAGCCCTCCTGCCCGCCCCGGGGTGCTGCCCCGCACTCCACACCCCGTCCCCTCCCCGGGCACCCCAGCTCCTGCGTCCCCTCTCCCGGACCCCCCCACCCCGCCGCCGCCCCCGCGCTCACCTGCGGCCCGAGGCACGGCTGGCAGCAGCACCGGCAGCACCGGCAGCAGCCAGCTCAGGGCACCGGCGGCCCCCATGGCCCCTCCGCAGGCCCCGGCGGGTCCCAGAGCGCAGGTCCTGCGAGCGGCGGCCCTGCCGAAGCCGCCCGTCCCGGTGGCACCCCGAGTCGGTCCCGGCCGCGCTGGCTGCCCGACCTCTCCTGTAGCACCGGGCCCGCTGTCGGCCTCGCCTTTAAGGGCGCCTGGGCTTCCCGTCCCGCCCACGCCCGGGGCGCCGGTGCAGGAGCGGCACCGGCACGGGGCGGGCCGGGCCCCGGTTGGGCAAGACTGCGGGCCCGGCTCTACCCCCGCCCCGGTAACGGGGCCGCGGAGCCGGGGAAGCCGCACGGGCGGCGGGGCCGCCCACCGTCCCCCCCCCGCCCCCGGCACCGGGGGCACGCCGGGAGGCGCGGGAGGGCGCCCGGTACCGGTCACCGCCCCCCTCGGGCACCGCGCTGCGGCCCGGCCCCGCCCCGCCCGCGGCCAGTCCCGGTCCCGGCTGCCCCCAGCTGCCGCCCCCCCACTCCCGGAGCCGCCACCCGGGACCCAGGCGTCCGGCGCCCCGCCCGCCGCTCACGTGACCAGTCAGCTGACCCGCCCGCCCCGCCCCGCGTTCCCCGTTGCCACCGGCCCCACGGCCCCGGGCGGGCGGCGACCACCTTTATTCGGTCTGTAGCGAGGGGCAGCGCGGCTCCAGCGCCGCGGGACCGGCCCCGCAGTGCGGCCCCGGGCGCAGCCGGGCGCGGGGACCCCGGGGACAGGGCACGGCCGGGCAGGGGACAGGGGACAGGCACAGCTGGTGCAGGGAACAGGCACGGCCGGCGCGGGGAGGGGACAGGGCAGGGACAGGCAGGGCAGTCACGGGACAGGACAGGGGACAGGTATGGCCAGCACAGGGGACAGGCACAGCCGGTGGGGGGGCAAGGACAGGGCAGGGGACAGGCATGGCTGGCACAGGGGACAGGGCAGGGGACAGTTATGGCCAGCACAGGAGACCAGGCACAGCCGGTGTTGGGGACAAGTGTGGCCACCGCAGGGGGCGACAGGGCCGCAGACAGGCGGGGCTGGACAGGGCAGGGGACAGGCATGGCCATCCCAGGGGACAGGCATGGCTGGCACGGTGGTGACAGGACAGGGGCAGGCATGGCCAGCACAGGGGACCAGTCACAGCCAGTGTGGGGGACAGGCACGGCCAGCGCAGGGCGGGGACAGGGTGAGGGGACAGGCACGGCTGGCAGAGGGGACAGGGCAGGGGACAGGCACGGCCATCTCGGCCCCCCAGCAGACACCCCAGGGGACCAGCCCCTTGCCCTGGCCCAGCCGAGGCCCCCGGGCAGCGGCGCAGGACCCAGCCCCGCCGGGGCAGCAGCAACGTCCGAGCAATGTCCAAGGGTCCTGGCCCAGAGTGGGACCCCCATTTCTGCACTGGGGCACAAGAAGGGTCCCCACAGTGGCGAGGGTGTGCTGTCAGAGTACGCTCTCCTTGCAGGTCCCGCTGAGGCTCCGCGGGCGGCTGCGCTCCAGCCGGTGGGCGGACAGGAGCCGGCGCAGGGATGAGGTGGAGCTCAGGTCCCCGCAGCTCTGCAGGTGGATGCCTTCGTGGGGCCGCCCCACTCCCGGGCAGGTGCTCCAGGGAACCTGCAACCCCACGGGGACAGGATGCAGCCGCGCTGCCACCGGCACCCCTGCCCAGGGTGCAGCCGGGCGGGCACGTGGGGCAGGACGGCAGGGGTGGCGAGGGATGGCGGAGGCGTGATGGCGGAGGCATGTGTCACGCATGTACGCTGTCATTAAGGACGGGCTCATTCCCATCAGGGCCTCCCGGGCTGTGCAAAATCTCCAGTGTCCCGTAAGCCGAGGCCGGGATGTCCCAGCACCTGCCCCCGGGCTGTGGTGACTCAGGGGCAAAGCCAAAGCTGTTGTGACACGCAGGATTTTCCCACTCAGGGCTCTGGAGGGGGCCGAGGGGAAGGGGCTGCCACGCCAAGAAGGGCTGGGCAAGGACAGTGCCCCGGGGAGGAGGCTCTGCCTGCAGCCAGCGTGCTGACACCATGGAAGGCAAATGGAAACCCTGGAAGGGCCAGCGTGGAGGTGCTGGTGGCGACTGCAGAGAGGGAGAGGGTGTGAATGGGTCTCCCTGGAAAAGAGGAGCTGCCCCTGTCCCCTGGGGCACTGTGGCTGCCGGAGCTCACCTGCTTGTGCCCCTGGGAGCTGTGCCCGGGCACCTCCGTGCCGGCTGCTGGGCTGCGCTTGGGTCTCTGCAGGAACCTGGCCACCAGCCCACGGGTGCCCCGGCAGACCTTGAGGTCCCCCAGCGAGCGGGTCGTCGTCTTCGACAGCTGCTGCGTCACCTTCTTGGAGGGCAGCAGCTTGCTCTTCCCCGCTGAGCCGGCCCGGAACCACGGGGGGGAGTCACAGTGCGATCGGTGGAACAGGCAGGCCTCGGAGCACAGCCCTGCAGAGACGCCGCCGTCAGATGCTGGGACACTGCTCCTGGCGGGACCTGTCCCTGCAGTCCCCTGGGGGGTCCTGCTGTCTCCCCAGCCAGCGGGAGTGGTACCACCACGGGTCTCCATCGTCCCAGCGCCAGCGGGGTGAGCCTGATCCCCCAAAGGGCTACGGAAACTCTCCCCCCACCTTTTTGTATATCCCAGTACAGCCCAGCGCCCTGACCTGTATCCGCAGAGGAGTTGGACAAGGTGTCCTCCAGTGCTTTGGTATAAAGTACTTCCCTGAAATCTGCTGGGAAGAAAGAGCACTCAGGCTTTGGCAGTGCCCCGTGCCACTGTGTGGACCCCCAGCACCAGCCCTGCCACCCCTCTCCCCCCATTCCCCTGGGACAACCTCAGACTGGCTCTAATCCCTCCTGGCCACAGGTAACTGCAGCCCAAGCCCCCGGCGCGTCCCGGCTGCACTGCTCGGACGCCGCCGCATGCGCGTCCCCATCCCAGCAGCCATTGCCACCTACCAGCACAGCCGGCCCTCAGGACGCCGGGGTCACTGTGCGACCTCACAAGCGGGCGCTGGCTCAGCCCCGGGGCTGGGGACGAGGGGCAGGAGGTCTCGCTGTTGCGCCGCGGGTGGCAGAGGCGGCCAGCGCCGGGTCCCGCCGAGCGGACGCCCCCACGCCCCTGCAGCGAGCCCTTCTCCTTGAGCCGCACCTCAGGGAAGCAGGGGCCGACGCAGCGGGACAGTCCCTCCAGGCGATTGCAGCTGTGGGTGCCGGCTCCCCCCACCAAGATGCCGTCGTGGCCGGGCTCCGCTGTGGAGCAGGAGTAGGAGCGTTCCCCCCGTACCCGGGGCTGGGGCGGCTCCTCGAAGGGGCCCTGCAAGCCCAGCGTGGGGCTGTGCGCGTGGTGGCTGCACTGCACGCAGTCCACGCTCAGGCAGTAGTCAGCGCGGCTGCGCTGGATGGAGCGGAAGAGGACATAGTCGACGGAGCGCATGGAACCTTGCAGCTCCAGCAGGCACGAGTCCTCCGAGGGGCTGCTGTCCCCGGGGATGTCCATGATCTCAGACATGATGAGGGACCCGCTGTCCATGGACACTGCAAGGAGCGGCGTGGGTGTGGGTGAAGAGCACCCGGGAAGGGCTGGTCGCCCCACGAGCCCTCTGCCATGGCGCCGATGCTCCAGCCCAAGGTGCGCCGGTGGGGTGGGCTCACCTTCTCCGCTGAGCACGATGGAGGGGACATGGTCGCAGGTGCAGGCGTGCGAGCCGTCCGTCAGCTGCGAGTCAAACAGGGTGGCCTGTGGGACGGCGCAGTCAGGGCACAGGCGGAGCAGGAGCCCAGCCCTGCCTGGCCCTCCCCTGCCTGCAGCCCCCCGGCTCCCACCTGGCTGTCTCCCCGCAGCCCCATCACTGTCTCGTAGGAGGGGGGGAAGTCAGTGGGGTAGAGGGGCACAGGGCTGTCCATGGAGCCGTTGTAGGTGATGCTGTGCAGGCAAGCGCAGAAAAGACACATCAGGTGGGACAAGCCCTGCTTGGGGGCAAACAGCCCCCCCGCTCCCACACCACGGTGACCCCGCTCCACCAGCCCCACTCCCGGCCAGGGGCATCCCACCTCTGCGCATCTGTCTCGGAGCTGCAGGTGTATTCGGGTGGGTAGTAGGGAGGGGGTGGCACTGGGGGGACAAACTCCTCGAAGTCCATCATGCTTTGCAGAAAGGTGTCGGGGGGGGACATACATTCCAGCGTTACGGAACTCGAGCGCTGGGGGACCAGCTGCAGGAAGAGGGGAGGAAGAAGAGCTGGGACTCCCTGTTCAGAGATCCAGCAACGTGTCCTGGGCCTTAATCCACACCCAGCTGGGGCCAGGTCCTGCCCTGGCACCCTGGGCCCCCCCGCCTGGGAGTGCTACCCGTCTGCTCCTGGGCCGGGGCTGGGACTCACCACATGGACGATGTCGAGGGAGAAGATCTGGACACAGCAGACGACAGCAGAGAGCGTGCAGATGATGGTGGAGAGGACAGTCAAGCCACAGACGCTGAAGAGGAGATCCTGGGGAGGAGCGGGGTGAGCCGTGGATGCCCACAGAGCACAGCGGGGTGTGCGGCCGCTCCCCAGGGAGCCCTTGATCCCCCCCCCGGGTCCCCCACCTTGAGTGCCACGCGGATGCTCCGGCAGTCGGGGTTGGGGAACATGGTCAGCATCTCGCTCTGCTGGCTGCAGGAGGTGGGGGGGGGCTCCAAGCGGGCCTGGCAGCAGACACACGAGTCCTTCTCCTGGGGACAAGGAACACGGTGAGGGACCTCCAGATGCCGTGCCCTCCCGGGAGAGCCACCAGCACGTCCCGCCACCAGAGCCCTGCTCCACAGCTCCCTGTGTCCCCAGAGCCACGCAGCCAGGGACGAGCCCAGGCCGATGGAGGCACCGCGGCCGCCCCCAGCCTCACCCTCTCACAGGCCTCCAAGGACTTCACCAGCTGCGCGTTCTGGCAGGACAGGATGGACCCAGCGAGGCTCAGCATGACACCCAGCACCGACAGCAGCGTGAAGAAGGTGATCTGCAGCGGGGAGGAGAGGGGCTGCCAGCCGGGCAGGGCTGCGGAGCAGGGAGCCAACACACGCGGCTGCATGTCTCGGGGCATGTGGGGCCGCTCGGACCCCCTGCACAGCCCTCCCCAGTCTGGGAGGGGCCTCCCCCCAACACCTACCACCAGGGTGAGCGGCCGCTTCCAGGAGATGATGCCGACGAGCCCAGACAGTGCCAGCTGCAGATGCACAAGCCCGGGGGTGAGGATGGGGAGGGGGCTCCGCCAGACAGTGGGGCTCAGAGCAGCCCCCACCCTTGGACAGAGCCCCCCCAGCCCCGAAGGCCCGGAGCCAGCCCCGGAGCAGCAGGGCTGTAGGGGCAGCCTTGGCGCCGCAAGCCTGGAGAAACTGCTGATTCAGGGCACTGGAGCCTGGGGACTGCGGGCAGCTCCATGCTGGGCAGCAAACCTGGGCCAGGATCTGTGCCACGGGGGGGTCACTGCGGGGGGTACCCCAGGCCTGCCAGGGTCCTGCCCTCACCCCACATCTGCAGCAGGCAGAGCATCCTCACTGCTCGGCCCAGGAGCGGGGCACCCTGTCGCCGCTGCAGCACCCCACGCACCTCTCTCCCTGCCTGTGGCAGCACAGACCTGCTCAGGGTTTGTCCAGACACGTGTCACCTCAACACCTACCCTGGCTAGCCCCCCGCACCGTTCCAGGGGTCCCCATCCCTCACAGAGTCACCCTGGGGGGGCCCCCGGGATTCTCCCACAATGCACCACGGCAGACACAGGCAGAGGGTGGGGGAGCAATGGGGCTACACTCCCCTGGGACCTGCAGCAAATTCAGCATCCAGTGAGCAGTATGGACCCGACAGAGCAGGTCTGCGTCGGACCCCTCCGTGCGCTGCCCCAGCCCCAAACTCACCGAGAAGCCGGCCCAGGATGGGCAGGAGTGCCGGATCTTGGTGGAGGGCGTGATGGTGGCCGCCACCAAGCTGAAGGTGACGATCAGGACGCCCAGGATCACTTGGATGAAGCCCAGCACCAGCAGGATCTGCAGCCAGGTCCGCTGGACGCGGAGGTGGGTGAGGCTGCGAGATGTGCGGCCGGTCAGCGAGCGGCTGGAGTCGCTGGGGGAGGGCATGGCTGCCCCGGGGGGCGAGCGGGGGCAGCCGGCCCCAGAGCCCCGGGGCGACCGGCGGCACCGCGCCAGGACGGGGCCGGCCCGGGGAAAGCAGGAACGGACGCTCTGCGGGAACGGGCCGGGCTCCACCTTTCGCCTCCCGGAGGATGCTGACGGCGGCTCTTCCCTGCCCCCCGCCCCGGGGGCAGCGCCCGCGGCCGGGCGGGACCGGCGGCCGCCAGAAGCTCCGCTGGGAACACAACCGGCCTCACCGGTACCTTCGCATCCCGGCCGGAGAGCGCGGTCCCGGGGCTTCCTCCTCCCTCGCCGTCCCTCCAGCACCAGGTTCCCGCCGGGGGCTCATGCCGCCCGGGACGCGGCGCCCGGGCCAGGCCGCCGTCCCCCGGGGCAGGGCGGGGAGACGGGAGCCGCGGGCCGGGCAGCGGGCGAGGGTCCGGCCGCCGCCCAGGAGCATCCTCCGCGGGCGGCGGGTCCCGCTGCCGGGAGCGCCCCGGCACGGGCCGGTACCGGCGGGGCGGCTACCAGCGGGCCGGCCGCCCGGCGCCCCCCAGCCCCGGCCCGGCGCGGAGCGGCTGGCGGGGACGGCCGGGCGGCGGGATGCTGCGCGGGGCGCGGCCCAGCATCGCCCCCGCCGAGCCCTGGCGGCGGCCTCCGGGATCCTCCGCTCCACCGGGGCCGGTGCGGCGGGGCCGCAGCCCGGTGGCCGCGGCGGGAGGCGGAGCGGGCGCGGCCGAGGCTCAGGGCAGCTCCGGGGATGCTCCCGCCGCCGCCCGCACCCCGGCGGAGCTCGGGCCGCGCCCGCACCGGGGCCGCCCCTGCGCGGCACGACGGGAGCTGTAGTCCGGCCCCCCCACCCCGCCGCAGGTTGCGGCCCCCGGCGCCCCCCCCCCCCAACCAACCCCCTCTGCAACGCAGGGAGCGGCGGAGGCACAGAGTGAAACTTCATTTATTCCTTAAATAAAACCTGAAGGCGGCTTGGCGTCGGGCACAGCAACACGGGGGGGGGCTGGGGTGGGGTGGGGGTGTGCCGCAGCTGGAGCTGCCCCATGGTGGGATGGCCACGGCCGGAGCAGGGACCCTCTCCGTCACCCAGCACCGGCCCCACCGCAGCGGGACAGGGCAGGAGCCACGGCGGGCGCTGGCCCCCACGGATGAAGGCACAAACCCTCTCGCTGGCCCAGGAGCAGCAGGGACAAACCCAGGAGCAGCAGAGAAGAGCCGGGGCAAAGCAGAACTCAGGAGACCCCAGTGCCGTGGTACCAGGCCCAGGGACATGGGACACCAGGAGCTAGCGGGGACAGAGGGCACATACTGGGCAGTGCTGGGCACAGAATAGGCTCAGTCCCCGAGAAGGGTGAAGGCCCTGGCTCTGGGTGCAGAGTGCCAGGGGGAGCGAGGAATCACTGGCCCCAGGGCAGGCAGAAAGGAGGACGGGAGAAGCTGGAGGTGCAGAGGGAGGTAAGGAGGCACCAGGAGCCCACCCCAGCCTGGCTCTAGGGTCCCCCATGTCCCAGGCCCGGATGGCTGCGGCTGGGCATGCAAGCTAAAGGCAGGGAGTCCCACCAGCAGCACGTGCCTGTCCTGGCCCCACTGGCCTTATCCCTGCACCTGGAGCGGGCTCAGCTCATCAGGGAGGGAAAGGCTGGGGAAAAGGACAGGAGGGGGACAGCCCCCCTGCTCAGCACCCTGGGGCCAGAGCTAACCCCACCCCCCCAGAGCTGGCCTTGGGGGAAGACAGGGATGATGCTCTTGGCAGAGAATCAGGGCCCCCATCAAGGGTAAGGCAAAAGCCTCCAGGGAAGAGCCAGCCCCTGCACACCCCGGGATGAGGCACACGGGGAACCCTTCATGCCCCAGGGCACACAAATGCCATCACCAGGTGGGGAGACGGGAGAGCCCAGGGAAGGTGAGCAGCTGTTTTGGTCCCTGTCACCCATCTGGAGGAGGCTCCTGGTGCTGGAAGGGAGGGCGATGACAGCCACAGGCCTTGGTCACAGCACCTCCCGTCCCGCTTCTTTCCCAATCCGCTGAGGGAAGGGGATGAGCACAAAGCAGAACAGCCTCCATCCATGAGGAGAGGGGTTAGAGCAGCAGATGATTCAGGCACCAGCACTTCCAAGCTGGGATGAGGCAGCCTCTGACAGCTGATGCAGACACACGGGGATCCAATGAAAGTGCAACTTGCATTTCCTCTTCCCTAGAACAAGCCCACGTGGAGCGAGAAGCTGGGGCCTCCGCCTGGCTAGGGCGCTCGGAAGGCATTGGTGGCGGCACCCGCGGCAGCGTTGGCTGCAGCGGTGCGCACCGCCTGGTTGGAGAAGACCCCGGCGGCAAACTCCTCCTGCGCTTTCTGGAAGCTGGCGCCCGTCCGGCGGTACAGAGAGTGGATCTGGAAGAGAGGAACAGGCTCGGGGTCAGGGCACTGGTCCTGTTCCAGGCTCCCAACGAACAGAGCTGTGCCCTCGTGCCTGCCAAACCCCCTCCTTGGCCTCCCAAAGGGGCACTCTGGCCCCAAGGTTCCATCCAAACTCACCTTTTTCAGCATAATGATGCCCAAAACAGCCACTGCGGTGAAGAACAAGGACACCAGGATCATCATCACAGCCACGGCCGTGTTCGTCCGCAGCGCTATCAGGCTCAATATCCAGCCACTGCAAAACAAGAGGCAGTTGCCCACAAGTTCCCCCTTCGCCACCCGCCACCTCCCTTCCTGGGGCACTCGGCCAGGCCGGGCTCCCCGGGGTCAGCACAACACGCACCTGAATCCCCAGTTTGGTATGCCAATCGCCTGCAGCACGTACATCACGTTCTGGGCAAAGAAGACGAAGAAGAAGACAAAGAAGTTGAAGGAACTGTCACTCCTGGGAGAAAGAGACAAGGTTAGGCCACCGAAAAGAACTCTCACACCTTCCTCAAAGCGGGGGCTGCAAGGAGAACATGCGGGCCCCAGGGGTGCAGCCACTGGTTAAGGGATGTAAAGCAAGGAGAGATCTGAGGAAGAGGCATAAGGCGGCACAGGGATCTTCAACAGCAAGGTCCACGGGAAAACACGTTCCCGTGTCCTCCTTGGAGCAGCCCCACACCAAGCAGGATTCGTTCCTCAGCCAGCAGCTCTGAAGTAGGGTTTGATATATTAAAGCTGTAAACTAATTGAAGTAGGAACTTAATTTAGGAGACTGGGTGCCTTAAGGCTGTACAAAGAGCAGATGCAACAGTTGTAGTACTAAATGGCAGAACTTGTCTCCTATTTTTTAAGAAAGAATGCTTTAGGACAATATAACCTTGTAGTAGAAGCTTATGCCCCCACGCACCAGGACAGGTTGGGGGTGACCTGCTGGAGAGCAGCTCTGTGGAAAGAGACCTGGGAGTCCTGGGGGACAACGGGATGCCCATGAGCCAGCGATGGGCCCTCATGGCCAGGAAGGCCAATGGCATCCTGGGGGGCATCAAGAAGAGCGTGGCCAGCAGGTGGAGGGAGGTTCATCCTCCCCCTCTGCTCTGCCCTGGGGAGGCCACAGCTGGAGCACTGGGTCCAGGTCTGGGCTCCCCAGTTCAAGAAGGACGGGGAACTGCTGGAGAGGGGACAGCAAAGGGCTGCCAAGATGCTGAGGGGATGGAACACCTCTCTGATGAGGAAAGGCTGAGGGATTTGGGTCTCTTCAGTCTGGAAAAAAGACGGCTGAGGGGGGATTTTATCAACGCTTATAAATACTGAAAGGGGGGGTGTCAGGAGGATGGGGCCAGGCTCTTCTCAGAGGTGCCCAGCAACGGGACAAGGGGTAACAGGCACAAACTTCACCATGGGAAGTTCCACCTAAAAATGAGAAGGAACTTCTTCCCTGTGAGGGTGGCAGAGCCCTGGCACAGGCTGCCCAGAGAGGTGGTGGAGTCTCCGACTCTGGAGACATCCCAAACCCGCCTGGACGCGTTCCTGTGCCACCTGCTCTGGGTGACCCTGCTCTGGCAGGGGGTGGGACTGGGGGATCTCCAGAGGTCCCTTCCAACCCTATGGTTCTATGATTCTATGATTCTCTCTCAAAACAAGGGGCCCAGGAGTCTTAACTTCAGCATTTCACTGCATCAGCTCAGTGCAGGATCACCGCATCCCCCAGGCCCAAAGGCCACCAGGAGCCAGGATGCCTTCCGTACTGCACATGGGGCAGGGGCCCATCCCACCGAGCAGCCCAGTCTCCCCAGCTTTGAGCACCAGCCTCGCAGCCATCCCACCCCACTGCTTTGCTGGCGCGGGAGCCCGAGCAGATACACACCTGAAAGCTTTGTACATAGGCCTGTACCAGCAGACAAAGGAGCAGGGCGTGTAGAGGAGAGCCCAGAGAATGGAGAGGCCAAACCCAGAACCAGATGAGGGCTCCACACAGAACCAGGCCAGCGAGGACAAGAAGTTCAGGAAAAGAGCGATGGTGCTGGCTAAGAGAGAGGACATTGAATTGTCGGGGCTGGAAGGGACCTTTCAGATCATCGAGTCCAACCGTCACCCCAACCCTGCCCAAACCCCCACTGACCCACGTCCCTCAGCACCGCGTCTGCCCGGCTTTTAAACACCTCCAGGGATGGCGACTCCACCACTGCCCTGGGCAGCCTCTTCCAATGCTTGACAACCGTTTCGGTGAAGAAATTTTTCCTAATATCCATCCTAAACCTCCCCTGGAGCAACTTGAGGCCGTTTCCTCTTGTCCCATGGCCTGTTCCTTGGGAGAAGAGCCCGACCCCCCCTGGCTGCCCCCTCCTTTCAGGGAGCTGCAGACAGCGAGAAGGTCTCCCCTCAGCCTCCTTCTCTCCAGGCTGAACACCCCCAGCTCCCTCAGCTGCTCCTCACAAGACTCGTGCTCCAGACCCCTCACCAGCTCCGTTGCCCCTCTCTGGACACGCTCCAGCCCATCCATCAGACTCCCCCCCTACTGAGGGCTCAGCCCCGGGCACGAAGCATTAAATGTGATTTTCCAGAGCAGCAGCACCCGTGTGAACGCCTTGCACTTGTTCCTTGACCTCCTCCCAGGCCCTGCCCATAGATTTCCCCCGGGGTCTCACCCATCCAGAGGTAATACATGGTGGAAACGGTCTTCTGGAAGTCGGCAGGGATCTCCACCGGGATGTCCTGGTAGAAGCAAGGCTTCACCGGGCAGAAGGATGGCAGCGGGGGCCAGTTGTTCAGCCTTGCTGCGGGAGGAAGGAGAGAGCGGCAGTGCCGGGGGGGCCGCGGGGAAGGGTGTCCCCCCCAGCCCCCGGCTCCGCCGCCCACTCACCAGCGGTGCCGCCGAGGGCCGCGTTCTGCAGCTCCCGCTCCCGCCGGTCCAGCTCCTCCGCTTTCCGGTTCAGCTCCTCCTGCCGCTTCAACAGCTCGGCCGTGGCGGCCGCCGCCGAGGCCTGTGGGGGAGTGCAGGCCCTGGGGCTGCCGCCTTCTCCCGCCGCCCCCGCGCCGGCCGTCCCGCTGTCCTTCTCCCCCCGCCCCCCGTTACCTGCGTGCCGTACGAGCCGTAGTTCCGGGGCTCGGTGGGGCTGGCTTTCCGCGGGGGCTGCGCGGCGGCCGGCGGCGGGGCCATGCTGGCGGCTGGTGGGGGCGGCGGCACCGACGGGGCCTGGTACGGCGGCGGCTGCGGGAAGAACGGGGAACAGGGGGGTCGGTGAGTCGCCGCGGGGAGGGCTCCGCTGCCGGGAAGCGGCCCCACCGGCCGGCCCGCCCGCCGCCTCACCGCGCTGCTGCCGAAGGGGTTGTAGTCGTCCAGCGCCGCGTGTTCCGGTCCAGGATCCTACGGGAGACACCGTGTGACACCGGGAACGGGACCACGGGGGCCAAGGCCGCCCTGCTCGGACGGAACGCACCTGGAAGGGGTTGTCCGGGAGCGCCGCGGGGCCGCCGCGCTGGGCCATGGCGGGACCGGGAGCCAGGAGCGGGACCCTGGCCGGGACCGCCGCCGCCGCCGCAGACCCCGCCCCCCCGCCGCCGATTGGCCGCCGCACCGTGACGTCACCGGCACGGCCCGCAGCACGGGGCAGCCCCACTGCAGGGGGCCTCTGCGCACGCGCAGGGCCGGGCGGTGGCGAGCACGTGATGTGGTCACATGTCCGAGAGTCACGTGCCGGCGCATCTCCTCTCCCCCCCCGCGCAGGGCCTGCCGGGAGCGCGTCTCCATGGCAACAGCGGGGCCATGGTCGGGTCCGGGCCCCTCCGCCGCCCGGGCCCCACCTCGTCTCCACGGGCTCCCGCTGCTCCTTCCCACGGCTGGGCCCCCCACCCTCCCCCGCGCCCAGGGTCCCCCGCCCAGGGCCGGCTCCGTTCAGCCGGACCCACGGCGGCAGCAGGCCCCTCCGGCCGCTCCCCCGAGGCCTCACGTCCGAACCCCTCGTACCGGGACGGCCGCGGCGCGGTCTGCCTCCGGCCTGCGTGAAACCCCTCAGGCTTTACCCTCGAGGAGGGCAGCGGGGTCCGGCGGAGCTGCAGTGTCACTGAGCCCACCCGAACCAGCTGACTCCATGGAAGTAAAAGGGTGAGGGAAGGACTCGTGGCACGACGAGCTGCTGGGGGGATTTAACTTTTGTGTCTCCTGGACCAGTTATTTATAGGAATCCCTGGTCCCATCGGCTGCATGTGGACAGCATACTGACACCCCCTCCAAACAAGGAGTCCTCAGCACCCAGAGAGTGGCACAGGACATCTGTCCCTACGTGCCTCTTGTTCTCAGCCCAGTTCCGGCGCTTAGCAGCAGCAGCATCCCTCTGCTAAAAATATTCTTTAGCCTCTGAACAGAGACTCACAAAATTACACACAAATTGTGAGCTCCCACTTCAGCCCAGACACCTGTCACCTTGAGCTCTGCTCTCCATTGGAAATTCAGGTTTTGGATGCTGATATGGGTTATTTTTTTTTAAAGTCTGAGACAGACCACAGGTATTATTTGGTCAATCAAATTCTCCTCCAGTCTCAACTGTGGGCTGGCTACACCTGTAGCAGGACCCAGTCTTCCCCAGCTCTCCTTCCCTGGCACACTCCACCTGTCCCAGCAATACTGTCGGGAGGCAGGTGAAAGCTCCCAGCCTAAGCTCTTTTAAGTTGGGATCACAGGCTCATGAAGATGACCCAATGTCACCCTTCCCAAGACTACCTCCCACTAACTCCAGGTGAAGCCAGACCTTTCCTTTATCCCTCTTCATGGTGACAGCCTGCCAGAGCCAGGACACAGCCTGCCACAGATGGTGCCACAGCAAAGCGATAAGCTCCTGCAGAACCAACTGTGAGTGTCTCCACTCTGTTACTGACACCAGCACGCAGCCAGGCTCTCACAGATACAGCAGCAAAGCATCTCCACAGAGCTGCCATCAAGTCTGAAATATCCCCAGCAATCACCGTAGAAAAGCCCAAGCCAAGGCCTCAGCCTCGCTGCAGAGCCAGCAAGAGCCAAAAAGGCCCGGACAGATGCTGGGGTATGTGTTTGACAGCAGAATGTGCGCACCAGGGCACCCGCTTTCCAACTGCTATCACCAGTAGCCAGTGCTCCATCCTGTCCAGGGAGCGAGAGGTTTCTCTAGTACTAAAGGATAAGGACCTGGACTTGCTCCTTCAGACCTTTTTCACCTGGATTTGTCATAGGTATCTTGTCCCCCTTTTTCTCTATCCCACCTCAATACTGATCACAGGGAGTAATGAAACGCCAGCTGGTGTTTTGCTACTCCCCACACCAGAATCTGCTCAGGTCCAGCTGAAGCCCCATGGGCTAAAAGCAGCCAAAAGGTGGCCCAGGGCAAGCTCAGACACTAGTCCAGAATCCCAGCTTGGGAGGAGTGGTGCGAATGGATAGAGCTGTCCTGGACCACAAAGTACCTTTCATCCCACAAGAGGATGCGCCTGCCTTCCCTCTGCAAGGCAGCACAGCATACAGCCACCACTCATGAGGAGCACAACCGACGAGCAGAACAGCCCCAAGAGGGTCCAAACCCAGACCAGATGGTTTATTCACTTCATATTTATTTTTCACAAAGACTGTACAAAATTCTTATAAAACTCTGGTGTGGGGATGGGCTATGACATTGATCCAAAAAATAATTCCCATGCAGTCCCACCAGTTTCATAACTTACAAGGAAACAGACAAGCTACAGAGAGCTGCGAGTCCTGGAGTATTTACACAGAGGAGGGCAGGAGAGAACAGGAGACAAAGCAACACGTGAACAGAGGTATTTACAATATGGACATACAGGCCCCCTCGCCTCACGACAGTGGCAGCAGCAACAGCAGGAGGTCGGGCCCATGGTGCTCAGAGGCCGATATAGAATATGGGCTATTTACAGTATCTCACATATTAACAGCTTTACAAACATGTCCAGGGAGTTCTTCTCATGTATAAAAAAAAAGCACCGAGTGTCTAGAAATCACACAGGCCTCCACGGGGGCTAGAATCTGAGGGCAGGCTGGCACCTCTGGCGTCATCGGCTGATGTCTCTGCTAGAGTCCCACATTTTTGAGCTTGGCTCCATCTCCAACACATCAAAGAAGGGGTGCTTGAGGGCTTCGGCCAGGGTGATGCGCTTGGACGGCTCGTACTCCAGCATGCTCTCAATGAGGTCAAAAAGGCGGTGGTGGTCCTCAGCTTCAGAGGTCAGATATCGCTGAGGAGATGGAGGGGAGAGGTTAGGGCCAAGGATGCTGCACTCTGTCCTGGCTGCAATACATTCCCTGGGCCAAACAGCTAAGCTGGGGGGAAGACTGGTTTGTTCAGAACATCACTCGTTCTAGACCTGAGCTCTGGGCTGCTTTACCAAGCATAGCACTGCCAAGTTTTCACCCCCCACCATCTTTCCCAGGCACTTCCTGAGGTCTCCATGCCCTCCTCCACTTCAGATAAAGCTCAGGCTGCTGCAGTCTTCCTAGTTTATGTCTGGGACAGCCAAGGCTCCTTTGGGAAGACACTGGTCTGACCCTTTCGGTGGCCCAACCTTGCCCACAGGAAGAATCTTCACAACTGGGGCAGGCACTGTGAGACTCTGCAATGAGAAAAGGATAAAGCAACCTGGTGCTTCTGCCCACCCCGCCTTACCCGCAGCGGCTTGCAGTTTTCCCTAACATAGCGGCCAGCAGAGGTGTTCTCGTCCCAGTCCAGGCGGCCATGGTAGAAATATTTCTGTTTCCTGTCAGAGTTGGAGGTGGGAACAGGTTACACTCAAGCACAAAACGTCTTGCAGCAACAGCAAGGCACCAGCCCTGGCAGCGCACACTGCTCAGGACACCGCAGCAGCACCGACAACTGGCTTGGCAGGCAGCTTCAAAGCTCGATCCCTCAGAGAAAGCCACTACATGAGAAGCAGGAGAGAGCTGCCAAGCCTGCAGTGCCCAGCTGGCCTTGCTCACCTCGTCTTCCGGATCATCCGAGAAGGAATTGGCCCCAAAATCCTCTCCATCATGGCTAGGTGCTCCCGGTTGTCATGTGTCTGAGAGAGAGAAACATAAAGGGAAGGCATGGAACAGATTCCAGTCGTTCCACCTCCAGCCCAGTTCAGAACCCCTTGCTGGGCAACACCTCGGTCATCTCTACAAGACTGCAGTGATGGAGGGAACCCCATCAGTCCCAGAGGCTCCTGGCTGTACTGGGAGCCATACAGCACACAGTTCTCACCTGAAACAGGGTGAAACCCACATAATACTCAAAGATGATGCAGCCAATGCTCCACACATCACAGGGCTGGCTCCAGCCAAGCTCTAAAAAACAATGTTTTTTAAAGAAAAGATCCAGTTATGGCCTAAGATTCCAAATCCCTCCCCCTCGCCCTTTTAAAAACAAACATCTGGAGAAAAAAATTCCCATTCCAGCCAGGCTCCTGATATGCTGGTGGCAATACACTGCCCAGCTGGTAGCAATGCCAAAACACCAACTTGTAAGTTGTTGACCCTCACAGAAAATCGAGAGCAGAGCATGTTAAATAAAGCACGTATCTCCCAGGGTAAACCCAGGACCCCTATGGAATGATGTAGAGGAAAAATGCTTCTTAACCCAGCAGGCAGCACCCAGAGCCCTCCAGGTGAACGCCTGCCTCTGCAGAAAGACCAAGCAGTACCTACCCAGTATGACTTCAGGGGCCCGGTAATGCCTGGTAGAGACAATCGTGCTGTGATGCTCATGGTCAAATGTGGCACTGCCGAAGTCCACCACTCTGATGGCTGTGCTCTTCACGCTCCGCTCATCCCGCTTCTTCATGGGAGAGAACGGTAATGGTTACTGAGGAGTTTTGAGATGCAGACTTAGCCCTTTCCTTACTCATCTGAGGCTTTGCCACAGTGCACCACAGGAGGGGAAGGCTTCGGAGGGAATGTTAACTCAGCACAATCCCCAAACAAACTCTCACCATCACGCGGGTAAGCCTGTGGTCCCTATGGCTTACTTATAGACTACACAGGCTGTTCATGCCAAGATATAGGCCCTGAACATTGCATGAACGTTGATAGTCAACCCTGTGTCTCCTGGGGCCACATTCCAACTCCTCCCACCTGCTGATAAGGTATGGGATACTAAGAACCCAAGAGAAGACCCCTAACACAAGGCAGCGCCATTACCTTTTCCAGATTATAGGAGAGTTCATAGTCAGAGTTCACAAAGAGGATGTTCTCCGGCTTAAGGTCAGTGTGAGTGAGTTTGTTGTCATGCAGAACTGAGGAAGCAAACAGAGCCGGGGTGACGGAACAGAAGCAACGCGAGGCTGCATCCATCCGAAGCACAAACACCATTGATTCACTTTGTTCACACTGGCACCAGTTTAGCCCACATTTAGAACCGCCAGGCTAGTCCAGACCAAGATGCTTCGGCAGAAGCACAAAGATTTATCATATCGATCACCAGAATGTGTGTGTGGAGGTGGATGCTGAAGTGCCCTGAGCTACTGCCAACCCACATTCATCACAAAACATTACAATCAGGAAAAGGATTCATTCCAAGCACGCGTTCACTGCTGAGGGGGCAGGAAGGCTCGGTCTCAGAACTGGCACAGTGGCACCACAGCAAGAACTCGTTGCTTCGGGCCACCAGTTGAACTGGCCCAGATGCTGGGAGCTGCACAGCTCTCCAGTCAAGGACCAGTGGAGAGAAGAGCAGTGAACACTTACATTTCACAGCCTGGCACACCTGGTAGGCCATGTGCCGTACTTGGTGGATGGGGTAAGGCAGATAGTTGTTGTCCTTCAGGAAATCAAAGGTGCTGAGCCCCAGCAGTTCGAAGGAGATGCACATGTGGCCGTGGTAGTCAAACCAGTCAAACATCCTGACACAAAGACTGAGAAAAAAATTCTGATTTGGGACAGATCTGCACACACCACTCGGCTCCGTTATCCCTGTGCCAGGCTCCTCCTTTCCTTGCTCGGTCTATCCCATAGCAAGCCAATATGCCTCCAAAAACTAGCTACAAACAAATTCAGTCACGCAACATCAAGTACCTCTCTCATCCCATCCCTGCAACTGTGCTGAGGCGATGCTTGCCCTTCCCTTTTAACATCAAGGGCGCACTCACTTTGTGTTCTCAGGATCCTTCTCGTTGATTTTCTCCAGCACGTTAATTTCCAGCCGAGCAGCCTCTTTGTATTTCTCTACGTTTTTAATGATTTTGAGAGCAACACGTGCACCACCCCTGGGGGAGAAACAGGAGGAAAGCAGAAGATCACCCCTGAGCTGGGTCAGAGCCTGTCCCCTGCAAAAAGGGCTTTCTGACCCAGCCTCACCCTGTGCAGCATGGCCTTCGCCACCCTTGCTCAAGCCAGAAGTGGTTGTTAAGGGGTGGCCACCAAAGTAGTGCCTTTTCCCTCCCAGAGGCTCCCCCGACCCCTCTCTGACACATGGGCGACCCAAGAGGGTGAACACCCAGACCAGCAGCAGAATACTGGAAACCAAGAGACTCATTTTCACCCCCAGGCTCCCACCCTAAGCATGAAAGGCTCCGTCCCCAGCTGTGGTCTCTCTTTTCCCCTCACCACCAAGGTCTGGCCCAGGAGCAGACATACCTCCGGTGATCGATGCACTGCACCACTCTGCCGAACGTGCCTTCCCCTAAGGTGCTAATAATTTCATCTGAGAGAGAGAGAAGGAGAGGAAGGCAGATGAGAGAGAGAGCATGACCTGGATGCAGCGCATACACAAGGCAGAGGAGAATGCATTGCAACACCTAACCTGCACACAGCTTGAGAGACCGGAGCAGCGGAAGGCTGACACCGGCTGCACAAGGCAACTGCCCTAGTTCCCTGGCACTTCAGTAACAATACAAAATATAAATGTAGCTTTAACAAAAGGGGAAGGAAAAGGAGAGGGTTTCTCTTTAATAAACAATGAAAATAAAATGAAACAGAAAGATAAGACAGATCTGCGACTGCGATGGGAGCTTAACTAGAGAGCTAAATTATGTTACGATTTGGCTGTACATCTTTCTTGTAGCCAGTCGCCGACGCGATAGATCAGATGCCCCTCGTCGTCGTCCTCCACACTCTTGGCCCTTCTGCTGCTCTGTCGACTCCGCTGCTGGCCCAGGCAGACAGGGAATTCATCATTCACCAATCAGATTTTCAAACCAGCGCAGCAGCCAGCGTCACGCATTGGTTGGTTTGGAAATTCACATGGTTGTTTGAGGAGGGGTTGCAGGAGGAGATTCCCAGCCAATTCATACGGCACAGAGGAATATATAACGATAGGGATATTGCAAGGGAACATGTCAAGATACAACACACTAGCTCAGAAAAGAAAAAAACAGTTTGCTTTTCGTTGTAGCAAAAAAAAAAAAAAAGAAAAGAAAAAAAAAAGAAAAAAAAAAGAACCTACAAACAGCCCCACCCGAACCAGTGTGAGAGCAGAGACGGTCAGAATAAGGGCTAGCGGAGGGGCAGTGGAAGGGGCCAGCTGCTCTCGCTCCTAGGGGGGCTCAGAGAGGAATGGCCTTCAGGTCCTGGATAATGCCAAGAGAGCAGCCAAAGCACAGCTCTGCAGCCGGGCACTCAGTGGCCGCGGGGAGAGGCTCGCTTCAGCCCCATGGCAGCCACTGAGGAAAGGCAGCAGAAGGCAGGCGCCGGGAAGTCCTGCGCAAGCAAAGGGCCAGGCTGCCCCACACAGCCACTCCCCATCCCATTCCAACAACCACCCACATTGCTTCCCCCAGCCCCAACACTTAGAAAAAGATGAACTCAAGAGATTTCAGAAGCAACTCTCAGTACAGTGATCCATCCAAAACCAGAGAGAATTTATAAGTGACTGCCTGGGGGAAGACGTGACACTTCTAGACGCTACCCGAAAGAAGCTGATCCTGGAAGGACTAACCTCCAGGAGAGAAGCAGAGGCCCAACAGGGAATAGGGACAGCCTGGGATGAGGCAGATGAGAGGTTTATGCCAGAGAAGACAAAATTCCTGCCTTCAGTTCTTCAGCTAAGTATCCCCACACCTGGGAGCAACCAGCCAGCAGACTTGGGACCTGAATCCAGCCCACAATCCCATCCCTGGACATACAGCCGGAACAGACCAGACAACACTGAGAGCTCCACACACAGAGCAGAGGACGTATCTGGGGTCTAACAGAAGTGGAAGGTGAACAGCAGAATAGACAAGAAGAGAAACCAAGGGACACTGCTGAGAAGAGCCTGTGATGGTTGCTGCCTCCACCTGAACTGACCAGTTCACAAGCTCTACTCCTTTGAAAAGCCCCTCGCACGACATTCCCCATCAGCTGGGCCCACCCAGAAGGACCACACTCTGATGCAGGACCTAACCCTCAGAGACAGGGGGGGGCTTTCTGCCCGAACCAGGGACCACAGGGACCAAGCTGCCTGTCACAGACAGACTGAGCTCTCTGGGACCAGGATCAGCTGAGCATTTGCTGTACAAACCTCGTACAAAAGGCTGCTTGGCTGGCGTTCCTAAACAGCTCTTAATGAGCGTCACCAAACAAAAGCAGCGCTCTGCAGGGATAAAGGAGCTGAGGACTGCAGCACCACCCCGGGGACACGCAAGGCACGCCTGTCCTCCTCCCACCTCGGAGCAGGCAACACTAAGAGAGGGTCTGAGCCACCTGTGCCCAGCTGGCACAGGGCAGCCACTGCTCAGGTGCATCAGGATGGTGGACAGGAACTGCTGTTTGCATCAAAGGCTGTCTACACATTTCTCAAGCTGAGTCCGAGAGCTTTAGAAAGTGAGTTTTCTACTTACCCAGCTCGCCACCTGGGAGAGAAAGGTTACAGGGGAGGCCCAGCACAGCAGGATACTCACCGATGAGGAGCGACTAAAGGACCGGCTGCGGCGCCGCCTCCGCCTGTGCTTACGCCGGCTGCTTTTGCAGCTCCGGTAGCTGCCCTCACGGTCCCGGGAGCGTCGGTACTCGTAGGAATGACGGTACTCGGGTTCATAGTAGGCTTCCCCTCGCTCGCGGCTGTAATCGTTCCGCCGGTAGCTGTCACAGTAACGCCGGTCATAGGCTCTCCTGTCTGCTGAGTGGTCATCGTAGCTAGGGAGAGGAAGCAAGCCGAGGGGATTCAATTATGAACACCTCCCAGGACATTATAGCTCAGAGCACACGAGAGAACCAGGCCTGGGCCACCCAGAAGCTGGGCTGCCCACAGTTGCCTCCAGCTGAGCTGGAGAAACACCACAGGGTTCAAGGTCCCGCCTTGTCTTTGCAGACTCACCTCCTGGACCGAACGTGGTAACTGTCTTCCCGACGGTGCCGATGGTCACGCTCGCTGCTGCTCGATCGCGACCGTGTCCGCCGTCTCTTGTGTTTGCGACTTCTGTAGCGCTCATGATAGCTGCCTCGGCTGCTGCGCTCCGACGAGCGGTACCTTCTAGAGTGAGGCATCTAAGAGACAACAGGGATGACTTTGTGAGGCAATGGCAAGGGAGAGAAACCAGCACAGAGAGTCAGTGGCCAAGGAGCTGAAAGGGCAAGGAGGCGGGAAGCAATGAGCAGCACATCCGAGCATGCACAGGGGATCTGACAGAGAGGGATGAACTTCCAAGAATCCTGTATGAGAGCGGATGTGACCACCCACATGGGCTGTGCTTGCTGCAGTTCTGTTTTCCAGGTTACTTTCCCCTCTTCATCCCCCATCTCTGTGGGCCATGGCTGCAGAAGCAGCATTTGCACCTTCAGGGCCTCCACCTTCTTTCTTTCAACTAATATGCTCCCCAGGAAGGAGAAAAGCACCACCAAGGAAAACTGAAAGAAGGTGAAATGAAGCTCAGGATATCACCGGTGCTCGGTCCAAAGTCCTTGCGCACCAGTACTGAAGACACTGAATTGGGCAGCTTGTGAAGAGATGTCTCTGGTTTACTGCCAATCAAGTGACATCTACGCTTCCCACAGCAAGCGGGGAGGGCCCTACAGCACCCAGGGAGCAAAAAGCTCTTTTCCATGCACAGAGGTGTTAACGAAGCTTTGCAGAGCCTACCTCAGAGGGAAGAGTGCTCACCTCTACGGCCCTGGTGGGATGCGAGAGTGAAGCACTAAGGAGAAAACCCTTCCGTATGATGGCATGCCTGGTCCCAACCCCAAAGGGCTGGTTCTTAGGATCCCGCTCCCACCCTCACTCCACAGACGTTCCCCACGCATATTCTGGTTCTGAAGCATGAAGCAGCTCAACCTGACACATCTCCCTTTGTCCACTGACCTCCCACCACCGATTTCCCCCCCCCCCCCGAAAAGGTTCACTCACACACCCGGCTGCCGCCCCACACCCACGCCTACGCTGACATTACCAGCAGGGCCGTCAGAATGCCGAACTGCCCCCGGTGATGTGGTGACCAGGGGGCATGGGCTGTCACCCCCCTGCTGGCTTCACCCCCCAGAGCCAGGCCGGGCTCTGCGGGGCCGCTCACGGCTCCCCCTTGTTCGCGGGTGCCGCCGCGTCCAGCTGCGGCCACTGCGGGCGCCGCTTCCAGCCTCTAATTACCGGCGGCGGGCGCGGCTGGCGGCCCGCCGAGACCGGGCGACCTCGTTACGCACGAGCAAAGCCTGCACCAAGGCGTTTCGCAGCAGGCCTAGAACCGGTTTGGGGATGATGATGGCGGCCGCGCTCGCCGCCCTGCTCCGCGGCCGCCGGGCGGGGCCTCCACCGTGCGCAGGGCCGCGCCGAGCGCCAAAAGCGGAAGCACCGGGGCCCAGCCACCGGGAGAGTCCGGGGCCGCGGGAAGGGGCGGCGGGCGGGGAACCTCCCGCCCCGACCCCCAAGGCCCAGCCGGGGCCTCCTCAGGCCATTCGGCCCGGCCCGGCCCGGAAACCCCCAGACCGCCGGGCTGCGGCCGCGGCCCCGCCAGGAGCCACCGGCAGGGCCTGCCCCGCGCGGCCTCGGGCCGCCCCCGCCCGCCGCGGAGGCCGCGGCCTGCCCCCGCCCCCCCGGCGCCGCGCCGCGCCCCGCGCCGCACCGTCCTCGCAGCCAGCCCGGTGCGCTTGTCCCACAGGAAATCCGTGATGGCGGCCGTGGGCCCCCGGGAATCCCGGGCCCCGCTCCAGCTGCTCCGGCTCCGCCGCTCGCCGCCGCCCCACGGATCCGGGTCCCCACAGGCCGCGCGCAGCTCGCCGCGGGGCCGCGCACGCACGCACGTACCGCGCATGCACGCACGCGTGCGTCACATGGCGCGGCGGGGCCAGGGCGGGGCCGAGGGGCGGGGCGCTCCGGCGGCCGTCGCCCCCGGAGCTCCTCCCACCCCACCCCGCCCCGCCCCGCCCCGCCCCGCCCGCCGCGGGGTCCCGCCGCCGCCGCCGCCGCCCGGGCCTCGCTGCTCGGCGCGCCGCCGCTCCGGTGCCGCCGGCGCCTCCCCGCTGGCGGCGGGGCCCGGCCGCCGCGCCAGGGCGTGCGCAACAGGCGGGCGCCGGCGGAGCTGCGGGCACCGACGAGCAAGCGCGGCCGGTGACCGAGCGGCCGGGGGCGGCGAGCGAGCGCCCGCCCGGGGCCGGGCATGTGCGGCGGGGCGGCGGGCAGGGCGCCCGGGCAAGGGCGTTTGAAGGAAACGTGAGGCGCGGCGGCGGCGGCATGGACGCGGCGGCGGGCCGGAGCCCCGAGCCGCAGGAGAAGCCGCCGGTGCTGGACGGGGAGGCGGCGGGGGCGCCCGCGGGGGCGGCGGGCGCGGTCCCGGCCTCGCCGCCGGCGGCTGAGCAGATCGTGGCGGAGGGCGAGGCGGCGGCGGCGGCGGCGGGCACGTTCGTGCAGCGGCAGCTCGGGGCCATGCTGCAGCCCGCCGTGAACAAGTTCTCGCTGCGCATGTTCGGCAGCCACCGGGCCGTGGAGATCGAGCGGCAGCGGGTGAAGTCGGCCGGCGCCTGGATCATCCACCCCTACAGCGACTTCAGGTGGGACCCGGGCCCCGCGCCCGCCCCGCGCCCGGCCCCGCTCCCGGCCCCGCCGCCGCTGTCCGTGGTGCTGAGCGCGGCCCCGCCGCCCGGCCCGGCCCGGCCCGGCCCCTCCCCGCCGGTGGCCATCGGGGCAACAAGTGACGGGCGCCGGGGCTGGCACCGGGCCGGGGGGACGCGGCTGCCGGGCGAACCGCGGGGCCGGCGCTTACCGCGGCCGCGCTGCCCCAGCCCTTTCCCCATCCTCGGGTCCTCCCGCGCCGGTTCCCCGGGAGACGCGGGCAACTTTCTTCTGCCTCAGCCTCTCTCGGGCCCCGCATCCCAGGCCCCGCACCCCAGGCAGCCCATCTCTGCTGCCCCAGCTCTGGGCGTGCGGAGGGGGAAGCAGGGGCCGCCCCTCCTCGGCTCTTTGCACAGCTCCCCCCACTCCTTCTCCACGCTGCATTTAGTTTCTGCACCTGATGAGAAGCCGCATTGTCCCCCCAGGGGCACAGGCCCCCCGAGCTGCCCGCAGCACTGGACCAACACCAGCCCAGCACTGGCCGCTGCTGGAGGAGGGCAGGGTGCTGAGCAAGGAGCCAGGCCTGGCTCACAGTGTCACCGGGATCACAGGGAGAGCTCGGGGACAGATGATGTGGGAGGATCTGGGTGTCACGGGGATGTTGAGTCATATAGGGTGGGCTTTCTCTACGGGGGATGAAGCTGCCAGGCAGTCATCTCCTGCAGCAAGCTGTGACATGGCCGATGTCCCCAGCCTGGCAAGGCACCCTGGAGAGGGGCTGTCACTCCCAGCAGGTGCCCAGCACCTGTAGCCAGCTCTCCTCACTGCTGGGCCCTGACCTGCCATGCGTGCCAGCTCCCCTACGCTGCTCCGAGGGCTGCAAGCCCTTAGAGCCCTTTTCCCGGGGTAAGCCACCCCAAAGTTTGTGAGCCTGAGCTCAGCAGGAATGGCTTGCACAGCCGGTGCCCTGCGCTGAAGGTGACATGAAGCAAGCTGGCAGGTGGACAGCTGGCGGGATTATGCCGGTGTTTATCACATTATGGGGATACATAAAGGCCACTGAGATCAGGGCCCCTCGCGTTGGCCCTGACACAGAGTAAAGGACAGGCCCTGCCCTAGAGAGCTTAAGCCAAGATCTGAATCAAGAGCTCTGGCAGGTTCAGGCAGCTGTGGGGGGAGGTGGTTTCCCCCCTCAGTGCTTGGTGTTGCTCGGGGCACAGCATGGGGGTGCAGGAGACGATTGAGGGGCCAGGTCAGGCCCCTTCTGCCTGGCCAGTGTCTCCATGTCTGCAGGCAGGAAGGTGTTAATTTGTGTGAGGCTCCTGGGCCCTGGGGAGCTCCCGGGAGGTGGTTCCCCCCGACGAGGCTCTGGTGCTCTCTTGATGGAGGAGCCTCAGTGGTGCCATGACTTCTCCTCCCTCCTCTTCCCTGCCACCTGCAGAAAGCTTTGTGCCTGTGCCCCACTGAGGACGCAGGGTACAAAACACCCGTGGTCTTCTTGTCACGTGCAAAGGCCAGTTTGGATCCACCAGGCGCTAGGAGTTGCCCTGAGGTCACCTTTGGAGATTGGGGTCTATACCCACCACCAGGGCTGGGGCTAACGGGGGCACCCAAAGGTGGGAGCTGGACTGGCTTTTCCAGGCACCCATAAAAACTTTAAGCTGGGGCCTGGGAGTCCACCCAGCTGTTGCAGGAGCCCTCACAGGCCTCGTGAAAAAAGGCGTTCCACGCATTTGTGTGAAGATTGAAAACATCCCAGCCACATTTGCATGTGAATGGGGATGCAGAATTTCATGCCATAACCAAATGCTAATCAACTGCTGCCCGCTGGCTCTTGGCTTTTCTTCCAAAGCCTCTAAGCTTCTCCACTCCCTGAGAAAGGATGTGGATTAGGGGGTCCTGCAGGCCCATGCCGTGTGTAGCTCTTCCCCAGTGCTCCTGAGCAGCCCCTTTGGGGCTAGACCTGTTCCTCCCACTTTCTCCATGGTGATGGCACTTGTCTATCCTTGTGGCTGCTGCCTGGCTTGACCGGGCTACAATCCCGATCGCCTCCCTGGCCCCCAAGTCCCTCGGCTGCCCCAGGAGCTTGGTGCTCAGTTTGCATAACCAGCAAAGCTTATTCTAAATCCTGCTAAGCCAGCCCAGCGGGTGGCGGGGAGCCAGCGGATGACAGGGAGCTCTGGGGAGCAAAGCCCCCATCCTCCCTGAGTTTTGTAGAGGGCAGATGTCAAGATTGGAGTGGGGACGTACGTGTGCCCACACTGCCATGCCTTAAAGAGAGGGAGCAGCGTCAGCCACACTCCTTGAGCTACATCCCTCCATTCCTACATGTTCCTGGTATTTCCTCCCCCAGTCCCTGCTCTGCCTCAAGAGCCGGTGCAGAATCACTCCTCTCCGCACACATATGCCCGCATGTGTCCCAGCCAAGCGGCAGGGTCTTAGTCATGTGTGCGGGCAGGGACATGTGTGTGTGTCCTGAGTGCCCATCTCTCCACGATGTGTTGGACTCTCTAACTTTGAACCGGGGTTTGCTTCCTAACCAGCTGTGTCCTGCCTCTCCCCGCTTCTCCCTGTCCTGCTCCGTCCCCCGTGCTCCCTCCTTGCAGGTTTTACTGGGACCTCATCATGCTGCTCCTGATGGTGGGGAATTTGATCATCCTGCCTGTGGGCATCACCTTCTTCAAGGATGAGAACACCCCTCCCTGGATCGTTTTCAACGTGCTTTCGGACACTTTCTTCCTGGCTGACCTAGTGCTGAACTTCCGGACAGGCATTGTGGTGGAGGACAACACAGAGATCATCCTTGACCCTCACACCATCAAAATGAAGTACTTGAAGAGCTGGTTCCTGGTCGACTTCATCTCCTCCATTCCCGTTGACTACATCTTCCTCATCGTTGACCTGGAGACCCAGGTGGATTCTGACGTCTACAAGACAGCCCGGGCCTTGCGCATTGTCCGTTTCACCAAGATCCTCAGCCTGCTGCGCCTGCTGCGCCTCTCGCGCCTCATACGCTACATCCACCAGTGGGAGGAGGTGAGAACCCCTTCGGGGTCCAAGACTCCTGCTCAGGGTCTCGGGGCCAGGTCAGGGGTCCCTGGCTGTGAGGTAGGGCTGGAGGGCAGGGGTTCAGAGGGCTGTTCTGGGATGAGTCTCTATAGCTCTGCTCCTGCCTCTTCCCCAGATCTTCCATATGACGTACGACCTGGCCAGTGCTGTGGTGAGGATCTTCAACCTCATTGGCATGATGCTGCTGCTCTGTCACTGGGACGGCTGCCTCCAGTTCCTGGTGCCCATGCTGCAAGACTTCCCTGAGGACTGCTGGGTCTCCATCAACCGCATGGTGGTGAGTGCCCCAGGCAGGGGCGATACCAGCCGTGCATCTGCCGGGGGGAGGAGAGGATTTGGTTACATGTCTTGTACTCTAAGGCTGGAGCTGCCCAGACCCCCTCTGTGGAGCAGCGTCTCTATGGTCACAGTCGTGCAACAGCAGTGAGGGAGTCTCTGCATCACCTTCCCATCTCAGCCCGCCTTGGCTGCTGCTGCAGTTGGAGCAGACAGGGAGATCCCTCCTGCCCTGCCAGGAGGGAACAGGGCAGTGGGGCTCCTGCCTCCTCCCCAGAGCAGGGGCTGGTGCAGGCGCAGGGCTGTGCACGGTTCCCAGTGCCTCCTCCCAGAGCAGAGCTCTGCCCTTTGTGCTTGGACACACCAGGAACCTTTTCCTCGCTGGGGCTCTGGACTCCCTTGGCTTGGGGAGGGGGGACTGGAGGGTTCAGTCCAGCAGCTCCTTCCGACAGACTCCCCAGCGCCGCTGTTCCCTCGTCTGCAGAACGACTCCTGGGGGAAGCAGTACTCGCACGCCCTGTTCAAGGCCATGAGCCACATGCTCTGCATCGGCTATGGCCAGCAGGCACCCAAGGGCATGACTGATGTCTGGCTCACAATGCTGAGCATGATCGTGGGGGCCACCTGCTATGCCATGTTCATCGGCCATGCCACCGCCCTCATCCAGTCACTGGACTCATCCCGGCGCCAGTACCAGGAGAAGGTCAGTGGGGTGGGGTTGTGAGTGGGGAAGATGCCCTGGCACGAGTGGGTCCAGCTCCAGAACCTGCTCAGCACGAGCTGCCCTGCCCTGCAGATTCCTGCCCTGATCTCTGCCCTTGCCACTCACCTGGGTGGGGGGGGGGGGGGGGTGCCCGGCTGCCCATGTGGATGGAGACGCCCCATTCACGATGTTGGGGTTCACCCTAGCATAGTGAGGCCCCATCCTGGCCTCTGTCCTGGGACCCTCTGCATCCTGAGTGCACGGATGTCCTGTCCTCTGCCCTGGAAGTGGCCTTTGGGATAGGGCCCTGGAGCAGGGGTGCCTGGATCCCAGCTCTGGCAGCAGCTGCTTCTCACCACCGAGGAAAGGGAAAGCATTGGCCAGCTGTGCTGCCGGCCTCTAGCGCGGTGCAGCTCGTTTCAGCGCAGCCCTGTGTGGCTCTGCCTTGTCCCCACAGTACAAGCAAGTGGAGCAGTACATGTCGTTCCACAAGCTGCCTGGGGACACGCGCCAGCGGATCCACGAGTACTACGAGCATCGCTACCAGGGCAAGATGTTTGATGAGGAGAACATCCTCGGGGAGCTCAGTGAGCCCCTCAAAGAGGTATGGGCAGACCCCCCAGTGCTGGTGACTTGGAGGTGGGGCTAGTGCTTGCTGGGGTCAGGCTTGGTGATGTCTCTGCTGACCTGCTCCTCACCCCACAGGAGATCATCAACTTCAACTGCCGCAACCTGGTGGCCAACATGCCCCTGTTTGCCAATGCAGACCCCAACTTTGTAACAGCCATGCTGACCAAGCTGCGCTTTGAGGTCTTCCAGCCTGGAGACTTCATCATCCGTGAGGGCACCGTGGGCAAAAAGATGTACTTCATCCAGCACGGGGTGGTCAGCATCCTCACCAAGGGCAACAAGGAGACAAAGCTGTCTGATGGCTCCTACTTTGGGGGTGAGGCTGGGCTGGGGGACCTGGAGAGCAGAGGGGAGTGAGACCTGCCGGCGGGGCAGGAGCTGGGGCATCCCTCTTGCTTCTGCCTGCTGAGCCCTCTTCCCATCACCTCTTGCCCAGTGCCAAAGGCTTGGCATCCTCCTCACACTGGGCTCTGGGGCTCAGAAGTCCACCACCCCTGTTCCTATGGGCGACCTTGTCGGGCAGATTGAATCAGAGGGACCAGCAGTCAGAGGGCTGAATTATGGCTGGCTTGGGCAGAGGGGGCATCCACCCACCCCACCTGTGGCTGGAGAGAAGGGTGGTTTAGAGCAGAGCATCTGAGCCAGTTTATAGGCTACAAGCACAAGTTTGGAAGAGAAACAGGCTGGGCAATCACAGCAGCCATGCCCAGGGATGTCTCCATGGCCTGGGGAGGGAGGAAAAGGCTGTGCCTGGCTGAGGGCACAGCCATGGCTGTCTGGACTCCTGGGTCTGTCCCTCCTCCTGAGTCGTGCTCTCTTTCTGTGCAGGGTGTGGGAGTGCTGGGCAGCCCCGTCCCCTCTCCGGCTGCCGTTATCTGGGGAAGCTGTTGGGAAGGGGATGGATGGCTGCGTCATCCTGACACCCAAACCTGTCTCCCTGCAGAAATCTGCCTGCTGACGCGGGGCAGGCGGACGGCCAGCGTGCGAGCTGACACCTACTGCCGCCTCTACTCCTTGTCGGTGGATAATTTCAATGAGGTGCTGGAGGAGTACCCCATGATGCGCAGGGCCTTTGAGACAGTGGCCATGGACCGGCTGGACCGCATAGGTGAGGAGTGGCCTCTGGGCCCAGCACAGCCTCCTCTGCATCTGCTCCCAGGGGCCGCGGCAGCCCTGCCCCATGGGTGACAGCATCACAGACCCCATGGATCACGGCATCCCAACCCCATGGGTCCCCAGCAATGAGGATGAGGGGGAGCACAGGGAAGGAGCCTGCCTCCAGGATCCCTCTCCCCTCCCAGGCAAGATCCAGGCAATGCCATATGACAGGCTCCCTGGGGATCTGTCACCCACACACACATATTTGCACTGTCTGGCATTAGCCAGCTGCTGTCTTCCCCCCACCTCACCTGCAAAGGACAAGCAGGACCCCAGCCCCCAGCCTAGAACCTTTGGAGCAAGGACTACCCTGTTTTGCCCCTGCTTCTCCCTCTGCCCAATCCGGACCCTCCCCAGGATCTTGCTTCCCTTCATCACACCGATGAGGTTTTACTGTCCCTTCCCCACTGCCACCTTGCCCTCCACGATGTCCCCAAGAGCCAGCGCTCCCAGGGTCAGTGACACTGCTGCCTCCCACCCAGGGAAGAAGAACTCCATCTTGCTCCGCAAGCGAGCTGAGCACAGCACGGGGTCCATGAACAACGAGATGATCCAGCAGATCGTGAAGCATGACCAGGACATGGCCCACAACATCCAGGACCTGCAGCAGATGGCGATGGGCCGGGAGCTCAGCGGCAAACCGGTGATCTGGGAGCCGCTGGTGCACGCGCCCCTGCAGACAGCTGCCGCCACCACCAACGTGGCCATTGCCTTGACTCACCAGCACAGCCTGCAGGCCCACATCTTCCTGCCGCCCTCCTCCATCTCCAGCCCGCTCTCCCCCGAGGCCACTCTGCTCACAAAGCCGGTGCGCAGGTCCCAGCCCAGCCTGGAGGGCTCCCGGCCCTCCTCCGTGAGCTCCCCGTCAGGGACACAGTCCCACCTCCAGACGCCCGCCGCCGGTTCGCCTTCCTCCCCCATGGTCCAGTCCCAGGCGCCCCTGGAGAGCGGCGGCCAGAGACCAAGCCATGGGGCGCAGCCCCTGCCACGCGCGGCACAGAAGGGGGAGATGCCGCCGGCAGCCAAGCAGGCCCCGGCCGGCTCCCAGCCCCAGCTCTCCAAGTCCCGGGGCGCCTCGGTCTCCACCTCACTACTGCAGCAGGCGGCAGGGGCTCCATCCCCCAGCTCAGAGCAGGTGCTGCCAGCAGGGAGAACGCTCCACTACAGCCTGTCCCGAGCCACTGGCTCCCACATCTCTCTTTTGATGCAGCCCCAGCAGCTGGTGAAGCACAGGAGCATCCAGGGCCTGCCCGTGGGGCGGCTCACCCAGGACGTCCGGCTCCTCTCCGCCTCCCAGCCCTCCCTTCCCAATAAAGTGGCCCAGCAAGCCGACGGGAGCTCCTTGCAGCAGGGCAGGAAATCTGCAGGGAACCTGGCCCGCAGATCCTCTCCCTCGGTAGCCGGACTCCTCACCAAGCCATGTCCGGGGATCCCAGGCCAGGCGGCACACCCGCAGCAGATGCCTTCAGGATCGCTGGCTCAACCCAGCCGCTCGGTGGCGGGAGCATCGACCCCGCAGTCCCCGGTCTCTGCGTCCAGGCAGGCAGCAGGTCCCTCCCGCAAGGGTTCCGTGGCCTTCAGCCCCGAGGTGGAAACAGGGAAGCCCAAACTCCCGTCCAACATGTGAGTCCCCGGCAGCACCGTACGCAGGCAGGAGGGACCCAGGCACGCTGGCGGCGGAGGCGGCAGGAGAGGCAGAGCACCTGGGGAAGGGCCCCAGCCCCGGCTGCGTTGGAGAGAAGACGAGGTGAGAGGCAGCGCCGGGGGCCATAGACTGGCTGCTCCAGACACGGGGGGATGGCAGGGACGGGTCTGGGGCAGCCTCAGAGCTGGCCTGGCTGGATGAGGAGGGGGCTCTGCTGACTGCCCTGCGGGGGAAACCCTGCACGGGCTCTCCCCTCTTTGCTCCATCACCGTCTCTCCTGAGTCCTGCCCTCCTGGCTACAGGATGGGTCAGAGCCCTTGCCCAAACCACGTCCTCACTGGGCAGCCCAGCTCCCCACAACTGCTTCCTGGGGGCCCGGCCCCCCCACGCTCTGCCCTTGCACCCCACGGCCTCTCCTTGGGCCCAGGCCAGCTCTGGCGGCTCCTCCAGTTTGTCCTCAGTGGCAGCAGTGGCCGCCACACGCCTGCCTTGATCCCCAGAAAGCTTTGCCCAGCGGCCTCGCTTTTTGGGAGAGGGGGAGAGGCAGCCCCGTGAGGCCCACAGCCGAGGGCAGAGTGAGGGGGCTGGAGCCCGTGGCGGGGTCTGCCCAGGCAGGCAGAGTGCGGTTTCCCAGGGCCAGCGGGGGCCAGGTCACCCCTCTCCGAGGCCCTGGCGGGAGGGAAGGGCCTTGGGGAGGTCCCTAAAGGACCAGGACCTGGGCATCCCAGGCAGGGTTCCCCTGGTGTGATGAGTGCCACGTGGCGGAGATGGGGGTGGACGGGTCTCCCACCGAGCAGCCCCCAGGTGCCTCCCCCCGGCTTGGGGGTGCCTCTTGCCTTGGAGGTGCTGGGTCCCCATGGGGTTGGGATGTGCTGCCGGGCAGGGCCCTGCCCCTGGGTGCTGCCACCTGGACCCTCCCCATGCTCTGGCGAGGGGCAGCCAGAGGGGGACCCCGCTGCCTGTGGCTCCTGGGAGGATGCTCAGCCCGGGCTCTGCTCCCCCCCTGCGCTGCAGTCCCGTCTCCAAACTACCTGGAGATGCCAGTCCCCAGCGCCACAGTGAGCCGAAGGGTGTTGCGAAGAGGTGCCAACCCTGGGCAGCGCCTGGGTGACATGTGGGGCCGTGGGGCTGCCTCCCCTCACCCTGCCGGGTCTCTGTAAGGGAGGGCAGGGGCCCCGGGGCCCTGAGGCCAACCACCATCGCCCCTCCAGAGCCAATAGTCAGCAATGTGTGTTCGAGTTGTGGCTCTGCTGAGCAGCTGAGCTCTGCTTACAGTGTTGCTTTGGGCCAACCGTGTTAGCAGTCCTGGTTAGAGTAGTGTCCCCTCCTGACCCCACCGTGCTGCGCAAGCTGCTTCCCACTACTGGAGTCAGGAACCATGGCTTGTAGTCGTCCTCTGAGGCGTGGCTGCCACCGACCTCTGGGACTTGGCTGCACCAGACCCCTGGCGCAGCAGGCGAGGGTCTTGTTCCACGTGGTACTTCTCAAAGTGAGGTCTTCAGTTCTCCCCCCTCATGTTTTGGGACGTTGGGACTAGTCCGGACTGCAGGGCTGCTCAGAGCGCCCAGCCTGCGGGGCACAGCAGCCCGGTGGGAATCCCATCAGTGTGGCCGTCAGAGGGGATGTCCAGCACTGCCTTTTTTTCACGGACTTTGACTCCCCTTCCCTGCCCACCCCGCGTCCTGCTCCATCCCCGTGGTCGATGTCTCCCCGGCAGCCCCTTGGGAAGGGGTCTGCAGCCGGGCTGCGTAGTCAGACGTTCCCAGGCTGTGTTTACACTGCGTGATGTAGATGTTTTAGCGGTCATCCTAGCTGTCCCCTGCAGAGCACGCGGGCTGGGCCGGATGGCACCGAGCACGGCTCCGCTTCCACCAGCCACGCTGCCTGCGCACCCTCCCCACGCCGCAGCCCTGTGCCAGGAGCCAGAGCCACCCTGTGCTCCAGCCACCGCCACGGCAGACCCCTGCCTCGAGCCACGTTGGCTTGTGGCCCCAGCGCCCCATCCCAGTGGGGAGGCTGGAGGGGCCAGGGTTGCCAGCGGCACACGCGTGTCTCTGCGGCGTGCGTGGGTGCGAGTCTAGTCACCAAAGACCATGATCCTTCACTCTTGCACTCACAGCAGTCGATGTACAGAGCTTGTAGTTTTCATATTGCAGAGAATTTAAAAGCATTTTTTTATTTTTGGTCGTTGTACATAATGGATTTAAATAATAAAGAGAGATTCTGAGCTGGGCTGGGGCAGCCTCCTTCTGCTGGCACGCCCAGGGCGGGTCGGGATGGGGCGGGGGGGACACCATGCTCCCTCTCCTGCTTAAAAGCTGGATCCAATCCTGGCCCTGCCCAGAGCCCGGAGCAGCCGGGGCATCCCTGTCCCCAGCCCCACAGACCCGGGGAGCGCAATGGGAGCCCAAAGGCAACAGGACCTTCCTGCCCACCCCGTCCCTTTAGGCCCTGAGGAGATTAATGTTTAATCTTTGGTTATTTTCCCCTTCCATCTCCCTTCCATTTATTAACTGGGGGGGGGGGGAAGGTTTGATATTGTCTGATTGCAGAGCAGACTCTGGGCATTAACTAGATTAAAAGAAGGTCATGCAGCGCAAGATGGGCCGGGGTGCCTGAGGCACAACAGCCAGGGCAATTGCGGTGCAGAACCCCACACGACGCTGCCGGTGCAGGTCTGGGGGCACAGTTTTGCCCCAACTGCACCCCTCCTCGGCACCTCCTGCCTCCGTACCTTCCGCAGCACCATCTGCAGGATGCGGGCAGCCCACCGTGCCCCGCCAGCTCTCCCCACGGCAGCCCCTGCCGCAGGATGCCAGTGGCTGCCCCACCGTAAGCAAGAGTAAGGCTCTGTGATACACCGTGAGATAAGAGCCGATTAGCGGTTTCTTTCTAATTTGATTATTTCAGATTACACTGATTAAGAGCACGTGCAAGCTAACAGTCCCCTGTCCCAGCATCCTGCTGGAGGGCCGGGCTGCGCCGCCAGCGCCTGGGCCTGGCTTTGCCCGGCCAGCAAGCCACTTTGCAGCGCACTGAAGCTGCTGGAAGTAAAAAGAGCATTTTCCTGGAAATACAATTACAGCCCATGTGTCTCATGCCCAGCCACGATTTACCCACCATCTGCCAGGCTCAGGCAGCCGACACGGCCGGGGCTGGGGATGAGGCGAAGGGACCTGCTGGCTCCTGCTGTGAACCAGGGCAAGGGCAGAGATGCTGCTGGCAGCCCGGGCCCAGTGCCGCGCGGGGACCTGGCTGTGGTGGCTCTGCCCCAAGCCCCCGTGTTCCCGGTGGTGGCAATGGCAGGGGGGGGATTAGCGGGCAACAAGGCAAACAAGGCAGAGATTGATTAAAGCAGGGTTAGCCGAGATTAGAGGATCACGGCGGACAAGCGGGAGATTGCCAATCAGCGGGCCGGGCGGCGGGGAGGGGGCTGCAGGGCGGCGTCCCTCGGCGCGGCCCAGGGGTGCCACGCAGAGCTGCGCCCACCCCCCGCCTTGTCACAGCGAGGGGACGGCCACGGGGACAGCGGGAAGCCAGAGCGCACCCCCCGGCGGCACCCGGCTTCTCGCCCGCATGCAAAGGTGTGCGGCGCACCCCCCCCTGCACCGCACCCCCCGACACCAGCATCCCCCTGCACCGCACCCCCCGACACCAGCATCCCCCTGCACCGCACCCCCCGACACCAGCATCCCCCTGCACTGCACCCCCTGCACGCCCCTAAACACCTGCAACCCCTGCACTGCACCGCCCGGCACTGCACCCCGCCGCACTGCATCCCCATTACACTGCACCCCGACACCTGCAACACCCTGCACCCCCTCGATAGCTGCACCCCCCCTTAAGCCCCCCCGACACCTGCACCCCCGCCCCCTGCACCGCACCCCCCGACACCCCGCTCCCCGCAACTGCCCGCCCCGCCCTCGCGCTGCGGCCGGGCGCTCTCTCCATCCTCCCTCTCCACCAATCAGCCGGCTCGGTCCCGCCCTCCCCGCGCTCCTACTGGCCCATCCTGCTTGGGCTCATCCTCATACGATGGAGCGGGCCAATGAGCGCGGGCGCAGGGCGCGTCCCGAGGCTGGCCCCGCCCCCAAGCGGGGCACGCCGGGAGCTGTAGTCCGGCGGCGGCGGGGCGGCCGCGGCCGCGGCGGCTCCGCACTACGCGCCCCGGCGGGCCCCGCGCCCGGCGCCGGGGGCGGAGCGCCTCAAAAGGCCGCGGGCGGCGGGGCCCGGCCGCGCTCCGGGTCACGATGAGCGGTAGCGGGGCGGCCGAGCGGGAGGAGTTCGCGGCCTTCTTCCCGCAGATCGTCCGCGATCTGACGGAGGGTGGCCTGGGCCACCCGGAGGTGGGCGACGCCGTGGCGAGGCTGAAGGAGGTGAGGGGCGGGGAGGGCAGGCCGGAGTTGGGGACGGTGGGCCCAGCGCTGACCCTGCTGCCCCCGTTGCCCGCAGGTGCTGGAGTACAACGCGCCGGGCGGGAAGTGCAACCGCGGGCTGACGGTGCTGGCCGCCTTCCGGCAGCTGGTGGGGCCCGAGCAGCGCGACCCCGAGAGCCTCCAGTGCGCCCTGGCCGTCGGCTGGTGCATCGAGCTGGTGAGAGCCGGGGAGGGCGGCAGTGGGCAGGGGTCCCGTGGGGTGACCCCCAGCCCTAACCCGGCTTCTCATAGTTCCAAGCCTTTTTCCTGGTGGCTGACGACATCATGGACATGTCCCTCACCCGGCGAGGGCAGCTCTGCTGGTACAAGAAGGTGAGAGCGCTCGGGAGGGCCCTGGCTGCCAGGGGTGCCCTGTGGGGCTGGGGTGTTGTGTGACATCTCTCTGCTCTCCTGGTGCAGGAGGGGATCGGGCTGGATGCCATCAACGATGCCTTTCTCCTTGAGTCGTCTGTCTACCGGCTGCTGAAGAAGTACTGTGGGGAGCGCCCATACTACCTGCACCTGCTGGAGCTCTTCTTGCAGGTGAGCCTGACCCCTGTGTCACCCTCCTGCAGGCTTACCCTGGGGCTGGGCCCTTCCTGGAGGCTTCATAGAATGGTTTGGGTGGAAAGGGACCTTAAAGCCCATCCAGTGCCACCCCCTGCCCTGGGCAGGAACACCTCCCACCAGCCCAGGTTGCTCCAAGCCCCATCCAACCTGGCCTTGAACCCCTCCAGGGATGGGGCAGCCACAGCTTCTCTGGGCAACCTGGGCCAGGGGCTCACCAGCAAAGAATTTCTTCCCAATATCTCATCTAAATCTCCCCTCTTTCGGTGTAAAACCCTTCCCCCTTGTCCCATGGCTCCCCTCCCTGCTCCAGAGTCCCTCCCCAGCCTTCATGGAGCCCCTTTAGGGACTGGAAGGAGCTCAAAGGTCTCCCTGGAGCCTTCTCTTCTCCAGGCTGAACCCGCCCAATGCTCTCAGCCTGTCAGGGAGACAGGCCTGTGGACTGTTCCTTAGGTCCCTGGACCATTCTGCTGGACTCACACTCTTCCTTCAGACTTGGAGAGGAGCCGAAATGGGGCTTGGGCTTGGGGTTTTCACTGTGCTGTGGGGACTGTGTGAATAAATTCTTTCCTCTTCAGACTGCCTACCAGACTGAGCTTGGGCAGATGCTGGACCTCATCACTGCTCCCATTTCCCAGGTGGATTTGAATCGCTTCAGTGAGCAGAGGTAAAGAGGTAGAAGGGGACAGAGATGCCAGCCCAGCTGTGGCAGGGTGGCTCTGCTTGCAGTCCCCTCCAGACTGTGTGAGAGAGACAAGGGCTTGCTGAAATGCTGGTCTCGCCTTCCAGGCCTGGGGCAGCAAGCCTTGCTCGCTCCGTCGGAGCTCGGGGGCTGGTTTGGAGGGAGCTGCTGCTTTTCTCCTGCTGGCCCTCATCTGCGGAGCCCTGGTGGGAGGGGAAGGCCTGGGCTTTGTCACTGAGCGTGGTTCCTCTGCCGCAGGTATAAGGCAATCGTTAAGTATAAGACGGCGTTCTATTCCTTCTACCTGCCTGTGGCCGCTGCCATGTACATGGTGAGTTTTGCGGAAATGGTCTCTGAAGGGGCCTAACCCTCGATCTGAGGCTGTCAAGGAGGGCAGAGGGCTGGGAGATGGCAGAAGTGAGGGTGGAGGGCAGGTGCTGGAAGGCTTTATTCCTTTTACCCCCTCTTAGACTGGTATTGACAGCAAGGAGGAGCATGACAATGCCAAAGCGATCTTGTTGGAGATGGGTGAATTCTTTCAGATCCAGGTAGGAGGTGGCTCCCTGTCCCTCAGGGCCTGTAAGATGCTGGTTGTGGCGCTCACATGCTTCCATCTTTGTTCAGGATGATTACCTGGACTGCTTCGGGGACCCGGAGCTGACGGGGAAGGTTGGCACTGATATCCAGGACAATAAGTGCAGTTGGCTGGTGGTGGAGTGTCTCCGTCGGGTCACACCGGACCAAAGGCGGATCCTGGAGGTAATCGGCCACCAGGCTGATAAACCCCCTGGAGAAGGGGGAGAGGTGGTGTGGACTCCATTGCTCAGGGCGTGGTGTAGGGGGAGCGTAGAGTGCTGTAGTGTACCCCTACCACCCTGTGTAGCTGCACTGTGCTGCTGCCTGGCTGGGCAGCAGCCCAGTTGGTGGCTGCGAGTAGAGCAGGGCGGTAGCAGGGAGAACAAGAGGTGGCTTCTGTGGTGGCAATAAGCTTGACCTCAGCCTGGCTTATTCTGGGGTTTTCTCAGGAGAACTATGGATGCAAGGAGCCTGAGAAGGTGGCAAAGGTGAAGGAGCTCTATGAGGCTGTGGGCATGAGGGCTGCTTTTCAGGAGTACGAGGAGAACAGCTATCGGCGCCTGCAGGAACTGATCGGAAAGCATGCCAACTGCCTCCCCAGGGAGATCTTCCTTGGCCTCGCTCAGAAGATTTACAAGCGGCAGAAGTGATGGTGGGCCTGTCTGTGGACTGCTTGGCCTGTACAAAGGGGGCCTGGTGCACTCCCCTCCTCTGCTGTAGCTGCCTGGAGCCGGTCCCTGCCCCGCGATGGGGCTCTGGGGGTGTTTGTGGGGCTGCGGGGGGGGGGTCGTGGATTATCTGCCAGCCCTTGTGTCAATAAACATAAGTTATTGTGGGTGCGTCGCTGCCTGGTGTGGGCTGGGGCCGGGGCCGCACCGAGGCGGGGGATGCTGCGGGGGGGGTGGGTGGTACCGGAGCACCGCCCCGCGGGGGGGGGGGGGTGGGTGGTACCGGAGCACCGCCCCGCGGGCGGGGCGGGGCCGGGGCGGCTCCCGGGCGGGGCCGGGGCTCCTCCACCCCGCAAGCCGCAGTCGCCGCCGCAGCGCGACGAGGTGAGCGGGGCTGCGGGGGCTCCGTGGGGGGGGGGGCTCGGTAGGGCGGGGGGGCGGGGGGTGAGCTCCGCGCAGCGGCGAGGGGAAGGGGCGGCTGGGTCCTGGGTCAGGGTCCGGGCTGGGGCTCTCCCCTCGGCGGGGGAAGGGCCGAGCGATGCGGCGGCTGCCATGTCTGCGGGGCCGGGGCCGGGCGTCTCCTCGCCGTGCCGGGGGCTCGGGGCCGGCCGAGCCCCCCCCCCACCCCCCCCTCGGCTGGGGTTTCAAGGGCGTTTTCTCCTTGGCGGCATCTCTGAGATGCTCCCGACCGCCGAGACCCGGCGGGGGGAATTCAGCCCTGCCGCTGCAGCTGCCTGGACCGGCCAGAGCATCCTCCGACCACGCTCGGGTCGTGCCCCAAGGACCGGCCGCCGGGGACCGGCCGCAGCCCCTGCCCAGCTGGACGGGCCCGAGCTGTGGGGCAGCCCCTCTCCCCTGGGCGTATTCCCACCTCCGAACCCACAGGCCCTCGCGCCGGTCCCCTGCAGCCGTCCATTCCCTGCTCGGTGGCTGCCGCAAGGTCACTGCCATCCCTCTCACCCCATCCGTTGCTCTCCAGGTTTGTGCTGCCGTGTTCCCCCAGGCTGACTGAAAGGGGTTTGATGTTTGCAGGGAGCTGGATGGTCTGAAGAGAGGAGCTGTGGGGCTCTCTGAGGAACCCTGGCACATGAGCAGCATCATGCTGGCTCCCAAGAAAGGCCTGCTGTGCAACCTCAACCACATCCATCTGCAGCACATCTCCCTGGGGCTGCACCTCTCCCGGCACCCAGAGCTCCAAGAGACCTCCACCTCCGTGGGTGGAGGAGACCAGACCGGCTGCAGCGACTGCCCAGAGAACTGTGAGCAAGTGGATGCCAATTCCAACAATCCCTCCTTGAAATGCCGGTGTTGTGAGTCCCACACTCAGCAGCCGGTGACGTTGGGTCTCCAGAACCAGGCAGTTCAAGAGAATTTCCCCTACCTGCATGCTGGGGAGGAGGTGACTTCCCCTTGTGATCCCCCTTGTGATCTGGCTTCCTCCTCCTCCTCCTCCTCCGTCAGCAGCTGCTCGGATTTCAGCTTGGATGACTCCCCGGTCTCCGTGTACTGCAAGGGGTTCTCCAGAGAAGGGTCCCAATCCCCTGAAAATCAGCCCAACGTCATTCCCGTAGAAGACACCCAGTTGTTGGCTGACCAGGGGAGGACGTGTGATGGAACAGACACCAACCTCAACCCCTTGGTGCTTCAGAGATCGGACACCTTGGCTGGAGCGAGCCCGGACAGCCTCTGCAGCAGCACCTTGCTTGATTCCCAGTGCGATGAGACCTTTCCCAGTGCAGTCGCACAGGAGACCACTAGCATCTGCGCCGACCTTGACCCTAACTGCAACTCCCTCCCCAACCCCGATGCCATGCCTCCGGCACTGCCATCCCCAAGACGATGGGATTCTGGTCTGAGCAGAGCTCCTGAGCTGCAGCCCCGGGCTGGCAGTGTCCCCCCGCCTGTGCCCCCCCGGCCCCGAAGACGGCTGCAGGTTCTCAACGCGCAGAGGGCAGAGCAGCTGCTCCTGCCCGTGGAGCCGGAGCCTGGCTCGGGCGACCTCTGCAGAGATGCGGGCAAGAAGACCATCACCTCCTTCCACGAGCTTGCCCAGAAGAGGAAGAGGAACGCCGCTGGGCCCACTCCTGCCCAGGCCAGGGCTGACCGGAGCGACTGGCTGATCGTATTCTCACCTGACACAGAGCTGCCACCCCCCAGCGAGCTCCTCTCCAACGCCACGGGCCAGGAGCCAGCCCGGAACCAGCTCCAGCACGACTGGCCAGCAAAACCACCCAGCTCCAGGCAGAGAGAGGTGACCACGTTCAAGGAGCTGCGGTACCGCAGTGCCTCCAGCAAGCCCAAGGGCCAGCCAGCCGGCGAGCGGGCAGAGCTGGTGGCATCTCAGCACCCCCCTGCACCCCTCCAGGTGGCCATAGGTGGCGACGGCGCAGGCTGGGTGCCACCTGTGCCTCTGGGCGGACGCTTGCTGGCACCCATGGAAAGCCACCAGCCGAAGAGGAGGCGATCCCGGCCGGGGCTGCAGCCCATCGCAGAGGCGCAGCTGGGGGCCGCAGAGGAGGGGGGGCCGCCACCGCGGAGCCGCCCTCCGGGAGAGACGGGGCTGGGCTCCGGCTGTGACAAAGACACCCCGGTTCTTCGGAGGCTCGGGGGACCCGGTGGGGACCCCCGTGTGCCGGGGACGGTGGAGAGCAGAGACGAGCCCTGCAGGGAGGGTGAGTTTGGGTGCCCTGGGCCGGGGGCGGGCGGGGGGGGGGTCGCCCTTTAGGGGACCCAGCGGGGCGGGGGGTGCGGGTGGCGGCCGCGGGCTCCTCTCTGGCCGGTGCCGGTGGTTTTGTCCCGGCTCCGTGCGGGCAGGGCCGTCCCCGTCCGCGCCCCCGGCGGGGGACACACGGCCCCGAGGCCGCCTGGGGCCGGGCCGGCCGCGCCTCACCCGCGCCGCCCGCCCCGCTCCGCCCGCCGCGGCCTCCGGCTCCATGGCCGAGCGCGGCGCGGCGGGCCCCGGCGGGGAGCGGGCCCGGGGCGGCGAGGCGGGCTGGGGACGGCCCGGGCCTCCCGCGGCGGCGGCGCCCGGGCCCCGCTCGGTCCCGCCGGCTCCGGCAGCGCCCGCCGGCGGCGGGGAGCCCGGGCCAGGCCGCGCTCACCCCGCCGCCCCGCTCTCTCCAGCCAGGCCCGCCGCGGGGAGCACGGAGGGAGCCCGCCGGCCCCGCGGGGAGCAGAAGAAAGGTAACGGCCCGGCGGGGGGGGGGGGGTGCCGTCGGAGCCGCCGCCAGGCCCGGCGACGGCGGGGGGCGACCGAGCGCGGCGCGGGGGTCGGCGGCGGGGCTCGGGCGGGGGCGGGACGGGGAGCCGCGGGGCCCGGCCCCGGCCGCCTCTCGGCAGGTGGTGCTGTGGAGCCGGCGGACGGGGCTGGGGCTGTCCCGGCGTCTTGCCAACCCCGGGAGGGTCCCCCCCATCCCCACCGCTCCGTCCCGGCCTCGTCCCCTTGGAAACGGCGGGTCCTTCATCCCGGCGCTTGAGAGATGCGGGTTACCATGGCAACAGCCCGGGATGCTCCTTTCGCCTGGGCCTTCCCGGCTGCTCCGGGCCTCGGTGTCCGTCCAGAGCTGCCTCTCGCTGCGGCCGTGGCTGGTGCAGGGCCGGCCAGCCCCGTGCGGCGGCGGTGGGGTCGGGCTGTCCGGCTGACATCTTCCTCTCCCTTGTCCAACAGCCCTGCTGGTCGCCATCAGCACCGCCGTGGATAAGATTATCGCCCACTTCAGCGCCGCACGGAACCTGGTGCAGAAGGTGAGGGCCCGGGCTGGGGTGGGCAGGAGTGAGGGCAGGCCACGCAGGAGGGGCTTGAGGAGCTCCAGGGGAGGGTACCGCCGTCCCTCCCTACAGCTCAGGTGCTGCCATTCCCCTCCCTCTCCTCCCCTTGTGCCTCCCTACATCAGGCCCAGCTGGGAGACAGCCGGCTCAGCCCAGATGTGGGCTACCTGCTGCTGCACACCCTCTGCCCTGCGCTCTATGCCTTGGTGGAGGATGGGCTGAAGCCGTTCCAGAAGGATGTTATCACAGGCCAGAGGAAAAATTCCCCCTGGAGAGTGGTGGAAGCCTCTGTGAAGACAGGTTGGTGTGAGAAACATGCTCCTGGAGACGCTGGCGTCTCAAGGTACCTGGAGTCCTTTTCCAGCCTGGGCTGGAGGGGGATGTGTGCCCAGAGCAGTGACTGTGCTGTATTCCGCAGGCCCCAACACCCACTCTCTCCACTCCCTGTGCTGGCACGTGGCCAGGCTGGCCCCTCTCAGCAGCGCCAGACAGAAGTTTCATGCCTTTATCCTTGGCCTTTTGAAGTGAGTATCGGGTCCTGCTGACCCAGGCGGTCCTTCTTGCGATGGCAGGTTGGAACAGCGTCCCAAGAGCTCTAACTTGGGTTCCCTTTGTCTTGTTCAGCATTAAGCAGCTGGAGCTGTGGATCTCTCACTTGCAGAAGAGCCCAGGTAAGGACACAGTGCCCAGAACCCTCTCCTGCTTCCCAGGGTGATAATCCCATACCCATTCCACCCGCAATAGTGGATAAGGGCATCGTTTTCCATGGTGCATCTTCAATACAGCTCTTAGCAGAAGCTGCCTGACCTGCTAGGACAGACCAGCTGGCCTTGAGAGGGGGCTGTGGGCATTTTAGAGATGTCCAGAGCTGTCCATATCTCGTAGGTGTAATCTCCGTGCTGTATTCACCCATGGCCTTCTTTGCCCTGAGTCAAGGCCCTCTTCCCCACCTCGCCGATGAACTGCTGCTGCTCCTCCAGCCCCTCTCGGTGCTGACTTTCCACCTTGACCTGCTCTTTGAACACCACCACCTCTCCATGGACGTAAGACCCTTGTCCCGTCGGCTGGAGTCACGTCCGTCTCCTGCCCATTGCTCTGCTCAGGCTGTGCAGCCTCCTCCAGAGGGCCAAAGCGGCACTGCAGGGGCCAGCCTGGAAGATGAGACACCCCCCGATGCTCTGGGGAGGGTGGCCAGTGCGGAGGGCAACGCAAGGTCCCAGTCCCAAGCAGCCGCACGTGGGCTCATCCCCGGCCCCGAAGTGGGGGCTGCCCTGCAGCAGACCTTCCAGCACGTGCTGCGGTGGGGCAACCAGCTCAGCCGTACTTTCCTGGGAGCTGAGAGCTCCCTGGAGACCCACAGGCCCGAGGCAGGCCCTCGGGATGCTGGGGCTGGCTGGTGGGGCCAGCTGAGCCAGGCTTCCAGGATTTATGCTGCTCCTAGCAAGGAAAAGTTCCCCTTCATCTGGTGGACAAAGCTGCGGATGGCTGCGGGGGATTCCAGCCCCGTCCAGGCTGCGCGACCCCAACTGTCCGTGAATGAGCCTAGAGGCACGGAGCTGCAGCTCCTTCAGACCAAAGCTGTCCCTGGACCCCCCGGTCCAAAGGCCAGCAGCAGTGCCGACACCTCTGGGACATCTTCCCCTGACGACCTCATTGTGCCTGCTGGAGCTGGAGCACCCACCAAGCCGGATGATCCCGCTGCTGGAGAGAAACTCCTGGCTGTTTCCCCAAAGCCTTGTGCGAACAGGAATCAGGCAGCACCTTCTGACCCAGAGGCGGATGGTCCTCCCGGTCCTGACAAGGGCAGCTGGCTGGGCCGGCTCTTCGGAGCCACCAGCCCCTCTGCCAGGAGCTTCCCGCCCAGTCCTGACACCATCTCAGCTCGGTCCAGGTAAGACCCGGCGTGGGCGGGGGGGAAGCTGTACCTCCTGAGGACAGGTAGCAACCAGAGCATCCACCATGGGGCTCGCTGGCCTCGTGGGGTGTCTTGTGCTGCCGATTATCCAGGTTTTGTGCTGGGATTAGTGCATGTCCCAGTGGCTGCCGCCTTCCTTCGCATCGCGTCAGTCCTTTAGAGCAGCAGGAGCTCATGGCGGGGGCTCGGTGGTGTTTGATAAGGGCCTGTGTCAGCGCCCAGATCACCCCGACAGTCTGAGCAGGATGGGTGGGAAAAGCTTCCCAGACAAGCTTATGGCTTCCTTTGCTTTGTGTCAGGAGACCGTCGAGCTGGCTGTCCCCCAGCGCACGTGTCCTGGCTGTGGCAGTGAAGGGGCTGGCGGCCGAGAAGACCCACGCTCAAGAAGAGCCAGAGAGGACCTCGTCTGACTTGCTGCAGGCCCCCAGGTGACGCAGGGCACCGCGGTGGTTGTGGCTGGGAAGCTGCTGGTGGATTTTTCTGGGCTGGGGGGTGGGGGGGTGAGGGGGAGCAGGGGCTGTTTCCAGACACAGCCTGGATATCCTCAATGCCTTTCTCGGGAAAGGCCTGCACCACTCCTCGTTGCTGACTAGCACCTTGACTGCTCCCCCCGGGGACTCCCCCATCTCCTGCTGAGCTTTGGGTGAACCTGCGTTTCTGCCTAGCTGTGGTCAGTGGTTTTTCCCGGACATTTTTTTGAGGGAAAAAATTGAGCATTTTCTGCATTCATAGCACCTTGTTTGGAGCAACCGCGTGGTAGCTCTGACCAAATCGCGGCAGGTCAGAAAAGCTGTCGTCGTCCATTGGTGCTTGTGCAGCGTCTGTCCAAGCAGGCAGGGTGGGCGAGTGGCCATCCCACACCACGTCTGGCCAGCTCCCTCCTCCCCAGCCCAGTCCCGGCTCTCCCCGCCACGTCTGTGCAAGAGCCGCTTGCTCTGCTGCAGCTCTGAGGGTTGGCAGGACGCCTTCGTGAGGGGGTTTCTCCATCAAACCCGTCGTCCAGTGGCATCTCTGCCCGAGGAGGGGGGTCACTGCTGCCACACATGACCATCAAAACCTCTCCCAAGAGCTGCGGGAGCCTCTTTCAGTGGTACCCGGGGTCCCTGGGGAGGTGAATCCCTGATGGCGTTTGTTGTGCAGGGTGGTTCGGGCGCTGTGTGACCACACAGGCACTGCCGATGGTCACCTGAGCTTCCAAAAAGGGGACATCCTGCAGCTGCTCTCCACCGTGGATGAAGACTGGATCCGCTGCTGCCATGGAAACAACACTGGCCTAGTTCCTGTTAGTTACACATCTCTCATTTTGTGAGGAGGCGGAGGAGACCTGAGTGAGCAACTGAGCTTGCCCAAGCAGATGCCACCTCCGGGAAGGCCCATCTCCTGCCATGGCTTCACCGCCTTCGGGACTGGCAGTCCGGCAGGGGACCCTGCCCTGGTCCTTGTCACTGCTGCTCATTCGCATGACGTTACTGTCTGCCGCGGGTGCATCCTGTGAGCCACTGCTGTGCGTGTCCCTGCAGCCCTGCTGGCACTTCGCTGTGGCGCCTGGTCTGGAACTGCTCTTGCTGGTGTTCCCACAGCTGCCGCCCACGTCTGTGCCGGGGGAGGGAAGGGCCCCGGCCCCGCGCGGTGCTCGCAGACCTGTGTGTTGTCTCCGTGCTGTTGTGTCCTACCACTCCTGCCACCTCCACGTGCCCTGCTCTGCCCCGTGGCGGGGGCTGGTGGCCCAGGCTGGCCCCAGCTGCTGATGTGCAGCCCCAGCATTCTGTGAATAGTTGTAACCACGGGAATAAGCTTATTCCAGGGGGGAAACTGGAAATAAAGGTTGTGACTCACGTGTCCACATGTGTGAGTGGATTGTTGCATGGTGGGTGCTGGAAGTGGCCACATCCCTGCATGGGTGGCCCTGGGTCTCCGGTGAGTCAATGCTCTCGGGGGGGGTCTCCAGGAGGTGCCAGGCCCGCGCCGGGCAGCTCCCACCCGCAGAGCTTGGTGCGGGGCTGAGCCAGAAATAACCATGGATTGTGCATTGCTCCGGCCGGCAACCGGCCCTGTGGGCTTGGAGCTGCACAGTGTGGGTGACGGGGCGTGTTGGGCTGTTTCGCTAAATTAAACTAATCTTTTTACTGAGACATAGGATTTCAGTAGGGGCTGGATGGCTTTTATATATATTTATTTTTATTCTTTTTCCTCCCCAACTTTTTCTCATCACTTTTGATTTCACACCACACTATTTACATTTCGTACTGGGCTCCCCAGTAAAAGATACGTGGGTGTACTGGGGAGCGAGAGCGGCCAGCGAAGGGATGCCAGGCAGCAGCCGCGTGTCTCACAGGCAGCCTCTGGGCCGTGCTCTCTCCTGGGGACCAGGCGCCGCGTCTCATCCTGCCCGTGGTGAAGGGCCCCAAGCGCCAGCCGCCAGCCTGGGTTCTGCTTCCAGGGTAAAGCCGCCCTCGGTTTGTTCTGTTCTCATTTTCGTTTCTCTCGCTGGAATTTTTACTCTCAGACAAGTGACGTTACAGCTTAATTGGAATGTTATTTGGTTGCCTTAAGTAGGTTTGATTGAATTCCACAGCTGCCTCTGGACTTTGGAATGGGGTCAAGCCAGCAGGAGCCGAATCCAGATAACGTTTTCAACTTTTTTATTTTACTAAATAAAAGCACTACAGTCCTTAGCATGGTGTCTCTAGTTTAAACGGGAGGCAAGTGTGCGGGTCAAGCACGGCATTTTAATGACCACAAGAGCGCGTGTGTGTCTGAGGTTGTCAGTGCCAGCCTTGACAGAGGGCATCGGAGGAACCGTGGGGCTTGAAAAGCCTTAGAAAGGCTGGTTTGGAGGGACGCCACGTTCTCCATGTCCTGCTGTTCGCTGAGAGGCAGCGTCAGGACGAAGGGCTGGGATGGGGCCGACAGCACCCAACAGCTCTGAACGCCACCGAGCCCTTCCAGCCTCCCGCTGCTCTTGGAGAGGGAGGGAACGCGCCCCCCCCAGCGCGAGTCCCAGCTCCGAGGTGACTCTGGTCCGGTGTTTGCGGTGGTACCCGCGCTGCCCCCGCAAGATGCGGTAACGGTGCTGACAGAGCGTCCCCCGCTGTCTCAGCAGGCACCAGGTGACGTCTCCAGGAGCCAGGGGTTCATGTTCGGGGAACGGCGCTGCACTCGTAGATGGGTCGGTTCGTGTACCCGCGGGCTCTACCACCCAGAGCGGCCGTGACGAGGCTCCTGCCCCTCTGCCCGCGTGCTGCCATCATCCCTCCTGCCACGCTCGGACGAAACCAGCAGCGTCACATCAAACCCTCGCAAAATGCCATCCCCCGCCAGGCAAAGGGGTACCTGTAGGAGCCGGGGCGAGAACCCCCGGAGCAGCAGCTGGGAAGAGTCGGGCCGAGACAGGAGCCGCCCAGACAAAGTGGCAAGAACAGAAAACCCCAGACCTCAAAGAAAACCCCACAAGTCATCGATAGGAAAAGATTTTCCATTTAATACTAGACTCTCTCAGGATTGAGATGCAGGCTTTTTATGCAATTACATCCAATGTTAAAATTGGTAATACATAATTTACAAAGATTAACATCAAAACAATGATCTATTTAGATATGCTTTGTAAAAAGGAAATATATTAGCAGCATTTATTTTCAGCAATCACACAGCCTACACCCATGCAGACTAAGAGTTCATATCTATTTGCAATAATGTAGTGCTTCCTGGTCTTAAAACAGCGATCCTGGTGACACACCGGTCTTCTCATTATTATAAAATAACCGAAAAATAAAAAAAGTCATTAATTTCTACACCAGTAAGAAAAACAATTCTTTGCACTTACCTAACATTTGATTGTCTAAAAAACATTTTGTTTAGTCTTTCAACAAAAGAAAGATAAAATGACAGAGCTAGTGTCTCGCTTCTGTATGCACTTTATTTTTTAAAAACTTTTTAGTGTTTAACACCATTTGAGACAATGATTTCTGTTTTAAACTAAATGAGACAACTCAAGATTTTGGACATGCGATATTCCTACTACACGCACGAGTATTTTATACTCAGGGTTCCTGGTACTGTACAGTGCTTCTCTACAGTAAGAAAATATTCCAAACTATTTTCTTATTTCTTTTTTTTTTTTTTAATAAAATATTTTTTCTCAAAGGGTTTTTTCCTTTCTTTTATTTTTTTTTTTTTCTTTTCTTCTTTTTAAATCAACACATAAAAGTTAATGGAATGAGTCATGTTCCACTAAGAGTAAAATAATTATAATAATAACAAGAATGTACATTAGGACAAGCTTGGTCCATTAAAAAGGAACATGTAACTACTGTATTGCTTTACATCCACGCAGCAGATATATACAACTTGGCACATTAAAAACTGGTTTTCTTATAAGAACATCTAAAACAGGACTGTATATGCATATGTACGTCCGAAAAGACAAGAAAGCAAAGCCATTTTCAAGGGGCAGCGTACGCTGACCACCCCCTCCCTTTGCCACAGCTCGGGGGCTCCGCGGGCCGGGAAGGTGGCGGGACGCGGGCAGGGTCCTGCGGCACCGCCTCGGGGACACGGCGGCAAGCACGGCATCCCGCCGCCCGGGCTGTTGCTTTCGGGAATAATACTTTTTTCATCAGGGCAGAGAGAGGGGGCGGCACGGGATACGCTGTCTCTTAATTTAAGAGACGGACATTTTAAGCTGTACAACCAGAACACAAGAATAGTGTTAGCAGTTGATATATTCTACAGTTCACAACAAATACTCGCTCTGAATACTGCTCGACGGTTCATGTAGTGAAGGTTTCCTTTTTTTTTTTCTTTTTTCTTTTTTCTTTTAACAGATTTTAATTTGCACAACACACTGGACGCACGAGAACCACAGCTTATCAAAAAAACCAACAGCAATGGTGTCGTCAGGATTCGACTTGCTTTATAAAATTTCTCTGCAGAAAAAAAGTGAAAAAAAAAAAAAAATCACAGCCCGCCCCCTCCCCCCTCTCCGACGCAGAACAAGTGCCTCAACCAGCCAACTCCTGCTTTGCTCCAAGGGGACTTTGGAAGTTTCTCCTCGGCACAGACCAAAGGTACCTGCGTGCACCGGCCATTCCACGGTGAACCTGTCGCACGTTTGGGTACGTTTCTCTCTTCTTGGAACTTGTGCAAATCTGAGGCCGCGACTTTAGGGCAGCCTTTAATTTTAAGCCACTGGGTCTTCACCCCCCCCCAATCTGGTTTTCACTCAGTGCCGTGGGCCACGGCGGTGCCACCGGTATCTTGTACAATCCCAGGTTAATTGGTGAACACAGGGAATATTCTCATCAGAGTAAGCCAGTCCTTATCCTTCCTACCTCCCCACTTTTTAATTCCCTTTTTTTTTTTTTTTTTCCTTTCTCTCCTCTGAGTGGGAATATCAAGCAAAAATAAATTAAAATTTGACCATCCTGGACAATAACCACGAGGTTTTTCTCAGTACCTAACATCGATACAAGGCACGCCCAACAACACACACACACCATAAGAGCACTGCAGAGCGGGGCAGGGCAACCTGCCGACCCGGCCACCTAAGTGCTAACTGTTTGTATATTTGTCCGTTTTCTGCTGCTCTCTTTTCCTTGGCAGGCGCGGAGGAAGTCGGGCTCCCACCCTCAGTCCTCAGCAGACCTCGTTAGCAGACTCCAGGCTGCGGCCTCCCCTCGCGGCATCACTTCCTGAAGCTGCTCTCTGGGATGGCAAGAGTGCGTCGCCTCAGCTTTCTTCCCGATCCTTCCTCCAGCAAGTACGTGACATCAATAGCTGCAACATACCACAGGCTTTCGGTAAAAAAGCGGCGATACGGGTTAACAGGTTTCCTATTTCCCTATTCGCGGTTCTTTCAAGGATGTTTCCATCCATCGTGATGATTCAAAATTCCACTGGGCACCTTGTCCCGTTTGAAGCTAGGCCTGCTTCCAGTCACGTTTGGACCAGATGACCTCCAAAGAGCCTTCCAACCTTAATTATTCCAGGAGTCCACCATGATTTTGCATTCACTCCCAGCACACGAAAGAGACAGGACAGACTCATCCTCGGCTCGTGAGGCTGGAAGGGGCTTGGAGCAGCCTGGGCTGGCGGGAGGTGCCCCCGCCCAGGGCTTTAAGGTCCCTTCCCACCCAAACCATCCAATGATTCTGGGCTTTAAATTAAAAACAAGAGATAAACTTAACCCGTGCAACCGCTGCACCCTTATTCTACAGCTCAGACAATACCTCCAGAAGTTACTCAGAACCCAATGGAAAGCTCATTAAAGGTCAGAAGAGACCTTCCAAATTCTCTTCAGTCTTTCTTCGCGTGCCTGTGAACGTTTCTCAGATGTAAGCACGGAATTATGGGGGGAAATTTGTCTTCAGACAGTTTTTGTTGTTACTAAGAATATTACACAAAACACAACGTCAGTCTTAAGAAATTTCCTTCAGATTTAGTGGAAATTGCTACTGTTGCAAAAGAAAACATTGCTGCAAAGAAAACTAATTATCAATCATGGCCACTAGCAATAAATTCAGGCAAAAACATCTATTTTATCAACGGGGTCTGCAGCGAACTGAAAACAAACCGGTAGAAGAAAAGCTACTGTGTAACCATGACATAAAATCTCACCATTTTTCCCTGGGATTTTCTCTAAGAGGTTTAGCAGGATTTGATTAAGTCGCTCTCTCTGAACATGCCGCCTTTCCTCTGGACACAGCTGCCTCGTGTCGGAATTGCTTTCTTCCACCTTCTTATCAGTTTCACAGGTCTCACCAGAGACGGTCTCTTTTTCCGGCTCCTCTAGGCTGGGCATCTCGCTTGAAGCTTGGTCTTGGTTTCCTAACACATCCTCAATAGGCGGAAGAGAATCTTCTTCTTGGTTTAAGTCTTTAATCTGTGGTTTTGAGCGATCTGTTTTCCAGGACGATCTAGCAGGAAAAGAAGGGTTTAAATACCACAATTTTTCAGACCCTCACCTGAAAGGCCAATTACCAGTGAGCGAAGGACTTCTCAGCAGGTAAGGGGCTTTCTGGAATCTCAGTCGCTTGACTTAAAACACGCATTCAAACCCTCTAGTTACTGTTGACGGGAGGCTATGTTCCCGTAACCTCGTCTGCATAATGTCAAATGCAGTCTTTTAAAAACAAATTGCTTTTTCATTTCAATCCGTCAAGGTTTTCATCTTCCAAAATAGTTGACCTCAGCACTTACGGATGTTTTTCTGCAACAGTCATGGCTCTTGATGGGTATTTTTAAAGCAAGTGCATTAGCCCTGGCCCTACAACGGGCACTGTTCAGGGATCCCTCTGTCCATCCCTCTGTCCATCCCTCTGTTCAGGGATCCCACTGTTCATCCCTCTGTTCATGGATCCCACTGTTCATCCCTCTGTTCATGGATCCCACTGTCCATCCCTCTGTTCAGGGATCCCTCTGTCCATCCTTCTGTTCAGGGATCCCTCTGTTCATCCCACTGTTCATCCCTCTGTTCAGGGATCCCACTGTTCATTCAGGGATCCCTCTGTCCATCCCTCTGTTCAGGGATCCCACTGTTCAGGGATCCCTCTGTCCATCCCTCTGTTCAGGGATCCCTCTGTCCATCCCTCTGTTCAGGGATCCACTGTTCAGGGATCCCTCTGTCCATCCCTCTGTTCAGGGATCCCTCTGTCCATCCCTCTGTTCATGGATCCCACTGTCCATCCCTCTGTTCAGGGATCCCTCTGTCCATCCCTCTGTTCAGGGATCCCTCTGTCCATCCCTCTGTTCATGGATCCCACTGTCCATCCCTCTGTTCAGGGATCCCTCTGTCCATCCCTCTGTTCAGGGATCCCACTGTTCAGGGATCCCTCTGTCCATCCCTCTGTTCAGGGATCCCTCTGTCCATCCCTCTGTTCATGGATCGCACTGTCCATCCCTCTGTTCAGGGATCCCTCTGTCCATCCCTCTGTTCAGGGATCCCTCTGTCCATCCCTCTGTTCATCCCTCTGTTCATGGATCCCACTGTCCATCCCTCTGTTCAGGGATCCCACTGTTCAGGGATCCCTCTGTCCATCCCTCTGTTCAGGGATCCCTCTGTCCATCCCTCTGTTCATGGATCCCACTGTTCATCCCTCTGTTCAGGGATCCCTCTGTCCATCCCTCTGTTCAGGGATCCCTCTGTCCATCCCTCTGTTCAGGGATCCCTCTGTTCATCCCTCTGTTCAGGGATCCCTCTGTCCATCCCTCTGTTCAGGGATCCCTCTGTTCATCCCTCTCTTCAGGGATCCCACTGTTTATCCCTCTGTTCAGGGATCCCACTGTTCATCCCACTGTTCAGGGATCCCATCTCCCTCGGCGCAGGGAGGCTGATGCTCTTGTCCTGGGCTCTGCCGTCTCCCACGTTCAGCTGCTTTTGCTAACTTTCAAAATGGCTTCTGTACTCTTCCTTACGTACATTATTAAGGAACACTAAGGCTGCTTCTGTATTCTGTCCCTCCTCACTTGTTCCCTTGTATCTCCTCGGAAGTTTAGAGGATTGCTTTCAAGAATTTAAACTTATGTACATAGCCCCCAGGGGAAATGGGTAGGAAGGAGCGGACACCTGACAAACCAATGGGATTATCTCATCTCTTCTCAAGGAACAATCTGGTAGATGAGACTCACCTGCCTCCATTTCTCTTGTAGTTGTCTGGTACATAATGAGGCTATAACAACAATGAAGATTTTGGTTAACAGCAAATAAAATTCACAGTGGAAGAAAGTGCTGGTCTATCAAATATTCTGGAAGTACCAACACAGGACTCGCCTATCTGACACTGGAAATGCCAGTGCATGGCCGGCGTATCTCACACACCGTATGAATTCAAAGGAGAAGGCGTAACCATATAATAAGGATAAATTAGAGCCAGGCCTATTATCTAATTCTTCCTATCTTAAATTTCAAGCCATAGGCCACCACGATAAAAATCATCGTCGCTTTCTGCACAGCAGAAGTTCGGAAGAATCTCTAAACTCGCTACAAAAAAATCTCTGCTTCCAGGAGGAGAAGTGCTCGCTTGCAAAAGAGGTGCCAGATCCAACCCCTCTGCGCTCAGAGCTGGCGCAGCGCTGGGCAGGACGCGCACAGCCAGGAGCTGCTACTGCCGCCCAACGGGGGGAAAGGAGACAGGGAAAAGGACAGGTGCTCGGGTGGAGGATGTTAAGGGAAACCGTACTTCCCGATTTTGCTGCCTGCCTGTCCGGTGGGTTTTTGATAAGACATCCATTTTCTGTGAGAATTTATATATAAAGTAAACAGTATGTCATTTGAGAGAGCAAGGAAATGGAAATGGGAAATTACTGTTTTTCTGTATTGGGAATCACTACTCAAAGGTACTGCTGAAAACCATTTTTAAAGCAAATTTATTAAGACACAGTAATTAAACCAAAGGAAAGAAAGCCCAACCCAGAAAAGCTACCAAACTCACATCGGACTAAATGTTGTGTGATTCTCTAAAACCCATACATTTATTTTACAGTTGCAGAATTGCAACTAAAAAGTGAGTTTTCAGGCTTCTTTCACTCGGGAGTGGCTTAAATGAAATTACTAGCATCTAGATTTCAGTCAGAAACCACAGTCTGTAAACTTACACATCACCATTCATTTGATGTCTTTTTACTGCATATTCTCTGTTTTAAGTCACTTTTTCTTCCCAAGCTTTCTTTCTAGCCTACTTTTCATCCAGACTGTCTATGCTGATATGTCAGCTTCCTTAGGGTTACCAAGCCTCATTCGTAAACTAAGAGCCAAAGGCTTTCCAAAAGTACGTCCAGGCTTCCACTAAAAAGCAAGGCAGCTAAGAGAAGAAACACTTACTGAAAAGTCTCTCTTGGGCGTGAGTTTCTTGGGGAAGTGGTCAAAGGCGTAGGGCTTGGTGCAGACAGGGTAACGATTCCGGTGAATCTTGTAGAAGAGATGAGCTGATTTATCAAGGCGGTAATCACAAATATACACATCCTGCTCCTTCACACCTTTTGGCCTCCCTGCAGTTTCGAAACAAAGCCCGCAGGAAAGAGCGTTCATCAGATTCAAGAGGATTCATGGCGTGGAAGAACAAGAACAAGCCATGCACAGTGCTGGAGAGGGGGCTGTCAGAGCTGTGCTGTGGGATGGCAGGCGTTCTTGGCCATTCTCCTCCATTCAGAATCACAGTACTGGACACATCGCTAGTTCAATTTAAGAGGAAAACCTGTATACCCTAATCAAACAGTACCCAAACTTTTACAAAAACTATTATCAACTGCCATCACTTTCTCTTCCCTGCCGACCACAGTCCCACCCTGGGTGCTGCCTCTTCAGTACCAGCCCTCTTAAACCAGAAATCACTGTCCCAGTGCTAAAGCAGTAGCGCTTCTTCAGCTCTGATACCCTGTAAACATTGGCTACGGCCTTTTAACAGCAGTTCCTATTTTAGGGTACTTCCCAAATTACTAGAAAGGTGTATTGTATTTATTTTCTCATCCCGTTAAGTTTCCTTACCTTTGCAGTAGGTGTATAGGTCAAGAACACAGCACGTTCCCACCACAGCCTCTAAGGGGATAATTTCATACAATGGCACCCGGAAGAGCTCATTGTGATAAAACTTCCGAGAAGGGGAATGATGTGTTTCATGTGGACGGAAATAATGATGACCAAATGCAAACCGCTCCTCTCTGTTTGAAGGTGTAAAGGTAAGAGAAAGAGAGAAACAGAAGGAAAATAAAAAAAAAAGACTATTTCTATAAGCCCGTGATACAGGTTCACTTAATGCCCTCCACTCAATTTTGAATTATCTGTCTTGCACTTTTGCAATGACTGTTAAGAAAAGCGAAGTCGCACAAATATTACACATTCAACTTGATCCCCTCCCGTAAGTGGAAATACTCCTAGTGCGATTTTTGCGAACACAGCAGACCTACTGCACCGCTCTCTATGGGGCAGATGCATTTAATCATGTTACAGTGGCTTAGCAAGTCAGTGATGGTTCAGCTGAGCCGATTCAGCCGTCAGCACGTATTTCTCAGGCTGTTCCAACAGTGAGGAAAGTGCATCAACCTGTATCTCTTAGGCCTTGCCTAAACCTCCAACCTCACGCGTTTTTACTTTGCAGTTGCAGAACACAAGCGGAGGTGAGTGGGAAATCACCAAGCCTTTGTAACCGAGCCACGGTCAGTCCTGCATTTTTAAGCTATGACAAGGCTTCCACAAAATCACCGTGCTTTGACAGGTAGGTGTACGGAATGTCTCAAATTCAAAAGATGCCTTGAACGTACTTCTCATTTTTCCAGAGTTTTTCAATGCGGAAAATATCGAGTTTCTCCCTGTTGATGTGGGACAGCAGGCGGTACGACTGCCGGACAGGGTGTCCATCTGGAGTTCTACGGCTGTCTCTCATCAGGTAAACACAATCACCTGGCAACAGGCACAAAACACACACCTGTAAAGGACTTTTCATGAGTCCAGCACGCCAAAAATAGAGGAGTAAATGGTTTCATTAAAACTAACACGAGAGAGCTATTTAATGTTGAATTGTAAAGGCTGGTGCAAAACCAAGGCAGAACCCGCAAAAGGAGGGAAGGTTACCGTGCTTGTTTTCACAAAAGCTTACAGCAAGAACTAAACATAAATTGAATCGTATGCCCAGACTGAAAAACTAACAGGTAACAACACATCAAGATAAATTATGGCAGATCATAAGATATTTAAAAAAGAAATCTTTAGATTTAAGAGAGAAGATACTTAGAAGATTATTAGTGAGAAAATAAATCATCGACTGAGAAGTCCCAAGCACCAGCAGAACTGAAATAAGACGCGTAGCTCAGGAAAGGTAAACAGAACTCAAAAAGGGCTGAACAAAATGACACTCCTGGCAACTAAAAAAAGTCTTTCTCAAGTGCAGTCCCTAAACAGGTCCCTAAACTTCTATTTATTCACCTTAGATTTCTCTGCTCTGATCTGTGAAAGAGCATTAAAAGTACTTGCTCTCCACCGCCCAGGCTCGACCGCCCTTCTGGCCTGTCCACTGCACCTTTCTCTGGGACAACGACTGTCGTTTGACAGGGTGAAAATACAGGGCTCCGTTCAAAAAGCCCCTCTCCTTTAGGGAAAAGCTTTAATCAATAACGTTCACAAAGAACCTGAAGAGTCACAGAGGGAGAACATTTGGGAAACTCACGGTATTACCAAGACTATCACTGGGTTTAGTATATAGCATTTAAAAACCAATTCCATCTTTTCTGTTATTTATGAACAAAAACCTGGAAGGTGCCAAGACACAAAAACTTAAGAAAAACTACCCTGTGTAAGATCAAAGGTCACGTAGCACAGTAGTCTAGCTAGAACAGGGGCAGGAGCAGATGTTTAGGAGGAAAAAGCATAGGAATAAGGCACGCATAGGAAAAGCCTTCCCATGGTATCCCCTTCAGGCTTCCTCCAACCTCTGTTCTATGGACTTTTAGAGCTAAAGGCTATAGCTGGACATAAACAGGCAGAGGTTAATCCTTCCTCCAAGAATTTGTCTCATCTTTCTGGAACCATTTACACCCTTGACCTCTCAAGCTTCCTGTTGCAATGTTTTCCATAGTTTAGTTACATTTTTGTAAAAAAAAAAAAAAAGCTTCCTATTGTTTAAATATGTTACCTGATAATTTCAGTGTTTCTTCCCTAATGTCTAGGTTGTCGCCCTTTCCTGTTCCACTCAAGATTTCACAGACCTTTATCATATCCACCCTCCAAACCATCTGCGAAGACTTTGTTCACAGCAAAGATGTTTCGTATCTGATTATCCCTGTCATCATGCTTGTTCTTACAAGCGGTAAGATCCTCTTTTTTGAGATGGGATGACAAGACCGGTACACAGCATGCAAGACACAGACACACCGTAAGATTATAGAATGGCACGACTACTTTTTCTGTTTTGTTCACAGTAACTTCTAATACTCGGTTTGCCTTTTTGACTCTGGCTGAACATTTCTCTTACGTTTCCATTGAATTGCAATGATCCCTGGATTTTTTTTTCCCCTAAGGACATAGCTATTTTTTTGGCATGTGCAGTTATGTCTATTTTCCTTCCATGCACATCACTGTTATTTAAGTAGCAGGTTTGGTCTCTGCTCCTTCCACAGTGTAGTAAAAAGATGCCGGGGAACCACCAAGTACAATGTGGCCCCAGGTTCCTGAACACCTCCATTTTGATCTCCCTTAGCTTATAGCCAAATTTAGGATTAAAGAGAAGGACCTGTAATTATACTTTTGTAAATATAATCTCATTTATCAATCTCGTGTATGTAAGTTTAGAAGATGCTCCTAAGGACTCCTCGTACGCAAAAATCGCTTTAAGGTGTTATGTTGTCACCTGTCCCTGTGACAGTGGAGTACAACACATTGCACTACTAAAATAATCATCTGATTTAAAGCACTGACGTCTGCCGACAACCACGAAGCCAGCTTCTGGTATACCAGGATCCCTGTTAAACAGAAGCCGTAGTTGTAGTAAGGAGAGACAGAGTTTTATTCTAACTTCATCAAGTGAAAACTGGACTGAAGACAGAGTGACGCAGGCTTGCACACCAGCGAGCAGAGCGCAAGCTCTTCGGAGATTCCGCGTGTATTTGCTGGTGATTAGCCTGCACTCACCACATGTATTAGCTCTTCCCACTATCTGAACTAAAGCTGGGATAATATCCTCATTTGAGTAAGTTAAGGATTACTTTTAAGGAACCCACCTCCCGAATTTCTTTAAAACTCTTGCGGAGGAAAAAAAAAAATAGTAAGGTAGATGCTGAGAGCAGCTGCTGACCCCAAGCAGAAGGTAAATAAGTCCATCTATTTTTGGCTATTATTTTAAATTAGCTACTTTCAACTCCTCTTCCCTGCCTCTTCCGTGAGAATGAAGTGACTCTAGTACACGGACACTCTTCTTGCCCTAAGGATCAGGAAGCTTGATTTCAATTCAAGTTTCTCCAGATGTTACTAACTACTGAAACAGCGACGCCTCCGTCTCAAAAAGGGAGTTTACAGTTCCGCGTTTTCAAGGAAGAAAAGGGGCTGCCATTGCTGGTGCATCAAAGGTAACGACACATGACAGTTTCTGGCTGTGTGGGTTTTCCAAAATCCATTTTGACTTCTGCTTATCAACTCACATCTGAGGTCAAGCTTTTTGTTCACTCTGCAGGATGTGACGGACCAATTGATCAGATCTATTTGCATAATCTCCTGGTTTTGTGTGTGAGGTAATTTTTGCTGTGGAAGCGTGTCCATAGTACATATAACTCAACAACCTCAAGTAGAATTAGCAAGAAATTAAAAAACAAGTCCTGTAACCAGAGACTGAAGGGCCCTCAGTATTTAGAGGGATGTGGCCACAGTCACGTGCGTGCGCTCACACAGTTGGAAGCTTTTCAGCCTTGTTCCTCAAAAACATGAGTTCTCTGGAAGACAAACTAATTCAATGTATGGACACAACTCCCCAGCAGCGAGGGTGGACACACTTACAAAGGAAGGCAATGGTCAGCCTTTATCCTTAGATCGGCCTTTTTCTAACATAAAACACACAGGAAATACGTAACAGTCTACGTGCCTGCAGGGCTGAAGGTCACTATGGCCTCTTTTACCTTGGAATCTGTAAGTTGCATGACCTTTTAGAAACCAGAGGGAGTAAAAACCTGTTTCTTCTACTGTCTCCAAGATGCTTTATATGTCTGCGCACCTGCATCACAATTTCTACAGGCAGGTGTCATGCCTCACCACTTTTGGTGGAGAACTTGAGACCAGCAATGAATCCACGGATTTCCCCTTTTTCTCCTCTGTGTATTCCTCTCCAGCACCTTCTGGTTATACACCTGGCTTAAGCTAGTCACTGTAGTAACTGCAGGGGCATTTGGAGCCTAACAGTGGCAGTTTGGTCTCCTGCCAATGGTACACAGAGTTTACCCATGTAAGGACTAACATTTCTCTACGTCAGGTCACCAAGATCAGATTAGAGGTACGTGAATGAAATATTATGCGTCATGACAAAAGTTACCTTAATGCTATGAATGAGTGGAAGATGCCACAAACCCCAGCTAAAACGTAATCCATTTTAACAGAAAAGATAAAAGTAAGCACTGATACAACCCTAGAAAGGGAGTTCCTCTCCAGCAAGGAACCCAGCACAGAACAAGAGATGAGAAAACCAAATCGCTGAACTCTAGACAGGATACACCGTGCAGAGCAACAGTGAAGACTGAATGCAAATTCTAGAATCCTGCAGAGGGGGGTAAAGAATACACTGTTCTTTGACCTTTTTTTTTAATTCTCCATTTTCCTGAAGAGTCTCCCATTCCCCTCTAGTAAACATACCAACTGGTTTTACCCATTCAAGAGCAGTTCTCTTAATCATTATATAGGCTTCTTTCTAACTTTGTGTGTATCTGTAGCCTAAATACCGAAGGCCTAATAGCCGCCTGTGCCTTTACTTCTAAATGTTAATTACCAGAAGCTGGCTCAGCATCTTCCTTCTCTGGCCAGGAGGAGAGCCCTGTCTGTGCTAAAGGCAATTAGTGTTTCTTCACAACCAGCCTGTGAGAACTCTTACCGTGTGTCACTCCCATAATAGCAAAGAGTGCAGCTTTCTACGTGTAAAAAGATAAAAGCATTTCAAACAGGGTGATGCCAGAAATCTCTGCACGCTCTTATCTGATGGAAATCACAGCAGCCACCGGAGTTAGCACGTACCTTGGCGCAGCAGCAGATCATCCCGTAATAAGCATATATAATAAACACAGCCAGGCTGGGCATAATGGGGACGAGGAATCATCGGAACCTCCTGGATGAAAAAAGAAAAAGGGAAGGAAATTCTGAGATGCCCACCATAATCACTGCAAAAATGGGGCTGAAATCCTTTTGGAAATACGCAGAAGTGGATAGACAAGAACTGACACTTAATGTGATTAAACCTAAACCAAGGAAGCTACAGGATAAAGTGAGAATCTCACGCTGGTCTTGCCAACCTCAATATATACAAATGCAAGAGCTGCTTTAGTTTATAACTGTAGTAATAAAGAGGAGACTGGTTTTTTTTTACCCTATTCACAGATCGAGGTTCACACTGCTCACACAGGTAGTGTTCAACGTCCGAATTCACGCCCATACAGTCACAGTGCTGCCAGACCTAGGGAACAAAAACATCCCAGTTAGAAATTCCTGTGAGAGATTTCTATTTAAGAAATTGCATTTTCTCAAAAAATACTAAGGAAAGCAAGAAAACAAGCTTCCCAGAGGAAATTCAAGATTTTCTTTGAACTATTTCACATTATGTCAGAAGACAGACAAGATCCCCATGCAACTGTTTGTGTAAAAGCCCAGAACTGTTCAAATTAATTTGCCTAAAGACAGCAGTTGCTGGGATTTTCAGAAACGCAAGCGGCTTTTCCTCTGTGAAAACAGAACCTCTCAATTCTTTCAGAGAGGAAATGAAAGCCCGAAGAGGTAACTAATGCTACGAGCTACATGGAAACTCCTGGTAAAAGTTCAACTGGTTATGAAGAATGGAAAAAGAGCACCAAGCTCCGTTTCGCGTTCCCCCTGCCTCACCATGCACTTTTCACACTGGATCATGAGTCCTTCATCTTTGTAAAGGCCACAAATGCAACGGATCACATCCTCGTCCTTCTCATGACCATTTTCTTTTTCACAGACTGATGTCTCGCTGCTGTCAGCTTCACTTGCTGTTTCTCCCACAATTTCATCGATTTGGGCTGATGCCTCATGACGAGCGTTATAATATGCTTTCCGTAGCCGGCATACATCACGCCCAGTTGGAGATTTTCTGCCATAATATTTCTGAATAAAAACAAAACAAATAAATAATTTTTTTTTTTTTCCAGGTTCCACGCTTTTGGTGCATTCCCCCTGTCTGCATTCACCCTTAAAGGTGTCTTCACTAAAGCTGCAGCCACACACGTGGAATACACCTGTCCATCTGCTTCCTTCTTCTGAACAGCACGTCCATGTATCTCGCGTGTGACACTGAAGAACAAGATACCTCTTCCAAAAGATACCGAAACTGCTTTAGGCTAGCTATCCACGCACGTTCTCGACTGTCTGACTTAAGGCAACCACAGAGCACTAGGAGCGAGCTGAAGCACATGAATTGCTATCACGGTCTGTTCACCAGAAACAGATCGTCACAAGTTCTCTTTCTCTAAAATATCTTTCTTCTTTTGTTGCTGGAAGTCAAGAGCATTAAATGAGGGTGTAACCCCACTGTCTACGCGATAGCTTTAAGGCCAGAAAGAGCCTCACCTCTGCGTTCCGGAAGACCTTCAGCATGTCCCCATCAAAAGCTTCCACAGTTTTATAATAGCCAGTCAAGATCTGTTTCTCAATTGTGGCAAGGTCCAACGGGTCAGAGATCTTCTCATAATAGTCCGCATTTCTAAAACGGGAATGTACGCACAATGTCATTTTCACTAGCAATTCAAAGCTGTGCAAATCCATTATGGAAAAATACGGGTTGCTCTGAGAAGCAAGTACTTACTTTTTCTTTGGGGGCAGGTTCAGGAGAGGAGCTGCCAGAGCCTGCCTGGAGGAATCTGTAACAGGAACACACAGTTTACCAACATTTACTTGAGAACAACTTAAAAAGGCAAGTAACTAACATACAATCTTGGTTAAAAAAAGGCTCTTCTACTATCTGAGGCACAGGGAATTGAAATGCTTTTGTATTTCTAGAAGTTGGTTGCTGAAATCGGACTACACATATCAAAATAGAGGATAGCTTCCTTGCAAGTCTGTCAACTGCACCAGTGTGACCAACTACTGAAAAATCAATTTAAAAGGACAGCAACAACTGCAGACTCTGATGGCAAAGGAAGGGGCTGAGGATAAAGCAAAGCGATTACTGGTAGCAGGAAAAAGAAAAAAAGAAAAAAAAAAAGGGGAAGGTTATTTAATATCCTGAAATAAACTCCTTTTTTTCCTAGTATTTTCTATTCAGAGTCCATTGTTCCAGAGGCTGAAAAAGTCGCCATGGAGATTTTTTTTAGGAGTGTCACCTTCACCTTTATAGGATATGATACTATCACATATTTCCTTGAAGATTTGTGCTAGGCGGGCAGCACGAGCCACTTCAATATTCTCTTCAGCTGCTGCCAAGCGTCGTGTTCTCACAGAGCGGGAGGTCTGAAGGGCTGAAAACTGGGTCATGAAGACATCTGAAAGAGGGCAAAAAAGAATTATCTCTAAACAAAAAATTAAAGATCACATCACAGCATCTTTTCCGATCCATCAACTCCATCAGCAATTATTAAAATTAACATGTTTTCTAAGCTACTGTAACAGCAAAAGGCTTCGGTTTCATATTCCCCAGTCGGCTCTCACTGCTTAGAGCTCATCTAAGTGGTTAGGCTGGTTATTAAAGTATTTGATGTTGCTGGGGCAAATAAAGCATGTCATTGAATTCACCCAAAACACTCCCCAACTTCTCACGTACCTGAGAGTGGGGACCAAATCCTGCATGGCTGTGAAGATTACAGTCCTACAAATAGAGTGCTATTCTTGGAGCAGGATTAATACCTTTTTTCTGATAGTCATATTCTGTACCATTCACATAACTGACTGCAGGCCAACAAGCTTTGTTCTCTAAAGGCCTGAAATCCATGGAATGATGAGGATAAATTACAGTTTTCAAAGTCAGTGCAACCGTTTCTGGTTTAGGGATACAGAAAGCAGAAAACAGCCCTTCTCTGTAAGGGTCCAACCACGGAAAATGTTAAATCCTCCTCCTCTGCTAAGCCACTCTTGATGAAACGTGAGACAGGACAACTTCTACCAGGACTTGAGACATCAGGGCTGCTGGAGGAACACGTGGGAATCTAGCAACCAGACAAATGGTTTCTACAGTACAAAGTTCTCATTCTTAAGAAAACAGCATCAAGCGTTTCAGAGGAAACTGCAGAATCTCATCATGCAAAAAATACATTGAAATAGTGAAAGGGCTTCTGTCTGACTCTGCTGTGTAAGGGGCATACGTACGCAAACGCATATATAGGTATTTTATCTGTCTAGCGTTCCCTACGTGGATTACAAAAGGTATATGGATCTTGTAGTAACTCTACATCCGATTTATACACACAGCGAGCTTAAAAGCTTCATGGGCACGTCATGCAGGTGCTCCATGGAGCAACCTGAAGAACCCATGTTGGCCTCACCAGATTTAATGTTGCCATCATCCCGACAGATGCCGTTCCAGCGGTTGTATAGCGATGTGGTGTGGATATTATCACTGACATGCTTCACTTCCTCTTGCTTTTGTCGAATCTTTTCCCAGTTTCGTACCAAAAATACATGGTGTTTTAGCACAAAATTCCTACAGAAATTAGAAAAGCATTCAAGAATCACCTTCTTACCGTAAAATTAGTTCCTTAATGTGGGGAAAAAGACAGATATTTAGAGCTACTCTTCTGTACCTCTCTCCTCAGTGGAGAGGAATCCCACCCTAGCCAGTTACAGAACTAAGAACTGCTCACTCAGACATTTCGTGATGTCCTATCTTACAGAAAAATATAGTTTTAACATTTGCACAACACTTCATTTATGAGGAAAATCCCCCCGAAATCATTCCTCACCTTTCTCTGTTAGACATGGGTTTCATCTGCAGCTGTGGTGTCAGCCGCGTTGGTGCATTCACACTTTCACTGGGTTCCTCCGGGATGTGGCCCCTCTGGAAAACAGATCATTCTGATAGACAGGAAAAACTGTGCCAAGAGCTCAGCAAAGCAGTAAAAGTAGTTCCCAAGACAGAACCTTTCGCATTTCTCTAGAGTATTTCTCTGAAGTTTAAAATCTACAAATGCACAGTTTTTTTGGTCTGATGGCACAAACGGATCTCCTCTTAACCTTTACCCACGGAAAAAGCTGTCTTCACTACTTACTCTCTTCTTTAGTTTGTGCTTTGACTTCCTTTTCTCTTTCGACCGTCCAGGCCTTCTGTGGGTGCTGACAGGCTGATTGCTTTTGCTTGAAAGTCCATTCATTCGCTGACTTTTACCCCCAATTATTCCTCTGCATTTGTCAAAACCACATTTGCAGAGTTGCTTTAGAAAGGGGGAAAAAAAACAAACAAACAAAAAAAAAAACAAAAAAAGAGAAATTATTTTAAATAAAACCCAAAATATTTAAATTATCTCTAAATTATCTCTCAATATTGTAAACAACCTGTTCTGTCAAATACAACACAACAGGTTTTGTTAATCGACCTTCAACTTTACAGAACTGTTTGTCCTTGGTGAGTTTTTTCAAGGTCTTGCACCGTGATCCTTACCTGTTTTTCCACGTTAAATGAATGAAAATTGTAGTCGTAAGTCAATTCAGTACCAGCAGGCATGTCTTTAAGCGCATACAATCCAATTCGGTAAACACCATTAACAGACCTGTGGGGAAAATACAATAAAATATTCCCAATCATTAAAAAGAAAATTGTCTTTGTCCACTTAGTGGAAGCATTAGAGACAGGAAGAAACACTTCTGCTGTGCCCTGGATTATGCTTGTTCTTCACTGTTACCGTTCTCTTGTTTATCTCTTACAATAAACTTTGAAAGCCAAAAAAGAGGATACTGCATTTACAAAGAGTAGGAAGTTACGCTTCAAATAGCAAAGCTACAAACTGTACCGGCTCTCACAGCGGATCCACTCATCAGCTGCCAAGATTCAGGCCCTCACCCTAAATCAAAGCTTACACTGAACATCACACCTCTTTTCACAAAAGGTACTAAAACTAACTGCCTCTCCAATTCTTTTACTTATTTTTTGTGTTGGATTTTAAAATTTGAAATGTGATTACTATTGCTGAAATCCACTAGAGAGATCTGAGAATCCCAAGCTACTCTGCTGCCACCACAGCTGATTCCTGTTACCGCCATCTGCTATTTTACTGTCAGTTATTCACTACAAACCCCTCAGAAGTACTTCCTACTAGTCTGGCACTGGATTTTTTCTGATAACACAGAACAGATACGACACAGGGTGTGCCGAAATCAGACTACTTCCCTGCTTTAAAAAAATATTTGAACTGCCAGAAGGAAATAACATATACATAGATTATTTTACGACATTACCCAGGCTTCAAAATTTCTAGCAGGTTAACAGTATGACAAACAACAGTGTTGGATTTGCCTTGGATCCCGTCTCCAAAACACCCAATGATTGAAAACATTATGTTACGTCTCTTGTGCAATGCAAGCGTGACTGTAAGGGTTATTGACACTGTTCAGCTTGATTCCCCTCCCTAATTTTAGATCACATTCTCTTAGATGATCTGGTTATCTATATCTTAGTCACTGGCATATCAGTCTTCCAGTAAACAGAATATGTTTTTCTTACCATTTCTGCATCTCACAGTTAGGATTACAGCTGTGGTTGATAAAACGAGCCTCATTGCCCATACGGTAACTATCTATCACCATTCCACTGTCTAAATTCAGGCAGTAATGATCACTGTGATTATGGTACTGTTCAATCATCCGGTTCCTAGGAAGCAACACAGGAAAGTTATTTGTCATTCTGCTTGTTGCTGCAAAGCAAACAGGGAGTAACATAGTAATAGTGCATTCAAGAATTCTGAGAGAGGGTTTTGAAGAAAAAGCAATTATAATCTTTTATATTTTATAGGACCGTACACCTACAGATGGAGGAAAACCATTATTATACCTATTTTTATAAGTCAAGGCCATTGACAGAGCTTGGATTAGAATTTAGAAATTTGCTCTTCTGGAATGCTCCCTTTTGGGTTCTGCAGATTATTTGTATACATTTCATGTTGGTAACCTGTGTACGGAAGAGAAAATGCAAGTATACATTCTTTGGTGTGTCTATGTATGCATGTGTACAACAATCAGCTTCTCCCTTTCATTATCTGGGACTGGACACAATTTCTGCAATGACATCCATGGATTACAGCTACCCCTCTTTAGCAAGGGAGCACCAGTAACGAGTCAGTTGTGTTAGCAGTTATCTCTGAGTGAGAAGATTGCACTTGTTTTCTGATGGAGCTCGGAGAGCAGCAAGTATGTCCCTCCAACCTCAGTGACCCTACGGTGCCGTGATGTTAACGAGAATACAGTTTCTTTCTTTCGTTGGTTATTAATGCTCCCACTGGTTCTTTTTTCCCTATACCTATCTGCAAAAGCCCACTTCCCTTCCTGTCCCTCAGTTCTGTCTTGCATAGTTCAAATCCCGCACAGGACTCCTAATTTCATCAAATTCACGTTCACTTGCGGCATTGGGCATTTACAGACGATGCATTCCAAACACTAATCATTCCTCTCTATTTTACTGAGAAAAACTCGGTTGATCAAAAAAGGGGAATTCTAAGCCTTCCGTCTGGTGGCTGTGACCAGAAAAGCATTCTTTATTCCCCCTTACTCCCCCCTTTGTTTCTGTCTAAGGATTTCCCAGCAATGCGAATAGATGCTAAAGTTATTTATCGAGCCTTCCATGCTAAAGCAGCAAATAAATATTTCTACCTGAATTCTTGCTCACTAACAACTTCTCCCAGATATTCAATGATAAACTGTCCTGCTTTCAGGGGTTCTTTGGTACGAATACCCCATCCTTTCTCCTCAGCCCGGAACCTTTCCAGGCACTGCACCCATTCATGCCTCTGTATCCGCTGATTACAACACTGTTCACCACAAGGGCAGGTGTTGGGTGAACACTCAGCAAAGATCATCCTAAAATAAAAAACAAAGAAGTTAAAGGAAGGAGAAGAGCATACCTTTAGATCTATCATACCAGAAAAAAAAAAAAAAAAAAGAAAAATAATTCCTCTCTTAAACAAAAGTTATTAAAGAACTAAAATGCTTCTTGTTTTCAAGGTATAATTCACACCAAGATCCCCAGCCTGGTTCTCACTGCTATTGAAAGAGCAAAAAGGAGCTTTTCATGGGATCTTCCTCTGAAGTAAGGGGCAGTGGAGCAGACATGCAGCAGAAAGTTCCCCTGGATGCTCTGAAACAATACTTTTATTACTGGGGTTGCATCCATCACAGCTCTTTTCTTAAGATACTATTAGTTGATGTGAAATAATACCTTTATTGAAATTCTCTTATCATAATCAGTCAACTCGAGGGTTGGACTAGATGACCTTTAAAGGCCCCTTCCAACCCAAACCACTCTATGATTCTATGATTCCAACCCATTTCTAACCTGTTAAGACAGTCCTCCACGCAGCCCTTTCCGTTGTCATCATCTGGTTTCTTACAATTGCAGGTAGTGGCCTCATAGCCAGAGAGGGGCTTGACATCCACATAGACATCTGGAGAAAAAAAAGCAAACAAAAAAAACCAAACCCAAACAGGGAAAAGAATTCTTTCCAGGTGAAAAAGTAGAACTACTTATCTATAATATTTTCATTCCATTTCATAAAGCAAGAAAAGAGGGTGGCAGTGCCTTTGGTAGGATGAAGAGCACGACAGAAAGGAGGGGTGTCATGGTGAAAATTCCACAGTTCCCACATTTTAGTAATAAGATTTTACTTACTAGAACGGATTTTTTTATAAAGTGGGACATCTGGCTTTTTATACAGCTAAAAGGAAGAGAAACAAGATGTTAATACATTGCATAAGCGCATCTGTTATTCAAAAGAATCAGGGAAATGACGTTCTGTGCATACGTAACAGTTTTGTAAACATTACTAGAAAATCCGTCTGCATTCTCTTCTTCAGGCTCCAGCTACATCACCAAATGGGTCAAAAAAAGGGATCTGAGTAAGCAGAACTTAGGCTCAATGAGGTAAGTGAGCAGTTTTTCTAACATATTGTTTATTCTTTCAGGACTATCTGAACAGAGCGATATGGATAACAGGTATCACCAGGACAGACTATCCTGAACAACGCTGTCCTTTCAACACTGAAGAGTAATTATTTAAATCTACTTTGGAGAAAGCAACTTCGGTGGAACTATCATGTGCCAACCCTTAAAAAAGTGAAAAAGAAATTTAAGGTGCTTATCAAAGTGGCTGGAGTCAGGGACCTTAAGGGTCTTTTCCAACCTAAATATTTCTGTGAAAATGGTGACTGCAGGTAGGAGCCAAGAGAAACGCAGATTCATCTTCTAATTAGAGAGACTTCCTCTGCAGATGGAGATGACTGGAGGGAAAAGGGAAGCACAGATCACATTTCATGATTTCATATACACTCGATCCTTTCCAACAAGCTTTAAGGAAAGCTTTAATTTCAAATTATTACATATTTTGCCTATGTTTACTGCGCTATTAGCCCTCCCTCAGTAACGTATGTGGCAACAGGCACTGACCAAACCACACAAGCCCCGTACAAACAGAACTACTCCGTAAGGGCTTTCACTATCCAGGCAGGTATGGAAAATGGTGAGGAAATAGATCATATATATTTATTATTTATGCAATATCGAATAGGTAAGATAAGCAGATGTAAGTAATCTTCAATACATGGCTAGAAACTCTCCCTGGCTGAAATGTCCACGATCACGGCTTCAAGATCAGATTTTGGTGGTATTACACGGAGTAGCTGGAGCCACAACCACCCGGGAATTTGTCTTGCACATTTACATGCTTAAGTTACATGTTTGGGAGCGCTTTCTTGCTGTAGAGCTGGGGACAGATTTACCCTCCAGCCTTAAACCCTCTGTTAAATCACTTGGTGGAAACTTCTCAGGGAAAAAAAATATTCCTATTTTTAGGTTTGCACATATTTAAAGCTCTTTAAAGAGAATGAGACTGTTAAGCAGTTTCTCTTTTTTCCTCAGGATGAAAATCTCAGCTTGCAAGTGAAAAATAAATTCCACTCTGCTGGGACTGATCCAAGAAAAATAAGGCCTGAAATTTCTGGCTGCCGTTGGCAGAACATCCGAATTCTCCTGAGGCGCGTCTAAAACAAGACCACGGCAGAGAGCAGGCACCCTACCAGAATAAAAGTCTGCAGCAAAATTAAGGGCTTTTTTCAGCAGAAACCTGTAGGATTGCTATTTTGCAAGAGACGGAATAATGGAAATTCTTCACGTTAAATACACAGGCAAATCCCTTTCTTCCTCATACAGTGGCAGCAACAAGAATATTCATAAATATACAGGATATATAAACAAAGCTTTCATGTAAGAGTCCTCCTATTTTCTTTCTAAGACTCCTGATCATAACCTTGGCAAGCCAGTAACTTTTTATCTTGTACCTGATTGTGTTTCCACTGCCAGAGGATGTCGTAAGGCAGCTGGAAGTCAATTCTCTTTTGTCTGAGATACTTCCCTGAAACAAAAAGGTTTGTAAGTCGCGCACATGCTCACATTCACAAATCCCCAGGAGGAAAAAGAGCAGCTCCCAGGCACCCTGCCAAATTCTGCGAGGGCCTCTCGCCGTCAGAAAGGCAGAAGAGCAGAATCCTCCCAGAACATTTTGTTTGTTAGTGGCAGGCCCAGGGAAGAGCCCTCCGTGACGCTGTATTTCGTGCTCTACTCTGCTGTCGTAGCCAGGTTTAAACCTTTATCGCCAGCGAGGGAAGCTGCTGGCTTGGAGGGGAGCTGCTGGGTGAGGAAGGCGGCAGAGGGGAGCTGCCTCCTGCCTCGGTGACGGAACCTTATGGACACCGTGGAACTCCAACAGCCCCAGGCAAACCCTGAGGAGCGGTGGCAGGACTGGCAGGCGCTGGCCCGGGAGGGGTGACTGAATGTCGGCCACCGAAGGGATAGCAGCAAATAACCGACAAAACCGAGCACGACTCTGCGCCTTGCAGTAAACACTAGGAACTTCGGTGTCGACACTTTCTTCTGAGCTTTTCTGCGCACGCCTGAAATACAATGATTTAGCACAGAGAACAAAATCTGCATGCACAACTCATGCAAGGTGGTAAATCGCATTTTGAAAATAGCATCCAAGCCTGTTCCTATGACCTTTACCAGAAGAGACTTAAGAACGAATTCAGACTTGGCAAACACATTCACAGATGTTTCCGAGAGAATTCACAATGATGTGTATTTTCAGCAATAACTGAAACTCATTTTAGACAGGAATTACTACTGTCATCGCAGATTTTGTCTCTATTCTAAAATTTACTGTCACACCTAACCTCTTCCCAAAAGAAGGCAACTAACCCGTTACATACTGCGTTAATACAAGGTCTGAAGTCTGACACAAGCGCTAGGTTAGTTTTAGCCAAGATTAACATGTTCTTTTATCATTTTTTTGGAATACCGTGTCACCAAATTGCAGTGAGAAAAGTGACTAAGGATGAGGTTTCAGTCCCATGTCTGACTTTCCCAGCTTTTCTAAATCTTAATAAGCGCCTTTATGTTCCTCCAGCAATAGTCTGTGCTTCCATGTAAATTAACATGCATACCCTCATCGCTGGAAAATAAAAATTGTAATGTTTTCCTTACAATTTACTCCAAAATTACTTTTTATTTTCAATGCTTTATTCATCCATAGCAGGTTCCAGGAAAGAGCTAAATCTGCCAGGAATTTGCTTTCACTTCTATGACCTCAATGGGTGAAACAAAAGGCTCTTTCAGGTGCCCTGGCAGCGAGCCTGGGGCGCATGGACGGTCCCCAGCCCTCGCCGGGCAGGCACTCGCGCAGTCATCCGGCAGAGTCCTGAACCTCTGCGGTTAAACCGCTCTCAGCCGCCTGATAGAGAATAATCGAAGCAGCTTTTCCTTCAGTGCAGGAGCTCGTTCCTGTCTGCCAGCATAAACCAACGCGGGGTCGGGGCCTCGCAAAAAGAGAACAGGGCTCTGAGTCTGAGCATCCCGGCAAACTGAGCCCGAGCATCCCAGCAGATGGTTCAGTCACACAACAGTGTTACATGACCCAATTCAAAAAGGAATTAAGAAAGGTCACGTTTTTGAGAATTTCAATTAACACCTTCAGTTCTGAAACCTGTGTTGCAGTTACGGATTCACACAGACCTGTCAAACTCTTCACCTGCTACAATCTCTCTGTGAAAGTCAAAGTTGTGCATGGAGCAAAGAAGTTCAGTTAAGCGAGACAAACCAATGAAACGTTTGTATTTGATGGGACAAATATTCCTACAGAACAACGTGGAATTTCCCAAACTCTGTTTGCATGACAGTACTTGAAGTTAGAAAGCACAGCATTTTAAAAACTGAAACAATTACCTGAAAAATAAATCAGTCTTGGTTCATCCTGGGAACTGACACGAGCTGCAAAGACGTTAGTCTGGGAGTTCATGACCATCCCCTCCAGTCAACCCAGTCCAGTGGACTGGACTCGTGAACAGTATCCTGCACCTCCCCGAGTTCCCAGCAGTGGGCAAGCCTTAGGTTACGGCAAAGAGAAGCCCTAAACCTCATTTCTATTCTACCTGAGACCTCTAAACAGGGATGAAAAAAACTTACACAATGGCTAAGTTTTTCATTCTTCCTCACTTTTACTCACGCATAAAGAGAGAGACTGTGAAGTGCATGGGGACGTGGGGGAATTTATTATTGCATGCTTAGTTTTTGAGATTGAACAAGTGGTCACAATCGGCTATTTTACTGTAATATTAGTTTGAAAAGGAGACTACAGTACTGCATTTTAGCAAAAGCGTTATGGCAACTAAAGCAGGTTTTAAACTAGACTGCTATTTTCTTACGGTAAACAAAAAATGAGAACAAAGTTCACGTAGCCAAAAAAGAAAAAGCCTTTTTTGAGTCAAACTTTTTGCACTGAAGAACACAGCCAGATGAGTACGACCTTTGGCAAAGCTCCTGTGCTGAAAGACATGAGTAACCTCGCAAGGCGATAAAATAAAAAAAAAAAAAAAAGAAAAAAGGGAGAGGCAGAAAGACTGCGACATCCAGAGTACTTTCATGTCACCTAAGTGCGATACTTGTTTCCCAACAACTGCAACACAGGAGTAGTACCCACCAACATGAATAGGGGCTGGAAACAACCCATGCTCGTGCTCTCCGGGAGTGTACTCCAGCTTTTCTTTCTTTAATTGGATGAGGCGGCTCTTCGGACTGTGGATGACAATGACAAAAAAAATAAATAAAATCAGAATGAGGAACACTCATCATTTGCAAAAAACACAGAGCATCAGGCAAGAGAATAATAGAAATAGCCAAAAAAGAATTCATTCCCAGGTTGCTTGCCAATTACACTTATCACATCCATTTTGTCCTGGTTTGAGGTAAAACAGAACTAATTTCAGTAATTTTACGACACATTTCAAAGCTCGCAATTTGATTTTTCTCCATAACTATTATTCAGGCAACACCTAATGGGACACCATCAACTTTGAATGCCTAGTATGTGACAGATAAGAAATAACTAACATTACAAAAGTAAAAGCAGATCAATGAATCGTATCTGATGCTGTTTGCTTAGGTATTTGACACGTTATACGTGTAGAGTGTCTGCCTTCCTACTCTGCTGAGAGCAAACGTTGATGCGCTGCTCCTTCAGAAGGCTGTTCATCAAGAAAAGCAGGAAAAGAACAGAAATCAAGAGTTAAAAAAGCAACGAGACGCCCCCCTTTACGGAAGGGAAAGAGAGGAATGTGAAATAAGAATGGTTGTACAGGTCAGGCAGGCGTCACACCACCGAGCTCAGTAACCTGCCTTTTATAAACATCTCCCTTTGGCTACTGACAAACTACGGAAAGAAAAACCGATGCGGTTATATTTAGTACTGCAGCCCTGCAACACTCAGAAGAGACTTCTAAATGTTAAACATACCATAGATTAAAATTATATTGAAGCCTGTTAAAGTTTGCTGAAGTTTTTTAAGGGATATATTTTGATAACTGGACATACAACTGAAAGCCGACTCAATAAAAAAGGTGGTATTATTATTTAACTAGCGAATGGAAAATGCAAGTCAGAAACAAATTTTGAGATACAGATATCAATAACTAAAAATAATTACTGAAGGTCAGAAACAGAACTGATGGATGGCAAATAATTTGTGGTTCATATACTCTTCTGAGCCTTTCCAGATGTCTGGTACTTACTCCGCAAGTCTCACAAGTTACTAAATTTTAGATAGTGAAATAAAAGCTAAGGCATACTGCTGAAACGATGCTTGATACGCTCTTCTTTAAACGGCTCTGCTTTCAATAGCGTTATATGGCAAGGTTCTAGATTTATGACACACTTGCATTTAACTTAATGTATACACGTGGATCCATAGCTATCCTAACCAAAAAGCAGTAACGTTCTCTCAAGCAACAGTTTATGGTTTTTAAATATTATGACCCTCTTTTTTTTTTTTTACTGATGGCAGGAATCCATTTCATTTGCTTTGGCAAATAGGCAGGTCCTTTGCTCACCAGGCAAAAATGATATTCTAGAGAGGATTAAAAAAAAACCAACCACCAAACCCCCCCAAAACCCAAACAACCCCCCCCCCCCCCAACTCACGTCTTCTCTCCTTCCATGTTGTGCTGCACTGAATCCCTAAGACTTGCAAAGAAAGGCCATAAAGTAACTGCTTACAAGACCTGGAAAGTGAGTTCTTATCAAGAGGAAATAGAAAGGTGTTTTGAAAAGACAAAGTGAGAACCTCCATTTCCAAGAGGTAAGGAAATCCCTAAACCAAAAGCAGAGAAAAAAGGAAAAACATTCCATAGAAAGGTGACTTCTTTCAAGCCAAACGTGCACCCTTTAACATCCACACATTCAGTGTAACGAAAGCCAAGGGAAAAATAAATTATGGTAAGTAAACTGCAAGGAGGAAACCAGTGTGGAAAGGAAATGCAGAAGGCAATTATATAAAAAACCAAAATACAACATGAATTTCTTCGGGCACTGCAGACACACCCATCTCAGACCTAGTCGCAAAGAACACTGGGGAGAGCACCTACTCTGTTTTCCTTCCAAACACAAGGATGAAGTATTGCTAGAGGCACGTAAAAACTGTTATGACAAATCAGTAGTTGAACAAAGGCCATCAGTACTTTAGGGACTTCAGAGGGAACGGCTGAGATGTCAAAATAAAGCATCATTATTCATAAAAAAAGGGAATATACTAAAATAATCAAGTATAAACAATAAACCCGATTTTATAAACATAAATACCATGCAGAAAAAGCCTCATGAATTAAAAAAGGCCTCTCTATCAAGTTAAGGTCTGTACTAACAGCCCCACATATTCCCACTAGGAAGAGGATGAGCTATTGTAGGCTGGGGTTTCTGGGCAGGCAATAAAGGTTCTGGCTTTGTGTTTAGCTGCTATCTTCACGAGAAGACCTCTCCCTCTCGCTCTGCTGAGGCATGCCGATAGTCTTGCAGAAGCTCAAATTCGACATCAGGGCCCCAGGCGCCACGAACACACCTTTATGACCCCGATCAGCCTTATGGAGGACTTCCACCCGCACCCTGCGCCCGTGGCCCCACAGATCTGTTCCCATCCAGCCCGGGGCATTCTGTCCCTGCCCGGACCACCTCCCGGTGCACCGATCTCCAGCTCAGCCACAGGGAGATCCATGGGAACTGTGGATCTGGGGGCTTCCTGGCTTCACCCTGGACCTGCCTGGAAATCCTGGGCTGCGTCTGACCCTTGGTACCGTCACCAGACCTCATCCTGACCTGCAGATTGACTTTCCCACTTAACCTGCGCCTCCCTCGTCACCACAGACCCGTCTGACCATCCGGACTCTTGGCTGACACTGGGTACCATCGCCTGGTCTGTCCAACTCGCCTTGCCCAGGGCTGTGGGAATGACAGCAGGTTTGTCAGCACAGGCAGAACATAGAGCTGTTGGAGCGGGGCCGGAGGAGGCCCCAGAGATGCTGGGACGGCTGGAGCCCCTCTGCTGTGGGGACAGGCTGAGAGAGCTGGGGGGGGTCAGCCTGGAGAAGAGAAGGCTCCGGGGAGACCTTCCAGCCCCTTCCAATCCCTAACGGGGCTCCAGGAAAGCTGGGGAGGGACTCTGGAGCAGGGAGGGGAGCCACGGGACAAGGGCGAAGGGTTTTACACTGAAAGAGGGAGATTGAGATGAGGTCTGGGGAAGAAATTCCTTATTCCGAGGGGGGTGAGCCCCTGGCCCAGGTTGCCCAGAGAAGCTGTGGCTGCCCCATCCCTGGAGGGGTTCAAGGCCAGGTTGGACGGGGCTTGGAGCAACCTGGGCTGGTGGGAGGTGTCCCTGCCCAGGGCAGGGGGTGGGACGGGATGGGCTTTAAGGTTCCTTCCCACCCAAACCATTCTATGATTCTACAATTCCTTTGCTACTGCTCTGATCCCACTGAGCTCATGCCATTTTTTTATCTAAGCTCAAATACTCACTAACCAGATACACCTCGCTATAGATGGGACGGGTCACAGGAATTCCCAGGACTAAACCTCCTCACAGCCTCCTAGGATCAGCCGACCGCGCTGCTACTGAGGATAGGTACCTGCTCATTTTCATACCATGCTCTGTAAGACACCTCCCTCAATAAGCAGATAGAACAACTGTTGCACTGTTGCAGCTGGAAAGCAAAAGATCGCTCTAGAAAGCAAGGATCACTCCCCCCCTTTTGAGCAAACCTGTTCAAAGAGGGTGAGACCTCACCAATAACCATAGAGAAACGAGACCTAACCTTTCCAGTAGTTAGCATACTTTCAGCAGTAAGAGCACACTGATTGCTTGTCAGACTGAAACATAAGCCTGGCTAGATACGAAATGCTTCCTTCGCTATAATCCACTGCCTAAAGTTGTTTGGTTCAGTTTCTGTAGGGACAAATCTAAACCACCCATTTTGTAAATGGCCCACTTACCAACAAGAGACTAAACTGGCCTCTCTTTGCAAGCTCCCAACAACGGGGCAATGGCGAAGTGATTTTTTTGCGGAAGATGAGAACATTTCGTACTGCCCTGCAAAGGCGGAAGGTCAGGCTGAGTCTCAGAACGTCAGTCTAAAGTCTCAGGCAAATTAAGAAGGGAGCAAAGACCAGGACCACAGCCTGCTTTCCTGTACCGCCATTTCTCTCCATCCCTGTCCTTCCCTCCTCTTTGATACTGTGTTCCATTTCTGTTCCCTCTCTCCAGCTTCTAGTGTCTTCTCTCTACCCTCTTACCACACTGGCTGGGATTAGTTCCCTGTGGAATGCAGAGTTTCATTTTTGAGGCGTGGAGCCCAATTCTCTCTCTCAGACCAGAGTCTGACAAACATTTTGAGTCAGTATAAGCCGGCTTTGCTGCTCCCCACCTTCTGCTGTTTTACCTGCACCGGGCAACGTACAGTGGAAGGTCGGATTGCATCTGAATCACTATCCCAGCCTGGTCCAGTTGCCTTGGTCATCGTGATGGGACAAAGGAAGGGAAAGCACAGGAACAGGAATAAACCACAAAGGTGAGGAGAAAGTGAAGCTGATTCTTTTAGTGCAATCTCAGCTTACGCCAACTTAAAGTGTTTGCTGAACTGCAATTCATTTGCAGTTCACTTGCACCGTCATTTTAACTGAGCTGGCTGATTTTTCAATGGATTTGCTTCTAAAATGTTCAGTTACCTACTCTGAGTCACCCTGCAGCTCCGCAAACTCTAACATCAGCGAAATGGAGGCCCTGGAGGAGCAATGTGCCTGTCACATGGAAACGTTGCCTGGTGTCTACACTGAGGCCCGCACCGAGCTACGCTCTCCGTGCAACTTTGGCCGGCTGTGGGTACCTAACGATGGACAAGACGCAATCCAGTGTTGGCCACGGCAAATTCTATACATTACACTTTTGCAATGAGGACTTATATTTGTTATTATTGATAAAAATCATGTATTAGATAAAAACATTGTATTTCCCTAAACAACAGACAACATTTTAATCAATTACTAATTTACTATTACTAAATTTCTTTGGTGAACTGGACTTTGCACTCCTCTAGGGAAGTCGCTGCTGGCTAAACAGATCACGACTCCTGCACAAAATCTTCCTTTGTTTTCAAAGCTGCAACCACACACTGAACTTCCCTTCGCCAAAAGACCTGTGTAACTCTTCCAGCGGCAGCTGAGGATTCTGGAAAACTCACATGGAGGATAACGTCAGATCAGCTATGTTGGCTACAAAATTACATCCGGAAATCGAGGTAGAACCGGAGACTGACTCCAGAAACCATTCCTTTTATTCGTAGTTCACTTGAAAGGAATCAAAGTCTGAGCTTTCTTCACCGTGCTAATAAAGTTTCTAGACCAAGGTGAGTTGGAGTGAAATCCTGTTGAGGTAAATCGTACAATTCAAGTGGCTGCAGTGAAATAACGCAGACTTTTAACAGTAAACTAAAACTGGCAATGAGACAAACGTTTTCCGTGCTGCTGTTTAGCAGCTGGATGTGACTGATGTAGAGAGAGGCTGGAAATGGTAACAGTAAACCTCAGGAAAACTTTCACTGCCTGCTATGTTCTAATGACGTTTAGGAAGTGTTTAAGAAAGATGCAACAGAGTAGGAAAACGGTCTAAGGCCAAGTGTCTGCAGCTGAACACTGCGAAGAGAAATACAGAAAACCAGTGAGTACAACACCCATGAACGGAGAACGCAAGGGCTGTTGTAATGGAGACGGTGATTAATACTTAACTGTACCATCACTAGAGGGTGCCGCACGATTACGGAGTTGCGTTTTTGTTCTCAACTAAGATCATGTTTTCATACTCATACAGCAGGAAGTTATATAAATACTGGGATAACAACATGACCTTCTGCTCTCCTCTTGCACTGACACGTGTCTGACGCTGCAGTAGAACTGGAAAAGCAAGCTGAATCAGCAGAAATTTAATTATAAAGGAGTGACCCAGTGCCAGCATGAAGGTGGGATCGGTCCTTCGAGCTGCGCCTTGCTGTAAGACACGACACCCAAATCAAGATGGCCACAGTTCTGCCCTTGCCCCACTGTGCATTTCCATGACTTGTTTCAGCATCAGTGTTCGAACACCCGTGCAGGGAGGTAGTTCAGATTGCGTAGGCAGCATTTGCTTCCTTGGTAGGGTAAAGCTCCTCAGTGTTCTTAAGCCGCTCATCATAAATATCAGTGTCAGTGCAAGGGAAGAACTTGGCACGTGGAGGAACAGGCAAAGGGGAAGACCAAATCAGGCCTCTTTAAACTTCCAGGGACCCACAACACAAAATGTAATGGGAGAGGGAGGGTTGTTTGTCATGGCCTTCTCCAGGGTGATGAACTTGATTCCATCATCATCCACAATAGCTACAAACCTTCACTTTCACTTTCTGTATTCATACAATTTTTCAAATTACATGTTTGCTTACTGTCTATGAAATAAAGGTCCTGCATTGGCTGACCAGGACTGACAACATAACTAACATTTAATAACAAAGAAAAGGAGAAGACTCACTCAGCTCCTCTCCTAAGACAACAGACCCAATTTTTATGATACAATATTTGAATGCTGCATGACTGCGTATACCGGTGACAGACCATCCAAATGCTAAAACTTTTAGCACATCTGCTTTCGAACTACTAGGAACATCAGCGCTCTCACTTTGATCAGACCTAGATCTTTTGTCCTTCCTTAGAGTCTTGATCCTTTCATTGATGCCTTCATTCTACTATGGAAAGAGAATGCACCAGGAGCAGCTGATAAACTACACCAGCAGTCTCCCAGTGGTCTCTGTAAATTTTTAAGTGGTCTACAACATAGTGTGAAGGTGCCAAATTTTCTCGCCTTTTAATCTGTCAGATATATTAGAAGAGAAGCACAAATTCTTGACTTCAACACATTTGTTCAAATGGCTGTAGAAAACTCATGTAACTACAAATGGAAGCAGAAGAGGGCTGGTTACGAGGAACGGGAGATGTCCACTTTCTAACGTACACTAGGTCGTGAGACAACCAGTGGAAAAAACCTTAAATGAATGCTGGATTTTTGCTCTAAACATCTCATAGAAAATAAAGGAGACGAACCTCACTTAACTGTGAAATGAACAGGGTGCATATTTGAAACTCTGTCACACGGAAGATGACCAGTTGTCATCCTTCAGTCAATAAAAATAGAAACCTAATGGTCCCTTTTATGTAGTCACTGTACTCAGTACCTGAACACCTCAGGCTTTCCCGGCACTTTTACTGCCGTGATCGTTAGACTATCAAATGAAGCTCTCTTACCTTTTTCAAGGTCGATAATCAGAAACGCTTTCAGATTGCTCGAGGTTGCTTTCTGACAGGGGCTACATTTTAAATCTTCACTGGGTCAGATTCTGATAATTACCATGCATGCAATTTTTCACAGGCGTGAATTAAGTTGATGGTTTTATTTCAGCTACTCATTAGTAGCAGCTCTTTATGGCTTTAGTTGAAAGAAGACAGTTTCCATGGAATATCAGACAGCAGCTTTTCAGGGGTATTACTTACTCTGTTGTTTTGTACACATCAGAGTAGAGCCCTGCCTTCTGGTACTTCTTCTTTGGGGGTCGAGGGGCTTTTTTCTCACGCTGGGCTAGAGAAGGCAAAGGCTGCTCAGTGTTTACAGGTTCGTGCGGTTTCCCAAGGGCATCATGTGGACTGGAAGGTTCAGCTACTGTCTCAGAAAAACTGGAAGAAAAAGTAAAGATTAAAGATCATCTTACCGTATTTCATTATTCCTCTCTATAATGTGGTATAAAAAAAAAAAAAAGTCACATTTCCAAATTACTACATGTCTCAGCTATTTAAAAAAATGCAATTCAATGATCGTGATCAAGTGGCGGCTAAGCATAATCCTAAGAAATGTATGATCTTTTAATAGTAATGTTATTATTAATTATTACAAAAAGAATGTTGTTTGTACAGCTAACGTTTATCCTTTGGAGCCTCAGTTGAGTAATTCAGAAGGTGGCTTATGCTATCTGCTTTTGTACTCTAAAAATAGTATATGGTAAACCTTTTCTTAGGCATCAGGAGCGCCATACAACGCCCCCTTTGAACATGTAGTTCCAGCAACATTCTGTGAATCTAAATGCCTGTATTACAGTATTCATTTCTGAAACACAAATGGATGGTTCTTTTTCAGAACTATTCTGAAAACACATGAAGGAAGACTTCTGGAAGAGTTTGATCCGTTTGTATTGATGACTTTGGGGATAAGTGTGTGATTAGGCCAGAGACAGATTTCTGGTTTACTAGCCAGCAACTACACTGGGGCACACCTGAGCTCCTCCTTGCCGTGTATCAACTGCTCTCACCTGACACTCTGTGCTGCTTCTAAGTATTCGTCTGTAATGCAAATGAGTAACACTCTTTTAAGATTCCCGTGGCACATGTAACTCTTACAGTTCCTTATTCTGCACATGATGAAGGAACAATCTTTGCTGTGACACCTCATCAGTAAACCTGCTATCAACCCATTAAAAATACTTTTCACCAAGACAACCATAAAACTTGTTTCACTTGAGACACAAGCACAAACCCAACAGGTTTAGATTATCTGAGATTCCATCCCGTTTCGGGGTGCGTTCAGTAACTTAGGAAGACTCCAAGCATACTTAAAACCGACATGTTGGTTCCCTCTAAATTGAATTCCTCAATAAAAACAAATGTAACAAGCACAGTTCATTGTTGCAGGATTCTTTCATGGATGGGAATGTTATAAAATCAACAATGACTACACTGAGGGTACAAAACTGGAAGGGAATTACCTCTTATTGCTCTCCTGTTCATCTTCTGGTAAAGACTTTTGTCGCTTCCTGGCCTGTTCCTCTGCAAGCCACCTCTTTCTCTTCCAGCCTTTTCGGTGGTCTGTATTCAAGTTCACACTTTGCACTACAGCTTCAATCACATCCGTGATAGTATCGGGTCCCAGGTGTAAGGGACTGCTGCTTTCTTGCCTTTTATCTAACTCCTGACTGACCAGTCGAGCCGCCTGAAAAGCCTGCATGGAAACGACGGCCTGCATTGGGTATTTCCGGGGCCTACCTGGCCTGCGCTTCACGAAATTATTCCCTGTCCGTGACTGCCTTTGCAGCTTTTTGGCTTTCAGAATTTTATTGACGTGGTCAAGATTTTTTTTTGTTGCCAAGATCTTGTTATAATTGCACATTTTCCTAGCTTGTCGCTGCATGGCTTCAACCACGCTCCTCTTGAGGTGGTGCGGGGAGTAGCTGTTGGGCAGTCTGTCTGACAGAAGCGAGATGCTGTCGCTGCAGGAGCTGCTGGGAATCGCTGGAGCGACGAGGCTGTCCTGTTTCCCCAGAGCTCTGTCCCTGTTGTGGTTTCGAGCAGGACTAGCCGATGGCGGAACAGACGCGTTTGCAATGACCGCTTCTAAGGTTTTGTCCAAAGGAGCCTGGCCGTCGTGTTGCGCCATGCGCTGCAGTAAGCTGTCCACTGGATCGTCCACGGCGGCGGCCAGCCTTGCTCCCCGCGCAGGGGCTCCCATCACTGAAACACAGACAGACGTGTACTGAACGGTCCTGAGATACAAGGAAATAAAGCTGGAACTACAATACTGTAGAGCTGGATTGACTGATGGCCTCTTAAATCCTGTAACTGCCCGGAACGTTCAACGACAAGACACCAATTTCTGTAGCACAAGTTCTAATGGGAAAGAGACTGAGTGACACAAGTAAGTGAAAAGTCTGCATTTTATATCAGCAGTTTTAACATACAATTATTTTCTCTTTCTTTACACGCAGTCCCCCACTTCTAATAGCAAGGCGCAAAGAGGGCACCCCTCTGTGTGTACAGTCCAGAACTCTTCTCAACACCAAAAATAAGCAACCCTCTGTGCACAGAAAAATTAAATAGTGATAAAAAATTTGAACAACATCTGAAATGTTTTTAATCTAATTTTTCTTTTTTGTAGTCTGGAAGTACTGAAACAACTTTTTCATTGCTCTTGCAGCTTCTTTATCAAAAAGACAAATATAATGATGACAGAACCGATTGCGATGAAGTACAGGCTTGGATAAAGGTAAATCAAAATACCCGGAGAAAAGAGAAAGGCTAATTTACATAGGAAGTAAAGTTAGATCTCACTTTTTTAAACTAAATGTTATATGCTCTAGAGCTGCAGACTGGTATTTGAAAAAGAGAATTTCCAGGTCAACCACATAGATTATACTGTATTAAAAAGGGATTTGTTCCAAACTAAGAGCTTCCCAAAGCTGCCCTGCTGGTTCTTAGTGACAACATTTAATCAGAAGAACCCCCTTTCTTTCAGGAATAAAATGGACGCTGTCTTCTCATAAATATATCACAATTGCACATTAGCATTTACAAAATGTTACTGTAATTGTGGCCAATTATTTAGATTAGATCTACTTAAACTAGTGGGTCCTAGACTGAAGAGCATGTACTAGGTACCTGTTCAAGGGAAGACAACAAAGTGTTTTTATAAAAGGGTTTCTATCGTTTGATAGGAGGGAGATTATGCATTAGCTGACAAAGATAAAGCACAAACTGTTTAAAATAACTATGTTCTAGTCCTAGTGCTCACTAGTCCAAGTGTGGTACTCTGGAGAAATGCATTCCTCATTAAGATCCCAAAGTCGTGAATTGGCAAGTGCAAATCAAAACGGGCTTCAGCGAGCGCACAACTCAAAGGAGGAAGAATCAGCATAGCAAGTTCTAAAAACCCTCCTGTGAGCAACATTCTTCCTACAGGGTGAAAAAGGAACCGAGAAACATACTTGTCCGGTCACTGCTGTAAGCCTAACTGTAATCACTTGGAAAACCTAGCAACCTGAACAACTTTGACAGAACTGGAAGGATTTACATTTTCGGCTTTCAATTTCAGATGGAATAATAAAGATAAATTAGTCTTTGTTTTCTTAACAGTCTTTAAATACACATCGGAATGGAGCTGAGGGCTCCTCACAAACACCATCTGTTTCGCTCAGTGAGCTCCGTAAACAGCTGCGCCATCCAACGATAACCGGACTACACAACACATTTGGACACCGAGTCTAATGGATGTCCTTGAACTAGCGGCTCTCTTTGGAAACCGATCCTAAAGGATGGGACAACGGAAGGCTGCGATCCCCAAAACAGCTGCAGCCTGGATCAGGCAACTTCGCAGCTCTTGGTAACAAAGCAGCTCTCTGACAAACGCACTGAAATCCCACATGCATTCCAGACCTACGGAAAATATAACAAAGACTGGTCTTTTCAGCTGCATCATCACTTTAATGACTTTGAAGTTGATAAACTTGTGATTCATTTTGTTCCTATGCTCTCCTGCACAAAATATGCCTGAACTTTTAACACCTTCCTGTACGCGGACGTACACTGATTGCAGTCACCCCTTTAAAATGAGGAAGTAAAAGAAGGTTAACAAGACAGAGAGGAAAAAGCAAGAACGCTTCTTCACTGCAGATGCCTTTCTTTAGCATATGCTGAATAAAGCATCTGTTGCAAATATCTGTTTAAAGGCAGGAAGAAACAGCAGTTTTGGCACATTCTTCCTATATGGAAATCGTAACTAGTTCTGTAAGCACCAATCCTAAGGACGTTTACTATAAATTTGCAATCAGCTTCAGTGCCTAAGAATGTTTGAATTCTGCTAACAGGAGTTCTTTCTACAACTGAGCTTCTTACAAAATTGGTCGACGCTATGGATTTTTTTGTGTCCAATGACAGGTAAGCTCACATCACCTTTTCCTCCGAGGGACTGCAAACAAGGTCTGGTTTTACTACACGGCTGACAACTTGACAGTAATCTACAGGAAATGAACATTTTCAGATCTTCCCTCTGACGATTTGGTCCATGCATTTGACAGTTTCGTAGGTGTGAAAATGTGACAGAGCAACGCGGATGCATTCACGCAGTGTAACTGCACAAGTCCGACATATCAGGAGCACCTTTCCCTTCCTCGTGAAGCGAACAAAGAGGGATGGACTTCCTCAAGCAGCAACCTGCGCAGTATGACACCCCATGGCTGAGAACGCCAGCTCCCTCAGCATCCTGGTGGCGCACCTTTGCTCAGCTCCACCATGATTTTGTGCATCTGAGACTCAGTCCTCATTTGACAGAATTGATGAGAATGCTACCAGCGTTCCCATGCCCTTCAGTACTTCCATCCCTCTCCTACTAAAATTTTTGGCCTGCTTGGGGTCATTCACAGCTGTGTCATTACTGACAACTGGGAGGAGCTGCTCGTTATCCTCTATCACCTTAGCAGGATTCTCACATGCTACGAAGAAAATGTAAGAGCGCACCCTGTCTTGAGATCCTAACAGCTATCCCCCCAAGGGCAGAAAACTGTCTACCTTCAGATCAGCAGAGAAGTCAAGCTCTTCCCCAGGAAGGAATTAATGTATTAATTTAATTCATTGATTAAATGTAGCGTCACAGGTCTTGCTAGCATTAAAGCATTGAGCTTCACGAAGACTAATTTAAGCTGGTGAGGAACCAGACTCCATTCTGCCATATCCATGCTGCTGCTTCTACAAGCGCCAGCTCAAGTTTCCCTATTCTACAACCCAGTTTGCAGCACCTGTATCCTAAAACGTAAGCGGAAAAACTCAGTATCTCCATGAACATATTGCTGCTGCTGAAGTTCTCATAGCAGTGCTGCCTCGGCTGTCTTCTGTAGTAGCACAGATCTTCGTACAGCAGTGGCCCCGAAAACAAGGCCACCAAACATGAACAACCTGGTCGAGCGGGAGGTGTCCCTGCCCAGGGCAGGGGGGTTGGAACTAAACGATCTTTAAGGCCCCTTCCAATCCGAACCATTCTATGATTCTATGAAAAATTACTTGCCTGTAGAAGATGTGCTCTCAGATGTTGATCTCTTTCTGGAAGGGCTGCAATTTGTGCTCTCTGACTGCCTCTGGGAAGGTTTGTCCTGTGTTGGTGAAGTGCCTGAAAAGCAGATCAGGGAAGAGAAAAGCACACAAAAAAATCATTTCAGTCTGGCAGTGCCAATGCAACACGCTGTAGATGCTAAATATTCAAACTAAGATTACCAGTTTTCAGCTTTAGGAACATTTGTTTGCTATGATGCACGTAGGTGGAGAAGGATGGAAATGGACCATCAAGAAAGGATTTCTCACAGGCTAAGGGCATAGGTGGGACAGTAAACAAGCCATGAGAAAAAGCCACTTAATACCATCATAGTATTAGCTTTTATGTAAAAAAAGAAAACAAATCCTCTATATTACTACTTTCAAATGAAACCCTAGCTTCACTCCTTGATTTTTACAGAACAGTTGAGTTTGGAAAGGACCTCTGCAGATTACCTCGACCAACCACTCTGCTCAAACCAGGGTCAACCAGAGCAGGTTGCTCAGGGCCACCACATTTGGCTGGGATTTCAACAACTTCAGTGATGAAGACTCCTCAGCCCATGGATCAACCACCTTACAGTAAGACACCTTTTTTCTTATGTACGAACCGAATTTCCTGTAATTCAGTGTGTGCCCATTGCCTCCTGTCCTGTCACTGGGCACCACTGAGAACAGCGCGGCTCCTTCTTTACTCCCCCCTATCAGGCACCTGTACACATGGGTACGATCTCCCTTGCATGTTCTCCTCTCCAGGCTGAACAATCCCAGCTCTCCCAGCCTCTCTCTGTGGCACAGACGCTCCAATCCCATAGTCATCTTAGTGGCTCCTCACCGGACTCACTGTAGTACGTCCATGTCTTTCTTGTACTGGGGAGCCCAGAACCAGGCACAGCACTCCAGATGTGGTCTCACCAGGGCTGAGTAGAGCCCAAGTAGAGGAAGAATCATCACCCCCAACCTGCTGGTGATGCTCTTCATAATGCAGCCCAAGATGCTGTTCCTCATAACAGTCTTTACAGCCCGTTCCACCAGCCAGTGAAGGCCCCTCTGAACAGCGGCACAATCACTGGTGCACCCACCACTCCTCCCAGCTGCAAACTCGCTGAGGGTGCGCTCTTTTCCATCATCCAGGTCATTAGCGAAGAGGTTAAGTAGTCCTGGACCCCGTATCGATCCCTGGGGTAGGCTCCGAGTGACCAGCGTCCAGTTGGGCTTCGTGTTGCTGATGACAACCCTCCCTGCCTGGCAGGTCAGCCGATTGTCCACCCACCCTGCTTCGTAAAAGCATTTCTCTTCTACTCCTCAGGCAGAACTGCTTCATGTAAGACACTATAAACTGCAGAAAACTGAAAAGCTAGAAAAAAAACCCTCTTAAGAAAAAGCACTTCTCTAGATTTGTCTCCTGCTATGTTAACTTTTCCTTTTTAAGATCCTGTCAGAAAAAAAATAAATAAATCTGCTTTCAGTCAGCCATGGCAACGACGTTAAAACCCCAGGGTGTAAACAAACGAGAGAGATTGTTATCTACACACAACAAGTATAATGCATTATTGGATTTTAGGCACCTGCAAAACATGTTTCACTGTATGTTCCGGATGCACAGGGCTTGCTATTACTTGCTAAATCATTAGATATTGGCTTATCACTGCAAGATGTCATCAGGCAGTGGCAATCACAATTACCATTACTTAAGTTAAAAACAATTTTTAAAAAGCTATAGAAATCTCACGACTATTGAAAGGTTAAGGGACAAAACTGGTTATCAGCATCTTTGCTGATAACATGAGGAAAGACCTATTTCTGGTTTCTTTCTTACATATACATCTTTTCTTACTGTAACTTGTTTTCTTTCCCTAAAACTTAAACTTTTAGAGAATCGCAATCACTCCGGAAAGCTAAGGTTGTAGGATTTGTTAAAATGTCATAGAAAAATCTGCATATTGCAATTATGAAAATGCTGAGATACTAAAAATTCAGATATTAGTATAAAAACCTAGGTATGCAAAAATGCGTATGCCAGCATGCAATGAGAATACGCACATCAGGAAAATCTGTAGAAGATAAAATCTAGAATACATACCTAAAAATAGACTTTAATTCTTTCCCTTTGAAATATTGTTTGTGATAAATTAGCTTAGAGCGGCATGTTCAGTTCTGATCTCTTTCCTTACCAACGGAGTCCAAAGAAACGAGGGAGCGGGTCATGAAGTCATGCCCTAAATCAAGGCCACAAATTAGCACCCACGCAAATGACCGTTGCTTCAACGCCTGAATAGAGATCCTGAGGTGTGAGACGATAGGAGAATCTTGGAACGCACCAAACTGATCTACCAGAAATCTTTAGGAAAATCTCCTTTGAGATCCTGTGTTGCCTCAAAGTTTAGATTTTTCTTTTTTAATCATGGGTGTTATTAGCTCATGGTGTAACATCTAAGAGGATGATCATCTTCGATTGATAGAGGAAAAAAAACATTACTTTTCCAAACATTCTAAGTTCTCAACCAGGCAGAGGAACAGTTTCTTTTGCATTCATTCTTCTCAACAAGGGCACCATCGTAAGGCTGCTGGACGTTGTCCCAAGTTGCAAATCATATTCCTGGTGAAGATTTTTCTGGTTTTCCTGCATGGCATCCTGCTGTAGAGCTGGTGCTGGTGGGCTCTTACAGGGGGCTCCTGTACTGCCGGCTCCTGCCACAAGCTGCAGCAGAGCCGCGCAGGGAGACCGCTGCCTATCAGAAAGAGCAGTCAACTAGGTTTTTTTGTGCCAGAAGGCGTTTTTCTACTAGGAAACTACTAAAATGCATTGATTTCATAAAGTGCAGATTAACACAAGTACCCAGGGACCTCAGAGAAAAAAAAAGAATTATACAGCAGGAATAAGCTCAGGAATGGGCTATGGGCAGGAATGGGCTGCAAGCTGTAACAGGAGGGGGAAAAAGAGAGTGAGGGGTTTGGAGGCCGAGCTGGCGGCAGCTGTGCCTGCTGGCAGGCCACGTTCACCTCCCGCAGATCCTCCTCCTTCCACGGACCGAGCGCTCCTTTCCCTCCCAGGCTCCAGCCCGTCCCTGGTGGCAGCCGACCGGAGGGTCCCGCCCGGAAGGGTCTCTGCGGCACCGGGACGGACCCGCACCGGCAAACCGGGCCGACATTGTCGGGCTCAGCCGCCGCCACCGCCGCCGCCGGGTGCCCGGGGCTCCACCGCGGCGCGGGGGTCCCGCGGCAGAGGCAGCGACGCGGCCGGCAGAGGGCGGCGCTGCCCGCCGGTACCGCGGGTCCGTACCGCCCCCGCCCGGTGCCCAGTACCGCCCCACGGCCGGTGCTCCGCCGCACGGTGCCGCCCGCCGCTCGGTTCGTGTCCAGAGGGCACCGAACACGGCTGCGGGCAGGGGTCCGGACCGGGGGACTCACCGTGCCGCACCGGAGAGCAAAGCCGGGCTCCCCGCCGTGACAGCGGGGGCGGGCGGGCGCAGCCGCGTTGGAAGCGGGGCTGCTATCGCGATACAGCACCGCGGCCGCGACAGCAGGTCGGCCCCGCCTGAACGCCCGGAAAGGCACAAGCGTCGCCCACAGGCCTACGCCAGCCTGCCCCGACCCCGGCCTTGGATTGCTGGAGGGAACGGAGGATGGATGGATCCCTGGGGGATGGATGGCTGCCCCATCCCTGGAGGGGTTCAGGGCCAGGTTGGACGGGGCTTGGAGCAACCTGGGCTGGTGGGAGGTGTCCCTGCCCAGGGCAGGGGGTGGCACGGGATGGGCTTTAAGGTCCCTCCCAACCCGAACCATTCTGGGATTCTCTGAAGGCAGTAAAGACTTCAACTGTGCTGATCCCCACTGAATGGCTGATTTTTTTTTCTTCCCTTTCCTTCCAGGAATTAATTGTGAGCAGCGCACCCAGAGCAGTTTATGATAAGCTATCGGCTGTCTGAAATAACTCCTGGTGTGAAGCTGCAGAAGTTTACTAAAGACCACTGCGACCTTCAGATGAACAGGGAACAGCACCCTACAAAAATCTAGAATACAAAACGTTAGAGCTTCACAACCTTCATCAGCATAACCCTGTGTAGGCGCTGTCTGTATTAACAACCAGCCTGCGGCATGTAAACTTCTATCTAAACTTCATTTTCTGGGAAATAGCAACCTTCACTAGAGTCCTCTTTGCCAAAACACGCACCTTTCTGACACAGCTTGGATACAGGCAATCTCTGAAAGTATCTAGTATCTAGATCTAGAAAGATCTGTCAGTTCAACAAGGCAAAGTTTACATGCAAAGTCTATAGGAAAAAAAAGTGTATTTTTCCATATGGGATCCTTTGAAACAAAATATCGTGAATACCCCCTACGGCTCATAGAGAACAACTTCAGAAGGCCCTCCCCCGTGCTTTAAGTGCTCGGATTCAGTGTTCTCTCCACCATGCACCTGAACTGCATCTGGTTTAACAAACAGACAATCTTTGATGCTGCACAGATTTTTTTTTTTTTTTTTTCTCCATCTGTGCAACTTTCTGAAGTGCACAAAACCATCTAAGTCTTTCATGGCAATAGTTGCAGAATCACAATTCAGCGCTACAGTTAAAACCAAAACACACCAAAACCCAACATGCAACTTGACCCTGATCTAAAAAAAAAACCAAAAAAAAAAAAAAAACCCAGCATTTTCACTTTAGTGGGGCTTTTTATCAGCCAGACTGTTAAGTTTGCTCATGTACTGCCTGCACATGACATGGGGCATTAGAAGCTCCTTGGGAATGAGACAGATACCGAGCTGAGCCAGTCTCCCAGTAAAACCAGCTGGTTTCCATGGTGGGAAATATTCAATGTGGACACACCATCTGAGGAACCAGTCAAACGTACTGTCAGAGAGAAAGTGATTCCAAGCCTTCACCAGCAAGTTTCAGCTTAAAACATCTCTGCTTTTTCCCTTAATTAGGTTGTTCATCATAAAAACCCAAGTCACATCATTCACTGTAATGGAAATCCTCAGGAAATTCCCAGAACTGCACGAGCTACCACAACCAATTCCTCACTCCTCAGAGCCAAATTTAACCCTTTTGGTGACCCAGCACTTTGAATTTTTCTTCCCATGGCTGCAGAAGAAGCAACCGCATGGCTTTACTGCTTTCCCCTGACCCCCCCCTCCCCGAGTAGTTGTAGTAATATGCAATAGAATGAAGTAATATGAGCTTGTAAAAGAATCCAGCCACTTCCAGCTGCCCTTAAAATAAAGCAGCAAAGCATAACACTCCCAAAACGTCAAAATAAAACAAAGGGAAAAAACCCCTTCCATACATCTGCAGTCAGAGCAGGGAGGTGGCAGGAGGCACCAGACAGGACAAGGGGAGGAGGAAGACGAGGAGGTACTACTCATTGCCAGGAGCTGGTTGTTTGCTTGACTTTTGCTCTCTGAAATATTAGTCACAAGTGGATTTGGACAAATGATTTAAATTTCAAGGGAGAGTGTAGGCAAGTACGGAGGGGAGGAAGAAGCAATGAGGCTTCCTTTACGCTGCAGAAGGAGCAAGTAAGAGCACAAGCCCCACTTCTGTCTTTTGCAGGTTATCTTTGTCATGTGCTGTCGCTAACGTATCCGTGGCAATTATGTCAGAAGTGGGTAAAATGTGAAAATTATTCCCACAAGCATCTGTAATAACAAAGCAGAGCATGAAGTGACACTTAAGTCAGCAGGGAAAGTCACGTATAATAGAGCTTCTTCAAGTCCTAGATTTCACATTAGATTATTTTTTTCTTAATATTACGCAAAGGGCAAAGTTCCCCATTTCAGAGTGGAGGTCTTTGCCTTAAACAGCGATCCTCTGACAGCGTCGTCGCAATTTTCCCTGTGTACAGTCTCAGCTAGCTCCGGGTCAGTTTTGCTGGAGGACAGGTAAGACGCATTTCCCAACCGTGAATAAAGCAGTTATTGCAAGTTTTGGACTTAGGCATTCCCAGCATCACTTAGCAACTGTTCTGAGGTCCCGCTGGAGGCCTCCAGTCAGGGATCAGAAGTTACAGGGTAGCAGAGATTACCACAAGAACTAAAATGGAGTTACAAAAGAAAAAGGAAACATTTTCTTAAACAGAAACGTTATTCGCAATAGTAGTACAATAGCTAGTCTGAACCACATCAACCGAACTTCAAACCAAACAGAAACCTGGCTTTTAAAGTATCAAAGATCATGAGAAATTTTAACTAGATTTCTCCAGAAAGGTAAAAGCATAAGGAAAATGAAAAGACCTTTTCATGAGGAAGCATCCTTAGCATAACTTTATACAACAAAGCAGCATATAGAGGTACTTGCACGATCCCGTAGCAGCCCTGGCGGAGACCCTGCGCTGACCCGTACAAACGCTGCCCAGAACAGAGCTTTAACAGAACAGGGACACCCCGGAGCACAGGCGAGAGCAGCACTGAAATTCAACGCTCCTGCAAAGCCAAAGCTACACCTGCCCTCCTTTTCTAGCGCACGTTTGGTACAAGGAAAACCAGCAAGACTCACAGGGAAGTAGGCACAATTCGAGCTGCCTTACCTGCCAGCGGCGGGAGCGCCTTCTCCACCACAGGCAAGGGTTCCTTTCGGAGAGGCCGAGTGAGCGAGGAGTCCTGGGCACTGAAGAGGCCGGGGCTGTCAGTTAATTTTTTACGTCCGTTGGTGCTGGTGGAGTTTGTGACTCTGCAGCTGCCTATTGCACTTGTGAAAAGATTTGTGTGTTCGTCGTTGCTGGCTGGCTCAGAGCTCGGAGTAAATCCCCCCAGGGACAGACCCGGGGAACTTTCTGAACAGTCTATCTGTAGTGGCGTCTGCAATCCCAGTGCTAACGAATTAGACTCCGAAGGCTCTCTCCTGACCCACTGCTCATCTCTGCTTAGCACACCCTTTGAAGGGGACAGGTGTGGACAAGACATGTGACATCTGTGTTTCTCTTTATGTTTGTACCTCTCCCCAACAGCCTCCTTCCCAAATCTGTAGCGCTTCAAGGACTCCAGAACTGTTCTAGAAGAGCTATTTGCTGTTATAGTGTCCATGGAAACCTGCGGTTGTTCAGAAGAACGATGTTCTCTGTGTTTATGGCGATGTCTATGCTTATGCTCGAGCATCCAGCCGTAAGCCATTTCAGGTGGAACACTGGGGTAGGTGCTCATTGACAAGAGAGGAGTCCTACTTGTGGTGAGGAAAGCCTCCTGGCGTAACAGTTTGTGCTTCTTCTTGTGATATTTGGTGGGATTGAGAAGCAAATGGCCTGTGTGCATGTAGGAAGGCGGTGGCAGGGGGGTAGTAAAAGAAGGAGAAGGTGGAGGAGGATAAAGAGTTGGCGGGTACCTTCCATAGTAACCTAAGCCTATGGGAGCAGCTGCAAGAGGAGAAGGAGAGTAAGGCATGCCATAAGAGGGGTAGAACCCGGTACTGGAGAGAGGAAAGCTGAGACTATGCATAAAAGGCATTTCTGCCATAGCCTCCCGCATTTTTGGCGGCCTGCCTCTCTTTTTCTTTAAATCGGGTTTTCTAATGTAGTGCAAAGGATCTAAAGGAAAAGTAGGATGGGTATAGAAACTATTGAAATTTATCCTAAAAATGGTAGGCAGCAAATCTCGGGGTATAAAATGGTGACTTCTGTGGGTTATTCTAATTTCACTTAATCGACTTATTAATTCTTCTAATTCGGCAAGGAAATCTGGGTCCTGCCTACCTCGAAGCTGAGGATACTTCTTTTTCCTTTTTCGCTTCTGTCTCTTCATTTTGTCGTAACTAATGTAATCATGACTGCGGCGCTTACATTTGTGTTTATGCTTTTCTTTTAGATTACTTAGAACAGTGGAAGTTTCGGGTGGAATAAGGGAAACGTGTTCAAACGAATGCCTTTTCTTCTTTTGCCCACAAAACTTCTCAGCTCGATCTGAAGTACTGTTATTATCTGTTCCTATCCCGCTGTCACTGGGGATTGTCTCGTCGCTGTGAGACTCGCTTACTGGGGAAGGAGTGGCTTCTTTCAGCGATGCCAGCTCGCTCAAGTGAGAAGGAGAGTTTGGCAACAACGTAGGTGGAGATAATCTCCTCCTTCCCTTAGCAGCTTTCTTCATCGCGAGGGTCTGCACAACGCTTCCTTGCCTGGAGTGGATGTGTAAATACGGCACTGAGCTGGGCTCAATAAACCCTGCGTCGCTGCTGACGGGGCTCTGTCCCCCACTCACTGCAGACGACTGGGAGCAAACCGGAGATGGAAGAATCTCAGAATTATTAGCTGTCGAAGGCAGCAAATGGGGAAGTACTTGTCCTAGTGACGTACCAGGAGCTTGCTGAGCAGACTTCTCGAGAACTGTCAAACTGGCAGAACTGCTCGTTAAAATACCACTCAGGACAGCTTTAGGTTTCCTTCCTCTCCTTTTTCCTATATAAATTGTTCCTTTCTTGCTGACATTTATTTGCTGGCCTAATTTTGAACCAAACGTGGCAGCAAGAGTTGACACTGTGTTGTGGAGTTTAGATTGCACTTTCCCTTTGTTATTTGGTTCCACCGTACTAGACAGAATCTGATTCAAAAGTTTCTTTCGCTTCAGAGTTTTCATTTTATTTATTTTTCGAATAATTGTTTTCATTAACTGTCCATTATTTCTCTTGGCAACTTTTCTGTCTGAGTCTACTTCCAAATCAGTCATGCTACAAACAGTAGGTTTTTGGGCTTCTTCTGGCCCTCGGAGCTGGTCCTTTCTCTCAAAAAAATCCCCGCTTCGATGTTGGTCGCTTTCAGACTCTATCTTGCTTGAGTTATCTGTTCCAACAAAAGGTGCCACAGAAAGAATAGGTGGCTTCATTTTAATTGAGGACCTGATCTGCCTCTTAGGTCTGCCTCTCTTTTTAGGAAAAGGTTGTCCTGATAAGCTCTGTTTTAGGGAGGGAATTTCTACTTCAGGCTGCAAAATTGGAGGTTCTTGCTCTTCTTTTGACTGCACTGAAAAGACTTTTGATGCTGGGATCTTTAGAGTTCTTTTGGGTGGACCTTCGAGCTCTGGCATCTCCTTGGATTTAGGTCTTCCTCTTTTGGGTTTATACATGTCAGGTAAGAAATCATCTGACATACACAAACTAGAGGGTTGTTTGTGAGCACTGTAGAACTTTGGAGTTTGCTTGTCAGTCTCACCTAACAGCCCCAGAGACTGTCCACTAGCTTCATTCAGTTTTGGCAACTGATGTTTGACAAATTCATGCTCCACAAACGAAGAGGATCCTATGTTTTTTAGGAATTTGGCCTGCTCCAAATTACTGCTTGACAGTGCACTGTATGAAATGTTTTTAAAAAGCTCTGACCTTTCTAGTTCTAGACCCTTTGGAGGTCTACATGTGTTTCTTGACACCACTTTAGTCCATCGCGGTTTCCTTCCTTTTCTTTTCTTTAAAGGTTTTGATTGCTGAGTAGCGCTCAGGTTTTTTGCTCCTTGGCAGGATTTATCTGATGCAGCTATTGCACCAATCTTTAGGAACTGCTTGCTACTAAACAAGCTTGTAAAACTAACTACTGAAGGGGTGACAGTAGCATGAATACTTGTTTCAGCTGCCAAAATGGGCTTTTTCCCTGTAGGACTAGTTCTTGAAGTTTCTACGTAAGTAGCTTTTGAATCATTTAAATCTTTATCAGCACCTTTAAAATCGGTGCTCAGAGCATGGTTCAACGTTCTGTTTATATTCAGAAGCGTACTGTCAGAAGAAAACTGTGTTTTGCCAATCATCTGATCTGAAATACCTTCTAAGAGATCTGATGTGGAACTTAAATGCAATGAGTTAGATGCTAATTGTGAAGATGTTGTTGAGAGGCTCCTGTTTAAGGTGGTAACAGACACTGTGGGTGAAGGTGATGGGAGATTTCCCTCTCCTACTGCACTAAATGGGGACTTTGCTGTCGAGACGTCTGAGGCACCTCCTGTTCTGAAGTCTGGTGAAGTGCAATATACGGGAGGCTGTTTTTCATGCTTAGATGTTTCATAAATCCCTTTTTCACCGGTTGAGTAAGCATCCTGTGGAACGCAGATTCCTTCATTAAACATCTCTTTGCCTACATCAGCAATTTCTTTCCGAATTGAAAATTTTTCCAAGATACTTTCTTTATTCTGTCTCATAATATGCTTCTCAAATGTTTTGCTAGTAGTATTTTCCTTCAGTAAATCTGTAGTCTCATGGCTTTCAAGGCTACTGAGGTTTGAATTGCAAGGAAGCTTAAAGGGCTCTGAGGCTGGCATAAGAGAGTCTGCTTTCAGAGTTCCAGAGTCCTTGTTAACCAAACCAACTGGACTGCCAATTCCTGGTGGCTTCTTTCCAGAGTCCTTGCTAACCAATCCCACTGGACTGCCGATTCCTGCCATCTTCCTCCCAGAGTCCTTGTTAACTGGTCCCATTGGGCTGCCAATCCCTGGTGTCTTCCTTCCAGAGTCTTTGTTAGTCAGAACTGTCGTATTGCCAGTCCCTGGCATCTTTCTCACGGAATCCTTGTTAACCAGTCCTGCAGGACTATTTATTCCCAACAACTTCTTCCCAGCATCCTTGTTCATCAGTCCTGCTGGAGCGCCAATCCCTACTGGCTTCTTGACGGACTCCTTACTAGTCAGTCCAGTTGGAGTGCTTATACCTGGAAGTTTCCTCCCAACATCTTTGCTGATTAATCCAACTGCAGAGCTGGCCACTGGCTGTTTCTTTCCAGAGTCACTGTTAACTAACCTAGTGGGAGTGCTCATCCCTGGCGGCCTCTTCCCAGAGTCCTTGTTAACCAATCCAATTAACGGGCCAATCCCTTGTGGCTTCTTCCCAGAGTCTTTGTTAACCAATATGGCTGCACTACCAATCCCTAATGGCTTCTTCCCTGAGTCCTTGTTAACCAATCCAACAGCAATACCAGAGCCTGGCAATTTCTTTACCAAATCTTTATTAACTAACCCACTTGCAGTTATGGTTCCTGGTAGCTTCTTCCCAGAGTCTTTAACCAAACCAGACGCAGCTCCATTTCCGGGCTTCTTCTGCTTTGTTTTGGAAGACTTTGAAGGAGGACAAGTTGCAATAAGTTGAGCCAATTTTTCTGTTACAGTTGTTGTTCCGTTAATTTGTGTTCTATCCTTTAAGTCAGAATTATGGCTACTGATAAGAGTCGTAGGAGATGACTTTATGCAATCTGTCATTTCAGAGTGCAATGGGGAAACTTTCTTAGATAAAGGATTTGTTTCTACTTGTATACCTTCTTCCACATGTAACTCAACCGTTGCAACTTCTCCAGCTTTCTTGTACGACTTTGAAGGGTCCTAGAAGTTAATAAAAAAATAAAATCTTTAGGAACAGAGCACAAAGACTCTGAGTAACACAGCACCTTTTTATGTTGAGATGATTAATACTTCTTGCTTTCAATAATAGGGTAACTATATAAACACATGCTTCATGATCCTATTAATTTTAAAGCAAATATATTTCAGTGGATACGTTAATGCTTTTCTGATGTTAAGGAAACCTAAACTCGCTCCCAGTCCTCAAATGTAAACCATTTAATCTGTCCCCCAATTATAAACATTCTCCAAAACCACTGTTGATGGTTATTAAAAAAAAAACACTAACAATAATGTGTTGGACTAACTATTCATAGCGTGATAGCACTCAAAGACCTCACATCTACGGCGAAGCAGATGGGCAATGCACTGCACTGTGTAAACCTGTCCACGCGCAGCTCTACCAGCGTTCTCAGCCTTCTTCCACGATACCCTCAACCACTGCAGTAACGGGTTCTTCTCACAGCTGACTGATGATAGTACTAAAATAGGGCAAATTATTCTGTTCTTTATATGGGGCAGGGGGGGAGACACACACACAACACACATCGAGTAAATTAAACTTGCAAAGTTATTTTCAGTTCTCACCTAACTAAATTCGAAATTTATTCTGTAAAGGTTAAAAAAAAATTGCAACACCCATTACCTCGATAAGTTCTATTGGGAACATCTCAATAAATTAATCTTTTATTTTAGAGGCCATTCTTTATGTACATTTACGTACAGTGCCCAACATATCTCTGAAATGCATGGGATACATTCACTCCAAGCAGGGGCTAAGAATGGAAGACTCTGATCCCTTATGAGATAATTAGACATACACACAATTTGAAAACCTTCTGGGATCTATCATCTCAAACATTAAATAAAGAGTGAAAGGCATCAATGTCACCCCTATTCCACTCTATTGAGATTGCCCCGCAGTGCTGCCTCCAGCTCCAGGGCCCCCAACAGCAGAAGGACATGGAGCTGTTGGAGCGGGGCCGGAGGAGGCCCCAGAGATGCTGGGACGGCTGGAGCCCCTCTGCTGTGGGGACAGGCTGAGAGAGCTGGGGGGGGTCAGCCTGGAGAAGAGAAGGCTCCGGGGAGACCTTCCAGCCCCTGCCAGTCCCTAAAGGGGCTCCGGGAAAGCTGGGGAGGGACTCTGGAGCAGGGAGGGGAGCCATGGGACGAGGGGGAAGGGTTTTACACTGAAAGAGGGAGATTCAGATGAGATGTGAGGCAGAAATTCTTGGCTGTGAGGGGGGTGAGCCCCTGGCCCAGGTTGCCCCGAGAAGCTGTGGCTGCCCCATCCCTGGAGGGGTTCAAGGCCAGGTTGGACGGGGCTTGGAGCAACCTGGGCTGGTGGGAGGTGTCCCTGCCCAGGGCAGGGGGGTGGAATGGGATGATATTTAAGGTCCTTTCCCACCCAAACCATTCTATGATTACAATATGATATATATGATACGGTATGATATGATATGCTATTATATTCATCCCTCTGCAATACTAATCAATAAGACAATTGCATGGTACCTACTGTACTTGTTTACAGTGAGCATTAGATTCACCATGTTTTACAAAACTATAACTACAGTTGGCCAATATCTAATTATGCTGAAACAAAGATGTAGCCTGGATTCCTTTGAAATGATCTGATAAACAGCAAATTTTGGTGCTGATCATGAACAAAGTATTTAAACCGAAGACTGCAAGCTGGATTCAGCCTGACAGTTTCCTAGAGATGGGAAGTAGTTGCTTGGGTCATGCGCTGCCTGAGCTGTCAGAGCCTCTGCAGCGCATAAACAGGCACAACACATCCTGAGCTGCTGCCTTTCCGCAGCAGTGGAGCAAGAGCTGTGTTTCTTTCTGCCTGCATACAGGCCTGGCACTTATGTGGAAACCACACCGAGTCAGCACAACAGGACTCCAAAGCTCAAAGCTGGAATCCAACCACTTTCGTCGATGCTCTTGGACATTCCTGGGGCAGACTGTGAGTGCTAGAGATATCAACTACATAGTATTAAAATAGTCTTTCTGATCAACCCAAATGACATCCTTCTTAGAGTTACATCCTCTTTTCTACGGTCTTAAATTTTGAAAAGAACTTCGGAACAAAATTTTAATCTTCTTTGGTCAGCGGACTTAGATGCATTTGAAAAATTCACCTTGGGAATATTGACTTGGGAATTCAACTGTATTCGTTCCTGTATGTGCTGAGCCACCTGTGCATACATGCTCTTCCTTCTTTCTTCTATTTCTCCTGTATAGTTCACTACCCTACTAGATAGTTTGTTATATTCTCACACTCTACCATTTCTGGGTATCGAATGCCTCTTGTCAGGCTCCACGTTTTCCTGCCCACCTCCGTTTCCAAAGAGTTTGGAAGTTTTGTTAGATATTTAAATAAATAAATACATACATACATAAATAAGAAAACCCTTCCACATACCAGCTTTGATCTAAGTAAGATGCCAGGATTTTGAAAACATTACTTTAGCATCAAACAAGGATTCTTTGAAAGCTGAAGGCATTTGCCCTGGAAAGTTTCTTTCTCATCTAGGGTAAGTGAATTTTCCAAGCACACTGAAAATGATTTCAAAGAACACGAAAAACAAAACAAGAAACGTCTATTGAGATGACAGATACAAAGTCCAAATTAAGTTTGTAATTTTTTCAGCATTTTTAAAGCCAAAATGTTTATACAGGAAATTATTTTCCTTTTTTTTTTTTTCCATAAAGCCACTGAAGAATCAGTGTGATTAACAGAAGTATTTCGGGGGGGGGAAGGTTGGGGGGAATAGCGGTGCAGGTTTTTTTAAGGAAAAAAAGAGACACCTTGATCGAAATATCTAACCTTCTTCAGAGAAGGTTGCACTAATCTGGATGCTGCAGTAGCTGCAAAAACGTTAAAAAAAATCCCAACATAGATCATAGAGTCAGAGTTCCCTCTTGCAATTATTTATTATTAAAAATTTCAATTATCTGTTAAAGTGAACGGGAGGTATTGCATACCTCCCATTGCATAAGAAGCACCATATGGGAAGGATAAGACTACTGCAAACAGATGATAAAAATTAAACTTAAGTAATGCACAACCAGAAACTGCAGGAATAACAAGGACATTTTCCATATGGAAGGCAACAATGGAACAAAAGAATATGAATACACTGGTCATATACTGAGGAAATCAAGTAAATCTCTCAGCTTAAGCCAGGAGCAGTACAACTCTACCAGCACCAGCCATAGCAAAAGTGGTGGTATGCACCAACTAGAAGTATTTTTAAGAAAGTTATCTAAAACCAAGTGAAAACAGATCACCCCGTATGTCTCAGACTAGCCTTCATCACTGCCTGTTTCTTTACTAGGTCCACTCTAAACCCCTTGATGTGCCAGAAGCTGAATTTCCCTCGCTGCTCTGCTCACTGCCCTCCCAGCCCAAACGCGTCTCCAGAAAATAAACAAGATTTCACAAGAACAGTGATACGTCCCTGATCAAAGTTCTCCTTTTGCGGGAGGGTGGCCACGAGCATCGGTTGGGGTCGGATGTCTCCCAACCTGCTGCCATCGTCGAACAAAACCCACCAGTCATATCAGTTACTGGTTTTAAAGCTGTGGTGTAGAAGAGCCCGTGCTCTATGGAGAAAAAGCTGGCACTTAGCCCAGCTTTTCTGTGGCAGCTGCAATCTTATGTAAATTATGCTGGAGCGTCACATTTCAGGAACTTCCCCCCAACTTAGCCACCCTCGTACTCACAAAACATCCAGCTGGGAGGCGGGGAGCGGCCATGCTATGTCCTACTGCGCTGGAGACAAAAAAGGTGCCAGGCTTTCCTGAAATAACTTCTACTGCACAAACAAGCCCTCCGTCAGACGGGAAGGAGAGATGTGAAGCCCGGCACACGTTACAGAGCAATTTCAAGGAGTGCAGCGCTTCAAAGCTTCAGCGACTGCCACGGCCACATTCCCACGCAGCTCTGCAAATGTGGATCAGGCCTCTCGTTTTCCTTCTGCTCCCGGTGCTGGAGCTGCCTCACATGCAGCGCATCCAGCCATTCAGTGTCCTCCTACGGTCCCGGGGAGCAGAGCACCCTACTGCACCGTTCCACTTGAACAAACACACAGCTACACATCCGAGAAAGCCTGAAGTCAGATCTTCGTGCAGACAGTTTTGTGAGCACTACTAACAAACCACTCACAGGAAATAAAAATAACCCCCCTGAGATCTCCTAGGTGTTTCATCCACCAAACTCACCTAATACAACTGCAAACAAGCACATGCTTCAGGCTGCTTCTTCTAGACCTATTCTACGTTACTCTGGCTTTCAGATGGCACGTTTCATCTAGGCACACAGCTGTTAAAAAGGTCTAGTTTACATTACATTAAAAAACCATATTGTGCTTTAAAACTAAACCATTTATTCCTGTGCAATCTTTAGCTGTAACTGTCTGGCGTAAAACTCTATCCAACAAAAGAATCACCCAAAGCAATTACATAAAACATGTAAGATTTCATAAAATTGTCATTATTATTAATTTTACGCTGAGCTGAATTTAAAATTTTAAATCGCCTACATGGACATCCCATTAATTTGAGGAATAAAAATTCCAAGTTATTTTGATATAAACTATTAACAGGCTATAATCAATCATTCCAGAATCACCACGGGCACCAACAGTAAAAAATTGGCTTTACTTCTAAAAAAGGCATTCGTTGTTACGCTACAGCATGGTCTCAGGGTTTATTATTACTAGATTATTACTTAGTGCTGTTATTATTGGTACTTATTTGCAAAAAGCTGAAGAGTAGATAGTCTCTCACAGGAACAGGGATATCTCCTATCAAGTCTGGTGTAAAATTCACTTCTCACACTGGAACCAAATTAGCAAACGCAAGATAGTCTCAGGTTCCAAAAGCTGAAATAGTTGGAAGAAAACAGCTTGTTAATGAAAATTTTGTGTGTTAATTCTCTCGAGAACTACCAGCAAGTGATAAGGATTTTTTATATGTACGTATACACGGACATAGAGAGAGATTTACGCGTTGTCACTTTAGCTGGTGTACTTCTGGCCAACGCACAGGCTATAATTCAAATTCTGAAGAATCACAGAAATTTTTTTTGTAGTTCTGCCATCAATATATTCCGCGCAAGTTCCCCAAATAATAAGTGAAAGTATGTTTGCTGTTTACTTTTCACCAACACTTTTTAGTCTTTTCTAAACACAAGTTTTACCTAACTACCACGAAAAAAAGACTTTGTAATAACTAGTCCAAGACAAAAATTTATGTCCCAGATCCTGCAGAAAATATTCTTGAGCTACTCAAAAAGAAAAGAAAAGAAAAAATTCTTTAGCTTTGTTACTTTTTTGCTTGAAAATGTTCAGTTAGTGGCTGTGATTTCATCAGCAAACTTTCTTGTCGAGCTTCTCCACATAACCAAGGGCAATAGAAAGAACTCCAGAATCCTGCACTCAGCACTTTCACAAAGAAAGAAGGGGATGGAGCACAAGGGCATGTTCCAACTTGCTTTGCTGTTTTACTATGACTATTTTCGAATTACAGCAGGCTCTTACTATCACTTCTTGCCTTCCTATTTTCTACAACTTTAGTAATGTAACTTTGCTATGTCATTGGCTACATTTACCTTGCAAGCACAGGTAAACCATTCACTCGTACACCGCTTGGGCTAAAACTAACAGAAGCAAAATTTAGATTTATATCTAAGGCCCAGCAAAGGTCAGCAAAGGTCACTAGCCACATAATCTGACTGTCACAGGACACACTTCTGAAAGAAAGAAATCCCAAGTTTCACATTCAGTGTCAAAAAGCAAATTTAGTACTTTCTTGCTATTACAGTAACTTCTAATTTTGTTTCTCTTAACACCTGGGAATCTCAGCCATTTCTAGGTCTCTCTTCTTTTCTATGATTTGCTCTTCAGAAGACTATTAACTTTTTTGCCTACACATTTCTGGAGGACAAATTGTAAACATACAAGTTACCCATCTCACCTACCCTTCATCTTTCAGACTGGAGATAAACCCTCTATTAATGTACTGAAGACGCTCCCCAAGTTTTAAGAGTCCTTTAAGCACTGAGCTTGAGAAAGAAGCACGACTGTCATAGATGGGAGTGCAAAGTATTTTCCTACAATTTTAATTTTTAAACTGACACTCCCAGGAGAAGAGTTCCACTACTCATCTTTTTGTCTTAGTGCTTAACTGACTATAGTGCAAGTGCTAAATTTTCATTCAAATTCTTTGTTCCTCCTCTAAAAGTACAGAGAGTTCAGTGTCACAGCTCAAAGTACAGCCACATCTTGCTCTGAATCGGTCATATATTTGCTTTATTTCCTCTCCTCTCCATCAAAAGGAAAGATTAAGGGATCACTTTCATTTTCGGGAGTGTAATTTGCAGTGCTAAAACTTGCTTTATTTCATTGCAGTGAGAAAAAGGAATCCCTCAGTTATTATAGTCAAAACACGCAATGGTTTTAAACCATGTTTGCCATTTGTTTCTAGGAAGATATTTTTTAATCACCCTTGCTAGAAATCAGTAGGATGCTGTAAAGCGTCATTTCTAACAATCCAAAGTGCCAGAACGGCAGCAGGGAACATACAGAGTTAAACAACTTGAAAACCATTTCAGTACAATTTGAGAGCAAGAGCAGAGTATCTAAAGTGAATTAGCATTAGTCAGGGATTTGAAACTATTTTAAGTAATGCAAATTTAATGCAACAGATCTGCTCTTCTCAACACTAAGCATTTAGGTTGTTCACCAGATAAGGAGCAGGAGTAACTCCACTTAGAGCAGCTCGAATTAAAAAGCAGTATGGTATCAACGGTATCATATACAGTATCAATAATATTTAATAATATCAGTAATATTTGTTTCCCAACTTTCTACTTTACATTTGAAATATGATGGATCTCTTGAAGAAAAACTCAGCATATGAACAAAGATGTCAAGGATGAACAATCCATGCTGTCATCATCCAAGTTTAAATATTAATTATTCTCTCTGGTAAAAATACCCAGGGCATGATCTCTTGATGCAATGGGAAAGTTTCCATACGTAACAGGTCTCTTTGCTAGTAAGAAATTTTCAGTTGCAAATACCAGCTCAATTCGGACATCAAATCAATGACTGGATATTCCTGACTGCCCCAATACTCAACTCACTGCTACAAAGTCTTGTTAAAAAACATTAAAAAAAAAAAAGAAAAAGTCATCAGTATAATGACAAATTGTGATCGACTCTTCCCATTTTTTTCAAGATGAAGCTAGAGAAATTATTAGAAATAGTAAGCTTGTCCTGAAATGGAAGAATGTAAAATAAAGACTACAGCCAAAGTTTTAAATTACATAATGTTCCACTTGAGAATTTCTTGTTTGATAGGCTGACTAAAAACACCTTTCTGTTCGTAATGGAGAAAAAACCCAACGCAGTTGCATGGCAGAGTCTGGAAAAAGTAATTTTAGCCATTACGCGTAATATATAGCACATTTTTTCTTTCAGGGAGTAATTTATTATTTCTCTTTGAAGATCCTCTTCCTCAACAAAAACTGAAGTCTGGGTACACCAGGGGAAAGACAAAGGTTTGGGTATGTCAGACAGCCATCGGCTCAGGACAAGAGCATTTTCCTTCCCTTTGGGTAGGCTCTACCGTATAAGATAAGCCAGGACAGATTTATGCAGGTGGCCTTATGAATAGAAGACAGGCTAGAGAAATGAAAAACCTTCAGCCTTGGGAACCTCTGAAGCAGGAGCCCTGTGAACAGACAGCCCACAGGGAAGGAAGGGCTCTGACTTCCAGGGCCTCACTGTATTCCCCTGCCGAATCGTCTGGCGGGACAAAGCTGAGGAAGACTATGTAAGGAACATGCAAGGGAACTGGGAGAGATAAATATGCACTCACAGAGAAACCCAGAAAGGTGCAAGAAAAATGGGAGTGTAGGGAAAAACTTCAGCTTTAAATCAGCAGGCATGTACTGAAAGGGGACAGAGTGTGAAGGGCGTATTCTAACATTTTATTTGTTAGCAAAGTTTCTATGTATATTGGAAAAAAGAGCATGCTGTAACAAAACACTTCTAAAATTTAGCATCTATGCAACTACATTTATAATTCTTGCCATCTATCCTATTTTCCCTATCTGTTATTGCTGCTCTTGCTTGTTACATCATGCATATCATAAAAACAAGACATCCTCAAGGCAGGGCTATCTCCTTACATTTGGAAAATACCTGGCACATCTCTCAATCCACTGCATTTATATGCAGTTTATCATCAGGCTCTTTTCTAACACATCTGGAAAAGTATTTTTTACTTTTCAGACACTGCTTGGTACCTTCCTCACAGAGTGTCGGTTAAGACACAAAGCAAAAACAATGGTTCTAACAGTTAAGAAAAAAATATAAATCCAAATACTAGCGACAAGCACAGCAAATACACAAGCCCACTTAAACAGTGACAAGATCCCCCTTTTTCTTCTATACAAGAGACTAAAACCAACACTACTACTACTCAGAATTATACCTATGATGTTCACTTCAAGTTAACACGGCAATTATCTTTCACTACTGTTAAAAAAACATTGCCAAGCTGTGAAAGAGCAAAAGCATTTTGTCCTGTTGATGGAAATGAAATCAAACTATTTCTAACTTCAGAATCTCCAATATCAGAGGTTACATGGAAAAAACGGTTAGCAGAACGTGATCACGCAGAGATGCCGGAAACGTTTAAATACAGTTTAGATTTACTCTGACTTGTAAAGCAGTACATGAACACGTCACTCACTTGTTTTGAAGGACAGTGCTCGTTCTTCTCATCTGTCATCTTCCCACTCTTCGGTGCCCTTCTTGGTTGCTTGATGCTGGTTTTTATAGCAGGCCGGCACACATAATTTTCAAGGTTCTTGGGAGGCTTTTTCGTTCGCTTTGCTTGAAGACCAATCTTCAGTTTCAAGTTTCCCTCTGAAAAGTTTGTTTCTTTCACTGAAAACTGTTGCTGTGCATCAGTCAGAGTCTCATTCTTCCCATTCTCCGTACTGTTCCCCTCCCGATTCTTCTTCTTACTGTCGTCTTCTTCCTTGGTGGAACTTTCTAGCTCTACTTCTCCTTTTCCTACCAACGTGCCAATATTTACTGCAGAGGGGCTTTTCCCAGAAAACCCTTCAGAATCAGAACCCAGGCCTAACATAGCAGTATTCCGAGGGTCCATCACAGGCGGAATATAAGCCTTCGGGTAATTTTAGGGAAGATTTACAGAGATATGTTCCACAGAAGATCTGTTCTACTACTGGCAGCCAGCATCTTTTACTCTGTAGAAGGAAGACAGACAGAAGTAAACTTTGAGGAAATTAAGTTAATATTAAAAACAATCAGAAAGCAGAAAATCGTATTTCAGACAAGCACAGTTGCGTTGCTGATGTTTCAAAACACCAACCCTTCCTGTAACCTACTACAAAAATACAATTTATCTGTAAAATCACTTTTATATGATAGGTGTAAATCAAAAGCACATGGATATTATAATATAATTCATCCACAGGACACTTCAAGTGATAGTTAAGGCTTTTAATATTGATCATCATTTTTTTTTATTTTTCTATTTGAAACAAGAACCCATCTACTGCTGGTACTGACACTTTTAGGCCGGACCTTCTGAAACAGTTGCATCTAAGGAATGATGTAGCTAGTGAAACCTATGAGAAAGCATCCAAAATCCAAAGACAAGCCGGTTTTAATCATCTGAGACACTAGGAAAGTTGAGCTTAACTCAAGTATGCATTGGCTTATAAACATGCCACAAAATCTGCTTATTAGTTACGGACTTCCCACAATTCAGGAAGAAGGGTGAGAGAACAGAAAAAACACCCCACCAAATACATCCCCACACTAGTTTGTACTTCCTGGAGCACAGGAGCAGAAAAATCCATACTCGTGTCATCAGAGACACTGTTATGTATATATATTTAACCTATTTATCATAAGATATTAGAGGGAACTTTTTTTATCATAACTAAAGCAAAAGTTGATTTGAATCCACTTGCTAATGCAAGGGGGTCAGATCCCTGGCTGGAGGCCGACTTGCGCAGCGTGCTCGCACACTGACCACCACAGAGACGGATGCTGCTCTTGCCCCCGCTGCCAAAGAACAAACAAAATCTGTGTAGCCTGGTATAGTTTTATCTGCACAAACAAAAATCAGCACAGCAAGAATCTGCAGAAGATACAAATATGCTGTATTGATCATTGATTGATCCCTGGAGGTCTTCAAGGCCAGGCTGGACAGGGCTTGGAGCAACCTGGGCTGGTGGGAGGTGTCCCTGCCCAGGGCAGGGGGTTGGAACTGGATGGGCTTTGAGGTCCCTTCCAACCCAAACCATTCTGTGACTCTATGATAACTACCAAAGAGGACAAATCACAGCTACCAAGGGGAAGCTAAACACATGCATTTCAGTATGGTCAGATACTCAGAGTACGATGGGAGAGAAAGGACACAAGCAATGTCTGCAGAAGCGGGGACCTGAAAATCAGCAACTCTCCAAAGGGCTCTGCGCACAGGACGAACAGGACCTCCTGGTGAAATGGGACAGCCGCAAGGACACACACAATCCTCGGAGGGCACTGGAACAGTATCAGGTCGTTTTGAGGCTGCTATGGCAGCCCATTGCCAGATGCCCATCCACCCCATGAATACGCATACCGAGCCACGCCAGATCAAATCCTGTTAGCCTTAACTGCAGCTTGGGAGAGAAGTTCTCCTTTCTCAAGTTCCTGGAGCCAAACCAGAAGAATCCAGGTGGACATGTTTCTTTTAGGGGCACTCTAAGCAGAAGGTCTTTAAGTATCTTCATCGTTTAAATACCTTAAACATTATTGAAAATGAATTATGTCACAGAGAGTTCTGAAAAAATACCAGTGTACTAAAAAGAGCATCACAGGAACTTCACCAGAATGTTTTTCTGTTCTTATCTTCTATACAATTATTAAGGTTGAATTGTAAGGAATGCTATGAAAAGATTTCAATTGTTTCAATGAACTTCAAAATGAGTTTCAATGGTTTCAAAAAGGTTTCAATGAGCTCAGCAATTATTTATGACATTTGGCCTCCTGGCAGGTCAGCACATGCACACTCGAGCTCATCAGCACATGGCAGGTTCCAAAACCATATGTCTCTTGTCCAGTGAATAATTCGAAACCCAGCAGTGAGGAGGTGGTATTCTGCGGTGGCCCAGTAAACACGAGCACTGCATAAAAAGGGGGAGGGATAAGGAATGTGAAAGGCGACACTGGGAGAGGACTAAGGCAACTGCAGTGGACACAGGTTGGAAGACAGATGCCAGGATTAGCGGGGACAGAAGAAATGCTGCTGAGAACAAAAAATGCCAACCGTTAGGAAGCCAGACTTCGTTGGCTGCGTTCTCAGAGAAAACAAACTTATTTTCACATGTCCTGTGAAATTATTAAAATTTCATTATTAAAAAGGATTTCTATCTGGAGCTATAACTTTTAAACTAAGAACATCCTGAAAAATCACACCCACTATTATTACTCATAAAACCAGAGGCAATTAGATAAAATCTCCATTTTACAACTAGAAAAAGTGGGTAGAGCAGTGTGACACAGGGGCTGGAAAGCAAGTCAGTGACAGCTCCTAGTTCAAGGCCCAATCTTCGGTCCATTAGGCTACATCATGTCACCAAAAAAGGGCTTTTCCATACATGCCGATGCACAAAGGAAGACTGGCCAGAAGTAAAATAATTTTAAGCTAATGCATGAATTTTTATTATTGAAGTTCAAGAAAAGGAGAGAATCCTACAGGCCACCATGCAACTCTCAAATCTATGTTCTCACCAATTTCTCCTTCTCTAGTGACTATGGTCCAGAACAGCTGCAACAGTCATTCGCTTCAGTCATCTTCTTACAAATAAGATTAATTAATAAGCTTAAAATCTGAAACCAAATTAAATTGAAACAGCACCATCTATACTGCTGTACTTGGCTCTATATTTACTTAACAGAAGACTTTAAGTAAGTAATTACACTCATATACTGACCTTAGAAACTGCAAGACCAAGACAAAGCACATATTGAGAATTAAAGAACTGCGTTAAAATCTTATTCTGTGATAACACAGAATCAGTAACTATCGTAGAAACAAAGTCACAGAATTGATGGGTCTCATAAACAGATAGCAGGTCATTTTATTTATCCATTACACAGACAACAAAAATGCTAATCCTGGACTTAATCATCATTTTGCCTCGATCACTGTAATCTTCTCTCCGTCTCTCCAATTACCCCACTCTAATTCACAGAAAATGTGTCTGCCAATTTGATCATTTTCATAACCATGAACTGATTAGATCTCATATCCCCGAATCCCAAGAATGCTTCTTCTTCCCTACCTCATCAAGTTCAAGCTTCCTGTCACTGCCTTCAAGGTGTGCCCAACTGTTCCTTGGTTCTTCACTTGTTCCCGTTCGTTAGCATGTTCTGTTTTGCCAGTGACAACCATTACATCTGTTCTCTTCTATTTTTTTTTCCCTTTTACTTAAGTAACACCATTGCTTTCTCTCTGCTACTCTTCACACTTTGTATGTCCCGCTTGCACCAGGATCTTTACCATTCTTCTTGCAGGTTGCGCCTTAAAATCTCCTTGTGGATGTCAATGCAAATGAGCAGCTGAATGACAACCACCATAGTTCAGAGGCAGCTCTAAAAGCTTGCATGAATTTACCCTGATTTGGTACTCTCAAGACCCAGAACTATCATATTTACCCATGTGATATAAGGTACATATCTGTGTCTTTGCTTGCCACATTTGTTCCATTAATTTGCAAGTCATATTTTTAATGATACTTTAGGCTTCTCCCAGTCAGAAAAATGGGCTATGGACTTGCAAAGTACCTGCTTTGATGTTACCGACCCCTGCAAGAGATCCTGGCATGCTTTCACTACAAAGACCTTTATAAGAAAAGCACTATATCCACCTGGTGCACCCAACAAGATTCATGTGAAATTAAAGCAGTGGAGCCTGATTGCCCATCCCACAGTTAAGTATTTTCTAAGCTTGCACACTGTCATTTAACCACACTGCTTCAGAACTTCTAAGACTAGAAAGCACCACTCTAATCAAGCAGCGTGGCATTCTACATCAGGCCAAGAACTCCACTCGGCAAGTCCTGTCCCACTGCTCACATTTTGCAGACTCACAGCAGGTCTTTCCAAAGTAACATCAACATTTTTTACTTAAGGAGTTTTTTTGGATGAAAGAAATTGCCATTTCCCTGGGAACTCTATTCCAAGACCTAATTCACGTTTTGCAACAACTTTCATCCATGGGATCTTAGACTAACATAGTTTTGCTACATTAAGAATCATCTAGTATCAAATCTCTACACAGCCTTACAAATTATGATCAAGACACGTCCTAACCATCTCCCTGAGAAGCAAAACACATCAAACTTCCAGTCCCTCATCCAGTAGACTCTGTAGATCTCAAATCCCTCCTGTAATCGTTCCTCCCCAAAAAGATTAACTGGGAAGCATTTCAACATCCGTTTTGACACGTGCTACCTAGAAATAAATGGTGTTCATTAATGATTTTTCTAATGCCATATACAGTTTTAATACCTATTATTCATTCTTATTCCCCTGTTGACACATCCAAAGCCCTTTTTGCCCATCATCTGTTAAGATTTCTATTCTTTTGATCCCCTGCTTTTCCTGAAAAAAAATACCAAGGGTTTACTTCTACTGCCAGCTCATACATATGTTTCCTCCTCTGCCCTCTCAGCAATATTAAATGAGATTTTTCTTTTCCCTCTGTCCAATTTACTACATCATCTTTACTTCTGCAACTTGTTTTGTTGACAAAAACATTGTGATTTTGTATTTGGAAGGTGAGTATTTGCCTTTTGGTTCTTTCCATTGCTTCAGCTCCAGGGAACAGTAAAAAAATTCAGACGAGTGTCTGAAATCCCAGGGTATTACTAGTAACTCTGTGGCCTCCCACAATCCTCTCTCAATATTCTTGTCTTCTTTCTTCTGTTATGGAAGACAGATACCACACTCAGAAGTTCTTTCTCAAAAAGAAAGTAAAATGTGTCATAAAACCCCCACTATATTTCTCCACATCACATATCCTAAGCAGCAACGTGGACCACAGGAGGTCACCAAAATAGAAGTTCAAGGACCTTGGATTACCTATGTGAATATTTTTTAAATGTCTAATGCCTTCCAATGGATTTTTCTGAACAAAAAAACCCTCTTTTATACCCACCTAGTAAAAGATAACATAAGGGGGACATAGGAAACCAGTATCTCACCTTTAACTCCTGATATAACATGCAAACAATGCCTTTGCCTATGCCAAAAATACCCCAGTGCTAGGATGGCCATACACACCATGTGAGCCATGCTGCACGACAGGTAATGCTGTCATACAGAAAATTCGGAAGAAATACAGATTTTGCTTTCACAAAATAATCACGTTAGGTCTGCATATCAGATTATTTTTTTTCTTTTGGAAAGCTGTGAGATGAAACACATGACCTCACTGAAATGGAAGAAATGTGTCCACAATGGCAAAAGTCAACCTCTTGCTAATTAATTTTCTTTAAAAAAAAGTCAACAATCCATTTGACAAGAATACCTGTTAAAAATAACTGTAATTCAGTAACCATGTGTGCTATTTCCATTTTTCTCTTGTGACAACAGCACTGTAATTTACATCAATAAGCCTGTCTCTTGCTCCAAGTATTTAAACCGGTTTTTTGTATCCTCAAGGACAGTTTAAGCTTCTGAAAACAACTGAAAACAAGCATCTTCGTTTTGTAAATTATGACTCAAATTATTTCACTGTTTACTATCGCTCAAACATTCAGTGCTTTTTAGATGACTGATGACTGCCTGTAGCAATCAACTGCAACTGAAGTCGAAAAAGAAGTTGCGATAATTTTGTCTTTAAAACCAAGATGTACTTAGACCCCCTCAAAATAAAAAAAAAAAATCTGTCTTACACTCTTATACAGTTTAGAAATGCTGCTGAAGCTTTAATTTTTGAGTAAGGATGCTTCTTAAGAACTCAAGTAAGCAGACAGATGATGATTTTAGAGCCCATCTCTACCCATATGTTCAACCAGCTGCTACAACCTCCCCACTCACGCAGAGGCAGAAGCAGCAGGGATGGTCCCAAGGTCCTCAAGGATGACCACACGAAACACATATCTTTCAGGATTCACACCAAAACCCCCCATGTTCTTGGAAAACACTGCTTTTGCAGGTGCAATCTTCATTAATGCAAGGAAGACAATCACAATAAACAACAAAAGATGCAAAAAAGATACACACTGTTGCTGAAAATGAAAACTAAGTAGATTTAAATGCATGAATGTAAAGTTGCAGATTTCTACTAACATCCATCCTGCAGTTCCCGCTCCCCAAATCTCTCCTAACAAGACTGGAAAGCCAGCTTCAGAACCCACTACCTCCAGTTTCCCTTTCTGGCTCCTGACAACACACAACTACCACGAGAGCAAATGCGTGTCCTGAGGCCATCTGATGGAAACCCGCATTCCAAGCGGCTCCTAGTTCTCTGCTAGGTAATTAACAGGGTGAAGGAACCACAAACCAAAGGTGCAAAGCAGCAGTTAGAAAGCCAGGAGACTATCTAACAGAAAGAAAAGGACAGCAACTCATTTTGGCTTCTGATCTGAAAGATAGGTAAGGCTAAAATACATTAGGCTCAACCATCTAATCCCAAATTATCGGTCAGTAAAACTACAATAAGACTGAAAATCCAATGAAAGTAAAATATCAGAAGCATGCTTTTTGGGGGGTGGAGTGCAAGCAGGGAAGTCCACCAGCCACTGACCCAGTAAACCAGCCAATATCCCAACGAGCCAAAAAAAATGTGAATCCGCCAAAGCACACTTGGCTCCCCCTGCCCCACTCCGGGCAGGGCCACGCTCTTCCCACCGCCTCTGCCCTGCAGGAAAATTGAAGTTTCGGGGGCGCGGAGACTTGCCCGCAGACGTGATCACCGGGAAACCCCCCGTCCCGGCCCCGGGCCGGCGCGGGGCTCCCCCGGGGCCGGGGCTGTCAGGCGACATCCCGCCCCCTGCTCCGCGGCCCGGCGCCGGACCACGGCTATCCGCCCCCCCCGTCCCCGCGGGGCCCCGGGCGTCCCGTCGCCCGCCGGGGCACAGCTCCCGTCACCGGGACCCCCCGCGCCGCCCCGGGCCCCGCCGGCGGGGCTCCCCCGCCTTCCTGCGCGGCGCGGGCCCGGCTGTCAGGGATCCCCCGCCCCCTCCCGGCGCGGGCCCGGCTGTCAGGGATCCCCCGCCCCGCTTCACGCCAAGGCCTCGCTGGGGTCTCCCGCTCCTCTCCGCTCCACTCCGGGCGCGGGCCCTACCGGGCCCCCCCCGCGCACGCCCGCCGCCGGGGATCCCCCGCCGCCGCCCCGGCAAGCCCCGCCGCCGGGGATGCCCCGCGCCCGCCAACGGGCCCCAGGGCGGCGCGGCGGTCCGCGACGCGGCGGGGATGCGGGGCAGCGTGCGCCTCGGCGCCGGTGCGGGGCGGGGCGGCCCCCACGGCGGCTCCCCGGCCGGCCTCCCCTCCCCCCGGGCTCCGGGCCTCAGGCGGTCCCAGTCCCCGCCCGCCGCCCGCTCGCTCGCTCCGTACCGTGTCAGCGACAACAGGGCCGGGGCCGAGGACGGGCTCCTCCGCGCCGCATCTTCCCAGCCGCCGGCGCGGACGGGGCCAGGGCGGGACCGGGACCGACCGGCCGCCGCTTCAGCCCTGCTCGGAGCCGAGGCAGCGAAACCAAAATGGCGGCGGCTCCTGCTCCACCGCGAGCGAGCGCCCGGCGCCCCGCCTGCCCCGCGCCCGGCCACGCCCCCGCGCGGCCACACCCCTCGGGCCGAGCCCCGCCCCCGCCGGAGTCGGCGCCGTTCGCCCGGCGGTGGGAGGGGCTGCCCCTCCCCGCCCCCCCTGTCCCTGCGCGGGACCCGTAGCGGCCTGGCGTCATCCGCGGCCTCCGGCGCGGGGGATCCTGTCAGCGGGGCGGGCCTGCTGCCAGCGGTGAGTGCCGGGGTGGCCGCCGCGGCCGGGGCTGACCGCCCGCAGGGCCCAGCTCCGAGGCGCGGCGGCGGCGGGTCGGGCGCAGCCGGGCGGCGGTCGGGCCTGCGGGGCGCTGGCCGGGACGCGGCCCAGCCGGCCGGCGGCGGCAGGAAAGGGCAGAGCGGAGGCGGGGGAGGAGGGAAGCGGCCTCCGGCGAGCCGGGCAGCCGTTGGGTCGTCTCTAGTTCCCCTTGGCAGGTTTCAGCTCTCCCGGCTCTCTCCGACGGCCCCGTTTCTGCATGCGGCTGAGGGGGGGTGCTTTGTGCCTCTCCGTTCCCTCAGCCCCGTGTGTGCCCGGAAAGGGGGAGAGTCGTGGGGCGCGGTGGGGAGCACGTGGGGCGGGAGCCGAGGACAAAGCCCGGGGACAGGACCCGCAGCGGCGGGTGTGGGGACCTGGACCGTCCGCAGCCAGCTCAGAGCTGTGCCTGTCTCCCGTGTTTCTGGCGCTTGTAGTAAGTATGTAGACAGCAAGCAACCAGAAATGTGTTTTTAATTGATTCTGGGGAGGTGAGGGTTACTTAATGATCTCTGCAAATGTAACTTTCAGGGTTCTTTGCATGATTTTTACTAGCAAGTGACATTCTGATCTGTAAGTCCTTTTCCTAAAGACCACAAGCAGACAAGTATTAGTTCGAGAATGGAATGGTGCGCTGAATTGGGCAGGTCTTTAACCTGATCCAGGTACAAATCAGTGAAATGGCCACAGTTTTCATCCGCTCTTCTACAGAAGCTCCTCTGCCACGGACAGACAAACCCTGGAGAAGAACACCCACAACTTGGGTTAAAGTAGCCATTCAAGAATTCTGTCAATGTTAGGGGTGCCCAAAATAAACAGAAACTTTCAGATTTTTGTGACTCCTTGATTTTACTAGTCGTGTTTGGGAAAGCAGCTTTTCAATCCTTGCTTTCTTTACTGTTAAAACTGTAATTTGAAACAAATGGGATACATCCTCACATGGGGCAGTGTTTCTCCTTCCTTTTCTGCTGTACCTGTGAGTATGGCAAAGTGAAGTGGCTAAAAAAGCCTCCACAGGCTGATACCTTCATTTATTCTTGAAATAGCAAAACTGGGACTTAGTTTTCAAATACGTGTCGTGCATTGAGTGTTAGAGGAGAGAATGTAAAGCATCTTTACAAAATTAACGTCCTTCGGTGTGGAGTTATTTTCTCATTCTGTGCAGTTAAATCATCTTTGTCTTGCTTAGCATTAACACTGCAGTTACCCACCAATTCCGCTAAGACAGATACTCCTAAGGAATTACAAGGTAATAATCTCGCTTTGAATGCATTGTGTAACTTATTGCAACCAAGAATTCCTAAAGGATCTTTGTTAGGTATTGTTGTTATTTTCTCCTAAGGAACTGGTATGAAGGCGGCCTTGAATGCCAGCAGAGATGACAGATTTAACTAATTTACTTACATTTTTGCCTTTATTTTTGCATCACAATTGCTGAAGTGTTTTGATTTGGGGTTTTTCTCCTGTTGCAATCAAAGGTGGCTGAGCAGTAGATATTAATGTAGGATTAGGATGAAGCTGGAAACACAGAAGCATCTTCAGTCCCCGCATTATTCCAATTTCTTCAAAATAATCACTGGGTAGCCCTCGCTCTTGCGTCTCTGAGCAGCTGCCGTCAAAATAGATGCCCTTCTCCAGTAAAAGAATCTGTCCTCCTCACTAGATGAATGAAATATCTTTCCTTATGGAGTAAGTTATTTTGTAAACGTCTCTCTGAAAAAAGGCAACATAATTAGTGGAATATTTTTTTATTAGGCAAATGGTGCTGATTACCAGGAGTCACCTGTATTGCTGCAGAACATTCTGATGGTTTGTCTGAAATAGTTGTGTGCCTAGACTTTAAGCTTTTTGGGCAGGAACAATTCTCTCCTAGTGTAAGATATGTTAAACATAATAAATTAAAAAAAACCTAAAAAATCCAATTCTGTCTCTGCAGAAAAAATGCTGAGAAGTCTGAAAGGACTTGTCTACCATCCTCTAAAGGTAAGTCCTGTAATAGCGTGATGCTGCTTCCAGCTGTCCTGTGAACTGGAACGACAACTTACACCTGTAAAAAGTGAGAGTTGTCTTAACGCTCATCATCTAAAAACTTGGTGCCTCCTATAAGGCAGGTGTGTAAAATCCCAGTATGGGCAAGGAGACAGCGCGTGGGTGTTATTTCTTCTACATTTCTCTATGTGCAAGTGAGCCTGGATAGCCGGCTTCAATGAGACATTTGTTAGAAGACTAAAGCTTAGCATTCTGCAGTGTCCAGAATGCTGAAATCATACATCTTCAGTGCAAGTGTTTCTCAGAAAACAGGGAATCTGCTTGCTTTGCTCTGCTCTGCTGAGAAGGAAGCAGCCCGTTACACAGAACCACCACCAGCCTTTTACAAAGCCTGTGTCGCTGTTGGGAAGATCGTTTTGCCGAGGACGGCTCAGTGCGTCAGGCGGGTGTAGTAGTATGTAGTAATATTAGCTCTGCCACAACCACACAGCAGCACTACGTTATCAGTAAAGCCTCCATATATTATAAACAGCATAATGAGTTAATGTTGTGGATCTGGAATGACTTCTTAACGGTAAAGAATTTCAGTTGGTTTGTTTGCTGTGGTCTTCTGATGTTTTTTCACTAGTACCTAGTGATATGCAGCCATTTTAGAGGATGACTGTATAACTACGTGTTTCCAGAGACGAGACTCTGGTTTTACAGTACTGTTCGTATGATGGCAGCCTTTATGAAATAAACAGTCTTTTCTAGAGACTTAAGATATGTGGAAACATGTAGGAACAGCTCCACCTTATGGCACATGACTTTGTGATTAATCTCCATGTACCACGTGATAGTTTGCTGCCATTTCAGGGATCTGAGTTAGACTCCGCTGCCCTTTGGCAGACAGAAACTTACTGTAAAATCCACTCTGTGCTCTGAGGATAAACTGCGTTAAAAGATGATGTGAAGATGCGAGAACCTCGTGTACATGTTAGGATTTACTACGCAGAGCTCTACAGCGAGCCGGAAAGGTACACAGATGTGTTTCTGGCATTCCGCGTGAAGCCAAGGGGATCAGTGACAAGCCACTGTCTTTTGTTCAGGAGGAGGGACCAAGTGGCACGTTGCTACCATAAAGTCAGAATATCTAATGCATTAGCAGTGGTATTCGAGGTCACTCAAAGGTATTCTTGTAGCCTGTTACAAATGCAGGTGCACTTCTGCATGAATTTTCTAAACGGAAACGCAGTAATTCAAAAAAGGCAAGTCTGTATCTCTCAAATTCGGGATAACTCTAGGATCCTGTGTTGATTTTGTAGCCGTTCAGAGAGTTAGGAAGGATTTCGTGTCTCCAGGTACTTAGAAGCTGCTTCTACAGCCCAGCGCAAGCTTCGGTGCACAAAGGAAAAGTTCCAAAGCATTACAAGGCTACGCAGTGATTCTGAGGAAGACATATCATGCTAAGGCTCAAAGAAGTGATGTTCTAAAACAGTATCCTTCCAGGAGAAAGGTGTAGTAATTTAAAGATGTGATGTGTTCTATTGGTGGAAAAATAGAAATTCTGTGTACTTGGCTGCAAGAACAGAGAACTCCAGCCTGGAGAAGAGAAGGCTCCGCAGAGACCTTAGAGCAGCCTTCCAGTACCTAAAGGGGGCCAGCAGGAAGGCTGGGGAGGGACTCTGGATCAGGGAGTGTAATGACAGGATGAGGGATAACGGTTTCAAACTGAAAGAGGGGAGATTTAGATGAGATATTAGGAAGAAATTCTTTACTGTGAGGTTGGTGAGGCAGTGGAATAGGTTGCCCGGAGAAGCTGTGGCTGCCCCATCCCTGGAGGGGTTCAAGGCCAGGCTGGATGAGGCTTTGAGCAGCCTGGGCTGGTGGGAGGTGTCCCTGCCCAGGGCAGGGGGGTCGGAATGAGGTGATCTTTAAGGTCCCTTCCAACCCGAACCATTCTGTGATTCTATGACTTGACTTCAATGCAAAAAGTCCATTCCATGCTTGCATCCTGTCTTACTGTGCTGTCTCCTGCTCCCTTCAGAGAACTTACTAGGAACTGCCTTTTGTACCACAGAGAATCCGGCTCCTGCTGATCTGCTGAGATTGTGGTTTTAAAAAAGTGTATTGGTAATATGGGTTTGACCAAGTATCATTCCGCTAAAGTCTTGAGCTGTACCTAGGCTCGTCTGAAAACAGCACACTCAGAGCAAGAAGTTAATCCTTGCTTAATTTTCATTCACCGTTACACAGCTCAGGGACAAGGGTTTGTGTGGCACTCCAGAGAGGGGATATCCACCGAGCAGTAAACTTGCCTTTTCTTTTAAGTGAGCAAAGCTCACAGCCCCAAGAAGTTCGCTTGAGATTTGAGGAGGAGGGAACGTGGGATGTTCAAAGGAAATGAGAGGGACTATGATTCCAGGCCAGGAATGACCTAGGTCTGACACTCTCTAGGTGAATAGGTGACAATAGTTGCATGCTCTAACTCATGAATAGTTATTCATGTGTTAAATTAGTACTTTAATGCCATAATCTAGGCTGTAAATTAAGTTGCTTCTGTGGATTTAAGACTAAACATAGCCAAATAAGACATCCTAATTGATCGTTCGGATTTGAGGAGGAAAAGAACATTGTAGGAACAAGAGAAGAATGTGATGACGAAAGTGAATGTTTAGAGATCTTCCATATTTACGCTGCAGTAGTTTGTTATATAGGTATCCAGCGCTGAGTACAAACTGGTTTAATTCCTTCCCTAAAAGGGGAGGGAGTGCTGAAATGCTGATTTCTGAGCCCTTGTGGCTTTCAAATGACCCCCGGAGGAAAAGGCGGATGACAGCAGGGTTGCATCATGCCATGGAGAACTGAAACAGCTGCTCCTGTCTCTAAACTTGAGTTTATGGCTATTCTAGTTTATGGCTATTCTCATCTATGTAGACAGACAAAATAGGAAACTACTTGCTGTGTTTACAGTTGGAGCCTGCAACTGTTGCAGTCAGTAACACAAAGGGTGGCTTTCAGTTTTGCTTGCTTTGGTCACCGCCTCGGGAGCGTACGCTTTTATTATTCATTGACAAATGCGTATATTTTCTTTCACCATAACATAATAAAATGCTTGTCCTTCTACTACTCACTTTCTTGCCTATTTTGGCTAGGCTTTACAGGCATGCTTCAGCAGTCTGTCTCTGGAAGAAAGAATTAATCAGTTTAGCCGGTTGTTTCAGTTTCTCAGCCACGGCTGTATTATAATCAAAGAGTCCGTATGCGGGGACATGGTTAGGAAAATCAGTGCAGGGAATGTAATTATAAACATCAAATAGCGGGCAGCACTGCACTAACCCCTCAATAATTTATGTGATTATGGATTACTAGACAGCTTGAATTTTCAAGGTACAAGCTACTATTCATCGGTGTAGGCAGAAACATTGTGGGGAGTTCCCAGCAATAAGACCTTAATGGCTGAACTTGTGCTCTTAAGCAATGTTGAAGGTGATAACTCTTCCAGGCTTGGCTCCCTAGGTGACTTACCGTGGTAGCCAACTGAAGTGAATGGAAACGCTTTAGAAGCAGCCATCTAAATGTGAAACGTAGTTCTAAAGCGTATGTTTTTTCGTGACGAATTTACAGTCTAATGATGAATTTTTACTCTAACAGCAGAGAATTCTATTCTGTATTGCATGCTATCTTGACCCAATCATACTGTGCATGCAGTGAGCGTACAAAACAAACTACTGACTGGATGTTTTACCAGTAATCTTTGACTGCTGAGAAGTTTGTTGCCTGTTTGCCTTTTTCTTTCCATAGTTGGACCATGGGTATGCCCTCCATACAGCGGCCAAGGATTGCTTAAGTTACGTCATCAGCCAGGATGTCCAAACACTGGCAGAAAGACCAAGAGCAGTTTTCTATACCAGCGAGAATGACCCGGTGAGTTACTGCCCCAATTGTTACTGTCAGACAGCAAGTGCCTGAATTCCACCAGTCTCCCTGTGGACATGCTGGAGCTTCCTGGGATCGTGTTGTTCCAGTAAACGTAAGGGAAGGGAGTGCCTGGGCCTAATAACGGGCATCTGGACCACGATCCCCAGGTCAGAGGAGAAGGGGCCATGGCTGTGCAGTGCCCCTGCCTGGGTTTGAACAAGACGGGGCTGGTCCTCTGCCTGAAAGCTCCTGGGAACAAGTATTGATTCCTCCGCTATAGTTGCACAGACGAGATAAACTGTGCATTGTAGAAGCTCAGATGTGGCTCGGCTTGTCACCAGACACCAGTAATTTCAACTCCAGGGTTATTCTTCCCTGACTAACCTCCCCAAATAATTGGCTATGAAGGAGGATAAAAAACACACCCCAGATGACCTCAGCGCAGCACAGCTCTCCAGCATCATAATTCCAGCCTCACACTCTCCGTCTCAAGCACAGAATGAAGTGGAATAAATGAATGGAATAAGCCAGAATAAGCTGCCTCTGTAATTGGAGTCTTTCAATACCAATTCCTCTGGGGTCTCTATGGAAACAGCAGCATGCAGATGATCTTACTCACGTGACGTGAGTGTCTCTATAGATTGCACAGAAGAGTCCAGATGGCAAGGATTGTCCCCGCTGTCCTGTGCCTACCATTTACGTTGCCAGGCAACTGGCTTTGGCATTCTGACTTCATGTGCCTGATGTTTGGCGACAACCGCCATTGCTTATTAATTTATCAGATCAGCATTCCTCAGACTTGCTGTATTGCAGATCGCGTGTTGCAGCAGAGAGGTTCTTCGTCAGCAAACCTGATAGCTCTGACTGCACCCGTACTTGTACACCGTAAAGTCCCATTAAAAATGGATTAAGAAGACCAGATGAAAACTAAATTTTTAATACAACTTAGCTTTTATATACCTTTCCATTAGCAAAACTCAAAGTGACTAAACATGAGGATAAAGATACTGACCCACTTTCCTTCACATTTCAGCTCCTACATCTGTAATTTACCCAAGGTTATGCAGCAAGTCAGTGATGAAACTGAGAATGAAAATGGTCTCTGGAGTACTACTCTTCCGTTCGAGTCCATAGAGAACACTGCTATGCAAAAACACAGGTGCTGTTAGTCCGTGCCCAACGCATGCAGGAAAACTCTAGGGAATCCAGCCCAGAGTTTGAAATACAGCTCTGTTTGGAAAAAGACTGAAGTCTCTGGCAGTAGGTCTCCTCTTTGGTCTGTCTCCAAGTAACATCTCCTTACTGCGTAGGAGCTATTCACTAGCCAGGTTTTTAAAATGTTCTTCCTGTTGCTAAGATTTACTGACCAATAAACACCAGACTGACAACTCAAGCAGCTTAGGTAGCCGTTTGCTGAAGCTACCAAATGGTGTCTTTGGCAAACCTGTGGGTACCTCGAACCCTGCAGCTGTACTGAGCTAAAGCAGACAGTACAGGACGCGTTCACCTGGCCTATGAGTACCTTTCCTCAGTGAGGTATGGAATACGGATGTAGTTACTGTGGGCTTTTCAGAGCAGAGGGAGGGCAAAAGATAAGAGAAAAAGCATGCTACGTGCTGAAAGACTGAAAAGCTGGTCTGAAGGGAGGGAGACTGACGTGCAGCAAGGATTGCGGGGCTGCAGAATTCATGGGTCTGCAACAGAGTGCAGCAGATGTGCATGAAGAGTCCATTAAGGAACTGGGAAAAGCAAAATCATAGAATGGTTTGAGTTGGAAGGGACCTTAAATATCATCCCATTCCACCCCCCTGCCCTGGGCAGGGACACCTCCCACCAGCCCAGGTTGCTCCAAGCCCCATCCAACCTGGCCTTGAACCCCTCCAGGGATGGGGCAGCCACAGCTTCTCTGGGCAACCTGGGCCAGGGGCTCACCCCCCTCAGAATAAGGAATTTCTTCCCCAGATCTCATCTCAATCTCCCTCTTTCAGTGTAAAACCCTTCGCCCTTGTCCCGTGGCTCCCCTCCCTGCTCCAGAGTCCCTCCCCAGCTTTCCTGGAGCCCCGTTAGGGATTGGAAGGGGCTGGAAGGTCTCCCCGGAGCCTTCTCTTCTCCAGGCTGAGCCCCCCCAGCTCTCTCAGCCTGTCCCCACAGCAGAGGGGCTCCAGCCCTCCCAGCAGCTCCTGGGGCCTCCTCCGGCCCCGCTCCAACAGCTCTGTGTCTCTCCTGTGCTGAGGCCCCAGAGCTGGAGGCAGCGCTGCAGGGGGGTCTCCCCCGAGCGGAGCAGAGGGGCAGAATCCCCCCCCTCGCCCCCCTGCCCACGCTGCTGGGGATGCAGCCCGGGCTGCGGGGGGGTTCTGGGCTGCCAGCGCACGTTGCTGGGGCGTGTTGAGATTCTGATCCATCAACACCCCCAAGTCCTTGGCAGGGCTGCTCTCCAGCCATTCTCCGCCCAGCCTGGGTTTGTGCTCGGGATTTCCCCAGCCCAGGAGCAGGACCCTGCGCTTGCCCTCATTGAACTTCATGAGATTTGCACGGGCCCACCTCTCCAGCCTGTCCAGGTCCCTCTGGATGGCATCCCTTCCCTCCAGTGTGTTGACTGCTCCACACAGCTTGGTGTCATCAGCAAACTTCCTGAGGGTGCACTCAATCCCACTGTCCATGTTTCCAACAAAGATAATAAACAGCACTGGTCCCAGTACTGACCCCTAAGGATGCCACTTGTCACTGGTCTCCACTTGGACATTGAGCTGTTGACTACAACTCTTTGAGTGCGGCCATCTAGCCAGTTCCTTATCCACCAAGTGGTCCCATCCATCAAAGCCACGTCTCTCCAATTTAGAGACCAGGATGTCATGCGAGACAGTGTCAAAATGCTTTGCACAAGTCCAGGTAGATGATGTCAGTTGTTCTTCCCTTATCCACCAACGCTCTAATGTCATCGTGGAAGGCCACCAGATTTGTCAGGCATGACTTGCCCTTGGTGAAGCCATGTTGGCTGTCACCAGTCACCTCCTTGTTTTCCATGTGCCTTAGCAGAGATTCCAGGAGGATCTGCTCCATGATCTTGCCAGGCACAGAGGTGAGGCTGACCGGTCTGTAGTTCCCCGGGTTGTCCTTTTTTCCTTTTCTGAAAATGGGAGTTATGTTTCCCCTTTTCCAGTCAGTGGGAACTTCACTGGACTGACACAACTTCTCAAATGTGATAGATGGTGGTTTGGCAACTTTATCTGCCAGTTCCCTTAGGACCTGCGGATGAATCTCATCATCCCATGGACTTCTGCACCTTTGGGTTCCTCAGATGGTCTCGAACCTGGTCTTCTACAGCGGGCTGTTCGTTGTTTGCCCAGGCCCTGCCTTTGCATTCTATGACTTGGACAGTTTGGTTAGAGCCCTTGCTGGTGAAGACCGAGGCAAAAAAGTCATTGAGTACTTCAGCCTTGTCCGTGTACCAGGTGACCAGGTTTCCCATTTCCTTCTGGAGAGGGCCCACATCTTCCCTAGTCTTCCTTCTGTCTCTGACATACCTATAGAAGCTTTTTTTGTTGCCCTTGACATCCCTGGACAGATTTCTGGGCTTTAGCTTTCCTAACCTGATCTCTGGCTGCTTGAATAATTTCTCCGTATTCCCAGAATACCCGTCCTTGCTTCCACCCTCTGTAGGCTTCCTTTTTCTGAGTTTGTCCAGGAGCTTCTTGTTCATCCTGGCGTTTTTGCACGACTTCCTCTTTGTCAGGATGAGCTCCTCCTGAGCTTGGAGGACGTGATCTGTGAATATTAACCAGCTTTCTTGTGCCCCTCTTCCCTCCAGGGCTTTATTCCATGGTATTCTGCCAAGCAGGTCCCTCAAGAGGCCAAAGTCTGCTCTCCTGAAGTCCAGGGTAGCAAACTGACTGTGCGCCTTCCCCATTGCCCACAGGATCTTGAACTCCACCATCTTATTGTCATTGCAGCCAAGGCTACCTTTGAGCTTCACATTCTCCACCAGCCCCTCGTTGTTAGTGAGAACAAGGTCCAGCATGGCTCCTCTCCTCGTTGGCTCTTCTGTCACTTGGAGAAGGAATTTATCATTTACACATTCCAGAAACCTCCTGGATTGCTTATGGCTGCTTGTCCCTCCAACAGATACCGGGGTGGTTGAAGTCTCCCATGAGGACCAGGGCTTGTGAATGTGAGGCTGCTCCTATCTGTCTATAGAGGGTCTCATCCACTTGGTCTTCCTGGTCTTGTGGCCTGTAGCGGACCCTCACTGTAATGTCACCTGTCCCTGCCCTCCCTTTAATCCTGACCCATAAGCTCTCTGTCAGCTCCTCATCCATCCCCAGGTGGAACTCCATGCGCTCCAGCTGGTCATCGATGTAGAGGGCAACACCCCCCTCCCCATCTCCCCTGCCTATCCTTCCCGAAGAGCCTGTATCCTCCATTCCAACACTGCAGTCATAGGAGCCATCCCACCATGTCTCCATGATGGCAGGGAGATCAGAGCCCTGCAGGCACGCATACATCTCTAACTCCTCTTGTTTGTTCCCCATGCTGTGTGCATTTGCATAGAGACACTTAAGCTGGGCCACCGATGAAGCTGGCTTACTGGCTGGAGTGGCTGGAATTCCTTTGTGCTGCACTCCAGGTGCTTTCCTGCTGACCTGCGACCCTTCTCCAGGTTTTGGGCATCTGTTACTGGCATTGGCATCATACTAGTAGGAGCAGGATGGATTGTGGTTCCCCTCAGCCAGCAACTCTTAACGTAAAGCCCTCTTCACAAGCTTGGCAAGCCTCTGACCAAAGATGCTCAACCCCTTCTCCGACAGGTGGACCCCATCCGGCCCCAGGAGACCAGGTTTCTCAAAGCGAGTCCCGTGGTCTAAGTAGCCAAACCCCTGGCTGTGCCACCTGGCCCTGTCAACCCCCTTCCCTTTGAGCAGGACGACTGATGAAAAAAATACCCCTGGCAGCAAGCAGGCAGGAGTCAAACTTGTAGGTACAGCTGCTCGTGTGGCTTCACGTGAGGAACGCAGCCAGGTCAGGGCAGCGGCCGCCATCGCAGCTGCTCTTCCGCATCCATTCATCCAGTCAAACCCTGTGAAGGCCAGGCCGCACAGGGCAGTGCCCCAGCCCGCACCACTATCGTCTCATCTGTTCTAGGCCTCAGTAAATTAAGCCCTAGGTCTACAACGAAGCTAACAAGGAATACAAGGAAAGGTTGGATCAGCCCCCAGACCTGCTAAAGCTGGCAGGAATCGTGACTGCTGCTTTTTCTTTCTGGCTAGTAACTAAAACTACTTTTTCTGGATTGTTATTATGCAAAATAAAGAAAACAAGGAAGTTGTTATATTCTGATTCCGGTCTCAACCAAAATAGAAACAATAGATTAGCATGCACAAGAACAGAGAGGAGGATTTTTTTACTTTAAATCCATGGAAAAGTGCAGAAGCTGTAAAGCAGGACATGATATAAGCTTCAAAGCTTGGCACAAAGCTGCTGAAAAAGCCAGACAAAGCTTGGCACAAAAGTTGCTAGAAGTCACACGGGAAGTACTGCAGAACAGCGTCTCTCTATATCCTGTCCTAATTATACAAGACAAAACCTGGTGACTAGATCAACAGTTAAATAGCTAAGAGCTTTGCAAGTATTGTGTGGTAGGAAAATAGGATAACGAAGGCAAAAAACAAGGATGTATAACAAGGCATGAAACGGGTATTAAATTTTCAGACACCAGTAACGACCGCGTCTTAGAGTGCGTAGACAGAGATCTTAAAGTAATCACTGTAAATAAATGCAGAACGATGCAAGTCTGCTGGAGGAGTAATACTGACCGCTTATGTCACAGCGAGGGACTGGAAATTATTGCCCCAGAAAACAGACCGTGAGTTCGTAAGCAGGCGGTTCCAGTTAGCAAGGCAAATGGCGTATGAGGAAATACCATTGACAGACAGCAAAGAACAAACCAGGAAACATAATTTTGTTGCAGCCTTAAGGAGAGTGAAGTTGAATCCAGCAGAGAACTCAGAAGGGGATCATACTGCTGTTAAGATATTGTGATGACAGAAGTACGAGTGGGCTAATAAAAGATGACATAAATTCATGAAGCACGGGGCCACCGGTGCCCACAAAACACAGTGGTTCATATACAAGCTGAAGGAATCCCTGTGTTGCCGGGTAGGATATCCGTCTTTAGACTCTTCCTAAGCATCTCCCAGTAGTGTCCTGATGCTGTAATTCCTGCTTTATTTTCCTATGCTGGTTCTTTTGACCCTCAGGAAGCAGGCACTCGCTTTGAGCGTTCCCTCCCTGCTCCATTCTCACAGGCTCCCGTCTCCAGAAAAAGAGGTATCAGACTTTCCCCGAATGTTAACAGTTGGCATTTTACCTTCCCAGGCCAACCACACAGAGCACCACGAGGGTCGCCATTACAGCATCCCGCTCGAGGAGGTGAAAGCTGTGTTTCCACACGGACTGCCCTACCGCTTCCAGCAGCAGGTACTTTACTGTAGAGCTGATCTGTCGGGAGTGGACTGGTGTGTGGGAAGAACTGGATCCATCGGGTAACCACAATACTTTCCTGTGGGAATAAGGGAGGTTGATGTGCTGCAAGAATGCAATTGTTCCTGGTCCTTACTGTTATTTTCTACACCTAGAAGATATGAGTCAGCCTAACCAGGACAGTCAGAAGGGTGTGAGGATTCCACTTTTCGCAATATTCTATCCAATATTTTTAATTTCCGAGTACATAATGGATTACAGAAATATTTTCCACAGTTACATTTCCATATGAGACAGGCCACCTCATGAGATAAGTTCATATCAGCAACAAAAAAATCCCGCCTCTTGACTTCTGTTGGGAGACAGATCACGCTGTGACTGATAGGCTTCGTAAGCAGCTAACGCAGACTGCCTGCCTGAGTTTAGGAACGGACTCCTGATCTCCGAGTTTGTAATTCTCGGTGGTCATGTTCTGATTCATTGACAGGCCGGCTGGCCTCCCTTCCATCCCTGAGGACGTGATGGAACAGCTAATGCTAGAAACCATTTCCAGGCACACAAAGGACAAGAAAGTCATCCGGGGTAGTCAGCACGGCTTCACCAAGGGCAAGTCATGCTTGAAACGTGACAGACTTTTCTAATGACCTGACTGGCCCGGTAGAGGAGGGGAGAGCAGTGGACACTCAGACCCCACACGCTAACGGTTAGAGATGGAGTCATGCCAGGAACAGCAGTGGTGTGCCAGCACCTAGCGTCGTCTTCGTATTTTGTTCCTTTTCTCAGATTAAGACCTTCAACGAAGCCTGCCTGATGGTGCGGAAGCCAGCTCTAGAACTTTTCACTTACCTGAAAAGCTCCAACTTTGCACGCCCAGCTGTCAGATACGTGATCTGTATCTTTTACCGCTTACTCGATAGTAGAATGCCAGTTAAATACAAGCAGCTGATGTTTTGATCCTATGCTGACTGCCATGGTTTACTCATCCGGAGGTGGTTCTGCCACCTGTCTGTTGTTGGTAAAGCTAGTCTGAGAAGTTCATGAAGCTTGTATACTTTTATTCTAAGCCAGATTTGGCTTATGGCACAGATCTACAAACAGGGCTGTCAGCACGACTAAGGGAATGGGAATGGGAATCATCAGCCCTGATGTCATGGGGTGGGGGGAGAAGGAACTCTTTAGGCTGGTTTGCTGCTGAACAGAAATATGATGGAATGCCGTCCTTGCTTTTACCACCTCTGAACTTCCTTTATGCCTTTTGCAAAAGAATTACAGTCGAGTAGAAATGTAAGTGGTTTTTTTTCGGAGACTTTCCTTGACAGTCCGTGTTGGAGACGGTGAGAAAGGAACGGGGAAAACCATGACACTGTGCCACGTGGTTCACTACTGCGCAAGGCAGGGCTGGCTGGTGCTGCACATCCCAGACGGTAAAGCCACCGATGCTCTCGGTGTTACTACATCAAATACACGTGCTGATCCGCAAGGTGCTGCTTCAGGAGAAAGAACCTTTGTTTTTACATAGTGGAGAAGGCTTATAAAGCACAAACCCGTGGAAAAAAGTAGAACGTAATTACAGTTATTTTCACGTGCTCTCACATGTTTATTATAGTCAGTCTTTTGTTCCCCACTGTTAATGAGCGTGGCAGGAGACACACTGCGTGTGGGTCTGCATGTCCTCCTCTTCTCTCAAGGGAGAGTCTTCTCCCTCAGGATTCTTCTTCTCTTCCTAAGGATGGAAGACTTTTCTTACCAGTGTAGCAGAATAAGGATACAAACACACCTCCACTCCCCAACTCATACAATTATTTTCACTTAAAATAAGCAACTGTTTTATTTTGCTTACAGCTCATCTCTGGGTGAAGAACTGCAGGGAGCTTATGCAGTCTTCCTACAACAAAGAACGGCTTGACCAGCCTTTGCAAGCATCTTTCTGGCTCAAGAACTTCAAAACCTCAAACGAGCGCTTCCTAAAAGAGGTTTGTAGAGCCTGCCAGGCTCTCTCGGGGGCTGCACGTTCATGTGCTTACTGTCATTGAGCACCTTGATGCGAATGCTAGGTTTGCTCATTTTTGAGAAATGCTTCGTGTATCATTGCATCCAAACCCACAAACCCTACCCTTTGCTGGAATTCATTTTTATAGAAAAAGGACTTTAAATCCCCAGTGGGGATTTCAATCCAAACAGTGGGAATGGCTGTTTGCAATGAATGCTTCTCCCGGGTTCTGCACTAGTCTTTAACGCTGGCAAAGAACCAGGAATCTTGCCGTCCAGACTTCCCTGGCCGCCTTTGCGCTACGTAGTTCCCAATCTAACCACAGTTCTCTTACCGCAGATAAAAACACAAAAGAAATACGTGTGGGGCAAACGCGAAAGCACCGAGGCAGGCAGACCGCTGGGTGAAGTGGTGGAGCAGGTAAGGAATAACAACTGCTTCTGGCTTTGTCTCGCCTTTTATTGAAGATCCCGTCATCGTGCACGTAGAACAAGTCGCTTCTAAAGATCTTACAAATAGGAGTTCTAGGAAATGGAAGGCATTTCCCTATCAACAAGGTGGCTGCAAAAAATGTTGTGGAAGATGTGATGGAAGTTGTACAGAGAACGTGGGTAGAAGCAAAAATTAGAATTTGAAAGTTCCTGTGTCTTTGATGCTCATACCTTAGACCAGATTGCTCCTTTGAAAGGAACAGACAGACTCTTCACTGTCGTTTTATCTTCCTTCCCCCTTAGAAAGGGCAGACAGTGCCCAAAGCTGCCGGCATTATACATTAGCCAGAAAACCAGGCTGAATTATGTGCCTTTTCCCACTTGAAGGGTTTAGCTCGCGTGAGAAATGCCAGCGATGCTGTAGGGGTTGTGCTGAAAGAGATCAAGCAGCAATGTCATCTTGGCTCATTCCGACTTCTCGTGGCAGTGGACGGTGTCAACGCACTCTGGGGAAGGACTACATTAAAGAAGGAAGACAAAAGCCCCGTAAGAAGTGACCTGCTGTGGTATTTCTGCATTCCTCCTGCAAGGGAGAGCAGAGGAGGGTGTTTTGTTAATTTTTAAGTTCTATAGTAATCCCTGAAAGACATACATTTGGCTTTGCTAGCTTGGAGGGACCTGCAAAATTCATATTACGTTTTAGACCATTTTTTACAAAAGAAAGTTCTCTCAGTAAGAGAAAAGTGCATCTACATCGTGTTACAGCAGGAAAGGTTTGGGCTGTGTAAAGTTACCAAGGCTGAATGCTGCAGTGCTAAGCAAAAGCAAAGAAAGAAATGCATCTAAAGGATGCAAGTGATCCTTCCAGTCTGATTTAAAGTAGGGGAGGGAAGTTTATGTCTCAGATAGAAACTGCTGTCAAAAAAAGTGATACAGACGATCTTCACCAGGTTTCTCCAGAGGAGCTGACGCTTGTGTACAATCTAAGGAAGATGATGATGAACGACTGGGTGAGTTCGGTCTGTACCTTTGGGGGTGTTATTCTCAGCAATTGAAGCTACGTGCTGATAAGCGCAATGCTACAGATCTAACGCCCCGCTGCTCCTTCAGCGAGGGAGCGATGAGCACAGTGCGACTGGTAAGGGTCAGTCTCTCATCAGTGTTTCTGGCATCGCCTGAAGAGAATAAGAACAGGTCCAATACGTAACAATGCCGTGCCAAACTCTTCCTGAGCGAGAGGTATTTGATAACCCTTAGGACACTTCGGTTTATGATTCTTTGAACTAATGAGAACTTTTAGTTTCTAAATGTTTTGCTCTAGGAGGTCAACTCCTTCTGCTTCTTTTTCAATCCCCCGGATGCCAGTATCTCTAACAGGTAGTCTTTAGATTTAAAAGTATATAGAAAAGTCCTTTTTAAAGTTGCTTCAGTAGAAAGCCATTTATAGGTAAGAATGCCACGTTGAAGTGTCAGCCCTGGAAACACCAGCCATGTGCTCCCCGTGCTGCCCATGTACATGGAGCAGCCAGGGGTAACATAGGGAGGAGCATTACAAGAAGTCCATTATATAGAATTTTGGAATTGAAGTAACTCTAAGATCAAAGAAGGAGATCCCTCACTTGCTTCAAATCAATCCATACCTAGTTCACACATGCTATGTTTGCAGCTAAAAGGGTTTCTGATCTCCCTTTCAGAATGGAGGTGCTATTGTGGCAACCCTCAGCCAGACCGGCTCCCTCTTCAAACCCAGTTCTGCCTATTTGCCCCAGCAGTTGCTGGGAAAGGTGAGTCACAGGCCCTTTATTTTCCCCCCTTCCACATTGGGAAACAAACAGAAATCCTGGTTTGGGAACTGCCACCTGAACATGAGCCAGCAGTGTGCCCAGGTGGCCAAGAAGGCCAACAGCACCCTGGCCTGTATCAGGGACAGCGTGGCCAGCAGGACTGGGGCAGTGACCGTCCCCCTGTGCTGGGCACTGGTGAGGCCCCACCTCGAGGGCTGTGTCCGCTTTTGGGCCCCTCACTCCAGGAAGGACATTGAGGGGCTGGAGCGTGTCCAGAGAAGGGCAACGGAGCTGGTGAGGGGTCTGGAGCACGAGTCTTGTGAGGAGCGGCTGAGGGAGCTGGGGGTGTTCAGCCTGGAGAGAAGGAGGCTGAGGGGAGACCTTCTCGCTCTCTGCAGCTCCCTGAAAGGAGGGGGCAGCCAGGGGGGGTTGGGCTCTTCTCCCAAGGAACAGGCCATGGGACAAGAGGAAACAGCCTCAAGTTGCTCCAGGGGAGGTTTAGGATGGATATTAGGAAAAATTTCTTCACCGAAACGGTTGTCAAGCATTGGAAGAGGCTGCCCAGGGCAGTGGTGGAGTCGCCATCCCTGGAGGTGTTTAAAAGCCGGGCAGACGCGGTGCTGAGGGACGTGGGTCAGTGGGGGTTTGGGCAGGGTTGGGGTGACGGTTGGACTCGGTGATCTGAAAGGTCCCTTCCAACCTCGCCAATTCTGTGATTCTGTAGCTGCCCTTGGCCGGGGTGACAGCCCGCACGCCCCAGCCAGACCCCGAACATCCTTACTCCGGAACGGACTCTGCCTGAGCTCGGGGGCGGCCGGGCCACGTCCCCTCCCTTGTCGAGGATCGAGCGATGGCCGGGGAGCGGGCGGTGGCGGGGGTCTCACCCTCGCCTTTCCTTCCAGGAGGGCTTTGACGCGCTGGACCCCTTTGTGCCCATCCCGGTCCCCAACTACAGCCCGCAGGAGTTCGAGAGCTGCTACCGCTACTACCTGGAGCGCAAGTGGCTGCAGCACGAGAAAGGTCAGCTCCCGGGGGGGGGGGGGCGGGGGGGCCGGTGTCCCCGAAGGGCCGGTGTCCCCAGCGCCCCTCTCTCCCGCAGCGCACACCGAGGACGGGAAGGAGGAGCTGCGGTTCCTGAGCGGCTCCAACCCGCGGCAGCTGGAGCGGCTGGCGGGGCCCCTCTAGCCAAATAAAGGCCGCGGCGGCGGCGGCGGATCCTGCCCGGTGTCTGTGTCCGTGTCCGCGTCCGGGTCCGGGTCGGTCTCCGCCTCTCCGGGGGCGGGGCCCCACCGCTGACGCTCTTCCTGCCTGGCGGCGGCGGCGGCGGCGGCGCGCGGGAGCGATCGCGAGCGCTGTGGCGGCCATGGCGGGGGAGGCGGTGACGCTGCAGCTGGGGCACTACGCGGGCTGCGTGGGGGCCCACTGGTGGGGGCTGCAGGTGCGGAGGGGGGACAAGGACACAGGGAGCGGGGCGGGGGGGCCGGACACCGGGGCCAGGGCGGGCGGGGGACAACGACCCTCCGCCCTGTTCCCGGCCCCGGTTCTGACACCCTCCCGCAGGTCTCCGCCCCGCGCAGCCCCGCCGAGCTCCGCGTCTCCACCTTGCTCCGCACCGAGCGGGAGCCCCCCACGCCGCGGCTGGTGGCGCTGGAGCTGAAAGGTACCGGGGGTCGGGGCGGGGCGAAGAAGGGGGGCCGGGAGGGGACGCCCCGCCGTGACCGGGCTGTCTCGCAGGCGGTGTGGGCGAGCTGATGATGGCCGGTGGAGCGGGCACGGAGGCGGCGGTGGCCTGGTGAGTGCGGGCACGGGGGAGGGGGAGAAACGGGGGCTGGAAGCGGGTAACGGGGACAGGAGCTGCCACCGGTTTGCGCTGTAGGAACGGGAAGGTGGCGGCCTACCTAGAGAATGGCTCTGCGCCACCGGGCGCCAGGAAGCGGACGGTGAGTATCACCGGAGCCCGGCGGGGGCATCATGGGCTCCCCCGGGGTTTCCTTCACCCGGGGCTTGGATGTCCCACCTGGGAAGGAGGAGGCGAAGCGTCGCCTAATGGCCGTACCCGGGCTTTTTCCTCAGGAAGACGCTTCCCTGGATGGAAAGGGAAGTTCCAGTTCCGCGGTTCAAGGTGTGTGGGCCTTGCGGGGCATTACTGGTTGGGTTTTATCTGGTTTGTGCTGCCACGATGGTGTTGGTTTGCTTAGAATCATAGAATCGTTATGGTTGGAAAAGACCTGGTAAGATTGAGTCCAACCATCACCCCAAACCCCCACTGACCCACGTCCCTCAGCACCGCGTCTGCCCGGCTTTTAAACACCTCCAGGGATGGCGACTCCACCACTGCCCTGGGCAGCCTCTTCCAATGCTTGACAACCGTTTCGGTGAAGAAATTTTTCCTAATATCCATCCTAAACCTCCCCTGGGGCAACTTGAGGCCGTTTCCTCTTGTCCCATGGCCTGTTCCTTGGGAGAAGAGCCCGACCCCCCCTGGCTGCCCCCTCCTTTCAGGGAGCTGCAGAGAGCGAGAAGGTCTCCCCTCAGCCTCCTTCTCTCCAGGCTGCCTGCTAGGATTGAAGAGTTCTAGAAAGGCAGGACAAGCCCTGTGGCAGCAGGCTGATGCCGGACAACTTGTTGGTGAACGAGCACGAGGGGAGAAGGAAAACTATGGGATAAGATTTCTTTGCTTACAGAAAGATGGATCAAAGAGTAGCAAATAGGTTAAGAAACTGGGTGAGATAAAAGAACTGTTGTTTTCTTTATTCAAGGGGATGGTCTGAGTTGAAAAGCGCTTTGCTCTTCACATCTGTCCCATTCCAGGTGCATCTCCCGCCCCTTCACGACTTGCTCTTTCCCAGGAGGTTCCCTTGGGCGGCAGCGTGCGGCTCTGGTCCGATTACCTCAATGTGCGCTTGCATCCCAAGAGCGTCTACGTCGTCCGTCAGTACATGCATGATGGGTATGGCCTAGAGGTTCAGTTCAGAATCTGTTCTCCAGGACAGGATCTTAGTTTTGCCTTCAAGGAAGGATTAAGAAGGGATAAAATAAGCTTCCCCCCCCCCCCCCTCTTTTTTTCTTAGGGACTGTGGTTGTCTAGAAGCCTTTGGACAAGGTGAAAGTCTCCTGCAGGATCCTGGCTGCGTAGAGGAGCTGGAAGATCGGTTGCACTTTTATGTTGAAGAGTGTGATTATCTGCAGGTTTGACAGCGTTGTCCAAACTCCTCTTTCTTTCAAGAAACTTTCTGCTCAAGATTCAGTAGAATCTCAGATGCTGCCATCATTTTACGCAGGGGTTTCAAGTCCTCTGCGACCTGCACAATGGATTCTCAGGAGTTGGTGCCAAGGTGACGGAACTGCTCTGCGACGAGTATTCAGGAAAAGGAATCCTGACCTGGGGCTTGACTCCGATCTCGAGTAACACGGGAGTAAGTAAACGATGGTGAAAAACAAGAAGTGACGCATTCGTGCCCAGTCTCAAAGAGACCGTTACATGTTTGCATTTTTGAGACTCTAACGGTTGGATTCTTTTCCCCCCAGGATTCTCAGAAGAACGTTTACAGACTGATGAACGCAGCCCTGGGAATTGCCCATCTCTCCAGCCACAGCTCGCTCTTTTGCCCCATGTCGCTCAGTGGGAGTCTGGGAATCGAGCCACAACCCCCTGTTACGTTTCCCTATGTGGACTGTGATGTACGTACCGTTCACCTGGAAACACCTACCGTGGCTGGCTTTCAGCTTGCTCAGATTTGCCACTCCCTGAAAGTGTTTTCTGCAGCTGTGTGTTTTCAGCAGTGTTTTTTCATGACGGTGTTCTGCTAAGAAGAAAAAAGCTTTTTCCTGCTTTTTCGCTGTTGGTGGAGACCCCTCCGTCAGCTTTTCGTTCCTGTAATTTTTTTCATACTTTTTAAAAAACATTTACACGTTTCCTTCTGCGCAGTCGTTCCGTTGGTGTACTGCCTTCAGTTTTGGCACTGGAGAAAAAGTGCTTTATGGCCTTATTTGTCACGCGCAGAGGTTGTAACTCCAGCCTCGCCTGAGCACGAAGAAGCTGCTGACAAGAAAACTGGCAATTTGGTAGCAAGCGGCTGCCTTGCTTAGCCAAAACCTGAAATAACTTAAATACACGCTTAAAGTATTGTTAAATACAGTATAATGTTAAACACAACCTCTATAAACATATCGTAAATTGTGCTTTTATGTTAAATATACAAAAAGCGTTTAAGGAACGGATGAATTTAACTCCTCCCTTTTGTCTCCCTCCGCAGGCGTCACTCGCCTACCACAGCAGCGCAGTGTTGGCGGCAGCGCTGGATACCCTCACTGCTCCTTACCGGCTCTGCGCCTCCCAGGGCTCCATGACGCACCTGGCTGAAACGCTCACCTTCTCCGGGAGAAAGGTGCGAGCAGAGGGAACAGCAGCCTCCAATCCTCCCCGCTCTACCCGAACCGCCGCCGTAGGCGAGAGCTGCTGTTCCACTCCGCATCCCGCCAGGCACAGAGAACGGCACGTGGGAGGCATCTTCTAGACGGTGACTCGTCGCCCCCCTCTCTGACTCGTAGGTTGTGGCTGCCTGGGCGTCTCTTCCCTTCCCTGCCCGACCCGGCTGCTCGCTCCCTGATGCTTTGTGCGCCCACCCGCAGGCCGTGCCCTGGAAGCTTCTGTCTCCGTGCAGGGCGCGGAAGGTCAGCGGCTGCTTCGCTCAGTCTGTTGTGCTGCGGGGAGTTTGCAAAGAAAGTCACACCAGGTAACGTTTGAACCACACCTTTCCCTGCGGAACTCCGGCACTCTCAACAGCAACGGCCTCTTCCCAGAGTCATTCACAATCCCATTGGGAGTGTCGGCTGAATGGAGAGAGAGGAAAAAACAAAAAAAAAAGTCTACTGATCTAGTCAGTTATACACCACTAACTTTATAGCAAAAGAGCTAAAAGGCAGCTGTCACTGACGATTTCAGTCAAGTTCCCTGGAAAAATTGGTTGTCGTTGCAGCAGCTGTGCCGGAAAGCCGCCCGCTTCGCCCCTCCATGCCTGCGAGAGCACCGCGGAGGCTCTGCAGCAATACTTGCACACACTCTTTCCTGGGGCATTCAGGTTGGTCACAGTTGTTTGTTGGTGTGGTTTTTTGTTTTTTTTTTTTAGGAACGGGGAACACTTAACTGGAAGCTGAAGGTAGAGTGAGTTTTAGGTAACTTCTGTTCACCTTCTTCCTTGCAGCACATCCCACGTGCTTGAGCAGCCATGTCACACCCAACCTCCATACCCCCAGTTTTTTTCTCCTCTTCTGACCAGACAAGGCTTCCTTCTGGACAAACCTCCCCGTTATTCCTCAGCAGGTAACAAACGCCCCTTAAAATTAGTTTGCAACTGGAAGAGCTCACGTGGCAATCCCGAGCACAAACCCAGGCTGGGCGGAGAATGGCTGGAGACCAGTCCTGCCAAGAAAGACTTGGGGGTGTTGGATCAGAATCTCAACACGCCCCAGCAACGTGCGCTGGCAGCCCAGAACCCCCCCGCAGCCCGGGCTGCATCCCCAGCAGCGTGGGCAGGGGGGCGAGGGGAGGGATTCTGCCCCTCTGCTCCGCTCGGGGGAGACCCCCCTGCAGCGCTGCCTCCAGCTCTGGGGCCTCAGCACAGGAGAGACACGGAGCTGTTGGAGCGGGGCCGGAGGAGGCCCCGGAGCTGCTGGGAGGGCTGGAGCCCCTCTGCTGTGGGGACAGGCTGAGAGAGCTGGGGGGGTCAGCCTGGAGAAGAGAAGGCTCCGGGGAGACCTTCCAGCCCCTGCCAGGCCCTAAAGGGGCTCCGGGAAAGCTGGGGAGGGACTCTGGAGCAGGGAGGGGAGCCGTGGGACAAGGGGGAAGGGTTTTACACTGAAAGAGGGAGATTGAGATGAGATGTGAGGCAGAAATTCTTGGCTGTGAGGGGGGTGAGCCCCTGGCCCAGGTTGCCCCGAGAAGCTGTGGCTGCCCCATCCCTGGAGGGGTTCAAGGCCAGGTTGGACGGGGCTTGGAGCAACCTGGGCTGGTGGGAGGTGTCCCTGCCCAGGGCAGGGGGGTTGGAAGGAGATGATCTTTGAAGTCCCTTCCAACCCAAACCGATCTGTTACTCTGTGTGGGGACAGTAGGGTCTAACAGAGGTAAAAGAGAATAATTAAAAAACAAAAAAACCCCACTTTCAAGTGTTTGTATGCCAAAATTATGCGTGTTAAGCAACTCTTAATGCTACATTCAATAAAGCAACTGCTTGTAAAGTAGAATAGGGAAACCAATTTTGATGTGTATATTTAAATAAAGATGTTTGTTCCCTGCAGCTGTGGAAAGCATCCCTGTGCTGGCAGCGCTGCAGTCGGCGCCTGTTGTGCGCTCACTCCTCTGTGGCTTGGACAAGGAGCTGCAGAAGCTGAACCCGCGGCACTGGGCCAGCTTCTTCTCTGCCGGCGTGGAACAGGACGACTTCCAGGAGGCCTTAGAGGAGCTACGAACTCTGGCCCAGGCCTATGAAAGGGGGGTTGAAGCAGATGAATCTGAAGATGAAGATTCAGACTAATCTTTATTACTAGAGAGAGGGGGAGGCAGAACAGCTTTATTCTGAAAGTGATCTTAAGGGGAATGGTGCTGAAGATGGCTCAGCTGCTGCTGCCTTTTCATTTTACCCCAATGCTGTGACAGCTGCTCCCAGCTGCGGTGGAAAGGAGACAAACCACTCTTTTTTTAGGGCTGTTTTTCTATGCTTGTTTGTTGCTTTTTTTTTTTTTTTTTCTCCTTAAAGACTTTGCAAAATGAATTTGCTCTACCTGCTGGAGTAAGACCACACAATAAATACAGAATTCAGATTGTAACTTTCCCACGTACAATCACCACAGGGGAAAACTTCCAAAAAAAAAAAAAAAAGCGTGTGTGTGTGTTCCACATAAAACCAGACATCTTATGGTACAGTATACAGTATTTACAGGTTCTTTTCAAAGGCTGGAGGCCCAGTCTTCACCGGGGAGCGAGGTCAGTGTCCACCAGCACCACTGTTGAAGCTCCCCTTGTTGGTTCTAGAGGGTGTCGCTACCCTCCCCCCCTTCTTCCTTCCTTTAGTTTGATACAGACCGAGAAGTGCAGTTTTTCTGAAGTGTAGCGGGAAAGTGAACAAAAAAACAAGGTGCTGTTTTAGGTACCTGTGCAAACATTCATCCACAGTCCCCAGCTAGCAGCAAACTGGCACACGCGTCTCCTGCCACGGGCAGGAGCTTATGGAGCCAGTGGAACCTTAGTCGTCAGGCTCTTCCTCGGAAAGCAGCAGATCTTTGTCTGACAGCTGGTCCGTGTTACTGGTGCTAGTGGCGTCCTCCTCGTCCTCAGAGCTGCCATCGCAGGACGTATGAAACAGCCTCATCAGTTCTCTGAACCTGTGGGATACCTGACGAACAAGGGAAAGCGAAGCCGATTAGTTGCCTAAAAGGTGGTACAAAATGGAACTTTCCTATTACCAAGTTCAGGATTTTGTGCTTTTACATTAGAAAAAGCCAACACAGTGATATTTTATGCAAGAGTCAATCATAAACTGAAAGAGAAACAGAAGAGCACTAGGTTGTTCTGTTTTCCTTGGAAGAACCGTTACATCCTACTGACTTGCAGGTAAAAACCAGGCAGTTTGGGAAGGTTCGTAGGCAGCGATGTGGGGCAAGTTAAGAAACAAACCCCAAGAGATTCCTTGCGTTCTGAAGAAAGCAGCTGAAGAGCCAAGTGGCAGCCACTGAAACAATTCTGGTACCACATATAAGGTTAAAATGCCAACGGTGACGTCGTAGAAAGGACCACGGCAGTCACGATGTTTGGCTCCGACGGAACAGATCAAGGTTTGGGTTGGTTTTTGGGTTGGGTTGTTTTTTTTTTTTTTCATTTGCAATTGGGGTTATTTTTCTCTGATGCAACATCAATTAAGTTTAGGAGACCAATATGACAGCAAACCTCCGCCTTTCCTTCCTGCCCCCCCCCCTTTCCCCTGTCGCCAATTCGGGCTTTCCAACGCCCGCCCCTCACCTCGCCAGCCGTCTTGTTGCCCAGTTTCTGTGAGATGGCATGGAAGGTTTCCAGCTGGGCTCCCTTCTCCTGGCAGGTGGTAAGGATGACTCTGTCAGCCTCCCTGCGAGACGGGACAACAGTTAAAAAGCAGCCAAAACCCAAGGGCTGACACACTTCAACCACCAGAAGCTCGAGAGGCCTGTTCCCGGGGCAGGGTCACTCACTGAGCTTGTGCCTCTGTACTGCCACCACCTGCCACAGCACGAAGCAGAGCTACATTTAGCCTGTTTCTAAGCTTTTTGAAGGAGAAAGTAAAATTCTTTCCCAGCCTGAAATACCACAATTAGACTGCCACCAAGAGACAGCATTTCTCACAGGACCAAGGGGGCAGCCGTGCCGGACTGGGGCTAGAGGAAACACAAGGCAGGAATATTCGAAGGGGCATGGAAGACATAAAAAAAAATGGGAATACGAAATGAAAATAAAGGGTACGCTATAATACGACAGCTGAAGCCAAACTGAAGACAAAGATGCAGTTCAGGCAGACGTACCTGGTCCAGAGGACAACCCTCTCCCCAGTTGAGCTGACTTTGCTGTTCTTGGCGCACACAGTTGCTTCTGCGACTCGCTGCTGTTGCTGCTCCTCTTCCTTTTGCCCCAGGGATGCGGTGACCGCTCTATATTCCATCTGCTCAGGACGCTGATGCACCTGGAAGCGGTTGTTCGCGTTTGACTTCAGTCTGCTCGTGGGAAAGTTTCCAGCGCAGCCCGTCTCGTGCGTTTCCCCTCTGCGGTCATCAGGGGAGCGGGGGCTGCAGCTCGTACCCAGCGCTGGTTTTCTACCCGCTGTCACCCAGCCCTGCTTTGCTTCAGGTTTTTCTTCCAGAGGCAAAAGCGGTCCCTCAAATTCTTTCACACCCGATTTTGAAGCATGACCAAAGGCAGCAAGCTTATCTGATGCACCCGAGGAAAGCCCTTTAGTCTGACATAAACTCCTTGCAGAAGAGGAACTGGGCCCCATTAAATCTTCTGCTGTAGCGGGAGGAGAGGACGGCAGCAGATCCCTGCTCAGCCCAAGGGAAGCACCTGCGTTTCCTTGGCGCTGGTTTAGCCCCTCACTCTCTCTTCCCACAGCGCAGGGAGAGTCTTTGGTTTCTTGAGGTAGTTTTAGAGTAGGTTTTTGTAGCTGCGTGCATCTGGGGGCAGCGACAGAAGAGCCACCGTCCTTTGCAGCGTTCACAACAGCACTGACACCTGCTTCTGGAACCCCAGTATCAGGCAGTGGAGCTTTGTCACAAGATGCGTGTCTGCCGGAGACAACCTTTCTTTCCAGGTGAGATCCTGAAAGGAAACCCAAATAAGTTCAGACTAGCTGTTAGTAAGAAAAACTTCAGGAGGCTTTATTCACTTACTTTTTAAGAGGTTTTGGTTTTGGTTTTGTTTTTTTTACTTATTATTTTTCTAGACCATAATGGTGTAAATGAGAACACAGTTTGGGAGCAGCTTTGTAATTCTACCTGCGGTTTACCCATCCTGTACTTCCAAGGCGGCACTCTGCAGCCAGTTTTCTTCACCACTGTAGATTACTACAACCAGCGTGAAGAAGTGATGAACACACGAAAAAGCTTAAGTGTGCAGCCCAGGACAAAATTCTCAAGCGAAAACACACATGGCTGCTCTTGGAGCCTGATTTACAAAACCACTTCAAACCAGCCACCAGGCTGCATTATGCCGAAACCGCTGTATGTAACCTGTGCTGGTCGCCGACAGCAGCGTTAGCAGAGGTGGCTGCTGAAAGACAGAAGAGGTCTCTTTCAGGGTGTTTATCCTGCAATAATCATGTTTTCCCTCATCTGTACCAGACGGAAGGAAAAAAAGAAGTAACACAACGGAGATAATTTAAAAGAGAATTAGAGAGACGGTGATTTTGAACTGCTGTGCTAAAGTGAAAACTGAAAAAAACCCCAGTGTCACGGACTGGGAAGTGCTGAGACTGGGATTAGCAAGAGAAGCTTAAATGGTCCAATCAGGCTGAAAAAGGGAGAATATTTCTCTAGTCAGGAACGCTTTTTTTTTTTTTGAAGGGAATGCTCTGGACATGTGCATCTTTGGAGCATCCAGAGCAGATAAAGACAAGGAAAAAAATGAAGAAAAGGTTCTTAGAAGTTTTCATTATCTCAATAAATTCGCATCACAGAGTCCTACACCTGTTTTCATTTGCGTGAACCGGTCTGGAGATGAACCCGTCTTCCCGTATATATATCCCATATATACCCGTATACATCCGGAGATGAACGATATACCCATCTTCCCGTATATATATCCCGTATATACCCGTATACATCCGGAGATGAACGATATACCCGTCTTCCCATATATATATCCCGTATATACCCGTATACATCTGGAGATGAATGATATCCACAAGACTTCCACACACCTGAAGCCAGAGAGTCCGCTTTCCTTGACAGGGTTTTTGCCCTGCTCTGGAGATCCTCTCCCTCATCTCTGTTCTCCAGGCTTTCTTCTGCGGGCTCCTTAGACGTTCCAGAATCCTTCCCTTCGGGCTGAGGACTCGATTCGTGCTGAACAAGGCTCGCAGTCAGCTCTTGAGAATCTTTATGTTTATAAAATTTGTTTTCACACACCTGTAAATCAATATACAGGCATACAATTAGAGATGTGGTGCATCAATCCAAACCTGCCACTCCAGCTTCTGCTTCCAAAGTATTCCTTGCCCCTAGCAAAGGCTTCAATTTGACAGTACGCTTGCATTTAGAAAGCTGAATCTTTTTTATGATTACGAACAGGCACAGTTCTTTTCACATAGTGGCCACCCAAGCATCTTCCACTAAAAAAACCTTATTCTTAACATCAAAACTAAGGCTATTTAGCATAGGAAGGGGGGGCAGCAGAAAGTGAGCAGGAGACAGGGTAAGGCCAGGTCGCGCAGTCAGAGCTCCAAAGAGGAAGACGCTACTCCTCATCTTTCGGTTTACTTTCTTCCTCAATACATTATTTTGGAGACACAAGGCCCGAGGCCGGACAGATCATCACAACAGGGGGACTCTTGGCAGGACTCTACTTTCCACTCACCACTCCAGTGACTTGGCCTATCAACTAACCTTACTACTACAATGGCTGCAGGTCCTCCTTTTGCTTTTCTTTAGCTTGAGATCGCTACTCCCTTCATGGCAGGAACATGAACATTCCTTCATCCCATCTACCCACTCGACCTCCTGGAAACAGACATACTCCAGCTGACAAATGCGCGTGGTACACAAAGATGACAGTCAGGGGCAGGTTAACCCCAGAGGGAGCCAGGAAGGGCCGAGTGGCACTCTGCACACACCTGGAGAGAACTAAAGCGATTATGCTGCTAACAAGCGAAGCACAACGGAAACAGTTCAATCCCCTTTCTTCAACTCTTTTTAGACTGTTGTCACGTCTCTCAGTAAGACACATTTGTCCTCGTGGGCATGCATTTGCTCAGAGTCCAGATACGTGGACTAGTGAGATACCCCAGGCCCACCTTGTCATTATTCTGGCCTCCCATCTCCTTCCGCTTCTTATTTCTTGAGGCTGCGTGCATCTTGGGTGGTTCATCATCTTCTTCTACATCCGGCAAAGACACCTCTTCAAACCCATCGAACTGCGAAAAAACCACACACAGAAAAACTGCTCTACTGTGACAGCTCTTCAGCAGACCAAACTTCCTTCTCCCCATGCATTTCCGAACATCGAGCTCAGCTCCAGAATGTGACGAGTTCAGCTACGTTAGAAGAGACAAAAATGCTGTAAAAATATTTGAAAAATCTGCTTCAGTCCACCGACACCCATCCCACCCTGCTGCTTCCTTCTCTCTGGAAACGCAGCCACAGTTTGAGTTCAAGTTCAAGCATGTCAAGTATCTGCTTTTATCTTTTCTGCTCTTGCCAAAAAGATTGCTCCACCTCATATTCCTTCTCCTCTGTCCAGTTGATCTCCTCAAAGTCTCCCATGCGGCTGGCTGAGGGCCTTAAGTGATCAAAGAAAATGGAGAATTCATCCTGCAAGTGGTCGTGTCCTTTCAACAGCTGCCACATTTGGGTCTTCAGCTGGAAGAGAGAAATCCAGAGAAAAATCAACGTTTCATTCTGTATCACCACATTCTTCTCAGAAGGATTTCTCCAAGCAAGTGGAACATCAAGGCTTATTAGACCTCTGGCATGAAAGCTCATGCTTGCATTGGTACTACTTCATCAATATTTTGAGATCATTCTACATCCAGCTATCAAATTCGCATAGAAATATCCCTCCAAAATTCTAGGCAGACTCTGTAGGAGGCACTAAGGTAAAATTTAACACCTGCAAGGTGATAAACGCAAGGCGGAGGTAGGAGAGAGGAGACGTGCCGGCCAGTTAATTCTAAAGCCTCTGGAAGAGGCAGCTTCAGTTCTCTGCTGTGCCCCGCAGAGGGGGATCACACCTGATAAACTCTCAGGGTCTCAGAGAGCAGCACGTGGCACCAGCGAAGCGGGGCAGTGAGCGCCATTCTCAGGGGTTTGGGAGAAAGGAGGCGCCCGGACGCGTGATTACCTCGGCAATCTCCTGGGGGAGGCAGTCTGCGCAGCTCTGCAGAACTTTGATGATCTTTTGATGGTGGGCAGGATTTTCGGCAAAACAAATCTCCAGCTGCCTGAGGAACTTCCGGCTTTTTTCAAACGCCTGCTGCTCTTCAAACTGACCAAAAGAAAAAGATTCACCCCTCGTGTTCAAGAATGTGTTTCCCAGCACCTCTAGGTGGCTTAAGCAAGCTACGAACTGCCTGTCTTGCTATTTGTTTCCCACTTGTTTTGACACCCACTGCAAAACCGGGAAGAGGTGGAGAAACAGAAACAAGACTTTATATAATCAGTACTTACGTGAGCTACAAAGTTTTGCTTCAACCGCACGCACGTAAAATAGGGAAAAATCCAGACAGAATGTAACAGGCGAAAACCTCTCTATTACAAAGCGGAAGGCTGATTTGCGAGGCAAAGGAGCCATTCCACTTGCCACACGTTGTCTCCGCAGTCAGGTTGTGCGATGTAACTGGGAAAGGCTGATTCTCCACAGTGATACTTAGTATGAGACTTACAACAAACGCTACGCTCCTCGGTTGTGATTAATAAAACAGCAAGGTTAGCAAGTGATCTGCCAGCTGTTTACCTTTCTTGCCTTAGGAAGAATTCCTTATCCTTTCACAAGCGCTCACACTACCTGCTTAAAATTTGGTCTCCTCCTTTCACCGTACCTACCAGCCCACACTCCAGAGCTTGTTCTGGTAAAAGAAAGGCAGCAAAATCTGTGAGCAGCTGTGGCCAGTCACGCAACAGTTTCTGTAGAGTGGAATAGAGATCCACGGCCGTTCGCTTGTCCGTGCTAATCTCAAACTCGTAGATAACGCGGAGAAAGTCTTCATACTTTCCAGGAACATGCTGCAAGGCTTCACGCACCTGGAAAAAGCAACAGACCTTTACAGAACTACGTAACGTCCAGGGAGGAAAAAAGTTAATTTAGTAATCTTTGATCCCTGGCTACTCAGAATTTATGCGGCGCTTCCCGGTTTTGTTGAGCCAACCCTTAAAGATAAATTTGAACCGCTCACGAGAAAGAAGGGAACCAAATCCAAGACTAGGAAATTCCGAAATGAAGAGACCCCGTGCTGTGGGCTGACTGCAGCCCTGCGTCCCCCGGCAGCCGCTCCCGCACGGCCCGCCTCCCCCGAGCGGGACAGGGCAGGGACGAGGAAGAGCAAAAGCAAGAGATCTCCCAGGTCAAGACAAAGGCAGTTTAGTAAGTGAAGGACCACCACAGGGGCTGCTATGAAGACGGACAACCCCATCCCCACTGGATCCAGTACACCCAGTTGGAAGCGGCAGTTACGGTGCTCGGGTACGGACCATGTTCGAGGACTCAACGCGTCCAGTTGGGTTTCATGGGTTTGTGGGTTATGCCCTGGCCTGGCTTACCCTGGTTAGATAGGCTTGTGCAAATGCCAGATCCTTCTGCTCCCGCAGGGGATCTCTCTCCAGGATGTCTTCGTCATACAAGAGGAGCAGCTTAGACGTATCTTTGCTAGCGCGAGCCCGTCCCCTCTTATTTCTGGTTCTATGGGAGCTCCTGCTCTTCCCAGGGGCTTTCATACCTTCTCCTGTGAGGAAGCACAAAGCGAGCGGTACAGGCACGTTTCACACATTCCCTCGCCCGGCAGACAACTGCTCTTCAAGATCAATATTGCAAGAGAAAAGCAGGTTTTCAGAGTTCGTGATGAGTTAACTGTTTACGCTCTCCTGGAAGCCTATGAGCGGTACGTTTTTCATTAGTCAGGCTGGCTGACATCTTTTAAATTAGCTGCTTCTTTTTATAGAGTCTGACAGGGAAAAAAAAAAAAAAAATCTTGATACAGCAAGAAACCCACCCTGACAGTCACTCAGCCAGAATCGACTGAGAACTACCAGATCCACCTCCTGCATACCAGGGACCAAAAAGAGTGTAGTGGGTGAACAGAGAGAAAATATGAGGATCAGAGCTGGCTGTAACACTTGCAAATTATTCTTTTAGCTTATTATTTACATGAATAGAGTTAACATCACAGATAAGTAACTGCTGCCACGTAATAGGGAACGAAATAGTGTACTAAGATGTGCTACATCATGATTTTTCATGTCTTTAGACTAGGAGTCTGTTGGTCTAATGGTGTGAGGTCCACTGTTCAAATTCGCCTACCGCTTGCTAGATTCTGTTAAGGTATTATTTTGTTTCATTTATTTTTCCCCAACATGACCTCATAACACAAAATTCAATTTAGCAAAGATTTGACTATTTAATACAGTTCTTATACAGGTATCGGGTATTGGCTGATGCAAATCACAAATCTTACATCTGCAAATCTTTGAAGCATAAATGCATTACAGAGGACACTTGGTTCACACGCACAAGGGCTTCTCCGCTAAGAAATGTTTTCACAGAATTGTGACTGTGTTGCAAAATTTAATTCCCAGATGGAACGCATCACTGAGCTCAATACGCCAAGCGAAATTAAAGCCAGACACAGTTTCCCCATTGTTTTGGTTTTAACGCAGGGAGCAGCTCTATTTCCCCATGCCCTGTGTCACAAGAAACCCACAGAACTGACCTGCTGGCATTCTGTGGGCTTCCACCTGCGGGGCTGCCTTTGTCAACAGGAAGGCAGATTTAGGTTCCTCTGATATATCGCCACATACTTCATCATCTTTCTGTAAACTCTCCATTCCTTCCCCTTCCTCCTCCTCCTCCTCCTCCGGCTCAGAGTTCTCTTCCTGGGAATTCTCTTCTTCAGAATCTCCTTCTTGGCTTAAACGTCTCTCTGTTGCTAGCCAAGTCAGTTTTTCCATTGTCTCCTTAGAAAGCAACAACAACAAAGATTTCACATAGTCGCTGAATGACATTAAAACAAACGCTGAAAGAAAACAATCTCACTCCGTCGAAGTTCTAACAGCCAGTTTCACAGATCAGCGTCTGGCCAACTAGAGGATTCTACTGAACGGACAAAGCTCAACAACAACCTTAACTGCCTATTTTTGTATCATGCACAAAATTAAGTTTTAGAATCTGCCACTTATAAAAGCCTTAAGTTACATGGGATTCCTCAATGACCATCTTAGTTCTTAAAGGCTTGCTGGAATTGTGACCTGGAAAGTAATTTTCACTTAAAGTGCTACTTATTAAAGAACAGCCTCAGCTGAAATTTTGCTGAGTTGTAAGGACTTCCTCAATCTGCATATTTGCAAGACATTCCTTTAGTTTGGACTTAAAATCTTCTCAGAAAAACATGGTGTCCAACTTCTCAATAAAATAGCCCAATACCATGCTACTACGTAGTTAACAGTCCATCGTCCCAATTGGATTCAAATTGTGATCTGCCCTGATTCCATTAGGGTGTTTCAGGACATCGACATTTGTCATTAACAAGTTTTTTTAAAGTTTTGTTTGCTTTTACCTGAAGTTCTGGCACTGAAAGAATAGATTCTTCTGAGGCTGATGACATTTCTTCATCCTCATCTTGTGTAAAATCATCAAAGTCATCTTCTTCCTCCTCTTCTTGTCCTTCTCTCTCTCCTCCGGCTTCAGGGCCAGCTGGCGTCCCAACAGACTGGCCATCTATACTGGAGGAATCCTCTGGTCTTCCTAGCGGACTGCTAAATTCTGCCTCAACATCTGCTGGGTAAGAAAGATTCTTTGGAGACTCACTGCTTACTTGTGGTCCAGCAACACCACTGGCATCTGTCTGCTGTTCACCCTGGGGAGGTGACTGCAAAGCCCGTCGTTCTTCTTCTCCCTTCTCATCGCACAAAGTACGCTCCTTCTTAATGTCTTTCAGGTCATTTGAACACGAACACGCAGCCTCCATGTTCAGCTCCTGGCCAAGATCCAGCATGAATTCCTCCTTCACTTCAGCACATAAAAGATCCCTCTTCTGTACTGGATTTACTTCCTTGCTAGCATCATTGGAATCCTCAGGCTCCATTTTCACTGCTTCATCTGGAACTTCTAAATGAGGCAAAAGGTCCACAGACAACGGCTCTGAAGCGCTCTCACCTCCTTCTACCACTGCCCAGCTACAGCGGTCACCCTTATTTACCTTCTCCTGACCACTGTTATTCGAAGCGGCAGGATTTGTACTACACTCCTCCTTGGGGGAGACAGCGGAGCACGAAACGTACAGCTCTGGGGGTTCAACCTTGGGCTCCACCACGGGATAGGTATTTTTGTTGTTTCCAGCGGGGCAGGAAGGAACCAGATTCAGCTGTTCTTCATTTTCACCAACAGATGATGCAGAAAGACCAACGGGGTTAGGAGAGACTAACAACGAAGGGATTGAAGAAGTCACCAGAGGCTGATTTAACGGACATGGGAAAGTGGACGGATTTACTAATAAGGTTGTAACGGGAATAGCCTGAGTGCCTCTACCAACGGTTGTATTTATGGGCTGAATCATATTGCAGCCATTGCCTATATTAACCACTTTCACTGTGGTAGCAGGTACAGTAAGGATGACAGGAGATGGCTGAATCAAAGGTGAAGTCTTTATCAACGGGGCAGATTTTGCCCCTTTTTTCTTTTGGTATCCCTTACGAACACAAGGTTTGCGTATTTTTGCTCCGGCCAAAGCTGGCAACATCAGTTTTGGCTGAAAAGTTACTGGATTTGAGGACACTAGAGCTGGTGGTACAGCAGCTGAGAAAGCTTGTCTGGAGTCCGGATACGAAGTGGACAGCACGTTCTGAAATTCCAAGCCATCCCCACTTCCTACCACTGCTGGGACATTCAAAGGCTGCACCCCTGACACCGTCTGCGTGACTGTAGCTGGCTGGATTAGTCGAGGAATCTGAACCATAACTTTGCTGGGAGGAGCTTCTGACTGGGACAACTTCACAGTTTTCTGGATGTTAATAGCGTTGGAACCGGGCTGCAGACACGGACTCGGCCGAATGAGGACAGGCTTCAGAGCTGAGGACCTCTGCCTCCTCCACGCTCTCCTGGAGAACCGATTGGCAAGGGGCTTCAAGGTCAGTACTAGCCCCTTTGGCATGAGCAGAGGGTATTTTTCATCACATCCTGTGTCTGAAGTTTCCTTTCCTGTCCCCAAAAAGACAGATTCTGCGTCAGGTGAACCTGGCATCTCCCTGGCATCTTCTGCTAATTGCTTCAGTTCCCCCTGAA